>JAMALZ010000015.1:0-601693 GCA_023630055.1 Trichosporon sp. PB005A
CGCCGGCGCCCCCGCCCCCCCCCCCCCCCCCCCCGCCCCCTCACCGCTCCGCCGTCTCCGGGTCGAGCCCGACGCCGAGCAGGTCGAGGCTGTGGACGGTCCAGTACACGAGCCAGGGGCGGGACGCGTCGAGCGCGACATACGGCGCCGGCAGGCGGTAGAACGTGCTGTGCAGGAAGAGGGCGTGCTCGCTCTTGCGCAGCGCCGTGGTGCCGCCGGCCGTCGCGGGCTCGCGCGGCACGAGCGCCGGGGCGACGTCCGCGAGCACGCCCGCCAGCTTGTCCTCCGTGTCGCGCTGCTCCAGCAGCGTGTCCGTGTACACGCCGTCGGACGGCACGCGCCCGCGAGGCAGCGAGAAGACGGACGGGTACGCGCTCGTCATGGTGGTGAGGGGAGTGTGAAGAGAGCGAGCACATCGCTATTGTCTCGAGCTCAGCGGTGCACCTCCACCGACGCCGCGCGGAGTTCGCCCCGTGTCCGCGATTGCTCCCATCAGCTGATCGCGCGTGATGGTCCTCCTTTGTTCTCCGGCGTTGCATGCTTAGCGCTACTGGGACAATAGCGCACCGTCGACTTGGAGGTGCCCCGAATCCCGGGCCGGCGTGGATCGGGGCCAGTGAATCGCTTTGTCTGGCTAGCGCAATGTTCGCGCGGCTGAAGCGTGGGCCAGAATGCGAGCTAGCTCGGTTCCTTCCACAACCGCATGCACCCACCAACTGCTGCTGCGCGTATTGAACAAGCAGCATAGGATGGAGAAGCTGATAAAGTTGGAGTATGAATGGCACTTTACTTGTCACTTCTGCTTGGTGGCCAAGAGTAGAGGCGTGGGTGTCGTCATTCCCGCCAGCACGCTGGTACCTGGTGGTGGTAACTGGCTTGGTTCCAGCGAACTCGACGGGCAGACGGCCAGACGGCCAAGTCCGATGTGTGTGTTTGTTTGGCAGGGCTGTGTGCGTGGCGAGCGCTATCTAATCTCCGTGTGAGGCCTGTCCCACGCGCCCGGCAGCTGGCAAGGCCGAAGGCGAGGCGCACCCATCGGACATGACACGGCGGCTATGGATTATGCATGGCGGGCCGGGCGGGCGGTGGACGCCCTGTGGCTCCGGGCTCCGGCCCCGGGTCGACGTCGTTGTCGCTGAATGCTGAATGCAAAGCCGTCGCTAAGCGATAAGGGATAAGGGAGAGGCAGCACGTGTCCGCGGGGTCGTCGGCCGGTGATTTGGGCGGCGGCGTGTGGCCACTGCGCAGCTGCAGCGGGTGGCAACGGATGACGGGAGGAATCCAGTGCGTAACCGGGGGAGCGGTAGGCCTGGGAGGCCTGGGTGGAAAAATGTTGGCGCGACTGGCGGGTGGGGCCTGGGATGGAGCGCCGCCCAGCGACACACGGTGCGTCCATGCAGCCGGCCCAGGCGACGCCGCCGGCATTCCGTCCATGATAGGACAGTGGAGCGCAGTGCATTCACACCCAGGGTTTCCTAAGCATTACCAAGCCATGCCCGGCGAGCAGACCATCACCAGGCCACAAGGGCGACGCCATAACCGGCCCAGGACCAGGTACCTCCAGCGCGGGGCCTGAATTATGAAATGACCCGACGACATGCGTGGTACCTGGGCCACATCTCAGCGGCCGCCGATCTATAAAACTTGGCTTGTTGTTGCCTCCCCCTCCCCCTCCCTCCCCCGCTCCTCGCCTCTGGCACCCACCCACACTCTAGCCCTCGCCCAATCCTCCCACCGCTCTGCTGGTTGCTCCGCCCCAGACGCATCCCTGCCTCGTCCCGGCCTCGCTCCTCCCTCCTCGCTCCTCCCCGCACCAAGCCGACCAAGCCTAGCCAAGTCCATACGCGCACGCCGTATCGACGAGCTCAGACCCCTACGGCCGCGCCTTCCCCAACGATTTGACCGACGGCCGCGCCAGAGACCTGCGCTGCCCCTGTAGCCCTCCAGCCAACGTCATTGGCATCGACGCCTAGAACCCGTAAGTTTTCCTGGCCCGGCGGCCAGCGCCACCGCTGCCGTCGCGGGTCGCTGGTCATGGTCGATATATGAGACGCGCGAGCTGACGCTGTTCCCTATCCCCGCAACGATCGACAATGAACACTACGATAGACCAGGTGCCCGACATGATTGCGAATTCGGCGCGGCAGCTCGTCGCGCGCGTCCAGGCGCGCAGCGCGGGCGCGACGCCGCTCCTCCCCTGGGTCCCCAAGTGGCGTGAGTAGCGGCATGACGCTGTGCGCGGAGTGCGGAGCGCGGAGCGCTCAGCACCTGGCGTAGCATGCGGCAGTGTACCCCGCGACACAGCGCTAACTCGCAGTCAAGGTGCTCTTCCTCCTGACGCTGCTGCTGCACAGCTCGTCGCTGCCGTTCATGTGGCACATCCGCGTGTGGGCGCACCCTCTGCACGCGTTCCTGCAGAGCAAGATCATGGGCAAGCGCGCGTACTGGAAGAAGTGGCTGCGCGAGCTGGATGCGCAGGGCGGGATCACGGGCTTGCGCGTGCGCACGACGCGGCGCGCGCTCGCCGACGACTGCGACTACAACATGCACCTGAGCAACAGCGCGTACGCGAAGAACTCGGACCAGAACAAGATGGCCTTCGCGATCGACGCGTTCGCGCCCGCGTTCGTCACCGGCGGCTTCATGGCGCTCGGCGGGAGCCACTGGCTCTACCTCAAGGAGATCCCCATGGGCGCGCAGTACACGATGGAGACGCGCCTCGCAGGCTGGGGCGACAAGTGGATGCACCTCGTCACCGAGTTCATCATCTACCCGAAGGGCAAGCGGGCGCCGAGCCCCGCGTCGCGCAAGGGCAAGGCGAACCCCGCCGTGCCGACGTTCTCCGCGCCGCCGAGCGGCACCGACAGCCCCGCCTCCGGCGTCCCCGTTAACGGCGCGGCCGCCGGCAAGGCGAGCGCGGACGGCGAGGCGATGGTGCGCAGCGCGTCCGAGGTGCTCAAGAAGGTCAAGGCGCGCGTGCGCGAGCCGCGCGCCGACGGCGGTGTCATCTGCTGCGTCGCCATCACAGACTACTGCTTCAAGCAGGGCCGCGTCACGATCCCGCCGCGCATCGCGCTCTTCACCGGCTTCCACTCGCCCGACCCCGCCATGCGCGACGAGGCCATGCGCATCCTCCTCGCCAAGGACAACGGCATCCCCTTCGTCCGCGGCGGCTGGAAGGAGCACCCGCTCGCGGACAAGCTCGGCCTCGACGTGGGCCTCGGGCCCGACGGCACGACGGCCTGGGCCCAGGCCGTCGCTGACAAGATGGAGGAGGCCAACGACGACATCGCCTCGGTCGGCGCGTCGTACATGCCTGGTCTCTAGGCCGCGTGACGCGAGCGCAGCGAGCGTCGCGCCCCCCTGACCTCCTCCGGCCCAGCACCGTACCCAGCCGGACCTTCTGTTGCATCACTTCATACCACATACCATGCATTGATTCACCCTTGTTGCTTTACAGCGGCCCCGGCAAGGGGCTCTTGCGGCACTCGATCTTGACCCACACGAGCGCAACGGCGCTCCCCGCCAGCAGCGCCGCGACCATGACGGCCATGTTGTGGTATCCGAACGGCGTCGTCTTGGTGTGGTCTACGAGTGCGCCCGCGCTCGGCGTGCCGGCGAGGGTGCCAATCCCTCTCACGGCGTACAGCACGCCGTTAACAGACGCAAAGTTCTGGGGCCCGAACAGCTCGACGAGGCACGTGGGGAACAAGCTCACGTACGCGCTCGCGAAGCAGCCGTAGAGCACGGCGTAGGTGACGAAGAGGCCCTGGCCGGCCTGTCTGCCGGGCGCGAGCGTCGACGGGAGCCAGAACGCGACGCTGCTGAGCGCGCTCAGCGCCGTGCTCAGGAGCAGCATGTTGACGCGCCCGAAGCGGTCGGCTGCGAGCCCGAGCGCAATCTTGCCGAGCGCGTTGCACGCATTGTTCACCGCGATGAAGTTGGCGCCCGCGCGCGCGCTGTACCCGAGCGTGCGCGCGTAGGCCGAGAAGAAGAAGACGGGCGTGTAGTACGCGGCGCTCTGGAGCATGGCGCTCAGCAGCTGCGCGCAGAACCGCCCGCTGCGCGCCGTGCGCCACGACACGAGCGGCACGATGCGCCCCCGCCGCGCCGCCAGGCCCTGCGCGGCCCGCTCCCGGTTTGCAGCGCGCAAACGCTCCCGCTCCGCCGCGTGCCGCGCCTTGCTGACCGGGTCCCAGTCGATGACGAGGCCGGACAGCGCGACCAGCGCAGTCGTCACGCCCCCCGACACGCGCAGCGTGGCCCGGAACCCGAACGACGCGTTCAGCGCCTGGATCGCAGGCGCCCACACCAGCCCGCCCACGCCCGTCCCGCTCAGGATCACGCCCATCGCCAGCCCGCGCCGCGCGCTGAACCACGTCGGCGCAACCGTGCACGGCGTCAGGTACGCGAAGCACGTCGCGATGCCCATCAGCACGCCCTGCGAGAGCACAAACTGCCACAGCCGCTGGCTGTAGCTCGCCAGCAGCGACGACGCGAGGAACAGCGCCGCGCTCGTGAAGATCGCGACACGCGGCGTGTACCGCCGGATGAAGGCCGTCGCTATCGGCGCGCCGATCGTCTGGAACGCCGCCGTCAGCGTCCCGATGATGTCGATCCCGGCCGCAGTCGCGCCCGTGAACGGCGTATCCGGCTCGAGCGACATCGCCTGGTAGATCTCCTGGTACACGCCGAAGGAGAAGAGCATGCCGCACGACGTGAAAATCACGAAAAACGAGGCGACCGTGATCGCCAGCTGGCGTCTGCTGTCAGTTTGCGACGCGGATTTGCCAACTTACGATTGCGTCGGAGCCTGCACATCCTCGGGCGCCGCTATCGGCTCCGGCTGCGAGGGCAGTGAGGTGAGCTCGATCTGCTCGCCAGTCGATGCGGCCGAGGCGCGTGAAGCGGCGACTGGTAGCGAAGTGGTGGACGCCGCGGGGTGGGCCGACGGCGAGGCCGAGACAGAGGTACACGACGCGATCGAGGCCGCAGACGGTGTTGCGGGCGTTCGCGCCGGGCGCGCCGATACGGATGTCATTGGGTGTTGTGCTTGGTGCTACCGAGACATGAGAGGTGATTGAGGAGTTGGGAACTTTGTCTTGGGACCGGCCAAGAAGAAGACTGCGCTGAAAGTGGCGATGAGGCGGAGATGGCCGAACCGATCTGCCGAGTCGGGAGGTGGAGTCGAGTCGCCGAGTTAGACGGTACGAGGAGACTTCTCGACGTCCAACGAAAAGGGCTTGATCTCAGAGTCCACTCTGCTCTTCTTCTAGTTCTGGGAACTCGGCATAGCTCGGAGAGCCGTTGTTCCGAGATGCATAGTCGCTGTTGTCTAACGGCTGCGGAGGGCCGCTGACAACTTGCACTCTCGGCGTTTAAACTCGGTGGCGTGGCCGTGATCTCCAATCGCCTGAGTTGTCCGACCGAGTCCTGTTCTGTCGTAGGCCATACCAATTTCTGGCATCAGCGACTCAGGGGCAAGAACCAGAAGCTCACTTAAACCCAGTAGCAGTAGCTGAGCTCACCCCGACGTCATGAATCAGTGGCGACTCGCGGGACACCAAACTTAATGCGATAGTCGCAACGGAAAACGAGAAGCCCCCCTGGGATGTTAGCTGAAACCAAGAAACATGGGAAGCTAGCCTTGAGGGTAGGCAAAGGAGCCCATGTTGTGCGGCTTGGGCCTGGGACTTGCCTTCCCCGGAAGTCCATGATGCAAGGCAAGAGTATGTATAAGTCTCGAATGGCATTTGCAGCGCTATAGCCCACCGGGCTAGCTCAGCCGCGCTTGTGTGAAGGAGAAAGTGATTTGGTGTTTGGTGTTTGGGCGAAGTGTACTCTGTGACTTGAGTATACTCTGTGACTTGAGGTTGACGAGATCTGCGCCCCCGACGATCGTCACTTGGTTCCGCCGCTTACCCAGCAAACGCGGCGGCGCCAACGAAGGGCAGCGAGGGAAGACAGCATCTTGCGACTGCTAGACAGTGCTCATCTGCCGGCCTCGGTCCATCAAGGTACTTCTGAAGTCATCACAGCCTGCACCACAAGAGAGAAGGGAAGGTTCAAATCCATCGAGATAGTCCGAATGTACAAGTCTATAATCTAGAGCGCCGCGACGTGTGTACGCGCTTAGAACGCACCCAGGCCGGCGCCCTCCCAGAACACGGGCCACTCCTTCTTCCAGCCGCCAAACTGCCCAGCGGGGGGCTTCTGCTGGGGGCGGTCCTGGATGAGGCGGAGGAAGGCGTCCTCGAACTGGACGTCGAGGCAGCGGGGAGCGGAGGAGGCGCGCATGTTCGAGGGAGCGGGAGAGGCAGGCTTGGAAGACTTGGCAGACTTGCTCGACTTGGACGAAGAAGGAGAGCGCGTGACGTCGGCACGCTTCAGGCTCGAGACACGGACAACGCCGCCGAGATCGACGATGGTGGTGGGCGCCTGGGTCGTGGTCTGAGACATGGGGCTGGAGTGCTGGTTGGAGTTAGAGCCTCTGGCTACGCTCCTGAACTCACCAAGACGAGGATAGATTAGTTAAAGGTGGGAAGAGGATGGAGAGATAGAAGGAAGTAATGTCCGTGTGTGCTGGTGGCCAAAGGGCTTTTGATGATGACGCGGTGGTCGAGGTCTCCGACTGGCGTCTAGGAGTTTTGATGCGAGGAAGAAGGTAAGTGGTTGAAGATGAGGAGAAAAATGTGAGAGCGGCAGGCGTGAGCGAGGTGAGGAGCGGGGAGAGGTGGGGAGGATGTCGCTGTGCCGTTGCTCTCTTTTGTAGGCGAAGATGGAAGGATGAGAAGAGGTGAGGAGGAGAGCAGACGGCAAACAGCTGGAGTGTTTAAGAACGCGAGGGCGAGGGCGAGAGCGAGGGCAGGCTAGCGCAGGGCTGCTCGAGTCTTGGGGATGGAGGGCCGCTGCGTCGCTGTCGCAGGCGTGGGCGCGGGCGCGGGCGCGTGGAGGCGCATGATCGCGCGTGAAGGCCGCCGCCAATCTCCATCAGTGTGTCACCGTAAGGAGCAGATTAGACGATCAGCAGCTCTCCAGGGGGTTGAGCAGAGCGTCAGCGAGCACCAGCCTGCGCTCGCCTGCCTTTGCCTGCTCTCGCCGCACGCCGCGTGTCGCGGCAGATCAGCGCGCGCCTTCCTCATATGCCCGTCACTCGAATCACATATTGAGCGGGCCATTGCGTTCATTTGCAGACCATGTCGCGGCTCCAAAGCTCCAACCCTCCTTTGCGCCGCGGATCGCGCAGCAGCACCGCCGAGCGCGGCAGATTGCGCTCCTGCCTCGCGGACATGGGCAAACAGCAGAAATGCGCTGTTTAGATCCAAGGACGTGCGATCTGTGCATTGCAGAGTCTGGGTCCTCGCAGCGTCACAGCTCGCAGTCGCGATAGCTCGATCGCGGCTGCGAGCGCTTGGTCAGTCGCTCCCGGCCCGGTCAGCCATAGCGCCCGTCAGTCAGCCCAGACCACGCGGTCGTCTCGCACTAGCTGCGGATAAGCGCCAGCTCGCCGACTGCGCACCAAGGCGCTCATCGTGTGCTCATCTAATCCATAACCCAGCATGCTATGCACCCCTACCTACCCTACAGCAGCCTGCCGAGCCCGCTCCAGGCCTTGACCGCCGGCTTCTCGAGCTCCCTGGCTTTGGCGAACTCGCCGCCGTTAAACGCGTCGCCGCCGCTCTCCTCCGCCGCAATGATGATCGTGGCGCGGTCGCTCCACACGTCCTCGAGGCTGTCGGCGAGCTTGCGGCGGAACTTGACGATCTGCTCCTGCAGCTCCCTCGCGAGCTCCGGGAACGGCAGAATCAGGTGCCGCAGCAGCGTCAGCGCCTCGTCCGACTTCTCGTCTGTCCGCGCGACAAGGCGGCCAATGGACGCAATGAGGTAGTCCCACTCGTCGACGGTGCCCTTGCGGCCGCGCGCCTTCTTCGAGGACTTTCGGCGTGTCCGGTTCGTTTGCCTGTTTGTCAGCTATGCAAAGAGTGGGAGGACAGGTGACTCACCCAGTCATGCGCGTCGACTGCGACAGCACGGTCGTCGGCGCAACGGTGTAGCGCGTGAACTGCGTCGCGACCGTCGTCGCCTGCGTGGCGACGTCGACGTTGTCCAAGTCCAGCTCGTGCTCCACGATGAAGAAAGTGTCGGGGTCCGCGAGGCGAATCTTGCGCAGGTCCCGGATGCGAGCTATCTCCTTGTCGAGCTGGCCGTCCATCTCCTCGAAGACCTCGGCGAGAGCCTCGTGAGCGTCCTCAATCGCAGGGTGGACGACTTCCTCCACAAGGTCGCCCTTGTCGTGCAGGGTGATGAGGCGGTACGCCTCACTGAACTCCCCGCCGCGGCAGAGGATGTCGATCGCCGAGTCAACGTCCGACGCGTAGTCCAGGAACACCTGCGAGGCCTCGATGCTTCGTCCACGTCCGCCGAGATAGTCTGCTTGTTAGCTCGTTTGGTGGATCTCAAGCTTACCAGTGACGCGCTCAACCATGCCGGCGATAGCATCCGGGGACTGATCCTTGGCGAGGGTGAAGAGCTCACGCCACGCGTGAGCACGCTCATAGGCCTTGAGAGCCTTGGCCTCCTGACCAGCAAGGATGTACGCTGTTGTCAGCTTTCGGCATCTTCATTACAAGCTGCTTTAACTCACAGAGGGCAGCCTCATTGAACTCTCTCCGGTCGTAGAGGTAGTCTCCATACAGCCCGTGGATGACAGTGAGCTTCTCCTTGTCGTCCGCGTACAGCTTGAACGCCTCGTCGAAGAGCTCATACCTGGAGAGGTACGACGCGGCATCGTCGAAGCGATCGGGGCCGGCAGCCTTCAGGTTGCGGAGAGCGCTCTCTCGTCGGCCGAGGTGGTCGTCGATGCGGAAGCGCTGCTCGTACTTCTCCAGGGCGCGGAGCTCGCGCAGGAAGGGCAGGTACTCCTTCGGGTCCTTTTGGCTGTACTGCGCGACCATGAGGACGAGCTCGAAGTTGTACATGCCGAGGGCGACGTCGTAGAGCTGGTTGACGTTGGACAAGAAGATGATGTACTTGATAGCCTCCTCGACGACCTCGGGGTGCTCAGCCTGCAGGCGGAGCAGCACCGAAAGACCTCCCTCGTAGTCCGGAGGGCTCTTGCAGACATAGGTGGTAAGAATGGTCTCAACGTAGTCAACGAGCCCCTTGGCCTCGACCAGGGCCCGCAGGTTGTCGCAGACAGAGTTCACCTTGTCCTTGGGAACAGTTCTGCTGTCAGCTAGGTTAAAGGTTGCGAGGCTCACGGTCTGTTGATATCCCGTCCAAGATCCGCATACATCGAACCCGAAACATCCTCGCCACTGTGGTCAGCTTGAACCCCATCAATAAATGGCTCACTTAAGCGACGACACAAAGAGGTTGAGGTAGTCGACCTCCGGAACCTGCTCCACGAACTTGGGCAACGATGTCATGAACTGCTCCGGACCGAGATCATAGATGATGTTCAGGTCGAGTCTGTGCTTGCGGCACGTCATCAGTGCGTCACGGTATCGACCGGAGAGAATGTCCTGGCGAACAACAGCGAGGACCAGTGGCCGCGGGTACACCGTCTCGAGGTTTCCACGGGGCATCTGCAGCACGAGGCTCATGCTGCTGGGGCAGGCAACGACGGCCAGCGCGCCTCGCTCCACTCGCCGCGTCTCCCACTCCTCCTTGTCCGGGATGCCGTCAACGAGTCTGGAAACAGACTCCAAGGGCGCGTAGTGCGACCTCTGGTCGGTCGTCGTGTAGATGACAAAGGACGGGGTCAACGTCAAGCTTGTGACGTTGCTGGCGATCACCGCTCCGTCCGAGCTGTCGGCCAGCGAGGACGCATACAGCCTGGCCTCATCGTTGATGCCGAACACTAGCCGGGCGTCGTGCGAGACCTGCACCACTTGTGCCTTCGGGCAAAGAGAGCCCACAGAAGCGTCTTCGTCGCCGAGACTCGTGATGAACCCGTCGCGGCAAACGACGAACCAGCTGGTGTGTGCCTCCCACCCAACGGCCTCCGCCGACTCGAGCAGGGACTGCTGCGGCCCGACCTCGTTTGCGTCTGCCGTTCTGAGAACTGCGGCATCCTCGCCTCCACTCCAGAACACGGCGGCAGCCTTGCCGTCCCCGGACAGCGCAACCTGTTTGGCGATGAACTCATGGTCAGGCGCGAGCTGGGCCTCCCACCTCAGCTTCGGCTCCAAAGGCTTGCCTCCGGCGCGCAGCCGCGACTGGCCAGCTTCCGGTAGCCGCGTACCGAGGTCCCAGACCTGGACTAGTCCTGAAGCGAAGAGAACACCGAGAGCATCCTCCGTCGGCGACATGGCCACATGGACGGCCTGTTCGGGAAGCGCGATCTGGTACGACGACATCGGTGGCGGCGCGTTCTGCGTTCGGAACGGGGTCACGAGCAGCTTCTTGCCGTCAACAACGGCGACAGTCCCGGTGTCATTGGGCATGGGAAGGTGAGAGGCATAAGTGTCCCACGCAAAAGAGCGGACCTGAACGTTGTCTGAGAGTTAGCGTAGCTGCTCACCGCAACTCACCTTCGCCGATGACATAGAGGGTCATGGGTTGCTCGGGGTGCCACCTCATTGACACGAAGCGCTTCGATCCGGCCTGGTGAGGATAGATTTCCTGCTTGAGATAGTAGTGATAGTTCTTCATCGTCCACAGTTGGACTAGGAATCAGCTGTGAATGGTACCGTCAACTCACTGGTATCCCTATCCTCGCGGCGCACCCAGATGGCCAGCACCTCGGAGTCGGCGTTCCACTCCATGCCGCGAATAGCACCGTTCTCCCAGGTTTTTTCATCCTCACGGAGCTCGAAGCCACCATGTCGGAGTCCGTTGCGCTCGAGCATAGCCACATCCCATCGTCCCTTCCTGCCCTCACCGCCACCCTCGTAGCCGTAGCGCACGAGGGATGCAATGACGTTTCCGCTCGGGCGCCAAGCGATCGGTCCTTCGAGGCCCGCTATTGACTCGCTAGTCGCACTCAGGCGGGGGACACCACCCTCGCTTGCGTCACGCGAGAAGATGCGGACCTGTCGTCGGACACCGGTGGACGGGTACGGGTCGAGGGAGGAGACGGCGAAGTACTTGGCGTCGCCGCGGAAGGTGATGCGGGGAAGCGCGTCGTCGGTCGGGTGAGCGAAGGAGGTAGGCTCCGTCGGCTTCGGGGCTCGCGCGGCCATGAGGGCCGCCTTGCCGAGCGAGCCGTGAAACTGGGTCGTCTTCGATCCCCAGCCGACGTTGATGAACTTGTCGTCTCCAAAGTCGTCGGTGCGCAGGGGTTCGTCGTAGAGCTCGTCAAAGGTGCGAGTCATGCATACAACATGGTCCTCGCCTGTTGGGTTAGGTCAAGTTCATTCCCACACCCACCTGTTATGAGGACCAGCTGCTCCTCGTCCGGCGACCAGGCGGCAGCCTTAATTCCACTGTCGATGCTTCCAACGACCTCAAGCTAGGCAGTCAGCTACCGGACACCGCAGAATAGCTCACAGATGTAGAGCCCATCAGAGGCTCTGCAAAGGTCATGGTTGCAATGTCGCCTCCGGCCATCAGGATGATCAGGCTCCGGTCGTCCGCGAAGTACTGCATGCTGATCACCTGGCTCGCGCCCTCGGGGAGCTTGAACGGAGCCAGCACTGGGGCCGAGAATGAAGAGACAGCCTGTCGCGTTAGCTCTCATCAGAAACAAAATAGCTTACATCAGGCGTGTGGTCGTTGCCCTCGAGGTCGGCGATCTTGAGGACATCGACTTCGAGGCCGAAATCGACCTGACGCTCGACGGCGGCGTAGACGGCGCCGGTTTCGGGGTCGATGGTGACGGCAGCGGCACGCGCAGACTCCCCGTACGCGACCTTGGCGACCTGAACAGCCTTCGGAGTCAAGCTGCGCATGTTGAGAGGTCGTCGCTTTTGTTGTTGTGAACGAGCGCGAAATTCGAGATTCTCAGCTCTCGCCGTCGATCGAGGCCGATATCTTGAAATCCAAACCGTAATGTCGCAGCTGAGCGGGATCACGTGAGCCATTAAGCATGCCGATTAGGATGATTCTGTACCGACTAGTAATGAGCCTTTGCTCCCGCTAATCCGGCGCTTGGGAGGTCACCGACGTCAGTCGGGCGCGCCTGGTCACCAGTCACCGACGAGCGACCTAAGAACACGATCCGACATCCTTCGACGTCCACCAGCCAACATGCCCGGACTGAAAGAGTGAGCTGCGTTATTCTGAGACCAAGCTTACATGCAGGCAAGCGCTCTACTTGGACCCCTCGATCCGTGACTGGGTCCTGATCCCGATCACGTTGATCATGGTCCTGGTCGGTCTGCTGCGACACTACGTGACGATGCTGCTGAACAGCCCGCCGAAGAAGCAGCCGATGGCGGCGGTGCGCGAGCAGCGCTGTCTGGGCCGCTCGCAGCTCCTGCGTGCGTCGGCGCCGCTGTCGCCCCTCGACCCGGCGCTCTTCCGCTCCTTCGTCACGTCCAACGGACAGGCGCTCACCAGCGGAGAGTACCTCCGGCCGAAGCCGAAGGACCAGGAGCAGCAGTCGCCGTTCGGAGACCCTAGCCAGATGGACGGCATGATGGACGGCATGAAGAAGCAGGCTGTCATGATGTGAGCTAGTCAAACGACCTATTGAGCTGACAGCAGGGTCCCCAACATGCTCATCATGCAGTACATCAACGTCTTCTTCAGCGGATACGTTCTCAGTAAGCTTGCAGATCTCTCTCTCTAGCTGACACCAGTCAAACTCCCCTTCCCCCTCACTCTGGGATTCAAGTCCCTTTTCGCGCGCGACCTCCCGCTCCAGGACCTCAGCATGCGCTGGGTCTCTGCCCTGTCGTGGTACTTCCTGAACCTGTTTGGTCTCAACGGCGTGTTCAAGCTCCTTATCGGGCAGGACAATGGTGAGCTATTAGCGGACGATGTCATAGCTAACTCCAGCCGCAACCGACAAAGGCGACATGTCGGCCATGGCCATGATGGGCGGCGCCGGAGCTGCTCCGATGGCTGGTCCCGCCGCGCCCGACTTCGAGAAGATCTACCGCTCGGAGCTCGAGAACCTCGCGCTCACCGAGGAGCTGTACAACTGGGTCGCGACGGGCGTCGAGGACCGTGTGCTGCAGCGTTACGCCAAGGTATAGGTGGATTGGACGAGCATAGGTGTGATGAATAGAGTCTATGGCAGTTATATCTACGTCTAACAACCTCCTGTGCAGTAGCCTCCTCCGCCGAGGCCGCAGCCCCAGCAACTCAGAGCGTGGTAGCCCTGGGACGTGAGCGTCAGCGTCACGATGCTGAGCACTCCCTCGCCGAGCACGAAGCCGCTCGCGAGCACGATCCAGAACAGCGGTGTCTCGCCGCCAGTCTTGCGTCCGGCGCGGTAAGCAATGTATCCGCCTATGAGACGCGCAAGGGAGAAGCTGGGTGTGTTGAGGAAGCCGATGGCGAACGCGATGCCCGACGGCAGGTAGTTCATGTTGGCGGCGAGGGCGGGTGCGACACGCGCAATGCGCGGCTGGATGATCTTCAGCCCAGCAATGAGCCCGAACATGCCGCCAAACATGATCATGAACGGCACGACGTGCGCAGGCAGCGTGCCGTTGTTCAGCAGGCGGGCGAGGTTCAGCCACACGCCGGCCGACGGGACGGAGAACTCCGGCCCGGGGATCTGGTACACGCTCGTGTAAAACTTGTATCCGGCGGCCGAAATGAAGACGGACGCGAGCGAGCCGATCATCTGCCCGTAGAACTGCGAGCGCGGGGACGCACGCAGCAGGTCACCCGTCTTCAGGTCCTGCATCAGGTCACCCGCCTGCTGCGCGCCCGCCTCGGCAACACCGCCAGCAATGACGTTCGCGACGACGTTGCCGGGCTGCAGCACTGCGAAGAGTAGCTGGCTGATTTTGCCGATGCCAGAGACCTGCTGTTAGCTCACTATTGGGTTTCAAGCAGCTTACGGGGTTGATGTCGGTCTGGCCCAGAGCACGGACACCAATCAGACTGAGGATGGACGCGAGGACAAGGCCGATAGCCGTTGCCCAAGGGTGAATGCCATCTGAGCCGAACACGATCCACACGAGCACGACGCCGAGGATACCACTTGCAGCGAGTCCGGTCGTGACCCATCTCGTGGGTACCAGTCGCTCGGGGGGCTCATGCTCCGGCTCGTCCTCCTCCGGCAGGTCGTAATAGCCGTCGCTCTCAGCGGCGTCCGCACCTTCAAATTGACGAGCCTCTTGATACATTTTCCCTCGGTTCAGCGCATCCTTGAGATACGAGTAGGTCAGAGGAGCAAGAGAGATTAGACTCTCTGCGATCATGATGGCCAGCGCAACCCAGAGCTGAAGTCAGCTTTCGACACGATTACAAAGCACATACGATCCAGCCACGCGCTCCGTTGGTTGTAGAGCCCACTGGGCCGGGAGCCCAGCCGGCATTCTTCGACAGAGGCGAAAGGACAGCCCAGCCGACGAGCATACCAATGTTCATGGCGACTGTGACCGGGAAGCCCATGATAATGCCCTGCCCCACATATGACAGAGAGGGCGTGAACCACCACATCCACTTCGCAGCAAGGCTCACCCCGAACGGCGCGCTCAGAATGTCAAAAACCGGGATAGCGAACGTAACGGGATACACGAAGCTGAGCAGCTGGTGGGTCAGCGGGTGCCAATTGCCGGGGACTCACTGTCATGGCACCGGAAGCAACGAAGCTCCAGCCCAATGCTCGCCACCCGGAGCCGTTCAGAAGTGCCTCAACATCCTTGTTCCGCTCCTCGTTGACTTCCTCGTTGGCCTCTGTCGGAATGCGGCGGTACGGCCCGCTACCAGGGTTAAGGCCCTGGCTCGGCGGCGGCTCCTTGTGGAGAAGGGCGATGAGCTGCGCGGTCGCAGTCCCGGAGGGGAAGACGAGCTTCTCCTTCACGATAACCTGCCGGCGCAGCGGGACGGCGAGGAAAACACCGAAGAACGCAACACCCAGACACCACAGCACGAGTTGGATGTAGGTCAGATGAATCGGCTGCCGGCCGTCTTCCTCTGGTGTCATCATGCCCAGGGCTGGAATGATGCCCACGAGGCCGGCGGCCAGAGGCATCGTTCCGGTCGCCACCGCAGTGGTCTGTAGCACCACGTTCTCCTGCACGGTCAAAGGGCTCGTGTTCGGGAACAGACGGGGAAGAAGAGGGAATATCTTGAAGATAGCGAAGCCGAGCAACGCCGACTGTAGGGACATCATAGAAACCCAGCCTGGGTAGTCAGCTCGGCAGACCCATATCAGCAGCTGAGGATGGCTCACCAGTCTGGAGGCCAAAGTAGATATTCGTCATGCACAAGATGACTCCTACCCCCAAGCCGACAAAAACCGCCCGCCAAGTGAAGTCACCCTGCACGACAGGCTCCTCGCCATACAAGGCCGCGTCGTCGTCCTCGTTCGCTGGGATGCTGCACCTTAGCCCTCGGTCCGAGGGAGTCGAGCTGAGGTTAGCTTTCCCCTGTAACCATTGGGCTTCAGGTATACTCCTGAAGAGGAGCTTGTCAACTTACACGGGGTTCATGTCGACATGCGTCTTCCTTTGGGCGGAGTTGGGAGATGTGGAGATGTTGGGAGACCGCTCCGTCACTCGTCCTCTCCATCGTTACGCTGATCGGCTGTCACCGACGCGGCGACCATCCGGAGATTACCGATTACAAAGCACTTCTATTAGGCCATCTGCCTCCGCTAATCAGTCCGCTTAACGAAATCTGAGCATCTCAGGCGTGTTTGTTGACAAAGTCGATCAGCGACCGATTCGGTGTCCACTCAACCTCAACGCGCCCGATGTCCGAGACGGTACGCTACGACTCGCTGCCAGACCTGGGGCGGCTGGCGCACTGGTCTGTCTCGAGCCACAAGTACGGGTTCGGTGTGGAGAACCTGCGCGACGGCAACGAGAACACGTTCTGGCAGTGAGTACTCTTCTAGCTAAGGCGTCTAGGTTCAAGCTGACGGCAGATCCGAGGGCCCACAGCCGCACACGATCGACCTCTCGTTCCCAAAACGCGTGTTCATCTCGTGCATTGCGCTTTTGACGAGCCATCCGCGGGACGACAGCTACACGCCGAGCCGTATCTCCGTCAAGGCCGGCACGGGCGTCCACGACCTGCAGGAGGTGGGTTGTCCACAGCTGGGAACGGCATATCGTGAAGCTGACGGGACAGGTCCGCTATGAGGAGTTTGACAAACCGAACGGATGGATTCTGATCTCGCTTCGCCCAATGGACAGCGGCGAGGACGAGGGCATGGTTGAGGGGCCGCCGATTCCGGCACACCACCTCCGCGTCGTCATCGTCGCGAACCACCTGAACGGCAAGGATACGCATGTCCGTGGCCTCAAGGTTTTCGGACCGACAAAGTGAGTCGGGAACAGCTGAGCGACCGTTTTCCGTAGCTGACGAGCAGCCCCCAGCCGACCGTCGTCGAGCCCGAGGAGGAGGGCTTCCCGTCCGGCATGAAGCTCGTCGAGCTAGGGCACGACGGCCTGAGCGACTTCACCAGCACCGAGTTCAAGCAGCACATGTCCATCCGATAGCACAAATAGACCTTAACCTCACTGTAACTGTAAATGCATGCACACTTCTGACATTGTACTGTAAGAGAACCCCGCCTAGACCCGCTCATAAACGTAGAGGTACGCCAGAGACCTCATCTCCTCACCTCCGCCGGGAGGGGCGCGGACGACCTTCTCGTCGTTGAAAAGCACCCACTCGTCCTCATTCTCGTCTGCCAGGCCCTTCTGCGGCTGCCTGATCGTCGCGACGTAGTGACCCGAGTGGACAGACGGGCCCTTGTGGGAAACAAACGCCTTGAGCCTGTACTTGGCAGGAGGGGGTGTGCCGCCAACATCCGCCTCACCAGAGGGAGCAGAGCCACCGGTCGCTGCGGCCGGCTCGTCCTCTCCGTTGTCGTCCGGGTGGCTGAACAGCCACTCGACGGCATGCTCTGCGTTCCCGTTTGACTCGCGGAGCGCCTTCCGGGCCTGAGCGGGAGTGAAGCCCATCTCAGAGAGCATGGTGATCTGCTCTTGGGACGGCTCCGCTGCACCTCCAGAGCCACCGGCGCTGGGAATAGGGGCGTCGATATCGGGGTCGTCCATGTGCTCGAACAGCCAGGCCGTGGCCATCTCCGCATCGTTGCCGCCAGTCGCTAGCAGAGCCTTCTGGCAGCGAACAGTAGGGAAGCCCATAGCCTCCAGCTGAGACATGGCCACGGGGTCGAACTGCGGCGCAGCGGCCGGCGCGGCATCGATGTCCAGCTCTTCCTCTCCAGGCTGGCGCCCGGTTCCGTGGAACTTGTCCAGGTTAAGAGAGTCCGGAGCCTGAACAGGAACGTCAAGCTTTGTCGGAAGCCAGTTCACGAGCTGGAACTTCTTCATGTGCAGAACAAGAAGCTCGGGATAGGTCTTGAACTTCGTCGTGCTGAAGGTCAGCTGCTAGCTGAAGGGCAGGGCTTACGTCTGGGCGCGGACGCGCTTGCCGCAGGTTCCACAAGCGTAGTCGGTAAGCTCCTCAGGGGCACACAGGGCCTCAACGCATGACTCGAGAGTGACGGGCTTGAAGGTCTTCTTGCCGTCCTCAGTGACGCCAGTCTCCTCAGCTTCGACGGGAAGACTCACGAGGTCGACACTGTCGACCTTGTAGCCAACCTTCTTGCACTCATCGCACTGCAGGCGCTGCTCCATGCCAAACCTCAAAGCGTCGGTCGCCTCACTACTCTCAGGGCGGCCTTGGCTCTTCGCCTCCTGGCGAAGGCGAGACAGGAGGTGGCCGAGGAACTCCTCCGAGTCCTGCTGCCGCATCGTCGAGAACTCTTCGTGGCCCTTGCCGATGAGCGCTTTGAACTGCGCGGGGCGAATTCCGTCCTGGAACTTGGGCTCTTCGTTGACCTCGAACTCGGAGTTGGCGGGGGGAGGAGCCTTGGCGAGCTTAGAGTAGCGGCCAGACAGGAGGCCATCGGCGACCTTGATCATCTGGCACTCGAGGCAGTCGGCAGGCAGCTTGTCGCAGGTCTGCGGGTGCGCCATAGCCGCCTCGGTGTAGTATCGCTGGTGGAACGCGGGGATCGAGAAGAGCGTTTGCAGAACCGACGCCATGTAACAGCTGTTACCGAGGTTCTTGAAACCAGTGAGCCCCTTGCCGAACAGCGGCTCGAGTTCCTTGCCGTCGTCGCCGGTCATGGAGAAATCGAATTTGAGGTTGTGCTCGAGTTGCTGAGGGTCAGTGGTAAACACGAAAATACAACTTACCAGCTCGGTCATGGACTTCTCGGTCTTGGACTGATCAAGGACGTTGATGCCAAAGGTGCGGAGGTGGTTGGCCAGGTCGGGGTCGACCTTGGCATCGTCACATGAGTAGCAGTAGATGTCTGCAGTCAGTTAGATCCCTGCGGAAGTTCTCACCTGCAGTGCCTTCAGGGGTGATGGTGCCGAGTTTAACACCAAGAGGGTGACCGGTGTCCTTGAAGTGCTGGAGGGCATGTCCATTGCCCCCGATTCCACCGTACTGCTGACGACCGCAGTTAGTAAGACCGCACGTAAGACAAAGCCAGAGATTGGACGTAAGGTCGCACTCGGTGCACTGGCTGGGAACTGGAGGGTCAGCTCCGGTATGACGGTCAGTGAGCTGTAGACCTACCTTCGCCGGGGGTGATCAGAGGGACCTGCTCGAGAGTTAAGGCGTGCTCGCAGGGAATGATCTCCTCCTCCCAGGCCTTGACCTCAGACTGCTGGGCTGAAGAGAGCGCCTTCATGACACCATCAACGGCGGCTTTGATCTGACTGTCAGATTCGCATCATGTGGATAGCTCACCGCCGGGTGGTCAACCTGAACAGCCTCGCCGAGCGGGGAGCAGCCGAAGCAGCGGACAGACGTGCTGTAGTCATACGTCTCCTCGTCAGACGGAGCCGAGATAGCAAGCTTCTTCATCGGAGGCTCAGAGTTGTCCTGGAGGTCAGCTCGGTGCCATTTACGGCGGCAACACATACGCGTTTCTTCTGCTCCTTCCGCGTGCGCTTGATGACAACGCCCAAGGGGTGGTTCTTCTTCTGCGAATGCAAGTAGGCATGCTTTCGGTCCTCACCGAAGCAGCCTCCATTAAAGCATTGAAGGCAAACGAAGACTCCGTCGGGGTCATCCTGCAGTCAGCACCTGGTCATTATCTCTGCACTCACTTGTCCATCAAAGCAGAGCGTGCACTCTTCCCTGGACATTGTCAGCTACGATGCGATGCCTTGCTTGCCTACCTGTGCACCTGCTGTGAAGGGGATGGGGGCTTGAGAGACGATGCCAGAGCCTCAACGTGAGAGCATGCCATCGTGTCTGTCGTAGTGCTGAACAATCACCCTGCAACTTCGTCAACACGGGCTCAAGAAGCAGCCTCTGCTCTCGACCCCCAGGCCTGATTGAGGCGGCTCGACGTCATGCAACGCCACGTGTATATATCACGTGACCGGCGTGAGGGCAGTCAAGAGAGGTTGCCAGAAAGTTGCCGATCAGCCGCCTATCAGAAGCGCAGGTGGTGCCGCCGGGCAAGTGCATGTAGCGAGACGACCGACGGCGATCGTTATTGTCTTGGTAATCTCGATCTCGTGCATCGAGGATGAGTAAGAGTGCCGGGAGCAATGCCGAGGCCGATAAGTGCAGATACCTTCCAGTCACAGGTGAACACAGTGGGGCTTGGCAGCCGGGATGGAGCTGCCAGGACCGAGGCCGAGCGGCTGATCAGACGACGTCACTGATTCACTGGATCGACGTAGTGACGACTCCGTCTCCGAGCTCTCACGATGCCTGCCCGACCCCTATATAGAATCGCCTCGCACCACCAGAGCGCCTCACCATCCAGCACCGACTGTCTGTTCCCTGTTCACTGTAGCGACATCCAACTTCTACCTCACCACCTGACCATCAAAACGCATTCGATCAGTCAACATGGAGAAGCCTATCATGGTTACCGGTGCCACCGGCAAGCAAGGAGGAGCCGTCATCGACGCTCTTCTTGCTCTCAACGACCCGAACATCACCATTCTCGCCGTCACTCGCAACCCCGAGTCGGAGACATCCCAGAAGCTCATGGCCAAGTCGAAGCAGATCCGCCTTATCCGTGGTGATCTCAACAACACGTCGCTCACGTACGAGAACGCCAAGTTTGAGTCGCCGAATGGAAAGATCTGGGGTGTTTTCAGTGTGCAGGCTATGGGCTCGGGCGTCAAGATCGAGGAAGCCGAGACGGCCGAGGAGACGAAGCAGGGCATGGGGCTCATCGACGGAGCCATCGCGAACGAAGTCAAGATGTTCGTCTACACCTCTGTGGACCGCGGCGGCGCCGAGAAGTCGTGGGACAACCCGACGCCAGTACCGCATTTCCGCACGAAGTACCTCATTGAACGCTACCTTCGCTCCGAGGCGACCGGAAAGATGAACTGGACCATCCTTCGCCCCGTCATCTTCATGGACAACATCGACGACAACCTCCCCTCCAAGGTGGTTATGACTGCCATCAAGAACGCGGTCGGGAACAAGCTGATGCCATGGATTGCTACCAAGGACATCGGCTTTTTCGCAGCGCAGGCGTTCGCGGACCCGGACAAGTACAACGGAGTTGCCATCTCCCTGGCTGGCGACGAGCTCACATGGGACCAGCTCAACGAGAAGTTTAAGAACTTCACCGGCCACGACGTGCCGACGACGTTCAGCATTGTTGGCACCGCTCTGAACTGGTTCAGTGGCGAGATGGGAACTATGTGCACCTGGTTCCGGGACGAGGGATACTTCACACCGAACCTCCCAGAGCTCCGGTCGATCGACCCTCACCTCACCGACTTCGACACCTGGCTTCGACAGGACTCGGCGTGGTCCCCCAGCGCCATTGCCGCCAGGCAGGGCGAGGCTGCATCGGGAGCATCCACCTCCGGCGGAGCGGGACTGGCTGCGCAGGCGGAGAACAACACCCAGGGAGCCGGTCCCGGCTCCTCCAACTATGTGTCGCCCAACTACAAGTACACCGAGGAGCAGAAGCAGGTCTACGAGCAGTCTCAGCAGGCTGAGGTCGACATGCACCAGTCGGGCTAAGTAGCAAAACGTAGCAGTTGATCTGGAATCAGCTTATACGTGAGAGCCGAATGTATGTGTTGTACACGCCAGTCTGCACTTATCTGCTGGCTAGTCTCGGCAGCATCCATCATATCACGTATCTCGTCAGACATGACGCGCAGTGGAGATGGTGGCGCGTGCCTCAACCATATCCGCAGGTGGTGCCCCAGGGTGGACGGCCCGCAGCTCCGTCAGGAACCACTAGGCTAGACATACATCCCTTGGCCACCGTGACCACGAATGTTGCCTCACGACTTACTTCCTTCCTGCATGCGGCGACTGTAACGACGCCTCGACTCGCATCTCACCCCTCGCCACTCTTCTCCTTTCACGGTGTCTCCCATCGAGCTTCACCATCTCAACCGCGACATGGAGCCTGGTCGCGGCAGCACCGAGCGGGACCCGTTACACGCCGACACCGCCGCCATCTCCCGAGAGGCAGACGCGTATTCAATAGGTACAGCTGTTGCATGGTTGCTGAGCTCACACCAGCTTATGACTCTCACTCGCTGCAGAACACCGCAAAGGCTAGCAGGCGGCTCTTCTTCTCCTTCCTTATCTTCGGCCTTCTGAATAACGGTGCGCCGATGGAATGGCCGTGTTAGCTGACCCCAGTCCTCTATGTCATTATTCTGTCCGCAGCGCTGGATCTGGTGCCCTCTACGGTGCCGAAAGGCTTAGTGGCCTTCTTCAACATCTTCCCCGCCCTCTTGGTGAGCTCCCGTGGCGGTCGACCCTGCTGACTTGCAGGCGAAAGTGTGCTGGCCCATGATCTCGGTGGGCCAGATCCAGTATCGCCGCAGAATCTTCTCTTGCACGGCCATCAGTTGGTTCGGTATCATTGTAAGCTGTTTTGATGACGGCTAAGCTGATGTCAGATTGTCGCACTTTCAGCGGGTGTCAATCCACGCCTGTTTGGCATCTCGTTAGCCTCGTTCTCGTCTGGTCTCGGCGAGCTGACGTTCCTGCAACTGACGACGACGCTACCAACCAAGTCTGCGTCGAAGACTGCACTCGGAGCGTGGTCAAGTGGAACGGGTGCAGCAGGAATAGCTGGTGCAGGTATCTGGTGGATTCTGCGTGGTCTCGGTGTTAAGGGCGGCCTTGGAATATCCTCCGTGAGCTTTCCACCAATGCTGGTCAGCTGACAGCGCAGGTTCTGCCCCTCTTCTTCCCCGTCACATACCTGTATCTTCTCCCCGCCTGGGAGAGCTTCCAGTCCATCGAGTACTCGCGTCTGGGTGCCGACGACGCTGAGGCAGCCGATGTTGTCTTCGACGAGGATGAGCCTGATCTCCGGGACACGCCGACAAAGCCGCTGAACGACATCTACCTGACGCCGAAGGAGAAGTGGGCGCTCCTGAAGCCTCTCGTGCTGCGTTACATGGCCCCCCTTTTCTTCGTCTACGTCGAGGAGTATCTGATCAACTCCGGTGTCGCGCCCACGCTCGTCTTCCCGATGCCAACAACCGGCTTGTGGTCGCTGCTGTTCAAGAAGCCGAGGGATTACTATCCGTTCTGGAGCCTGACTTGTGGGTTGCCGGCTGTCTTTCCACTAACCCAACAGATCAGACGTTCGTCTTCATCTCGCGCTCGTCGCTGTCAATGGGCCTTCCTCCGATCCCGCGGAAGCTCCTACCGCTACCGACGATCATACAGTTCTTCGTTCTTGTGCTCTTGACAATGCAGGCGCGGTCATTCATCTTCTCGACGCCAGAGTACACTCCGCCGAACCCGGAGCCGGGATCCGGTGTCGACCGCGCTATCACAGCCGTCTTCCTGCTGACGTGCCTCGAGGGCCTCTGCGGGGGCTCCGCGTACGTCACGACGTTCTACCATGTCGGGCACGAGGGCGACGACGGCGAAGATGACGTTGACAGCGGCTCGCCCGAGGAGCAGAAGCGCAAGATGGAGAAGGAGTTTAGAATCGGCGCGACGGGGGCTGCTGACTCGACTGGTAAGCTTGCAGCACTCGCATACAGCTGACACCCAGGCATCCTCTTCGCGTCGCTAATCTCAATGCCGCTCGAGGTCGCGCTCTGCAACGCGCAGGTGCGGCAAGGGCGGGATATGTGCCGCACGCTATAGAACTGTAACACCAAATGCATCTACACTGTCACTAGGCGGCGCCGCTCTTGCCGAGCAGCGTCGGGACGGACGAGGGCGGGACGAAGCCGAGCTCGGTGCAGACGGCGGTGATGTTCTCGGGCGGCGTGAGGTCGTACAGGAGGTTGAGGGGCGTGAGGAGGTCGGGGAGGGGGCGGGCGAGCTCGAGCTTCTTGGCGTTCGGGATGGCGAGGATGTCGTCCGGGTGGCCGAGCTCGTTGGCGGCCAGGTCGTCGAGCGTGACGCGCTCCGAGAGCTTGAACGTCTCGACGCACGCGACGACGGGCACGCGGTGCTCCTTGGCGAGCATCGCGACGACGGCGGTGCCGGCGCGCGAGTGCAGCGCGCCGTCCGAGTGCAGCGCAGACGCGCCGAGCAGCACGAGGTCGGCGCGCGCAATCGCCGTAGACGCGAGCGGGAGCAGCGTGTACATGCACGGGATGCCCGCAGCAGTGAGCGACGCGAGGAGCGCGCGGCCTGATGGTCAGCTTACCGTTGCAGGAGCGTTACAGCTGGGTACTCACCCTCATGCAGGGGCCTCGAGTCGACGACGACGACGCTGAAGCTCTCCCCCCTCTGCTGCATCTCGGCCCACGCCTCGAGCAGCGCGCGCTCGACGACGCTGCTGCGCGCAAACACGACGATCGTGTCCTCGTCATGCACCTTCTCCTTGGCGTTGTCCGCGATGACCTGGCCGGCCATGTCGATGCGCTCCGAGATGTACCCATCGATGGCGTTGACGAGGTACTCCTTCTGCTGCGCCTCGTTCTCGCGGTTCTCGGCGTCGGGGTTCTCGCCGAGCTTGGTGATCTCGCTCTTGAACCAGCGGATCGCGTTGCCGACGCCGACACCCTTCGGGCGGCACGTCTCGAGGTATGCGATCATGGGCGAGATGTGCGAGCTGAGGTCCTTCCAGAACACGGCCGTCTCGGGGCACTCGTAGTCGCGCACGACGTCCTGAAACGCGCTGAGCACGCCGTACGTGCGCGCGCTCGCGCCGCGCAGCGTGCCCGACGCAATCAGCACGCCGAGGCGCACGATCGTCGGGTGCAGCTTTCCACTCTGGAACGCACTCGGCGTCCCGGGGTCGTTCGGCGTGGGCAGGTGCGAGAAGAAGTTGGACGCAGGGTTGCCCGGAGTGTTCGTGCTGCTCGCGGCGGCGGCAGCGGCAGCGATCGCCCGGCGATGTCTTGAAGGCCCAGAGGCGCCGGCAGGAGGAGCACCCGCTGCAGGCCGTCCCGTCTGAGCGGGCTGCGACGTCGTTGACCCTCCAGCAGCCGCCGGCGTCTCAACCGTGCGCGGGTCCGCACCACCACCCCGCGCAGCGACGGCCGCAGCGCGCTTCGCCTTCTTGGCCTCCTTCGCGGCGTTCGCCTGCGCCTTCTTGGCAGCCGCCTTCGCCGCCTTGTCCGCCTGCTGGTCCGCCTTCTGCGTCACCGCCGCGGCGGCAGCCGGGGCTGAGGCAGGTGTCGGTGGTGTCGACATTGTGGTTGTGCGCTCGTGCCGTCTAGAAACTCGTTCGGCGCTTTTGAGGTGGTCGCTGTCGCTTGTCGTGCGAGTGAGACGCTAAGGGTGGGTGAGAGATGCCGGGGAAGGAACGCCGGACAGATTGGCTGGGTTGAGGTAGCACAATGAACTCATCGAGCACCAAAGCGACCAGAACCCCGCGCTGTCCGAGTCACAATTTCGGGACCACGTGAAAATCTCATTTGGAATGCAATGCCATCAACCCTAATGCTGCATTAAGAGCATTATCTTACTGTCACTAATCGAGGAAGCGGGGCCGATTGACGCGGAACGTGCAGCCAGCTTAAGCTTGTTCAATGCAATGGGGAGTACATGCTATTATGTAGATGTGGTTTGGCTAAGGCTTAGATGCGCTTCTCGCTAGCGATAGGGTCGTCGATCGCGGTCTCCTTGACAAAGTCCTTGATCTTCAGATTCTGAATGCCCTGGTGGGGATAGTCGAAGACGATGTACTCCCTCACGCGGCTGGTCTTGGGCTGGCGCTTCGGGAGCCTGAGCACCTGCTCCGTGTCGTACTGCATGGTGATCTGCGTGGCCTCGTTCTTGCCATGCATGTCCATCGGTCCGGTGCGCACCGACACGACGCGGGGCGGGGTGACGTGCCGAACAAAGCTCCACTGGCCCTTCTTTCCGGCGAGCACCTTGGCGACGTTGGTGGCACGGTCGAGTGCGGGACCCATCGACAGCCTCTTCAGCGCCGAGATGTCTCCGCGCGCTTGCGCCTCGTTGTACTCCTTGTACACCTTCTCAAGCGGTTCCCGAAGCGCAATCATCAGCCGTGTCGACGGGCGCGAGAACCACTCTCCGACCTTCTGCAGGAAGGTGCGGTTCGACTGGTCCACCAAATCCATGTCGATGAGGAACTTGCTCGCCCTGCCGTTAGTCACTGCAATGGAAACTCTGGGTACCCACATCTGCGCCGTCTGCATCGAACGCTTCATACGCTGCCAGAGGTACGAGCGCTTGTACTTGAAGAGGTTGTCGAGCTTCCACGCCGGATCGACGACAGACTCTGCGACATTAGCTCGGGGCGTACTTAGACACCTTACCAAACACAACCGGAGCATAAGCTTCCGAGGTGTCGAATGAAGGAGGGAGACGACGCATCATGCGCTGACGCTCCTTGATCTCCCGGTCGGCATCCTGGACGGTCGGAGTGGCCTTGGGGGCCGAGGAGTTGGCGGAGTCGGACGCACAACGGATCCACTGGGCCCTCAGAGCCTTGGAGGGGACACCGACGCGAGACGCGGCGATGAGGCCGGGGCGGACGGACATGGTCGCTTTTGAGCTGGGGTTGGTATCGGGCTGCAACTGCAAGAGCGCTCCGTCTCGATGATCCGTGGTCTTGTCTCGACCAGGGGACGGCGCCTGGCCTGACTTTTCGGAACGGTCGGGATCAAATGCGCCACGTGGGGTGTCGCCCTCCACCTTCGTCGCCACCAGCTGTCGCGACTCTGACGCTGGCTGCGCGATGACGACTGGCGCGGGCAATTCAGGCGCGCCGAGCGTAGCCAAGGCGTCCGGGTCCCGGGTCGGACAGGACTTTGGCGGTTGCGGTGCCCGCCGTCTTTTGTCCTTCTGTGCTCAGCAATGCGCCCTTCTGTGCATGCATCTGCGGCACGCACAGCATCGCCATCGGGCCAGATCTCGCCGTGCCCATCGAAGTTGCCAGTATGCGGCCTCGAACCCTAAACTGCGGGGCTCAGATATATTACATAAGCGATGATCTGTCGTCTAAGGTGGACCATGGACCAACGGCCCAACGGTGGTGTTTGCCGCCGCTGGATCCTGAGCCTGAGCCTGAGCCGACAGAACGAGGGCGACGGACCGATCGAGTGATCGCGAGTCGGCCTGGTTTGTCAGCATCGACGATAAGCCCCCTTCTCTCCCTTGCTCTTATTCCCTGTCCTCGCCGTTCGCTTTCTCGACTACACTCTCTTCCTCATTCAAACCTCCTAAATCGCTGCGCAACACACATTCCTTCTGACGCCACCTGCTACCTGTTAAACGACCTCCTTTCAACAATCACCCGACCACTCTTTGCACTTTAACATTCAGTCTCGCCACCATGAGCTCTCCGAATAACGAGGGCGGGCCGCCGCCCGACCCTCCTCACCCTCCCGGCGCTTCTCCCGATGCTCCGACTCATGGCGAAGCTACGCAGACCGCGGCCGGCCCGTCGACACCCCCGCCATCTGTGCCCCCTGCACCCACCGTCGAGGATGAGCTGGAAGCGTCTAGACCTGACCCGGCAGCTGAAGCGCCCCAGCAGCCCAACGAGAACACCGACACCACACCGAATCCCTCCCAGTCACCGCCGCAACAGCAAGGGCGCCGACCACTGTACTCGGTCTCGCACTTCTGGCCGCTTGCACCCCGACCGGGTGAGGGTGGGCCTGGCAACGGTGACCGTCTTGGATTCACTTGGACGCTAGAGGTTTTTGCCAACGATGGCGAAGGGGATGAAGAACTTCCTCCTCCCACCGAGCAAAACGACCGCCAGCCTCCCGCAGGTACCAACGTGGAGGGATCCGACGGCAGCGCTGCTGCTGCCGTGCTCGCTGCTGCGGAAGCTGAGGCCGCGGCTCGGGAAGCTGGGGCGGCTGGAACGGCTGACAACGAGAACGCCACTGGCGGGCCCAATCCTCCTGGCGCAGAAGGGAACGGAAATGGCAATGCAAATGGAACCGAGCGTCGCAACGTGATTTTCGTTGTTGGTCCAGACGGTCTCATCCCTCGACCGGGCCAGGAGGACGCCGGACCCGCACCGTTCGCGTTCCCCTTCCCTTTCTTGCCGTTCATGATGCAGCCGGCTGGCCCTGACCCGGCAAAGGCTGCTGAGCTTTTGGCGTCACTCCCGACGGTCAGGCGCGCCCTTCTCCGCCGTGTCGACAAGGTCGTCGCCGCCGAGGACGCTTCGAACGGCAAGGAGTACGACGAGCGGGGATGGCGCTGTGGCATCTGTCTCGATGGCATCGAGGAGGAGCCCGCCGACGGCCCGATCCCAGTTAAGGCCCTGCCTTGCAACCACCTGTTCCATGGCCCTTGTCTTGAGCCATGGTTCTCAAGCCACCACACCTGCCCCACGTGTCGACTTGATCTCGATCCGCTGCGAACGCTTAACGATCCTCGCGAAACTCGTCGAAACCCGCTGCGCCCTGCTCCTACTGGTTCGGGACGTGGGACACCTGCGGGCGGACATCCTTATGCCCGTGGACGTGACCGTGATCGCTCGGGATTACGGTCTGGTCAGCAGACCCCTGTCGAGCCGACCGAGGGACAGGAGCCTCCGGCTCCGCAAGGGGCGCAGGACGACCCACCGACCCCTCCTGGCCTCATGGAGCTGGCGCGGATCACAGCCCAGAACCTCGCGCGCGGACTGTTTGGAGGTTTGACGACCGGATCGCCGCTGCCTATGGATCGCGATCTGCCACAGGAGCGCGAGCGTACGCCGATGGGCCCGGAACGACCTCCTGGAATGCAACCCGCGCAGCCCGCAGCTGCCGGACCTGCAGCTGGCGGCGACACGCCAACACACACCCCTGGTAATGCAACGGCTGGCGGCTCTCCGAACGCAGGGGGTCGCCCTACGCCCGAGCGCCGCTCTCACATTAGTGTCATTCACCTGGGCCGTCCGCCGTTCGGCCACCCTCCGTTCCCGGCCCCGCCCAACCCGTTCCAGCATCTTTTCGGCAGACCGCCTGGTGCAGGGGCGGCGGACTCGATACGACCTGCAGAGGGCGAGGGTACGCAACAGCCGAACCAGCCTCAGGAGTCGGCCACGACGCAGGGGCCCGATCGCGCGGAGCCCGAAGCCCCAGTCGAGCCAACCACGCCTGCTCCGGCCGATGCATCAGCGCCCACTGCCGAAGGCGGCCGCACTGGAGATGCCGCTCCCGACGTGGCCGCGGTCCGTGCTGCCACTCCTCAGGGAGAGCCGACTGACGCTGCTCCTCAGGCCAACGATGAAGGTGCGAATGCGAACCCCACCCCGGGCAACGACGGCGACAACGCTCCCCGCAGGCCGTTCCGAGGCTTCCCTCTGGAGCTCCTGTTCCTGCAGATGGGCAACCCGGAGCCCCCTGCGCCGGCGACGCCCGCGCCCGAGGAGCGCCCGGCGTCGACGTTTGTTCCGCAATCTCTCGAGTCGTGGACAGAGCAGCGTGAGAAGACGCTCGGCTGGCGCTGCGATGCCGTCGAGTGCCTCGTCGCACCCCCTGTTCCCGACGGAGACGCCGAGGACATGGACGTTGATGAGGCTCCCGCTGAGGCCGACGAGGAGGAGGCCATCCCTGCCGCAGACAAGGAGATGCTGTCGATCTACTCTGCCCAGCAGCCGCTGTTTGCGCGTTCCGCGGAGGGCGAAGAGGCACACGCTAATGCCGAATTTGTCCTCCTCACGTGCCCCCATCGCTGGCACAGGACGTGCCTCGAGGTTGCGGAGCGCAGCGCGGGGCACTCCGGCCTGCCTGACGGCGACGGCAGACAGTGGGTGCGCTGCATGACGTGCCGCAAGGAGGGCTGGGTCGTGCCGCGTGCCCCCGCCCCCGCTGACCCGGCGCCCCTCGCCGCTGAAGCTCAAGCGTAAGCCATAGAGCCCACATCCTAGACATACACCGATACCCACCCCGTTGTCAATACCCGGCACGAGTCCTCACTCCCTTGTATACATTAGTGATTCCCTTGTACCATGGATTAGTTCGCATAGACAGTCAGTCTTCCTGCGCATGCACACCTGCACTCTCTCGTCTCGCTTCGTTCTCGTTGTCTCGATGGTCTCGCGGTCTGGTCAAGCTTCATATCTGTCTGCTGATGCTACCTCGTGCCTCATCGTATGCCTTGACGGTCTGGTTGCGGAGTGGAGCCAGGGTGGGAGCGGGGGGCTTACTTGCCGCCCTTCTTGCCGCCCTGGGGCAGACCGAGCTCGGCGTCCTGGTACGACTGGACCTGGGCGTCGACCTCGGCGGCGGCCTTCTTGGCGGCGTCGCCGATCTTCTTGGCGATGCGGTCGGCGGTGTCGTCGGCCTTGTTCTCGGACGCGCCGGCGCCGAACGACTTCTCGTACTCGGCTCCGTCGGCGGCGGTCGCGAAGGCGGCCTCCTTGGCGTCCTGGGTGTCAGCGCTTCTCATACTCGTGGGTGCTTGTTTTGTTCCATCCTCCGCCCCCTCCGCTCACCACCTCGCGCCCCGACCTGCCGGATGCTGGCACCGGCCGCAGAGGAGATTGAGGAGTGAGGAGGGACAGCGACGGCCCCGTAACGAGCCCGCCGAGGCCGAGTGGCAGAGGGGCAAGTGGCACGACTCACCTTGGACTTGAGGACCTGCGTCGAGGCCGAGAAGGCACGGACGGAGCGCGCGGCGGGGGCGACGGAGCGGCGGAGGGCGAACATGGTCAACTTTGATACAGTGAGGGGGTGAGGCGACACCTCGGTCTCGGGCAGCCTTAAGTAGTTCTTGGGCGCGGCTTGGGTCGTCCCCCCCTCTTGGGCGCTGGTCGCGTCATCCAATGACGCTGGGGCTCGATAGTCTTTGTGCTCCTTCGGCAGAATCCCACGCGCCGCGCTGCTGTCGGAACGCCCGCTCTCCGCCCTCCGCAAGCACAGGAGTGAGGGCAGGCCGAAGGGTGGGAGAGGGAGAGCGCGGGCGGGCAGGGAGAGAGAAGAGGGGGCAGCACGAGGCACCCTCCAGCCTCGTCCCGATCAGCAAGGAGCGAATGAGCGCACTCCAGGCCGCATGAATGCACACGCTGCGACATGACGTCTGGACCCAGCCGGCCCAGCAGGCAGCAGGGAACAGCAGGGGGGACGTCGAAGCGCGCAGAAGCATGGCGTCGTCAAGTGTGGGAACCGGATTCAGAGGCTCGGTCAGGCCCTCCAGACCAGCGCTGCTCGCTACTGCTGCTATTGTGGGTGACGTCAAATAGCCCATTCTGCCACTCGAGTGTCTCACTCTTAACTATCCTAGCTGCTGCCTTTGCAACCCCTCTAGTCTATGCTACGTTGCATGTATGATCAGCTGATCAACAGGCGCTGCATTGAGCGGAAAGCATGCATGCATGGGTGCTGTGAGGGGAAGAAAGGACGGCAGGGAGGGCGAAAGTGAGGATGAGGCAGGACGAAATTAGCGACATCGGTCATGAGCTCGGTCATCTAACGTGATCGGCACGCTGGCCTCACCCCGCCCAACAGCCCAGCGCTGGCGCCGCGCGAGGCGACCGAGGCCCGGTCCACCGCAACGGATACGTACGCTGCGTACCTGTCGTCGCCTGCGATCTTCACGACGGCACCGTTAGCGAGGCACCCCAAACAAGGCGCAAGCTGCCTCACAACCTCGGTCTGCGTTCCTGGTCCCTCCTGCGCGCGCGTGTAGGTGCTTGTATCGCCAACGTCGGGCTGAAAGCTATATAAAGAGTCAGTTGTTTCGGTGCGCGAAGCAGTTGGAATCGCTCATCGACCCAAGCACACCAGACACCAGCTTGCTTTGTTGACATCTCTCCAGACTGGGCCCCCTGCCACTCGGCGGGGACAGCGTTCCTTGCCGTCCCTCAGTGATGGACGATCATATCAGCGATCAGCGATTGGCCCTGCGGCACCCGAAGCCAGGCCCTCCCTGGCCTTCCGCCGCTGAGCGGAGCCCGGGCCGAGGCTGGGCCACATGCGTCGTCAGTGCGATAGGCGCCAGCGGCGGCGAACGATGGCGTGCGGCGGCTAGCTGCCGTTGTCTCGCGCGCCTGGCGATGTCGGGCCAGAACTGCGGACAGCCGTGGGAGATCTGTGTCTAGCGAGATTCCGACGGAGCGGTAGACCCCGCTGCAGACGAGTTGGCCGCCTCCACCGTGTCGCGTGGTCGCAGGCTCTGAAACAGCGGCCATCTGCGAATGGCCGTTACATCATGACTGGCTGCGTGCTGCGAGTTGTGGGGACGCGTAGCCGGATCCGGTCTGCCAAGCCAGCGCGTCGAAGCTTCGAAGGTTGTTGGTTGCGGCGTCACTCAAGGCCGAGCACTGCTGTCAGCGCGCGCATGCGGCGGCCGGTCGGCGGCGGCGCGGTGGCGAGGGCAATGCAGTGGTTGCCGATGCGGTGTGCAGTAATGAGATGATCGGCGGTGGACACGATGAGATACGGGGCGATAAAGGCGGGGCGGTGCTTGTGTTCCTGGTGGTGACTCGATGGCTCGATGAGGCAGTGTCAGTGTCGCATGCAGCCATGTCAAATGACACGCGTCGCAAGTGGCAGGCATGTCAGACGCACCAGCGGCCAGCGGCCAGCGGACTAGCGCGCACCAACGAGCCCAAAGCCACAGCCAAGCCAAGACGCCAGCGCCGCCAGTCCCTTGATGCCACCGTGCACCGCCCAGACGGCAATCTCTGTCCACCGTCTTCCTACATTAGCATTTCATCACCCGTGCGTGACCTGATCTTCCCATCTCTCCATCGCACCCATTGTCCATCGCCCCGCCCCGCCATCCATGTACGGCAACAACTACCAGCAACCCTACGGCGCGCCCCCGCCCGGCCAGCAGCCCTACGGCGCGCCCCCTCCCGGCCAGCAGCCGTACGGTGCTCCCCCTCCCGGCGCCCCCGGCGGCTTCGACCCCAACCAGCAGCAGGGCCAGTACGGCGCTCCCCCCAACCAGGGCTGGCAGCAGAACCAGTACGCCGGCCCCGGGCAGTACGCTCCGCAGAACCAGGGCTACGGCCAGCCGCCCGCCCCGCCGGGACAGTACGGTGCTCCGCCCCCGGCCGGCCAGTACGGCGCTCCTCCCCCGCAGCAGCAGTACGGCGCGCCCCCTCAAGGACAGTACGGCGCGCCCCCTCCCCAGCAGCAGTACGGAGCTCCCCCGCCTAACCAGTACGGTGCGCCGCCCCAGCAGCAGCAGTACGGTGCGCCCCCTCCCCAGCAGCAGTACGGCGCCCCGCCCCCGAACCCGTACGGCCAGCCTGCGTTCCAGAGCTCGCCCGGCGGCCCGCGCTTCCTCGGCGTCCCCGTCCCCGCCCCTCCCCCGGCGCCGCCCACGACCAACCTGCCGGGATACAACCCGACGTTCGACGCCGACCGCATCCGCAAGGCGTGCAAGGTGAGCTGCCCCGAAGAAGTCGTCATCTGACCGCACAGGGCTTCGGAACGGACGAGAAGACGATCATCGATGTGCTCGCGCCGCTGGACGCGTTCCAGATGGACGTGCTGTCGCGCACGTACGAGCAGACGGTCGGCCGCTCGCTGCAGAAGGAGCTCGACAAGGAGCTGTCCTCGTGGCTCGGCTATGTGCTTGAGCTGCTCTCCATGGGCCCGCTGCAGGGCGACATCTGGCTTCTGAATCGCGCATGCAAGGGCGCGGGAACGCACGAGGATCTGCTTACGGAGCTTCTCATCGGGCGAACCAACGAGGAGATCCACCTCCTCAAGGAGGGCTTCCGCCGCACGTACAACAAAGACCTCGTGGCTACCGTGCGCGGCGAGCTGTCCATGAAGACCGAGCGGTGAGCTATTTCTGTCTCCACCTGAGCTAATGACAGCATGTTCAACATGGCGCTGACGGGCACGCGCGACGAGAACCCGATGGTGAACCACCAGCAGGTGCAGCAGGACGTCGAGGCGCTGTACCGCGCCGGCCCGGGCAAGGCGGGCACGGACGAGATCGGTATCTGCGGCATCCTGCTGCAGCGGTCGGACCAGCACCTGGCCGCGATTGCGCAGGCGTTCCCGCAGCGCCACCGCGTGAGCCTGAGCAAGATGATCAGCTCCGAGTTCTCGGGCCACATGAAGGACGCGCTGCTGCAGGTCGCGCGCGGCGCCGAGCACGACGGCGCCGGCGTCTACCGCGACACCGAGCTCATCGAGGAGAGCATGGCAGGCATGGGCACTAAGGATGAACGGCTCTGCTACCGCCTCGTGCGCGCGCACTGGAACCGCCCCCGCTTCGCCGCCATCAAGAATCAGTACCAGGGCCTGTACCGCAAGACGCTCACGAGCCGCGTCCAGGGCGAGACGAGCGGCAAGTACGAGCGCGCGCTAGTCAGCATCATCGAGCAGAACTAGTCGCCTCCATACCCCGAACGCAAAATTCGGTCTCGTCTGAAGTAATCGTGTGCCACCGTTTCCTCTATTCCGTCTGACTCTCTCTCGTCCTCTCTCCTCTCTCCGGCTATTCAACGCGTTGTAGTGCAACCAGAGTGCAGTTTTGGGCTCGGAACGATCAGAAGAAGTGAATGCATGTCTGTTATACAATGATACCTGCGCGTCAGCTGAAGTTTGCCGCTCATAAAGCTCACACTTAGCCAGGCGGCCTCGGCTACCGGACATTAGGGACTTAGATGGCGGGGAGGATCGCGGCGCTCATGTCCGAGCGGACGAAGAGGACGCCGAGGCCGAAGAGCGCGACGGCGCGGGCGATGCTGCATGTTAGCTGAGAGCTCGACTACGCAGCTGATGATTCTGGGACACATCGACACCGGAGCATCCTGGCAAGGCTTTCCACCGGCACCGTATCCCCGGTTTGTCCTGCTCCATCCCAGCAGTGCGCACTGCAATAGCGGCGCCGTCAGGATGTCCAACCCAACGCTGAGTCGCCAGGTAGGAGCCAGTCGGTAGATCGGCCTGCAGTGAAGTCCAGCAACCTCTCCGACCGCTTCCTCCAAGGATCGCCGACTTCCGCCGGATCCTTTGCTTCTGATGATCTCTGGCTTCCACCCTTTCACTCCAAGCACGCGGGTTCCTCCCAAGCTCCAATGATGCTTCGATGATGCGCGCCTCGATGCTTTTTCCTTCCAGATGAGCCGGCACAAGTACTCACCCAATGTTACCCTCACGGTACTCGGGGTTCATGACCTGCTGGTTCCAGAACCACGAGAGGAAGCCCTGGGGCTCGGCCTCCTTGCCGCTCGGGCCGAGGTAGAGGGGCTGCGCGTTGCCGGAGGGGACGGGGGCGGACATTGTGTTGTTTTTGGCGAGTATGTGTGCTGAGTGCTCCGTTGAGCCGGCGATGAAGAAAGGTCGGGCGGGCGGCGAGGGGAGGAAATCCGAGAGGCGCCACCGTGGGAGAGCAGGGAAGAGGGGAGGGAGGAGGGAGGAGGGAGGGGCGGGGTTAGGCGGAAGCTTTTGTGGCGCACGGTGCACGCACTGGACGATGATGCAAGTGTGCGGTGGGAGGGAGGTGGAGGTCGTCCGTCCCAGAAGCTGAACGCTGGTGCTGCAGCTGACTGGACCGCAACAACAACAACAAACCGGTGCGTTCAGCTGGCAGCGGAATCCCAGCTGATAGCAGAACATGCCGTGCCACGACGAATGCCACGAGGACCACGACCACGACATCCCTCTCGAGAACGGGCCGCAGGACAGCCTCTTCAAGGTCGTCGACACGGAGCACGTCGTTGCGCTCAACGCTGACGGCGGGCCGGAGAGGGGTCGTGTCGTTATCAAGTGAGTCTCCATTGGCCTCCTTTCTCCAAGCCGCCTCTATCAGCATACTCCCCTTCCATGCATCACACGACATGCGCAGCTCGAGCTCTGACATGTTAGCTGACAGCCAGGGACTGGGCGAGCCGAGACGACGAGACGACGGTGAGGTGTCAAGAAGTCGTCATAGCTGACCGCAGTGGCTCGAGTCTGAGCTCGACGACTCTCTGATTCTGCACAGTAAGCTTGCGTCAGTCCACGACAGCTGACCCCAGTCCCATTCACGGCGTCCGTGTCCCTCCGCTCGATCACGCTGAAGGCGTTCGGCGACCACCGGCCTGTGGAGATGCGCGTTGTGAGTTCGCAACCTTTCTCCAGCTCTTAAGCTTGACCATGAGTAGTTTGGAAGCTAACACGCAGTTTGCGAACGGCGCCGGACTCGACTTCTCAGACGCCGAGGACCGGGAGCCGACGCAGACCTTCGAGGTCGTCGACACGCGCGAGCCGGCCGAGTACCAGGTCAAGTGAGCTCCTTCCCCGTCGCTCAGCTGCAGTTGCGTTGAGCTAGCTGACCCCAGGGCGGCCAAGTTTGCCAGTGTGACGAGCCTCGCGCTCTTCTTCCCGCACAACATCTCGGAGGGCGACGACGAGGAGACGTCACGCGTGTACTACGTCGGTCTGCGGGGGAGCTGGCGGCCGGTAAGCTTCCTGGCGCGCTGTTGAAGCTAACGAGTACAGCTGCCCAACGCGCTCGGACAGATTGTGTACGAGGCCGCGCCGAGACCGACCGACCACAAGGTCAAGGGCGACGCTATGGCGGCCGCGCCGAGGCAGGGGTTCTAGATATACGATGTTATCATTCCACCAGACCACCAGACTAGCCAGTCATAATTGGCCGACCATGGCCACACCTCTGATAATGCTGACCAGAGCCTCGTGGCTTGCAGCGACAACCCCCGATAGGAGCTGCCAGCTGCGTGCTATCGGATGCATGGCGCGGCTGGCTGTGCATGCTTGCAGCTGCCGTGATAGGTGCCCAGGGCACGCAGGGCCCGAGCCCCACGTGCGCGCTTATCTCGGACAAGCCCGACGTTTGCCACCGCGCTGTGCAGCGCGCGTCGTATCTGCGCCCGCCGGCCCGCCCTCACCCGTGTGTTGATTGTGCGTAACGGCTGGCGACGGGCTGCGTGCGTCAGCTGATAGCTGTATCAGGCGCCGCGCCGGGTTGCCGCTTGGGGACGTGCCGTTGGGGGGCGCACCCCCTGTCACCGTCACCTCATATACCGTCGTCGTCTTCCTTCCTCGTGTTCCTGTTTCTCTCCTCCTCTCTCGCTCTTCCTCCTTTGCCCCAGCTCCCTAGAAGACCTCGCATCCGCACACCCACGATGGCAGTCCACGTCTCCAAACACCCCATCGTCGCCGTCAAGCTCACGCAGCTGCGCCTGCACGACCTCTCGCCCAAGGACTTCCGCAGCGAGGTGTCTTCCCTCTCGTGAGCTGTCCATTACTGTCGAGCTGACTCCAGTTCGCTGCTTATGTACGAGGCCTCGGCTGCTGTACCCCTCGCCGACGTCCCGAATGTGAGTGCTGGATGCGCCGCTTGAGCTAGGACGGTGGGCTGGTTCAGCCTTCCCCGCCGCGGGGCTATTTTGACGTCTTGACGACCTGAGGGACAGCTGCGGAGCGTCTCGTTGAGCTGACCTCAGCTGCACTCGCCCATCACCGAGTTCACGGGGAAGACGGTCGGCACGCGGGTCGGCATCTCGCCGATCCTCCGAGCCGGACTCGGCATGACGGATGGTGAGCTGCCGGACCCCGTCCGAAGCTGACGCCCAGCCGCGCTCGACCTGTTCCCGGACGCGACGGTGCTGCACCTTGGCCTGTTCCGCGAGAAAACAACGCTACAGGCTGTCGAGTGAGCTTCGGGGCTTGCGGAAAGCTGATACCAGGTACTACTCGAAGCTCCCGACGAAACGGACCGCCGACCTCGTGTACCTGCTCGACCGTGAGCTGTTTGTTGCACACTCTAGCTGACAGCGCAGCACTGATCGCTACCGGTGGCACGGCCGTGGCCGCTCTCGGCATGCTGACCGAATGGGGACTGAAGCAGGAGCAGATCAAGCTCGTGTGCATCCTCGGCAGTAAGAAGGGCATCGACAACGTCCAGGACGAGTATCCTGGTGTCGAGGTAAGCTGGAATCCATCAATCGTCAGCTAACGCTAGATCTTCATCGGTGGCATCGACGAGGAGCTCACGGAGAAGGGCTACATCTCGCCCGGGCTCGGTGACGCCGGCGACCGCATGTTCAGCACCTAGATAGGAATCAGTAGACGCAGTAGACTCAAGCATCAGGGAACAAGATAACATACCAAGTGATACTATGCATTAGTTGTGGATTAGGTGGCTACTATTCTATCGGATACATGCTAAGAAACTCAGAAGCGCTTGCGCATGGTGCTCTCGCTGTCGGAGCCCGACGTCGACGCCTCCTGGATGCTGCCGAGGGCGCCGCGGATCTTGGGGAAGTCTGCCTGGCCGAGCGAGTGGCTCCTGCGGCCGCGGGAGAGCCAGTGCTCCCACCCGCGCGTGTTGCCGGTACCGACGAACATGACGACACGGTTCCTCGAGTCTCCGAGGAGGCCGTCGCCGTGGCCTCCGTTCGCGTCCCAGTGCAGGCCCTTCTTGACGCCGTTGCGCTCGAGGTAGCGCCTGGTGCGGGCGGCGTCGATGATGATGTCCTTGCCGCCGATGAAGAAGGCGGTCTTGCTCGGGTCCGTTGCGTTCGGGATGTCGTCGAAGAAGAGCGTGTTGTCGCACCAGTTGAAGTGGCGCTGGATGTAGTGCGCGATGCCGGGCTCACTCGCAACAAAGTAGTACAGCAGCACCTCGAGGGCGGTGCGCGGCTTGCGGTAGCAGAAGGAGAAGCAGACGTCGCCTTCCCAGAGCGAGAAGACGACGGGGTCGACGAAGCAGCTGCGGCGGACGAGCCACGGCGCGTCCTTGAGGACCCAGCCGTGGTGGACGGAGCCGTTCGAGTGGGAGAGCATGGAGACGCCGCCGCGCTGTCCCTCGGGCTGTGCGGGGTCGTAGAACCCCCATCGCTCGCAGGCCTTGACGAGGGTGCGCACGAGCTGCGGGCGCGTCCACGGCTGCAGGAAGCGGGGGTCGAAGATGGCCTGCGCCGTGTGGTGCGCGAGCGGCATGAGGATAGGGTGCGTCGGCAGGCTGTGCACGAGGTGCTTGACGAGCAGGTGGTTCTGCAGCAGCCCGAAGCCCAGCCCGTGCAGGTACACGATGGGCATGGCGTTGGGCTCGGTGCGGCCGCGCTCTGGCGTCCAGCCGTCGGGGATGCGCACGACAAAGTCAATCCCGTCCTCGGTGTAGATCGTCGCGCCCTTGTGCGGGTACCATATCCGGAGCAGGAACCAGTTGACGGCGTTCGCGATCGCGTAGATGAGGAACGGCCGCGACACGACGTTGACCGGGTCGAGTGTCAGACGCATGATGTCGCACCCGCACCGGCCGGGCGGGAACTTGCCCCCCGTCCGCGCCTCCAGCATGTCCGCCGTGCGCTCCAGGAACCGGTACTTCTTCGCGTCCCGCTGCACGTCCTCGAGCGGCATCGCGAAGCAGCTCCACGCCAGCCACGTCCGCACGTCGTCTCGCCCGATCGTCTCCCACGGCACGTGGTGGAACCACGTCCGCAGCTGCTCGCGGAACTCGACCGCCTTCGGGTCGTCCCACGCGAGCTCGATCGGCTTGCCCTCGGGCGTGAACAGCGGGTCGTCATCCTCCTCGTCAGACAGGTACTCGCTGTGGTCCTTGTCCGCCTTGTCCATCTCGGCCTGCAGCTCGTCGCGCGCCTGCTGGCCTTCCTTCAGTGTTGCGAGCGTCGGCACGTGCATGTCCGAGTTCAGCTTGCCGCGCTTCCTAAGCGGGTGCTTCGGGCGTGTCGGTGAGGAGAGGATCCAGTCCGAGTCGTTCTGCGGGCTGCGCGGGGCGTACGCCGCGCCAGCGCGAAGCAGCCGGATGAAGATGTTCGACAGATCGTCGTGCTTCATCGTCGACGGCGGCGAGACAGGCTGCACCTTGCGTGCGAGCCACTGGTAGTACCACGAGAACACAACCTCGACCGCCGACCAGATCGCGAGCACGTACATGCCCAGCGTCTTCAGCGTCGACGGGCGCAGATGCCGGCCGTGGTACACGTACCATGCGAGGTAGATGCTGCTGTCAGCTGAAGAAATGAGGGAGATAGCTGCGGGTTTACAGGTGCGAGGGCGTGCACGGCCATCGCCATCAGGAGTGATGAGCGCGCTAGTGTGCGCACCTGCACACTGCTCCGCGCCCTTCACATCAGATCCAGGTTCCAAGCCAGAAGAACCTTGCTCGCGCCGCTACTCACTAGGAAGCCGGCGTGATCGCCCAGACGCCAATGATGGGAATGAGCGCGATGTAGAACCCAATCGTGCGGCGCCGGTCCGGGATCACGCGCGGATACACGTCGTCTGGCAACGGCGCCGGGTCGGGCTCGTAGCCGTCCCACACGAGCGACGAGGATGAGAGGCCCCTCGGCCTTCCTCGCGGCGGGATCGGCGCACTCGGCGCGCGTGGCCGGCGGTACGCCGGGGCGGTCGTCGTGGCCCCGTCCGGCGACAGGTGTCCGTTGCTGTCGTCTCCCATGGTGGCGAAGACGGACAGAGGAGTGGAAGGTGAGGTCGGGGAAAAGTGGGAGAGAGACAGATTGCAGAGCCGCAAAATAAATTGGAGTGAGCAGCCGAGCAGCCAGCTGATGGTGGTGCCTCTCCGGCTACACCGACTTCTTGCTGGGACGGGCTCCGCTCGCCGTTGTACCACCCGTGCCTGACACCTGATTCAGGGTCGGGCCCGAAGTGCAGGGCGCACAGGGACAACGTGGATCACAACACGCGCCTGATTGTCGGCGCACTCTCGTTCGTCCACTGCGTGCTCGCTATCGCGTTCTCCTACGCCACCCGGCATGGCTGGTGCCATTGTGGCTTCTTTGCGGCTTCCGTCTGCGGGCACACTCGCTGTCGAACCGCAACGCCATGCTGCCGGATTGGATCGCGTCCAACCCGGGGAACATTCTTGCTTTGCTCCCACGAAGAACACCGTGCCTGGGAGTCACCACCACCACCCGGGCCCACGGCGTTTCGGACCAGTCACAGCTTCATACAAAGGTTTGTGTTACAAGTGACAACCCTCCCTCCTGTCTCACGCCCCGGCACGCACACGCACAGTCGTCCAGTCCGGAAGCACCTCGGGCTCCCATCCAAACTTGCGCTTCGCCATCGGACCCGTCGCCATGCCGGGCCGCAGCTCCGAGAGCTCGAGCCCGACCTTCGGGTCCGGCTCGCCCTGTCGGCTCTCCTTGATCATGGCGGCGAAACCAAGGTCCCGCTCCTCGTCCTCGTTGCAGAGCTGGTCGTAGTCCTCGCGCAGGATCTCGGGCGCCCCAGTCTTGATTATTCTGTTGTCAGTTCTTAGACGTCTAACACACAACTCACCCTGCCAGCGAACCTCCGACCCAGGGCACAAGTGCCGGCGTCCAGCGAGGGGCGGACCCACTGCCCTTGCTTGGTCCAGGTGCTGGATCGTTGATGACCGCGATCTTCGAGCCCAGGCCGTGGAGGTGGGCGTACTTGTCCTTACTTCGCTTGCGCCATTCTGCCGCCTCCACGCGCACGTCGTTGGACTGTTGCTCTGGCTCTCCAGGGGGAAGGAGGCGGATGATGTCGTTTCTTAGCCTTGGAATAAATCCGGGGAGACTAGCAGTCCCTCCAGTGACGAGGATGGAGGACGCCAGCTCCGTTCGCGTGTCGATCGGCAGAATCCGCAGCGTCTGCAGGACAATTTCTGGAACAGAGTATTCCTCGCTTGGTCCATCACCATACAGGACCTCCGCAACATACTCTCGAATCCAGCCGGGCACTATGAGGACAGCGCATCGTCCGCTGCCCCTACGCGGCGGGAGAGTCATCGTCCAGTCCTTGGTAGTCGAGTGCGAGTACCGCTCCTCGAGCGCAAACATGAGGTCCATGTCGTCCATGTCGGGGATGAGCTCGGCGGGCGCCTCCTCCTGCGACGTCTCGTCTCGCTGGAAATCGACGTCCATAGGGTCTGGAGGAGAAGGTGGCGACGAGTTCAGAAAGCAGCTCTCCGTCAGCACCCGCTCCACCAGTGTGTCGGTCAGGATGTGGCGAGGCACGTATTTCGCAGCAGCATGCTCGGGCGAAGGGGCGTGGTACTGTCCAAAGTGACGGAGCAGAGCACGTAGCCTGGTGTGCAGGGTACGTCCTGCCACTGGGCTTGACTTCGCCAGGTGGTACAGGGGACGCGACGCGTACACCTGTTGTCAGCCGATGGCGCTGCCACCCTCGTAGCTTACTCACCGGAGTTACCGTTGTTTCGAGCCACCCGCAATCAACCACCAGCCCAGTGACTCTCCCGCATGCCGCAAGAGCAAGAAGACTGGAAGGGGTGAAGGCGATACTCGGCGCCTGTCGTCAGCTAATGCGGAGAGATGATCAGCTCACCTTCAGGTTGTCAAATAGGGCGCGGGCGATTTCCTCCTTGACGGGCTGCGGTAGGAAGGTACTCTCAATCACGATAACTTTGCGCGCCTTCCCGTCCGTGAGAAGATGCCTGCAGCATCAGCTAACGGTACCGCCGTGGACAGAGCGAACTGCGACACTCACTTGTGGAAGACCTCCCTCAGCCTCTTCTCCACGCGGGCTCGCACTAAGCGTCTTCCCTCGTCACGGTTACCACGGCATCCTGGCGTGTAGGCAATATCGAGTCCCCAAGCCTCGCCTGGATACTTTTCGTCACAAGCCCAAAAGCATGTTCGCGGGTCAGGTTCACCGGAGAAGCCAGCCTTCCAAACTCTTGACCCAGGGCTGGTCAGGTCAGCCTAACCATGAGAACACAGAGAGTAAGCGGCAGTATTGACTCACTCAATCACAACTCGGTCATCTATTCCGTATAAACTGTGTCTTCGCGAGGTCTGAAGTCAGCCATGTCCGAACGCCGACGAGCGGAAAGCCAGGTCGCACTCACATAAGCTGGTGACAGGACCGTTGGCCGCCGACTCGGGCCCTCTCCCGACAGCACGCGGCGCTGCGGAGTGTTCACCGCGGACGCGACTTTTGGCGGCGACCTGGACACGTCCTTGGACATGCTTGTTGGGCTGATGTTGGAGAGGTGGCTGGAGTTGCCGTCGCGATCATAGCTTGGTCCAGCGCGTCATGCCGCCGCCGCCGCGTCGGTTTGCTCCCGTCACAACATCTTATCTGGCGCGCCGCAGAGCGGACATCCGCCGGTTTCCGCACTTTGTGTCAAGCTTCAGGTTGACTCAATTCGATGCGGGAAGGCTGCAAGGTACCGTGCTCTTGACAACAGGTGGCGAGCTCTATCCACGCGTTGTAGAAGGTGTGCATGGTGGCGCGGCCACGTACGGACAGACGCTTGCGTTTGCTCCTGTAAGGGGCAACCCACTGCTCCGAGCAGAGGACGCTCGTCCGATCGTCCGAGCAGGGGAGGACTGGGGCTTCCTCCTGACGAAGCGTTAGGGATCAGCAGCATTAGCCCTCAACTCAAATCGGCCGCCTTGCCTCGTGGTCAATTCATTAGGAATTCATCTGGCGCCCATTAACCCGTCGCGATAGGCCGTTTTGTTTTGGAATAGGAACGCGGTGCGGGATTTGCCCCCGTTCCTGGTGGATTTCATGTCCACTTGATCGGGCGTCGCTTGTAAGCACGCGCATCTTCATCCTCCATATCACAACAGTCACCTGGCTACTCTACTGCCCAGGAGGGATACACACAAATGGCGCCACCAAGGTCGCTCCCCGGGCTGCCCGCCGACTTCACCTCGAAAGTGCGTACTCCGTTTTCGCCTGGAAATCGCAGGACATGTCCGAGAGCGGACCAAGGCGGGGGCTGGTGGCCAGAGCGTGCCCAGCTTCGGTGGCCACTTCTCCGGACGTCCAGAAGACCCTCTGCTGTAGCACCGGGTGCCTCCCGATATCCCTTGCCGTGAAAACAGCTGACCAAGCAGTTCTTCCACGGAGACGTCGTTTCGCGCAAGGCCGAACCCTCCTATCGCGGCAAAGTCATTGTAAGCTGGTTTGCACCGACGTATAGCTGACGAGTAGCGTGGTTGGGCTGACGAAGACGCCCCTCCTGATCCTGTCTACGGAGAACCCCCCACTCTGGTGAGGGGAGAGGTTTTGGTCTCGTGAGTCACTGCCAGCATGTCGCGACCAGAGCTGACCGATCAGGAGTCTGCAGGATGGCGATATCCAGGTCGTGTCAGAACTGGATCTCGAGCTCTTCGAGCGGTCGTTCTTGAAGGGTGACTTCGTTAAGCACTCTCTGGAGGACCCGGAATCGGCTGTCGTTATCAGCGTCACCTCCGAGTGCCGGTTAGAGCACGTTATCTCCGGCCAGCGACTCGACGGCTTCGTGCCCTGGGAGTTGCTGAAGAACGACGTCAAGGTTGAGGCCAAGGACAAGGTCGTCTACGACGAGTGGGTCGGCACCGTTGAGGAGGTGAGGCTGCAGGGAAGACTCAGCTGACGATAGGTGTTCGAGGATGGCCACTTAGAGGCGAGAGACGGGACGATCTACAGAATAGCGGAGATGGGCGGTCTGCTGGAGACTGGACGATTCGCCAAGGTGAGTCAAGTGTGATTGGTATAGCTGACAGAGCCAGGAAGTCCTTCCCGACCAGGTCGAATTCATGCAGCAGTTCAGCGAGTTCCCTCCGGCCGCAAACCCGGACGTCGACCGCGTGATCAGTGTTCGCCCGCTCATTGTCTTTATCGTGTGGAATGCGATCAACCAGATGGTGGGTTAGGATCTTGTCAACGTCGCTGACTCGCAGCTTCCGATATCCGAGCACGACAAGCACCCCGAACCGAAGAAGTTCTGGTGTGGTAAGGAGCTGGAGAAGTTAACGCACTTCGAGGGAGTCAACCAACTTACACCTCCACTCGGAACCACCGTCGTCTTCAGGAAGGAGGAAGACGAGAAGCGCTTCGGAGTGAAGCCGACCTATCACATGAAGGGCACTCTGCCTCTGAAGGTGTACAGGGTTGTCGAGAACCGGACAAAGTTGAAGCTGCGATGGCAGGACGGCACCGAGACTGACGAGTATGCCACTGGGTTTGTTCCGTACAGGAACGTGGATGAGTGAGTTGGTCTCTGCGTGGCATAACTGACGATCAGCTATGAGGCTTGGCCCGGGGAGGCTGTCGTCTGGCGCTCCGACATGGGCGAGCGAAAGCCCGTCATCATTCAGTCGTACAACCCCAAGCAGCGTATTGCTGAGGTCCTGACTCTGGACACGAAGGAGAAGGAGACCGTGTCGGTTCTCGAGCTTGACACTGGTGGCTTTGGCAAGGTCAACTACGGCGTTGGCCTGGGCCAGAATGTGCTCTTCTGCCGAGACAACGAGACCCCGCTGCCGGAGGTCCCTGCGCTGGGCGTCACCGAGTGCCCAGAGGACGACAAGGAGCGCTACAAGCAGGAGATGCACCGGCTCGGCATCGAATACGGAACAGCTCCCGAGACATTCGGCCAGGGCGAGCCGAAGGGCGACAAGTCGAAGGTCGACTGGTGGGGCGAGGTTGTGGACATGCACCTCGATGGCACGGTCAGCGTGCAGCTGTACAACGGCGAGACTCGAAAGGTTGGGCTGAAGCAGCTGATCGTGCTGAACGAGCCCGAGGGCTTCGCCGACAACGGCGAGTGGGTTGACGACGACGTCAGCTTCGAGAGCGAGCACAGCTGGGAGACCATGTCCGAGGACGACCACCCGGGTAGCAACTGGGACGACGCCGAGCAGCCCAACGGCCACACCGTCGAGACGGCGGACACCGAGTTCGAGACGCTCATGGACGTGGACAACGCCGGCGACGTTGTTATCCCCGCGGAGGACGTGGTGCAGAACGAGGACGACATGGACTGGGACGATGCGGATGCACAGGCGGTCGAGGATAGTGTCACGCCCCCGGTGTCGGCCGAGATTGCGACGCCCACGCTCCCCACGCCACCACCCGCCGCTGCTCCGGCGCCCGCTGTGTCCGCTGACGCCGGACCGTCCTCGTCCTCCGCGCCCGCGAGGTTACCGCTGGACGACGACGACCTGTGGGCCTCGTTCGACATTCTGGAGACGGCGCCGGCGGACCATCACTGGTTCAACGAGCCTCGACAGCAGTCGCACAAGCAGTTCACGTCGCGCCTCATGAAGGAGCACCGCGCGCTGTCGTCCTCGCTGCCGGAGAACATCCTGGTGCGGACGTACGAGGACCGGACGGACCTGATGCGTGTCCTGATTGTCGGACCCGAGGGCACGCCGTACGCGGACGCGCCGTTCGTGTTTGACGTGTACCTGAACCCGTCCAAGTTCCCGTACGAGCCGCCACTGGTGTACTTCCACTCGCACACGAACGGGCTGGGCCGCTGCAACCCCAACCTGTATGAGGAGGGCAAGGTGTGTCTGAGCATCCTGGGCACGTGGGCGGGGGACAAGAGCGAGTCCTGGAGCCCGACCAAGTCGTCGCTTCTGCAGGTGTTTGTGTCGATCAGCGGACTCGTGCTCGTTAAGAACCCGTACCACTGCGAGCCGGCCTTCTCCAAGCTAGAGGGCACGCGCGAGGGCCGCATCAACTCGCGCCTGTACTCGGAGAAGGCGTACGTGCTATCGCGCAGCTTTGTGCGCACCGCGCTCGAGCACCCGCCCACGGGGCTTGAGAAGGAGCTCGAGTACCTGTACTACGCGCGCGGGCGGCTCGAGAGTGTCATCTCGCACGCGCGCCGCCTCATGGACAAGGGCGACAGCAACGAGGACGTCGACGACGAGATGGCCGAGATGTGGAACGCCGACGCCATGGGCTCGCTCACCATGGGCGCCATCCTGACGCTCAAGCGGACGATCGCCAAGCTCGACGCCCTCCAGGCCAAGCATACCCCGGCATCATCATAACCTACTTTACTGCGCTCCCTATTGCATGCATTTTTACTCTAACTGTCTATGGCAGGCTACTCGGTGCAGCCCCAGCGGTAGAACCACGCCGCGGCCCGCCGCAGCATCTCGGGCGTGCACACGTGCCCCTTGCCCTGCTGCACGAATACCTCGATGTCGCCCTCGGGCGCCTCCTTCTGGAGCGCGGCGATCGTCTCGCGGCCAAAGCGGTACGGGACGAGCTCGTCGATCTCGCCGTGGATGCTGAGGATCTTGCGGCCCTTGTACGCGCTCTCCGGCGCCGCGGACTCGATGTACGGCCGCAGCGTCGCAGGGTAGATCGGCGGCGCGAACGCGAGCCCGCCCTGCTCGGCGCGCGCGCCGAGGTACGGGCCGAACGCCTCGAACGGCAGCCCAATGATCGGCACCGCGACGCGGATCCGCGGGTCTGCGGCGTCAGCTTGGAACCAGACGGAAAGCTCACCCTCGCGCAGCAGGCGCCAGACCGTGTTGCCGCCCAGCGAGATGCCTGTCGCCATCCACTCAGTGATCTCGCGCTCGCCCCGCGGGAACAAGTACGGGTTCAGGAAGCGCATGATCATGTCGTAGTCCTGCGTCGCGCCGTCTGGGGTGTCAGCTCTTTCTGCAACGCTACTGTAGCTGTCAGAACGCACAGATCGTCGCCGCCATGTCGATACTGCGGGTTAGCTGAAGCCCCCTAGAGAGATAGCTCACAAGTGGTGCCAGTTCTTGTCGTAGGCCAGGTTCGTGTCGCGGTATTTTGTGCGCTGGCCGTGGTTCCGGTGGTCCTGGGGTCAGCTTCGCAGTCAACGAGCAGCTCACCAAGGTGATCACGACGAGGTCGCGGATCTTCTTCCGCCCAGACGTCTTCTCCTGCTCCCTCGCCTCGGCGAGAAGACCGCGCGCGAACGGCTCCATGTTCTTTGCGCTGTTGCAGCGCCCGTGAGAGGCGATCTGGCGTCAGCTTCACAGGGAAGGATTCAGCTGAGCGGCTTCTGTAGCAAGCAACTCACGACAGCGGCAATCGGGAGCGTGCTGTCCTTGATCTCCTCCAGCCCCCAGACGAACACGTCGAGGTCGACAATCGACACAGGCGTCTTCGAGCACTCCTTGTTGCCCAGGTCGAGCGCCGGGTAGTCCATGACGTGGGCGGTGGGGTCGTGCTCCTCGGGCATCTTGGCGGGCGTTTGCGAGTTGCTTCAAAGAAAGAGTGAATGGAAGGAGGAGCAGAGTGGAAGCAGACTGGACTGTCGCTGGTCGCAGCCCGGAGAGAGCGGCGCTTATCCGATTTCGGGATTCGGCCTAAGCCGACGACCGTCGGCGTCAACCTTGTCCGAATGCAGTCGTCCACAGCGGCACAGCGGCACGCGAGACAGCGTTCCAGCGAGAACGCGAGTTGCCTGTACTTTCAACGAACAGCAGGCTTGTGCAAAACAAATTCTACCTAATGCAGAGCATAAAAACGTGCAAAACGACGGCGACAGCCAGCTACCGACGCTTCCGGCGCTCCAGTTAGCCCCCCTTTGTCCTTCACAGCGACCTCCCAAGGTCCCCTATCTGACCTTATAACAGCCTTCTCTTCGTTCTTTTAGCCCTTGCAGCTCTGCACCTCTGCCTCCCCGTTTCCTCATGTCGTCGTCAGTCTCATACATGTCTATGTTTGATCTAATCGGTCGTGGCAGCGTCCTCGTCAACAAGCGGAGGGAAGTTCTCCAAGGGCTTCCTGGGACTTGTCAGCACAACACCCTCAAGACCATTGCGGATAGAAACCCACTCTCTAACATCCCAGACGTCCTCGGAGCTGGGGCCGACTCTCCTCGCGGCCCACCACTCGGCTCGTCGTCGGACCCACAACCGGCGGCGTTCGTCGTTGTCCTCCGACTTGAGCGACAGGCAGTACTTGAAGTCGTCCCACTTGTACGAGCAGTCGCGCAGCTCGCCATGCCTATAAATGTTGCGCATCTGCGGCAGAAGAGCATAACAGCTCACAAACTCGTCGCTGAACATCAGCTACAGATCTGCATTTCAGTCTGATCCGGTAGCACTCACAAGAGAGTCATGCACTTCGGGACGTCCTCATAGTTCGGGTACTGCTCATCCTGAAGCTTCTGCTCCTCCTTCAGCGCACGCTCATACCGCGAGAGAGGAGGTTCCGGAGCACGAGCGGTGGCGGCCTGAGTCGGGGTCGAGGTGGAGGCTTGAGCCTGCTGGGTCTGCGGGGCAGATGCAGCGTCGGTGGCTTGGCTCGGCCCCGCGTCCGCGCTGTCGGAGCTGGATCCCCAGAGGTTCCAGCGCATGGCGTTCAGTCAGTTGCTGTTATCGATGAGTCGGAAGGCCGATGCGTACGAGCAACTTATCGCTCCGGCGAATTCGACTTTTCGGACCGCGCACGAAAGCGAGTGTGGGCGGATTTAACCTGAATCTCCGCCCTGTGCCTCCACCCGTCGCCCCGCGTACGTGCGATGCGCGATCAGCGCCACGTGAGCCGACGTCAGCGAGCCGACCCCAATCAGATATTCTGGGCACCCAAGGTGCACAAAGTTGCACCACCATCTCTCCTTCGCTCCAAACTTCACTCATCTCATTTTTATCACACATACCAAGCAGTGCGAACCGTTCGCACTCTTGTAATCTCACTACATTCACCATGGCTATGCCCGGTACAGAAACAATCCGCTTCAGGCGGCCAACAAATGTCGCGGGTCCGACCAAGGTCGAGGAGAAGGACCAGTTCGGGAACGCGGCCCCGATGGGCTGGAAGCGGAGACACCAAGGCCTGCTGCAGGACCAGGTTGGAAGGTAAGTACTGGAATTGTAGGTCGGCGCGCGACACATCTATCACCGTCGCAGCCGGCTCAGTGGCCTTGGGCCACACCTATGGAGACTGCAGAGTCGCTGACACCCCAGGCAACGGAACGGCCCCGTCGTGCCGTCTCTGTCGTTCGCGTTCCGTCTCCTGATGCTCGTGCGCTTTTCGGGAGCGATGTACGCGATTATCAGCGACTGCGACGAAGGTGCGTCCGAAACTCCAGGGTGACGTGATGCGTCTCGCGCCGTCTCGCGGCGCCTCACGCGCCTGGACCTTCACTCTGAAACTGTGGCGACCGACGACTGACCAATTGTGCAGTGTTCAACTTCTGGGAGCCGCTGCACTACTTCCAGCACAACTCGGGGTGGCAGACGTGGGAGGTGTCGGCGCAGTACGCGGTGCGCAGCTGGGCGTACGTTGTCGCGCACTGGCCGTTCGCCTTCCTCGGTCCCAAGCTGCTGGGCCTCGGCGAGCGCCAGCAGTTCTTCGCGCTCCGCATCTGTCTCGCCGCCATCTGCTCGTTTGCAGAGGCCAAGTTCTTCCGCACCGTAGTTACCGAGGTCAACGAGCGCGTCGGCCGGTACATGTTCTTCATGATGCTGTTCAGCGCTGGCATGTGGAACGCCGCGACTGGTAAGCTTTCAGCATACACATCCAGCTGACTTGCAGCGTTCATTCCGTCCTCGTTTGTCATGTACACTACCATGCTGGCTGCGTCGTACTGGTTCCACCCTGCGACGTCCACCCCGACGGGCAAGCGCCGCGCCTTCCTCGCGACGTTCTTCACTGCGCTTGGGGCCATTCTCGGCTGGCCGTTTGCGGCCGCCCTCGGCCTGCCCTTCGTGTTCGAATACCTGTTTGTGGCTGGCGGTGAAATCGTCGCCCCTGCGAATCGAAGTGTCTGGGACAGCGGTCGGATGAACACGCTGATTCGCGCCGTGAGCTGGTCTGCGTGCCTCGCGGTGAGTAACCTCCCCCACTTCATACCGCGACGGACAGCATACTGATGGAACAGATCCCCGTGGCTGCATTCGACTCGTGGGCCTACGGCCGTAACACGTTCCCGACGCTGAACATTATCCTGTACAACATCTTCTCGAAGGGCGGCCCTGACCTCTACGGCACCGAGCCCTGGTACTGGTACCTCGCGAATCTGTTCGTCAACTTCAACTTCCTGACGCTCGCCGCGCTTGTCGCGCTCCCTGCGCTTCTGTTCACATACAAGTTTGACTTCCGCCGCCTCGGCAAGACGCAGATGAAGCCGAAGGAGGGCGAGAGCAGCCCGTACGTGCTGCTCGCGATCCGCCTCGCGCCGTTCTACCTGTGGTTCATCTTCATGAGCCTGCAGCCGCACAAGGAGGAGCGGTTCATGTTCCCGATCTACCCGTTCCTGTGCTTCAACGCGGCCGTCACGATCTACCTTGTCAAGGGCTGGCAGGAGACGCTGTTCATCAACCTGACGCACTCGCCGTACCGCGCGTCGCAGACGAGCATGTTCTCCAACTTTGCGCTCGCCGCCGTGCTGCTGCCGTGCCTCATCTCGCTCGGGCGCATCGCCGCGACGCTTAAGTTCTACCAGGCGCCATTCAACGTCGCGTACCACTTCCAGTACACGACGCTGCCGAACATCCTGAGCGACATGGGCTACGAGCCGCTGCCGCTGCGCGAGGGCAAGACGGGCGAGGACGTCACGCACGAGTGGGACCTGACGCCGCTGCAAAACATGACGCACCCGATCAACCTGTGCTACGGGACGGAGTGGCACCGGTTCCCGTCCTCGTTCCTGATCCCGGAGGGCGTGAACACGCAGTGGATTGCGACGAACGGCGAGGGCATGATGCCGCGGCACTGGAACCCGAGCGGGCCGGCGGGCGCGTGGCCGCGCGCGGAGACGCGAGCGGTGCACTTTGGCCGCTTCAACGACATGAACGAGCCAAGCGCCGAGCCCGGCGCGTACCTGGCCGTCGAGCAGTGCCACTACCTCGTGGCGCTGTCGCTGCCGTCGCAGGAGTTCAGCGAGAAGGAGCCCGACTACGTGCACAGCGACGCGTGGGAGCGCGAGTTCTGCACGACCTTCCTCGACGCGCCCTCGAGCCGCCCGTGGAGCCGCTTCCTGTGGCTGCCGTGGGGTGTCGGCGAGCAGGGCCGCGTGTACGGCGAGTACTGCCTCCTGCGCCAGAAGGGCGTCGAGATCAACACGGACGGCCTCTGAGCTGCCGAAGACCTGCCACAGGTAGGCTAGATGCCACAGTCGCCTAGCTTCATACGATGAAGTAGGCGCCTGAAGTGAGGAGTGGAGGCACCTGCAGGCCGCGGTCTGCAGGCGCGTGGAGTGGCCCAAGCCCCAATTCAGTGATCGTCGCCGGGGCGAGGCGGGCATCGTCCCAGCCTTGTTCCAGCACGCCATCTGTGGAGACTCCGTATCGGAGGGGCCAGAGCGCCGATACGAGGGGCGCGGGGGCCTGTGCGCGTGCGTCCTGTGTCGGCGTGGGGAGGGCGTACGTCGGAGAACGCACGGAGCGCGCGGGCAGAAGGAGGCAGAAGGTCGGGCAGGCAGTTGCCGGCGGGGCGAGCGGAGCGAGCAGATCGGCAGATCGAGGGCCGAGCAGGGGGGGGCCAGTGAACGGTCGACGGCAGATCCACAGCATGCAAAGCATAGAATCAGCCGATGAGCGCCGCAGGCCGCGCGGCGGCGCCGGCGCGACGGCGCCGGCGCGACGGCGCCGAGGGCCGCCGCAGTCGCAGTCGTGAGAAGAGCACGCTCCAGTTATGAGTGATCACACATCAGCCCCAATTCAGCGCCAGGGCCTCGCAGGGCGCGCGCCGGCCGGAACGTGACCCAGCAAAGCTGGCAATTCTTTCATGCCGTTAGCAGCTTTCCAGGACATGAGGGGTGAGCGAGACACCTGGGTGTGTGGTGCCCTGTTGTGCCGTCAGTCTGCCCGGCGACATGCACCGCGCCGCGCACCGTCAAAGTCGCCTAGCTCGCCGCGCGCGCTGGGTGGACGCCACGAATACACCAGCCACCCCCTGTGCTCCCTTTCGGTGCCCCTCGCGTGCAGGGCTGATTGAACTCGAAGGAGCATTTGTGGGATATACGTGGTGAGGGGCCCTTCGTGAGGGCTGCGGTGAGGGCGGCCAAGGGCCGAGGGCCGTGACCCCGTTTCGCGTGATCGCACGATGATCGTAAGATGGCAGCCGGATACGCCGGACTTGGCGCTCCGAACTCCATAGGTGCAGCCGTGCGCGTTTTTGCGAGGAATTCAAGTGCCGCTGACGCGTGCTGGCTGCTGGCGTGTGCGGGTGTGTGCTGGGCAGGGCACGGCTGGCACAGGGGCCCACAGGAGGATCACGTGACGGCGTGCCCGGCCTGCCCAGCTGCCCAGCCCGGGCTGGTCGCTGGTCTCCGCGCTGGCCCCGGTGGGTCCCCGGGCTGCCGCAGCGGGCCGCAGCAGGGGACGCGACGCGCTCGCGCTTTCGCTCGCGCTTGTGCTTGCGGTCGGTCGTGTGTACGCCTACGTGCGTCCTTTGGAGTCCTTTCGGGCCGCGTTCTGGCTGCTAAACTGCAGAGCGTGGTGGATGTTCCGCGCCAGACCATGTCAGGCAGCCTGGTTCTGCCGGTGCTCTCGATCATCGTTTGGGTCCTTGGTCCTCGGTTCTGGAAATCGCCGCAATCGCTTGCACGAAGACAAAACCGGTAGTCACCTCCCCGAAGGTTTCCTCCAAGGTTTGCAGCCTGGCCGGGCTTACGGCAGAGATCGCCCGCCCAAGCTACGCTGCTTTTGGAACTTGGGTGGGTGCTGCTCGCGTCGCGGTGCCAAGGGCGGCGCTCAGCGCTCAGCGCTCAGCGCTCCGCGCTCGCCGATGACTCATGACGCGCGCCGCAGAGCCGGGAGCGCAAGCTGGGAGCGTACCTGTGCCCGAAATTAGTCAGGACAGGCTCTCTGGGCCGGAGGCGAAATGAAAACCTTGAGCCTGTTGCTGGTGCTCCGCTGGCAGTGCCGTCGCCGGCGCCGGACCAGGGAGCAGGGAGCAGCAGGCCCGGTCACAGGAGGAATACCCATTATCCATAGTGTGCTTAAGCAGAATCCGGATTCCACGCTACACCCCCCGGATATCCTGGCCGTTACGTCAGACCGGCTACAGCCCGGCTGGCTGCCTCGCCGCTGACACAAAGTCATTACTAACGGCCTGCAGCTTGCTGCAGAACTGGGCCATCGTAAAGGCTGAAAGGCACGCAGGCACGGAGGCACGGTCCGGCCCCGGCTGGTCTGCGGTCTCAGCCCGAGCGCCGGCCCTGCGCGCCCTGCGCGCCCTGCGCCGCCGCCTCAGCCTGGTGGAGGCTTGGAGGCCCATTGCCCGACCCACATGCGCTCACATGGCCTGTCTCAGCTTGTTCGGGTCTGCCTCAAACAGCGAGCAGCGCGCGAGCGAACGAGTGCGAGCGCCGCTCATAGGCCACAGTCGCAAACCCCGCGAGCGCCGCTCGGCCGCTCGGGGTGATAGCCGGCGCAGCCTGATCCGCAGTCAGTCGCTCGGCACGGCCCAGCTGCAGCCGGCAGCTGAAAACGGCGCGTCATGGCAGGCAGCGGCAGCAACGTGCGCGCGGCGTGAGCGGGGCGGGGCAGCGGCGCGGAAGCGGTGCGGCGTCCTTGTTGTGGGAAAGCGCGTGCAACTCTGTCGCGCTGATCGCCCGCGTGATGCGTCATTTGCTCGAGGACTGGGGCCGCGAGTCATCGAGTCTCTTGGCACGCGGAGAGCAGCATGCGTGCGGAGCACCATTTCGCAGCGCATACCTCCGAGGAATACATGGAGCAGAGCAAGCGCCCGGGTGGACGTGCGGTGGTTGGCTGTGTTCGCTTGGCGAGTCGAAAGACGGAGATGTGATCAGCGTCTTGTTTCGCAGCACACAGCGTTCCCTTGCCCTGGGCGGTGGGGAATTCGCGGAGTTCGCTCGCCCACAGCGTCTCTGCCCTGCCCTGCTTAATTACGCCTGTGCCTCATCGGACCGGCATCTTAGATACCGGCTATCGGTGCCTTGCGTGCCGGCCAGGGCCATGTCATGTGCTGCTGCCGCGCTGCTCGCGAGCAGTGTCGTCGTCCCATCGCATGGCAGAAACCATCCTATGCGACATATGCAGCACGCCTGCGCTGCCATTCTCAACACGCAGAACGAGGCCCCGCCCCCACACAGGGCATAGCGCAGGAACTCCCGCAGAGCAAAGCCCGTGCACAGTCGTACCTCCCCCTGCTTCGGGCCATACTTGACAGTGCTCCTTCCCGGCAATTGGCACCGGAGATGAGACAGACGTGCGTAGCCTCGCGCTCGCTAGAGCTAGACCAACTAGTCTGGCTAGACCAGTTTGCTGGTATGTTGGTCTTATGCTATACGGTGCACGCTACGATCATGCATGTGCCTGGCCTACGAAACCTTGCACTTATGCGCTAGCGCGCCGCTAGCGCGCCTCGCTGCCGTCTGCCGTCCGGCCCTGGCCCAGGACCAGCGCCCAGGCTCGCGCGCTCGCCCCCGAAGAAACACTCCACTCTTCCGACAGGCTTCGTAATGCTGTGGCAGCATGTGCTGCGCGCGCTATGCACCAGAAGGCCGGCGATCGCTGTGTCGCTACCGACATGAGACCCTCCCGTGTTCGTCGTGTGCACCACCACCAGCGCGCACGGCGCGTGCGGATTGCAACGTGCGGCTTGCCATCCTGCCGTACGCAGCAGGGAGCCCCGCCGAGCCCTTGTTCGGGAATGAAGCGGACGTGCACCCGCAAAGAGCAATCAGATCTCCTCGTTACAGACTAGAACGCTGCCGGCTACCCTTGTGTACGGCTGTGGCTGCTGTGGCGCGGGGCCAGGTCAGCGTGTACTGCGTGATAGACGCGTTTCAGGACGCTCAACGGTGGGCGTGTCGTCTGGTGTCAGCTTAGCGAGACACACTGGTCGTCTCACCTCGAATGCGACAACGATGCGCCCGTCGTCCTTGCGGGCCTTGGGCGGCGGCTCCACTCTGTCGCTCGTCACGATTCCCAGAAAGTAGTGCACATTCCATTTGCTGAGACCCTCGTGGATGACGACAGACTGCACCGCCCGCGCGGGCACGAAGCGCGTCCGGCGCCGCTGGCGGAAGAACCGTCGCGACACCGCCGACACCTGCACGCCCAGCCCAGGCAGCACGGTCACAGACTCTGCAGCTGTCAGCGGGTCTGCTTGATCTGGGGCTATGAACTGGAACGCGGAGCGCGGTCCGAGACCGCGTCGCTTGCCGCCCGGTCCTGGTGTAGCCGCCCGTAGCCTCGTTCCGGGACATGCACTCGGCAGCTGACGGCTGGCCAGGGTGCGCTAGGGCGGTGTGTTCGGAAGCATCGACGCATAGATATCGGAAACCAGAAGCACGCACACGCGCGCACCCAACAACGCGCAAATCAGAAGCAGAACACTTGCTGGCCCGACCCCGGTCGCAGGAGAAGGCGCGGAAGGGTCAGAACAAGGGCCCGCTTAGGGTTCGGCCAGCACGCGCTCACACGCGCACAACCGCGCGCTGCACCGAACGCGCAAAGTAATTTGCCAGATGACGTACTCGCGCATTCATCCGTGCATGCGCGTGTGCAGCGAGGCGCAAGAGGCAATCCGGGGTTCCGGGGCAGCGGACAGCGGGGCCGACAAGCGCAGGACCAATTGCCGGCCTGCGATCCGGGGAACTTACCGTAAACGAGCTGGTCTGAGATTTTCAGGAGGATGACCAAATAGACGACGAGGACGAGTGACTGCACTGAAACGAGTCCGCGCCAGGCTGCCCAGTCCCAGTGCGACAGCGAGCGGAGCGCCTTCAGACTCAGGTCGGTCTGCCACAGACGCCACGCGGCGTACGCATGCAGCGCGAGCAGTGCCACAGTGACAGCTGGCGGGCGGGGCTTGGTCGCGTAGACGCGGTGCTCTGTGACGCCGCCGAGGTTGTGCGGCGAGTACGATGTGCCGGGGTGCGGCATGGCCGGCATGGAGTGCTAGTGCGGTGGTGCGGGAAGGGAGGGAAGGTCAGGTGCCAGGGAGGTCAGACGTCAGACATGAAGCAAGGATGCAGATGATGGCGGTTAGAGGCCGGGAATTGCGGTTGAGATCTGAAAATAGTCAGGCAGGAGGCAGCAGGCGAGGTCGAATGAATGGAGGAGGTCCGAATGGTGGGTGGGTGGGTGTGGAGGATGGTTCGGATGAGAAAAGACCGGAGATCAAGGGTCGAGGGTCGTGCCGGAGGGTTTGGCTGTCTTACTCGGCCATGGCTCAGCGTAGCGCATAGCGTATGTATCGCGCACCCCGCACGGCTACCGCCCTCGCCTCGCCTCGCCACGGCCCATCGTCCCCGGCCACCACTTCCTCTGCTCTTCCTTGACCCCGCAGACGCTCCTCTGCCGCTGCCCGCACCCCGTGATCAGATGCATCTCGCGATCCTGTGCTGCGCTCCTGACCCCCTCGAGGTGCCCCGGCCGCACGCCGAGCTGCCGCGTATATTGGCGCAGCCCAAGACGTTTAGCGCTGCCTGGCCTTGTTCTGGCTCTGCCTGTGCTCATCTCGGCCCTCACCCTCAGCCTCAGCCTCAGCCTCACGCTCAGCCTCAATCGCCCTCAAACATCAGACGCACCATAGCGCAGGTTTCCTCTAGCGCGGCTCAGACGGTCCGGTGATACACTCGTCCTGTCACCCGGAACTCTCACCTCTTTGCCTCTCAGCCTCCTCCGCTCTCCTCATCCTATAGATAACACTGCCTCTTCTCACATCGCACTTTCCCCCCTCCCACGAGCCATCCTCACTAGCCTCCTCGCTATCACTGTGTACCCACGCCTACCCTCGTGCTTGTTCGACTAGCTCCCTTCCACACTCATCGCCTCAGCCAATCGACTGTTCGCCGACGCAAACCTCTCGCAGATCCGGGACCCCCGCCTCTTCCTGGTCACAGCGCTCAGCCGATCAGACCGTTCTGCCTCGCCGGTGTGCCCGTTTGCTTCTCGCTTTGCTGTGCTCCGCGATCGCTCTCTTCTCCGGTGTCCTTCCCCAGACTACTCCACACACAAAAGAAGTGTTAGGCTTGGCGCGACGCCCTGCCCGCACACGAAACTGGGAGACACACAGGGGATCCACTCTGCATCGGAGCGGCGGAGTCGCGCAAGCTAGGACAGACGGAGCCAAGCGACGGCGTGGACGGACCTCGGCAGGACAATGCAACGGCGCGTGTCGAGCTCGCACGGCGGGGTGAGCGTCGTGAGTATGCTTCCGGCGACGCTGCCCGGAAATAACCTCAACCTATCCCCGACGTCGGCTGGGGGCCACGGAATTGCAAGCCATGCAGGGCCGTCTGCGCCAGGCGCTGGCGCAGGCGCGGGCGCTGGCTCTGGCGGCGCAGGTGCCGGTGCAGGTGCGGCCGCGGGTGCTGGTCCCGGCTCGGCAGCCCAGGCGGCGGCCCAGCACGCGGCGGCCCAGCAGCAGGCACAACAGCAGGCCCAGCAGGCCCAGCAGGCCCAGCAGGCTCACCAGGCTCAGATGGCCGCCCAGCACCAGCACCAGCACCACGTCGTCATGACCAGCGTGCAGCCCATCCCTCCACAGCACCCCTCTCCCATCTCGATTCAGCTCCATCAACACCACTCCCAGCACCAGCCCCTCTTCTTCCCGACCTCGTCCCCGACAGACTCCACCGCCAATCCCCCTCCACCCTCCCTGTCTCCGCAGCACGAAATCATCCCTCGCGCCCATTCGGCAGGCGGTGGCCAACCCCACGACGACTCGTTCTTCAACCCCAGACTCGTCGCCCAATTTCCGCACAGAAGGCTCTCCCGCAGATCCACCATCCACAGCGAGTTCGAGCACCAGGTCGCCGTCAACGCCATCAACTGCGGCCAGCCTGGCCTCGTACAGCAGCACCCCGGGACTCCCACCCCGACCATGAATCAGATCCCCCTTCCTCCGCCGTCATCCAGCGGCAGTGGCCAACTCCAACCCTCCTCTGGCGGACCGCTCACCATGGTCCGCGCACCGTCATCCTCCCACGGCGCAGCGTCTCAGGCGGACGAGGACCCGATCCAGCCCTTCATCGAGGGCCTCGCCCAGGCTGCCGAGTCGCCGCAGCGCCAGCAAATGTGGACCGAGCTTATCCGACTGAAGACAAAATCCCTCGAACTCCAGATCGCAGAGGCCCGTGCGAAGGAGAGAGCAGCTGAACTCGAACTCCTTCGATTGAATCAGGTGGCTGGCCCCTTCCAGCAGGCGGCCAACCGTGCCAGTGTTGCGTCTTCTGCCGGCGCGGCCCCAGCCTCGGTGACGGCCGGCCCGAGCTCCACATCAGGAGCAACGGCGCAGAACAACAACAACAGTGCAACCATCCCTCAAACCGCGACTGTGCCGGAACGACCGCCGGTCGTACAGCACCGAGGCTCTTGGCAGGGCACGTTCTCACCGTTCCCGGCTCTGAACGGCCAGGCGGCAGCGGCGACGACGACAACAGCGACGACAACGGATACTCTGATCACCCCCAAAGCGGAGCCGGGAATCATTGCACCGATGCCTGTTCACCCCGGAGCTGCTACTTCGCAGTACGAATCGCACCACCCGGGCTCAACCCCGATGACGCCCTTCGATCTCGAGGCGATGCTGCAGGAGAACCACCTGGACAACCTGTTCTCGTGGCTGCCTGAGACTGGCAGCGGCGCCGACGGCCTCCTGCATAATGCTGCTGTCGCGGCGGCCGCCCCGACCAACCTCATCATCCCGAACGGCAATGACCTCATGATGCTGAATGGTCACCCCAACAACGTGACGCGCGTGATCGGGCCCGACGGTATGCCTGTGACACCCGTGTCGCCCAAGAAGCGCCCCTTGTCTCCTTCCGAGAGCGACCAGTCGCCACCGGCGCCCGCGCCCAAGCGCGGCAAGCCTCGAGGGGAGAAGAAGATGGTGATCGAGCAGCACTCGAACTGTCTGACGTGTGGCAAGGCTGTCGCGCGCGTGCTGCTGCGAGCTCCCAAGTCTTCGATCCCCTCGCCGATCCACGTCGAGTTCCGCTGCCCCGAGTGCTCCGGCGTGCACCAGCCCGTCATGTTCGACCCGAACAGCACGACGACCGGGTCGTCGATCGGCTCGACGGAAGCGCGGAAGCGCATGCGCACGGCGATGGAGGACGACGACCTCGTGAACGACGACGTCACCCAGCGACGATGCTTCTGCGACGTGTGCCAGCGCGTTGTCGCAGCCGGCCAGGTCGTCGGAGGGCCTGAGCGCACGTCGCTCAGTCACATGGCCGAGATCATCTGCACGTCGTGCGACAACAAGTACCAGAGGTGAGCTTGATGTTTGGAGCACATAGCTGACGACCAGGTGTACGGACTGCGGTGGCGGCGGTGGCCCTCGCGTTGGCATCGGCAAGTGGCGCCTGAAGCAGGTGTTCCAGCCCGGCCGCAAGACGTGCTCGCTGTCGCACAGCCGCCTCGGCGATCGGCCACGAGAAATCGGGGTGCACGTAACGCCGAGCGACTTTACGCCGGAGCAGCTGAAGGAGGTGCTTGCCCGCTGCAAGACGCTGTGGACGGAGAAGACGCTGGCGCGCCTGGCGGTCCCGGAGATGCTCGAGATCGACCTCCCGCCGCACCTGATCAACCCGCTGCGCAACTTCCAGGACGTCGACGACATTGTGCAGCGCTGCTGGCCGTCGCGCGAGGCTATGATCCGCGGCGACGGCGTCGACCAGAACCGCTTCAAGCGCCTGCTCGGTTTAACGTGGGCGCACTCGCGGCCGCGGCGCACGGTGCGCACTGTCGACCTCGAGGAGGAGTACGCGCGGCAGGCGGACGCCGAGGAGGACGACATGTCGACTGTGCTCGCGAACATCAAGAAGACGAACGTCGTGATCCCCGCGGGGTCGGAGCTGATCGGCATGTGGGGCGGCGAGTGGGACATGCAGCACGGGTCGCTGCTGATCTCGACGCTGATCCCGTTCGAGGGCACGGACGGCGAGGACAGCACTGCGCTGTCTGTCGGCGAGCTCATCAGCAAGGTGCAGGAGCAGCAGCAGGAGATCAACACGAAGCGCACAGAGGAGGCGGCCAAGCTCGGCCGCGAGCCGGAGCTGGTGCGCCCGTGCGAGCACCTGTGGGTCGTGTCTGGCGGCTCGATGCCGCTGATCCGCGAGCGGATGGCGGACATTCTCGTGCGCAAGCGCTCGTTCGTGCACGTCGAGGAGTACCTGACGCGGCACCCGGACTTCCTGCACGCGCTGCAGGCGCGCCCGGTCGGGCTGCACCCGGACCTGCACCGGCCGCTGCCGCACCAGGTCAACGAGGACTATGTGCCGCCGCAGCCGCTGATCCTGGTGCGGTGGCTGGGCAAGGACTTTGACGCGCAGCGCATCCTGGAGATCAAGCAGATGGAGTTTGGGGGCGGGAAGAACAAAAAGGCGAAGAAGCGTCTGGAGCGGAGGGCGTGAGCGCACCTCGCGCAGCACATCTCCGCGCAGCGGAGATGTGTGAGTGCCCTGCGTGAAGACGCTGCCTACACATATGGGCGAGTCCCGGGTCTGTTCAGCACCACGTCGTGTCGCGATGCGCGTGGCTGCCAGTTGTTATCTTGTTAGACTGCATGTATCATAGTGTATGCTAGGGCGAGTGAGCTGGCACAATGAAGGAGTAATCGGGAACTGATCAGGTGGGGAGCGTGCCACTGCTGCACTGCTGAGCTCTAAGTGTCCCCAGCATGCACGTGCGGCCCTCGAGCTGATCGCAGTCAGAAGCACCACGTAAGCGGTTGATCCGAGATTAAGCTCTGATAAGACCGATCGCGAGTGCCCGTGGGGCAGCCGGCCAATACGCGCCCGGCTATTGGCTGTTTCCTTGGGGCACCGCGGGAGCTGCGAGGCCGGTCATCTGACCAGCGTAGCGTAGTGGCATGTGCAGCTTGCCCACTGTCTCTGCTGGGCTGTCAGCTCGAGTCACGGGCCGATGTCAGCGATGCATCATCACTGGAATCAACGACAGTATGGCCTCGAACCCCGCCTCGCGCCGGAACTCGGTCGTCTGGCCCGTGCTGCCCGCGCGCTCCGCGCCGCCGCCGCAGCCCAGGCGCACGCGCGGCGTGCGGGTGCACGACTCGCCGCAGCCGGCGCCGTTCCTCGCGCCCATGGGCGCGTTCGACTTCCTCCTGCCGCCTGGGCCCGGCGTCTCGCCCATGCCGGGGTACGCGGGCTGCCTGCCTGCGCTGGTGGAGGGGGGGCGGGGCGTGACGCGCTCTGAGGCGCGGGCGCTGGCTCTGCGCCTGGCGGCGGGGCTGGGGGCGCTCGGCGTGAAGCGGGGGGACACGGCGCTGCTGGAGCCGAGCGGCGTCGAGGGCGGGGTCGCGCTGCTGGCGCTGCTGGCCGCTGGCATCGTCGCCGCGCCGCTGCACCCCGACGTGGACCTGGGGCACCAGCTCGCCGACGCGGCGCCGGCGCTCGTCCTCGTCACCCCCGCGCAAGTGCAGTCATTCGAGGCCGCGAACGCGCGCCTCTCCCGCCCGATCCCCGACGACCGCGTGATCCTCCTCTCCCCCCCGCCGGCGCCGCTCTCCGACCTGGCCCCGCAAAGGTACCGCACGCTGTACGACGCGCTCGGGCCCGAGGGCGCGCCCGTGCCGCTGAATGGCGCGGCGGCCTCCTCTCCCGCGCTGAGGGTGTACACGCCGTCCGGCCGCGCGGTGACGCTCAGCCACCAGAACCTGTGCGCGCAGCTCGGGAGTCCGCTCGAGCTGGGGCCGGGCGACGTCGCGCTGCTCGCGCGCGGCGCGCCGCCCGTCGCGGGCCTGCTTGCGCTCGCGCTCGGCGCGGCGGTGGCGCACGCCGCGGGGTCCCTCCTCGGCGCGCTCGAGGCGACACACGCCACACTCGCGATTCTTCCCCCGCCGGCGCTGCGCCGGCTGCTCGCCCAGCTGGCGCGGCGCGACGGCGAGGCGGCGCCGCTGGCTTTGCGCACGGTTCTTTCCCCGGGCGCGCCGCTGGGCCCGCTCGGCAGGCGGCTCGCACAGGCGCTGCCGGGCGTGAGCGTGCTGCCCGCGTACGCCCTCGCCGAGGCTGGGATCGCACTCTTCCATTCCGACGACCCGGACTCGAGCACCGGCGCGCTCGCCGCTGGCCTCCAAGCCCGGCTAATTGCCGCCGACGGCGCCGACGCGCCCCCCGGCGCCAAGGGCGAATTGTGGCTGCGCGGCGCCGCCGTCGCCTCGAGCGAGCACTGGCTCCGCACCGGCGACGTCGCGTCGGTGCGGCACGGCAGGTGGCGCGTGCACGGGCGCCTGGACGCGCGCTTCGCCGCCAATGGCACCCAGGTGTGCCCCGAGCGGCTCGAGGCGCTGCTCCTCCGCCATCCCGCCGTTGAGGACGCGGCCGTCGGCCCCGGGCCAAACGGCGTCAGAGCACACCTCGTGATGAACGGCGACGAGGGCGCGGCGCACAACGTCATGCGCTTCGTGCAGGGGCGCACGCGCAAGGGAAAGTGGATACAAGAGGTGGTCCGCGTGCAGAGCGTGCCGAGGACGAGCGCGGGAGGCGTGCGCAGGAAGGAGCTGGGCGAGGGGGAGGCGGTAACGTACGAGCCAGGCAAGTGGGCGAGGCTGTAGCGTAGACTAGGTCAGAAGTATAGTGAAATGTAACGAGTTCCAGTCCTAGCTGCACCGAGCCACCCAGCGCTCACACTCGCTCACGATCCCTCACGCCTCGCTCACTTGCGACCCCGCCTCACCGGCCCTCGTATACACAGCTTACGGCTCGCTCGCTCCGCTCGCCGCTCGCCGCTGCCCGTCTAAAGAACTGATGCATGTACAATGAAATGATAGTCTAATGAGTGAATGTAGTCTAGAAGATGAGCGCGAACGCGGCAGCGGCGACGACGGCCGACGCGGCGACGCCCACGCGCGCGGCCGCCGAGCCAGCCTTGTCGCCGTCGCCACCGCCGTCGCCGTCGCCACCCTTCGAGTCGCCGCCGCCGCCCTTCGAGTCTCCGCCCGAGGTCTGCGCCGCGCCGCCCGTCTTCGTGGCGCCAGTCTTGTCCGGGTGCGGCTGCGACACCGACGCCGACGCCGCCGGCTTGTCAAACGTCGGGTGGTCGCCCTGGAACGTGTTGTTCACGTTCGGGTTGACGGCCGCGAGCCCGATGCTCGGCGGGTCCGCGCGGTACACCGTGTAGACGTTCTTCAGGAACGCGTCGCCAAAGATCCACGGCGGCGTGCTGTCCTCGGTCGCGGCAATCGCGCCCATGCACCAGTGCTCGGCCGCGCGGAACCGGTCGCCCGCGCCCCCGAACGACTCGAGGTACTCGCGGCTGTAACTCGCCGCGACCATGTCGTTGTCGTACACCGGATACTCGACGCCGCCGAACTGGAACTTGAGGTCAAACTTGGGGATCGTGTCGCACGGGAACATGTAGTTGCCCGAGCCCGGCGACGGGTACTCGAACGAGCCCTCGATCGCGTCGTAGAACTGCCCGACCTGCGACGCCGGCCCGAGTATCAGCGTCGTCCCGCTGTCGAACATGACCTCGGCAGGCTCCTGGCTCGGCATGTCCCGGCCCCCGCCCCCGATGCTCATCGGCTTGCCCTTGATCGACGCGCCCTCAACGGGGATCTGCCAGTACGCAAGGTTCTCGGCCGCCGGCGCCGAAAAGTTGACGAAATTGATCTCGCCCGTGAAGAAAGACTCGTCCCAGCCGCCGAGCGTGATGACGCCGCCGGGCGTAGCCATCGACACCATCTCCTGCGTCGAGTTCATCGTCACCGTCTCGCGCTGCAGGTACATCGAGAACGCCTTGTTGTCCCACTTCTTCGCGAGCTCGTACCACAGCGGCATCACAAACTCCTTGTCCTGGATAAGCGAGCCGGCGCCAGGCCACGAGAAGCCGATCAGGCCAGAGATGTTGGTCCCCTGCCCCTCCCACTCGGTCGAATGGTTGACCTCGCCGAACGTCGTGTTCGGGTGCGTCTCGCCGCCCATCGACACCTTGTCCGAGCCCCAGATGCCGTCGGCCGTGCCGATGCCGTACTGGATCGAAAAGTCGCCCGCAGACGCCAGCGCCGTGTACGAGTCCGACTTGGACGGGTCGTACAGCGGGACACCGCCGCACTCGGTCTGGTTCGTGCACTCGACAAAGACCCACAGCGAGCCGGACCCCGTGTCGACGACGAGCTCAAACTCCTGGTTCCCAAACGTCACTGGCGCAGTGAACTGCGTGTCGCGGCCCCAGTTGACGATGCTGTGTCCGTTAGCGCGGGCGCGAAAATATGTACGCAAGCGTGCTCCGCAAACACTAAGCCCTATACAGAAAGTAGTCCGACACTTGATCGGCCACTCCAGGCCCGGCCCACAGCCTTGCACCACCCCCGAGCCAAAAGTTCGGGGTCCGGCGGGAAATAGGGTTTGGGCCATGGCCTGCTAGTAGGGATTTACCGGTGCAGCAGTGCCAGAGCCGCCGGTGGAGGTGTCCGCCGGACAAGACTGGCACGGCTGCGATGCCGGTGCGGCCGTGCGTGCCGTGTGCGCATGATGCTGCGGGCAAGGAGCGCTGCAGTGGGTTCAGAAATACTCACTCAGCATTGACGCCGTCGCGCTTGGCGCGGCGCTGGAGGCGCTCGATGTTGTCGGTATGGTGAGCGACGTCGCGGGCGAGGCGCTCGCGGCCCGGCTCGTCGAGCAGCGAGCGGTACTTGAGGCGCGTGTTGAAGACCTGGTCGCGGGCCCAGGCGAGGCGGACGTTCTCGTCTGGGTGGGTGCGGCGCGTCGGCTGGCGATTGAGGGTCAGCGACTCGAGCGCGTTGGCGGGGAGCACCTGGCCGGCAAGTGCGGCGGCAAGCAGAAAGGGCGACACGAGCATGGTGCACAGCGTAAGCCACAGGCGGGGCGCAGTCTAGGGGGTAGCGCCGATCGGCTGTGTGGTCGCGCGGTTGCAGAAGAAAGGGGGAATGTGCTTGTCGTGAGGTTGAAGTGCCGTAGTGTGCGTGGACGTGAAAGCGTGAACGTGAAGAATAAGAATGTGAATGCGAGAAGAGTGAATGCGAAAGCGAAAGCGTGCTGTCGACAGTCGGCTGGAGCGAGTCGAGAGTCGAGAGTCGAAGGGGGGGCAATGGAGCGTCAAGCTGTGCGGCGTGTGTCGAAAGAAAGGGTGACAGCGGCCGGGTCGGAGTCGGGGTCGTGGAGAGTGTCAAGAGAAAAGAGATGCGTTGAAGAGAGAGAGAGAGAGACGAGGACAAGGAAGGGGATGGAGGAAGAGTCGAGATGAAGGGGAGCGAGGTAGGAGGAGGAGGAGGAGGAGAGGAAGATAACAGAGGGGGACAGGAACGACGGCTTGCTGCGGGGTGTCCGAGGCCGGCAGCAGCACGGCGCACGGCTGAGCGTGATGATAGTCGCGAAAAGGACATGACTGCGGAGGGAGCGATCAGGCCATGGCCATGCTATGCTGGGTGGAGATGACGCAGGCTGGCAGCAGGGGCAGCACCTGGGACACCTGGGAGCGTTCCAGGGTGCGGCCGCGTGCCTGATCACTGCCACCCTGTGCTCCCTGGGCGCCATTCCAGACTCTGCTGCTCACCCCCGAATGCTTACTTGGCTGCTCCCACTATCCCTCGCAGCCATGTTCGAGATCGCGCAGCCCTGGCGCGTGTCCCTTCTGTGCATGCCTCCCTCAGGTCTCTGCATGCCCGCGATCCTGTATGCTGTATGCTGTCTCCTACAACTGGAACGAGCCTGCAACGGTCCTGCGACGCAGAGTGCACAGCGGTGTACCAGCCTGCGCTTGCAACGCGCTGCCGCAGTGCCCCAGTGCGCCAGCCAGTGCAGCGCAGTCGCTGACCGTGCCGTGACCGATGCCGCCAGCGCAGCCCGCCCAGCAGGCTTACGTCCAGATGAAGCGCAGCCAGCCGGCGGTCACAGTCGGCTGCGCCAATTCTCCGGGCTCGCCTTGGCTTGGCTCGATCAGCCAGCCCCACTGCGTCTTGCTCAGATTGTTCGTCACGGTGCCAGCTCCAGCCGCCGAGCTTGACCCAAAGCTAACGTGCTGCACTCCACACACGGACACGGACGACGCCGGCGCAGCACCTGACTGGGAGTGCTCGTGCTTCGCGCTTCGCGCTGCACGGCCAACAGACACCACACACCAGACAGTGGTGGACTGAAATTTGAGCAGCAGTGGAGATAGACTCTGCAGCTTTGATTACGTGAAACCTTGGGCTGCGGCGCCCTGACTCGCCTGGCTCGCCGCCCCCTCTGAACTGGTGGCCTCCTGGCCGCTCTCTGCCCCCTGCTCCTGGCGCTGATGCGAAGCACCAGGGCCGCAAGTGACCGCAGCAGCAGCGCGTTTCAATTGCGCGTCAGCAATCTGCACGCGAGTGACTTTTCTCGGCCTCGGTCCTCGGTGCGCGCTCGTCTGCAGCGCTGCAGCGTGGCCAGGCATAGTGGGCTGTGTGCTGTGTTATGTGTGAATGTGTGCTGTGTGAGTGACGGGTGCACACTCTGCGCGCCTGTGAATCCGGCTCCCGGTCCCGGCCTGAACAACGCACAGGCTGCATGGCTGCACAATTGCACAATGCACAGGCGCAGGCGGCTGGAATCTGCCTGTGGTCCCGAAAAGCGAGAAACCTGAGTCATGCACGTCCTGGCACGCCACGGCGTGCTGACGGCGTGCTGACGGCGAGGAGGGGATCGAGGGGAGGCGAGGAGGCAGGAGAGGCGGCCAGGAGCCCGCAGCGCCGCAGCGGCCAGCCGCCTGACGTGAGTGCACCGCTGCCTCCACCTACTCCTGCCGCCTGCCCGCTGCCCGCCCGTTATTCACCCGCATCCCCGCTCACACCGTTCTTGCTCTCGCGGACGATAACGGCACATTGACTGCGGCACTGCGGCGCCCCAGCCTCCCCCTCCTCTCCACCCTCCTCACTCACTGCCAGCTCAGCGAAATCAGGCCAAGCAAAACCTAGTCCCGATGGCTGGACTGGAATCACCCCATCTCGCACACGCACACGCGCACACACGCACACGACCAGGCGCTCCGGCACTCATGCATGCGCGCGATGCCGGCAGCACTGTGCCGAGACATGCAGTGCTCGTGCTCGTGCGTGTGCGTGTGCGCGTTTGCGCGTGCGCGTGCGCGTGCGCGTGACTCACCCGCGCCACCCGCCAGAGTTCACTCCACACCCCACACTGGCTGCGCTTGGGCTGCGCATTGCGTCTTGTCTTCGCTTGCGTCTTGCTTATTTCCGCTGCATCGAGGTAGACGCTCCACTCGGCTTACTGCCGGCAGTACATACAAGGATCTGCCGGGCTGCTCGCTGCTCGGAGAGCACTGCCAATCCAGCCGCCCGGCTGATCTTCCCTCCCTGCATCTGTCATTGCACACTTACACGACAGCCTGCACCGCAAAGCTGGCCGCAGGGGGCCGCATCTGACCGCAGGGCCGTTGTCGATCTCGAGCTCAGGAGGACGTCCCGCCGTCATGTCGAGAAGTGCAGCTGCTGCTGCGATTGGCGCGCCGTGGCTCACAACCTGACAGCAGGGCTCACCTAGCACAACTGGGCGCCGATCACGCGCCCAGGCAGCGACCAGCCGCCAGCCCTGCTCGCTCGCACCGCTGACACCCTACTTATCGCCAATCGTCAAGACATTGCATAGCTAACTAGGGGGAGACTGGGTCCGTTCTAGGCGCGGGGGTATCTCGGGGGCTGGTCGGCCCTGTGGCGCCGGCGCCTGAGGGCCTACTTGCCGTCCTTGTAGGGCGCGAAGCCGACCGCAAGCGGGTCGAGCCGGTACGCCGAGTACTGCGAGTGGAAGAAGGTGTCTCCGACGATGCCGGCGTCGTCGCCGTCGCGCGGGTGGAAGTATGTGATCTGCGTGAGGCACTGGCCGCCGCCGACGGGCTTGCCGACCCAGTCGCGGGGCTGGACCCAGAAGTCCTTGCCGCCGAAGCGGAGGCCGATGCGCTCCTTCGTGTCGCACGGCACGCTGTACTGCCCCCTGCCTGCGTCCTTCGCGCCCGCAATCTTCAGCACGACGTCGTCCAGCACCGGCTTGGGCAGGTTCAGCGGCGTCGAGCCCGAGTCGATCACAATGCTCTTCCCGACCGGCACGTGCGTGCCGTCCTGCAGCGAGAGCCCGTCGAGCTGCAGCGACCAGAAGATCGGGTCGTCCACCGCGGGGATCCACGTGATGTCCTCGGCGAGCGCGTCACGGTCGATGCCGCTGAGGTCAGCTGGGCCAGCGCGCACACTCACCCGATAGTCAGCTTGCCGCCCGGGGCGCGCTTGGTTTCGTCGTCGTCGAGGCCGGCGGGCGCGATCTCGAGCCCGATCACGTTCTCGGCGATGCGCCCCTCGAGGCTGGCCTGGACCCACCACGGCTTGGCCTTCGGGTCGTCCTCGAGCCCGATGCCGCCGGCCTTGCGCTTGATGCCGTGCGGCGTCGCGCCCATGATGCCCGCCATCTTGGTGTCCTCGTACCCGCCGATCTCGGCCTTGGTGGCGACGCCTGGGGTCAGCCTTGCAGCGCTGGGGAGCTCACCAAAGTCGTACGGGAACGCGATGCCGCCGACGGCGACGACGTCGCGGGAGAAGTTGCCGCTGGCGCCGCTGCCGTCGACGTAGCTGACGAGCAGGGGGTGGGGGTACTGGGCCTCGGCGTGGGAGGAGGACTTGGCGGCGTCGTACCCGGGCAGCGCCTGGCAGAGCTCGCTCTGGCACTGCGTGCCCCAGACCCAGAGGTCTGACGAGCCCGTGTCGAACAGGATGTCGTAGTCCTGCGGCGGCGTGCCGAACGACACGGGCACGGCGTACTGCGCGCCCCAGTTCACGGCCTCGGCCGCGCCGGTGGCGTTGCCTTCGTTGCCGTCGCGCCGCGCAAGCTGCGCCTTGAGCTCGTGCAGCTCGGTCCTGAGGCGCTCCTCCGCCGCGCCCGTCGCAAACTTGAGCCGCGTCGCGAGCGTGTACTCGCGCACGTCGGCGGGAACGGGCGTGCGCACCCGCACGAGCTCGACGGTGACGGGCCCGCCGCGCGCGCGCTCGGCGGGCGCGCCCAGTGCCTGGGCCAGGGACAGGAGAGCGGTGAGGACCGCGACCGGGGCGGTGTACATGGTGGCAAAGCAGGAGTGGCAAAAGGAGTCTGTAGAGTAGGAGAGTAGGGAGAGGGCGCTGGGCAGGAGGGAGGGGAGGGATGGGTGTGAGGGAGACGATATGAGAGCAGCGCCGCCGCGTTAAGTACCTGCGAAGCCACACAGCACGCCGCTGCGCGCCGGCCATGCTAGCCCCGCCGATCTCACCGGCCTGGAGAGCTACCCACGCTGGCGCTGTCCTAGCGTACGCCGTAGCAGTGCTAGGACCGGTCCGCAGGTGAGGCCAGCAAGCCACCGGCAGCTAGCGCGCCCGAAGCAGGCGAGGCGCATGGAGGATGTCCAGTCTGTTGTAAACAGATCGGTCTCCAGCCCCGACAGCCTCGCGTTCACAGCGGTACAGCGGCCACTGCGCCGCCCCGTACTCTGAGATGAGTCCAGCAGGCGCTCTGTCCGAGGTCTTCGCCGCCTCGCGCCCCGGTGGTTCCACGCGCCTCACGGACTAAGGACTGGCGGTGGCGCCATGTCGCCATCGGACGCCCAAGTGGTTCAGCAGATTACGCGGCCACGTCTCCGAGATTCCGAGCACATTGAGTGGACAGCGCTCGATAGCGTCCGAGCACGTTTGCTCCGGGTGCAAGAGCATTCCTCCGAGGACCCCGAGGACGCCGAGGGTGCAGCGTACCATGTCCTGTTCACGAGGAAAGAAGCACATCGCTCGGTTAGGGCACGCTAACGCGCCAGTAGGACGATAGACTGATCGAGAGTGTTATTAATGAGCTCTTGGCCGCAAAAATCCAGCCTATATATGAACTAACACCGAGACGCGAGCGGGCATGTCGGCGAGACAGAGAAGCGGTGTACACTGGACGAGTTGCTTGTGCAACATGAGGTGATAAGCAACACTTGATGAACGTGGATGACGAGATACAGCGACGAGTTAGTGGCAGATTCCGGCGCACACGGCGCAGCATCCAGCTGCAACAAAAATCATACTACTGCCACCTCAGCCGATTCCAGCGCCGCGGGGGCCGACTGTGCCGATGGCGGCCGTCCGCCGGAATCCGGCAGCGCGGACGATCTTTGGTGGGGTGAACTGACCGTGCCGGGATGCTTCACTCATCCTCTAGTGACCTGGTGAAACGGCCGCACGTGCGGGCTTACGCACTCGGTACCGCAACCTTCGGCGCGGATCTCACGCTCGACAACGCTGTCGGTACCGCTGAACGAATGGCAACGCGTTCCGGTGGACGTCGTACTGATAAGATAACCACACATACCACCCCGGTCGTCAGGCACGCCAATTCACCACCCCAACACTGGCGAGCACTCGCGCCCAGTACATTGTACCTTTTGCTTTCTCGGCCGCCGAGGGAGCAAGCAGTCACCGGCTCGCATTTACCTTAACGCAAAGGTGTGCTCACCTTAACGCAACGGCATGCTCACCTTAACGCAAAGGCAAATGTCGCGGACGGGAGAACAGCGGAGGACTCTGCAAGTTGAGACAACGGAGGCTCGGGGAGCCTACACCCACGGGCATGTAAGCATAATCCAGTGTGCAGCCGTGCACGGTGGTGTGCGGGCGGTGTGCGCTCGTTGTGGGGAGCGATGCCGTGGTCGTCAACTCAAAAGACCTGGTCGTCAACTCAGTACTGACCCGGCGTGACCGCAAGCACTGCCGTCGATCCGGCGTTAGGTTATTAACCTTCGGTCTCCCGTTATGACATCTGCGCTGTACCTCGTTGGGCTGAGCTCGGAGAGTCTGATGCCGAACCTTGTGGCGTGCACGAACTTTACGGCGCGGACGGACCCCAGTATGCTTCGAATATGCTCTCCGGGAACATCGGCCCCTAGCCCGTCATGTACGATATCGGCAGGGCCAGCAGGCACTGTGGAAAACACCGACACTCGCCCCTGACCAGTACCTCAGTGCTTCAGGCTGGTCGCCTGCCGTCTCTTGTGCTGCTCATGCTGGTCGCGCGCTCCTCGCGCATCGAGATCCCCCACATCTTCCTCCGCCGCTGTCAACATCCCGTGCCAAGCATGCACACCGCATGGCGAAGTGCGCGGAGAATCTTCACCGCGCCCACTGTACCTTGGAACGACTGATACCTATAAGAAGGCAAAGAAGACGACTTATCGCCTCGTATCGACATCGACTGATCAGCAGCTCCATCGCCAGCCATGCTCTCTCCTGTCCGCCTTGTCCTGCTTGCTTCTACTGCCACGGCCTACCCTTGGGTGGCCGACGCGGTCGAGGGCCGTGAGCTCGACCAGCGCAGCCTGTCTGGCTTCTTCGACACGATCCGCCTCGGCGCCAAGGACATCACCCAGTCACTGGGCGGTGTGATCAAGGCCCAGAACGACGGCAAGATGAAGGCGCTCGGCGGTGAGATCAAGAAGGGCGTCGACTGGATCTACGCCAACGCCAACGCCACCGAGGGCTTCGAGGGCTGGCCCAAGCCCTCGCTCCTCAACACGAGCGCGTCCCAGCTCTCCCAGGAGCTCATCTACCAGACGTACGGCCTCGACCGCAGCGCGCCGCCCATCTGGCCCATCGCCGACGAGGACCACCCCTACGTTGCGCCCGGTCCCGGCGACGCCCGTGGCCCGTGCCCCGGCCTCAACACCCTTGCCAACCACGGCTACCTCCCGCATAACGGCGTCGTTTCGCCGGACCAGCTCGTCCGCGCCGTCTGGGAGGGTCTCTCCATGAGCCCCGACCTCGGCGCCATCCTCACGGTCGCCGGCTTCGTCTTCAAGGGCGACATCGACAACATGAAGATGTCCATCGGCGGTGAGGTTCAGGGTGCCGGTGTCGGTATCTCGCAGCACGGCACCATCGAGGGCGACGGCTCCGTCACCCGCATGGACAGCGCGCTCGGCGACCACGTCAACGTGTCCCAGGAGAAGCTGCAGGCGTACTACCAGGACATTGCCAAGTTCGGCACCAACGGCTACGACATCAACCCCACCGTCTGCGCCGAGTCGCGCTACCGCGCCTACATGGACTCTGTCAACAACAACCCTGCCGTCGACTTCTCCTCGACCCGTCACCTGATCGCCTATGCTGAGAGCGGTTTCGCGATGGGTGAGTACCAATCACATACGCATCTGCATTTGCCCGCAATTGCCGCATGTTTGCCCACCGGGTGTGACATCAGCTAACGTAACCAGAGGTCTTCCGCGGAGCGAACGTTTCGTGCACTGCTGAGACGATCGACTGGTTCTTCAACAAGGAGCAGTTCCCGCCCGGATGGCGCCGCCGCAACGTCCCCGTCACTGCTACCGAGATGATCGCGTGGGGCATGCTCTTCAACCAAATCAAGCCGACCGACCCCGTCCGCGGCCTCGGCGTCAAGGGCAGGCCCATCAAGGCCGGCTCGTCCTTCCTTGCCGAGGGCACTGTCTCTTCCAACATTGAGAAGTTCTCCGGCGGCCTCATCAAGGCGGTCCCGAAGGCTATGAAGTACATGGCTGAGGCTCTTGGACAGAGCGGTCCTCTTGCCGGCGTTAACATTGAGATTTAAAACACGGACCACGGTGGTCCCCTGCACGGGTTGCAGGTTCTAGAATAGAGAGAGGTATAATGCACACTAGTCGCCCCTCACATCTCGATTGCTTGTGTCAGCATCATCATCGCTTGCCCACTCAGTGCACTGATGTTTGGCCTCCCCGCCCACGTCCGGCCATTCCGTCGCCTTGGCATCGCACCGCCCTCCCACCGCCACCGTTGCCATCGCTCAATGGCTGACGGCGCATTTGACTTCTGCATTTCTTCTTTTCGTCAGCCACTCGGCCACTGATAAGATAACCACCAGACTTCAGACTTCGAGAAGGCACATCATTAAGTAAGACCACCTGTTCGGCGGCCGTGTTCGCAAAGTGTACACTCACACTGTAACTCTGTTTGTTACGGCGGCGGCGGGGTACACCGAGGCCGAGGTGAGCAGACGCATGCAAGGGGGAGCCGGCAATGCGCGGTGAAACGGGATGTGTTTTCGGCTGCGTTTCATTGGTGCCTTGCTGCGCTTCAGGCAACAGCGCAGAGGTAGGTTTCGGAGGGAAAGTCATGGATCTGGCTGATTTTTCACGCGCTGCTGACTCTGCGTTCGCTCGCTCTGCGCTGCCTCTGCGCGCTGGCGCTCGTTTCGACGACCGGCTCTGCCTCGGGCGCCGGCGCCGCAGCCGTGCCCAGCGCTGCAGTGCATCCAGTGCAGGCATGCGGGGATGACCTCAGCCTCACGTCAGCCGAAACACGCCTGCCTGGCACTTGTGCGCTCTGGCACGCCCGACGCGTCAATGCGCGCAGCGGCGCAGCGAGGAACCCGAACGCAGCACGTTCCAGGGTCTCCGCCCGAGTCTGCGCCCAGCGGCCAGCGGGCCCAGCGCGCGCCGGCGCGCCCAGGACAGAACGCGCACCCACCGCTGACGCTGCTGACGTCCGGGCGCTGACGCCGCCGCACGCGCGCACGCATGACCACGGGCTACGGGGGACACGTAATGCCCCGCTGCGACGAGATGACGCGCCGGCCCGGAGTGCTGGGCCCAGCTGACGGCCCCGGGCATGCGCGCCGCTGGGCAGTGCCAGCATGCCAGAGGGCAGAGGGCAGAGGGCTGCCCGGCGGCTGTGGGCTGGACACGCTAAGGGTCCGGCCGTGTTGTCAAGCAACAGCTGTCACTCTGCTGTACCTGCGAGCCTGGCCTGGACGCCGGGGCACTGGAAAACACGCTGCGCCGCTGAGCTGAGCTGAGCGCCGCGCGCCGCGTCCCATTTCCATACCTGGCGCTGGCCGCCGGCGCAGCAACACAACAGCTCAGAATGGAACACGCCTCGCAGTCCGCACGACTGCGCATAAGCTTCAGGCGCAGGCTGCGACGACAGCTCGACGGAGCTTCCAGTGCTTGAGCGGGCTGCACCTGCCTGTGTTTCTGCTGCTTAACACTAACTCACTTGCATTCGAGAACGAGCAGCTGCAGTATGAGAGCGACCGTGCTGCATGTCCTGGCGCTGGTCGCTGCGAGCCAGGCGGCCGCCGCCGCGCCGGCCGAGCCGGTGGATGGCTCCCACAACAGAGCACCGCGCTCCTATCCTCTGCGAAGGGTGCGCCAAGACCCTGCGCCGGCATCAAGGAAGCATAGCGCCTCGAGCGTGCGGTGCGTAGACTGCGGCGCGCAGTGCTGACGGCCAGATTGCGCAACGAGATGCGCAACGCGCTCATCGCCGTCGACATCGAGATAGGGTGAGCCCCTCCTGCCTTGTAGCCGCACTGACAGGCAGAACGCCACCGCAGCCCTTCAAGGTGCAGCTTGACACTGGATCGCCCTCGCTGTGGGTCTTCGGCGAGCACTGCTACACCTGCACGACACAGCGGCAGTATGACAAGTCATCAACCACGTTCTCAGATCCGGATGACTGGGACATCCTGACCCTCGGAGGGGGAAAGGTGCCGATGCAGTACGCGCGCGACGTCGTGTCCGTTGGCGGACACAGTACGAGCGAAGGCTTCGAGTTCGGCGTCGCCGGCGCCTTTGAGGACGCGCAAGGGAATTCGATCATGGCCTCCGGCATTGACGGGATCATGGGTCTCAGCCGGCCGTTCGCGGGCCGACCACCGCCAGTATGGGCTGACACTGGCGTGAAGGAGTTCGGACTGCACATTCGAAGAGAAGGAGAGACGTTCAAGGCGCGGCATGAGGGTGCGCTGACTTCATTCGACGGTGGCGAGCTGATGCTTGGGTGCGTCTTTCCACACTGTCCTCGCTTCGCTCGCAGCCACACTGACATCAGGGGCATCAACGAGACGCTCGTCGAGGGCGACGCGCTGCCGCTCGAGCTGCGCGACGTCGAGGGGTTCTGGGCCGCGACGCTCGACGGCCTGCACGTCTCCGGCCGAGCAGTCAAGCTCTCGACGGATGTCGCGATTCTCGACTCGGGCGACTCGTACATCACCCTGCGGCCCGACGACTACGCCACCCTGATGGGTGCGATCGGCGCACAGCGCCTCGGCCACGAGTGGGACCGCACCGGCTTCGCGGGGATGCACTACGTCCCATGCTCGGAGGTCGGGGCGCTCGAGGTCGCGTTCGTGTTCGCCGGGCGCGAGTTCGCGCTCCATCCGTACGACCTCGTAACGCCCATCGAGGGCGTTTGCGTGCTGAGCAACGTGAACGCCGCGCCGCACGTGCGCGGCGTGCTCCTCGGCGTGCCTTTCCTCATGAACGTGTACTCTGTGTTCGGGCTGGACCCGCCGTCGCTGGCCCTGTACCGGCTGAAGGACGAGTATAACCCCGACTGGCGGCTGCGCATCACCGCCGACGGGTGCGTCGTTGCGCCGGCGCCGGCGCATGTGCTCGGCCTCGGCGGCGAGTTCCTCCCGACCCAGCTCGGCATCGTCCTCGCGCTCCTCACGCTGGCCGTGCTCGGCGCGCTCCTTCTCGGCGCGCTGCATGCGCTCCCCCGCCCCCGTCACCGCAAGCACCTCGAGGGGTACAAGTACACGCTGCTGCAGCATGTGCCGGCCATGGGGTGGTAGCGTGCCAGGACCAGGGGACGCGCACATTGGGATGCTTCAAGACAACCCAAAGCGTAAAGAGCCGTTCCAGCGCGTGTCTCTGCGCATATCGGCACACGAGCGCACAAGCAGCACTTAAGCGCGCCCACGAGGGGTGCTGGAACGGATGCGCGAGGGGTAGCGTTCATCAGAACAGGTGCATCCATCAACCGACGGACCAACCGTCGGACGGCGCCCTGCGGCCGCCAAACCTTTCCATCATCCGCCAGGGGCTGCGCCCCTGCTGCTCGCAACTCACAACCCAAGATAAGAGCCAGCTGCCCTAGTTCCGCCATGTAGATTACCGATGTGTTACATAGTTGTATGCGCGGGTGTATGGATGCCGGTTGAGATGAGGTGGTAGAAGAAGAAGATGCGGCGAATGCATCGAGCGTGCGGCGACTCGAATCGACTCCGGCGCGGGGTTTGACTAGGAACGTGGGCCCGCTCGGTGACTGCCTGCCCACCTCGCTCTGTCCCGCGACTCGCACGCGGCCCCGCCTTCCCACACCTGCAGACGCCGAGTTGCCTGGAGCGGCTCACAAGAGTCTGACAACTCCTGCAAGCGAGGTGGACGGAGCCGTCGATAAGTCAACTTGCGCGAGGAGATAACGCGTTGCTTGTCGCCCGGGGCAGCGGGGTATGTACTCCTGCGGGCCTGTGAACGCGGGCTCGGCCCGGGCGATCGGGCTCGCCGTCTCGCAGGCGCGAGCGACGACGCGGCCCAGCCCGCCCAGCCGTGGTCACGAGCGACGCCGCCTCACGACGACGCACACAACAAGCCCAGCCAAGCTCTCACCCACTTCTCACTTACGCTCCGGTGTCAGCCAGCGCCAGCAGATGCAAGCCAGTGCCAGCCAGTGCCCAGTGCCCAGTGCCAGCCAGCCAGCCAACCAGCGACATAAGCTTAACGATCGTGAGGAACTGAGGAACCCGAGTGGCCGGGGGACCGGGTCGCAGCCGCTGCAGCCATCAGCAGCCACCGGGCTGGGTGCTTGGAGCCGGGAGACCAGCCAATGCAGAACACAGCATCGGGCCGTCGGATGTCGCACAACGGGCGTCCCACCGTTCGCCGACGAGTGTGCGTTGGACGCAGCGTTATCTTGAGTTGCCGCGGAGCCTAGTGCGAGCCAGACTGACACTGGGCTGAACCGTGATTGAACTCTATACCAGTGACGGGCTGGGGACCAGCTCGGCTCGTGCGCGCGCCGCCGCACGCCGTTCCTCGCCGTGCCGTGTCGCTGCCGTCACTGGCGCTCGCGTTGCTCAGGCGAGTGTTTCAGCCTTGGGTAGCTTGGAGTCATGCGCCGCGGTGGCTGCCAGCGTAGTCGCCCCAGCGCGCAGAGGCTGCCGTAAGCCGCTAAAGCCTCTGCTGTCCCGATCGATCAGGTCGCCGATGACATCATTGCTCGTCAGTGGCAAATTGCTTCGCGATAGGAACACCAAGATATTCTTTGACTATATTGTTCAAGAAGCTGAAATCATACTGTTACAGTATACAGAGCCTCCGGTTTAGCGGCGGCTGGGATAATAGATAGTGTAGTGGGCGAGAGCGGGGAGTGTGTGGGTGTGGGTGGGGTGGTTAATGGACAAGGGGGTGGTGAATAGTATGTATTTTATAATCGAGAAAAACAAAAATATTATTGTTGGTAAAGAAAACGAGAGTTTTGAAAGCGTCCGTTGTCGCTTACTGGTCCTTGTACCACCAGCCGAGACCGTGGGGGCGGAGCTGGACACCGTAGACAAGGCGGTTGAAGTTGATCTGGAAGCGCGACTCGACCGTGATGTATCCGTTGGGCTGGATGTTGAACACACGGACGAAGCGGTCACCGTCGGCGTGGACCTTTCCGAAGTCGTCCATGTCAAGGAAGTAGTCGGTGACGACGAGACGGCGGTCCTTGATGTGGATCAGGTGCGGCGCAGCATACGCGGGGAGCACCATGTTCTGGACGAGACGGGGACGCTCGGGGCGGGTGATGTCGTAGACTCCGATACCAGAGAGCTTGCCGGGCTTGCCAGTGTTGTCCGGGGCAGAGGCGTAGAGGATGTAGATCTTGGAGTCGTCGGCGAGGATCTGCATCATACCGGCGGTCATCTTGTCCTGCTTGTTGACAATGTCGGCAACGTCGATGACGAGCTCAGCGGTGAAGGTGAAGGGGTTGAAGAAGTAGATCTTGCCGTCACCAGTGCCGCCGACGTAGCCACGGCCCTGGGGGTCGCGCTTCATCAGACGCATGTCCATGGTTCCGGTACCGGCGGGGAGGTAGATGGTGTTGTTCGACATGGTGAAGTCCTGCAGGTTCCAGACACGGAGCGAGGAGCGCACAATCGGGTCAGCATTGCCCGTGTAGTACAGAGCCGAGAGAGCGTTGAGGTAGTCCGAGGTGACGAAGATGTTGAGGTCCTTGCGGATGTCCATGCCGTGGGGGTTGAAGTCCTGAGGGGGGTTGGGCGGGTACTCGGCGATGATGGAGCCGTCCGAGTTGAGGCGCGCAACACGACCAGGCGAGGAGCCGTCGTACTTGCCCATCTCAGACAGAATGAAGGTGTTGTCCTCAAGAGCGATGAACTCGTCGGGGACCGAGGCGGAGATACCGCGGTACGACTTGGCGTAGCGAGGGTAGGCGGGGTTGGAGAGGTCGAAGTAGTAGATCTCGTCCTGCCTCTTCATGAAGGAAAGGAAACCACCGCAGACGAGAGACCGCCTGTCCTTGGAGATACCACAGTGGTGGGGCTCGTTACCCGAGGTGGGGACGAGAGCCTGCGAGACGGGCTTGCCGTAGTAGGGGGAGTACGGGTCGAAGTTGAACGTGATGACACGGTCCTGCTTGACACGGCCGTTGGCACCGGCCCAGACGTACAGGTACTGAGTGCCACGGCCGGCAACGAGGTCGTTGTTGTCGACAGGTCCAGCGGCGTCGGGGAGCGAAACACCCTGGGCAGAGTCCTTGAAGGCGTCCGCGTTCGGGTTGCCGTTCACGCTGACACCCTGGAGGGGGTTGGTGGGGACAGGGACGGCTCCGCTGCCGGTCGCCTGAGGAATCTGGCCACCGGCACCCAGGCCGAGCGCCTGGTTGTTGTTCTGAATGTCGCTGTTGTCGGTGTTGGCGTTGGGGGTCGGCTGGACGTAGGCGACCGACTGGCCGTAGAGGCCGTCGTCGGCGGGCCTGTTGCCGTCGTTCTGCTGGTTCTGGTTGCCGCCGTTCTGGTTCTGGCCGTTCACGTTCTGGTTCTGGCCGCCGTTCCAGTTGTTGTCGATCTGCACAACGCCGTTGTTGTTGTTGTAGTTGTAGCGGTTCGGTCCCTGGCGGTTGACGCCGCGCCAGTTGCCCCATCGTCGCTGGGCGAAGGCCTCGTTGGCCCCGAGGGTGAGGAGGACAGCAGTGAGCTGGGAGAACTTCATGCTGCCTTTGTCGAACGGTGTCGGTGTCGGTGGTCGAAGTCGGATGAAAGAAGGGGGAAGGTGGGTCAGCTGCTGCTTCTTAAATGCCTCTCAAGAAGGCAGGCTGCTGAGGCTGTTGTGCAACTGATCACGAAGACGAAGGGCGCCCAGCCGGATCAGCGGCAGCGGGCAACAGGAGCACGCCGCCGCAGGCGAGCCAAGCACACCAGGCGGCAGGCAGGCAGACCCCGGATCCCCGGAGGGAGAGGCTGAGGGAGGCTGAGGCTGGGTTGCAGTGCAGGTGGGTGTTGACGTCGAGCTACGCGACCTGTCGTGGAAATCGCTCGCGACGGGTCCCCGACAACAACAAGCCGTCGGCACCCTTCCGTTACCAGCTCGGCAGTCGCATCGCTCCCCAGCAATCCCCAGGTGTTGGCAGGCCAGCCCGGACGCGATCTTCCCAGGCTATCGGGGAGTCCATGCCGTTGTTCGATTGTAATCATGTGCATATTGGAATTAAGGCTAGCACAGCGTAGTGGTGTTCCCTAAGGGTCGCGGTGGTGATTGAGCAACGGCGACGACAACGACCAAGGACCCCGACCCGACCAAACTCTGATCAGGCTCGCAGACGTCCTAGCACCCACCCGTGATCCGTCAACCCTTACCGACTCCCTATCTCTGGCTGAATACGCTCATGCTCCGTCAGTGCCTGCGTTCGGTGCCGGAGTACAGGTACGCAATCAAGCAAGCAGTGTAGTCACTTGCCTTCTTTCGGTCAAGCCCCGCCACATGCCCCGACCAAACATCGTCGAAGCTGTCGGTTTCAGTCAACGTTCCTGTCCCGTATGACGAGGTGCCCGACCCGTAGAGACAACCTTCTTTCCACACATCGTTTCATCTCGGAGCCAAGCCCGCCGCCCTCTCGTCTCCTGCCTCACTCCGAATATTCTAATTCAGGTTCGGACCCAGCTCGATAACGGTAGAACGGGATCCTGTCGACCGTCGCAGTGCCGCCTGCAACGGCTCCACAGCACTGATTACGATCTCTGTCTAATCTCGCTCAGGTGGCTTTTCCATAATCCCCCGACCGTGAGAACAAGCTCACACTAAACCATCCGGCCGCGACAGCTGATCACAATGATGTCGCGCTCCCTTTGACTGAATTGCATGCATGTTTGAAAGGTTCCAGCTCGCGCAGATGCAGAGTCCTGCATCGCGCTCCAGTTAGAGTCCGGCATCGCTTGTGCTGGAGTCCTGAATCGCTCCAGTCACCGGCTCTCGTTGTCAACCAAAGAGTCTATTCCGAAATTATGAACCGTAAGTGCCCATAACCTCCCCGCCGTCTCTCTCGTCTCGCCGCTCCTCCCTCCTCTCACTCTCGACGTAGACTCCCACCTCGGCCAAGCCGGCGGCATCATGCTATCTCCATTCCTCGCCTGACCCGCGCTTCCGCCCACTTACCATAATCTGAATTCGCCTTGTCCTGTTAAGCTTCCAGGGTCGCTGTCAGTGCTAAGACACGGCGGCCAGCACCAGCACCAGCGATCTCGTTAACTCTGCACTAGCTTGCCGAGCGCGCCAGACCCCGGTTGGCAGGTCGAGACGTCGAGAGGCAGGTGATCTGGATGCAAACGCCTCTCTGCCCTGGCGAACGTCATAACCCAGAGTTAGTGCTCGATGCTTGTTCCCAGGCCACAACTCTGGGCAGATCGGACCATCGTAGCGAGGCTGTCGGTGACGTGAGCTGAATTGTCAGATCGTCGAGACTGTCTGGATCCGTTGTCCACTGGGGAGCCATCCGCCGATACCGGTCTTCGCTCGACTGCTCGTTACGTTCCCATGCATCCAGACCATGCGACCTTTTGGGTTGTGCACACATACTACGTGCGGGCCGCATGGCGGTGTATTAGCCCCCCTCCACCCCTCGTGACTCACTTCTCCCGGGTGCGAGATCTTGCACGCGTTCGGATTTTCGACGATCTTGATGAAGCACTGGTAGGCGCGGACCACTCAGAAGCAAGTACGTGATCATATTTGCTGTCCATTACGAATGCGCGCAGGTTAAGTTGGCTGGAATGGCTTTCTAGCGCAGCGGGCTGATCCCATGTTCGCGGAAGAGTGGCTTGTAAAGCATGTGCGGCGTCTCGGTGGTGAGGACGCGCGACACAGTTACTGGTAAGGAAGGCACCTCGTTTCAGCTTTGAGCACCAACAGCGTCGTAGCGAGCTCACGCCTAGGTGACGTATTCGCCGGGACTGAGCTGGCCCTGCATTCCTCGCCTCGGCTCTCCCGGCCGGAGACCTGGCCGCATGCAGCATGCAAAGGATGTCGGCTTGAGCAACTTGCAGAGCCCACTTGGCCCCGATCGCCTGTTCGCTCGAGGCTGAGCGCCTCTCGGTCACAGTTGGCGCACACCGTGCATGCCGTCAACGCTTGAAGGTTGCTGCCCACCAGAGGTGGGGCCGGAAAACTTCCGTACGTGCTGGCCTCCGTTGAGACAAATTCGCACTCTCTTCGACACTTGGGAGCAGGGCATCGGGCTGATCTCCGGAGCTCCCGGAGCGTTGGGGTGGTCGAGGTCCGTGTCGACCCAGTTAATCACATAAGCGCTAACACTCCCGTAAGCGATGTACGCAAGAGGAAGTGATGCCCAGAGTCTTGGCTTTAGACTGTAGCCGAGTCAGAACAAGCGTGTGCAGCTGGGCAACAAGCGCACGCCAGAATCCTGCGGCGGTGGAGCTGTGGTCCTGTGGAGACAAAGGTAACACTGATGATCGCAGCGCACGAAACCGTGAAGCCACAAAATCACGCACGTACCGTAAAGCAACATTCATCTCGGGCCTGCGGGTCTCGCGGAGTGCGCTGCTGAGACAATTCACTCCTCGGACCTGTTGCCTGGGCCTGTGGACGGTCGGAGCGCGCGGCGATCGGTGAATTCTGGGGTTGCAGATGGAGCACCGCCATGCACTCTACTTCTGCACGACAGCCGCAGAGCGCTCGCGTACTCTCCTACCTGCCCCCCGATGCTCCGACCCACAGGTCTGGAGAGCCCCCGCCGCGCCGGCATCCCGAGCCTTGATGGCTTGACCTGAGCAGCGCGGAACAGTTAAGCTTCTCGTCAATATCAAGTCATCTTCCAATTCAGCGTCGCCCTCGTCGTCCATCACCGTGACCGGCCGTGATCTCGTCGTGAGGCATCACTCTGTGGGCTGTCGAGCATGTGACAGGTATTCCGAATTGGCTCAACGACTCCCTCGAGGCGCATGCAAGCGCCGCAGACACTGCCTCCAAGAGATCTAGGCCTCAAGCTCAGTTAGCGCTGGACAAAGGTCACGTCGCTCATGCTTCCGCCAATGCGACAAAGCTAAGAATACACCAGTTTCGGTGATTGTGCATGTCACAGTGGCGACTATGCTTCTAAATGCGTACCCAACAGATCTTGCGCGGGGATCGGCGGGGACGTCCACTTCCCATTCCTAATTCACGATTGCTGAGCTCGCATTCGCTCGTCTTGCCTTGGCTTTCGGCCGGCCATTGCACCGGAGTGCTTGGGTGACTACAGCCTGTGGTCTCTGCTGTGGTTACAGTTCGGTCCAAAGAGTGCAGTTGGTCCTCGTTCACGCTTGCGGAAGTACTTGCATCCGGACGTGGTGGCATCAACCGCAGGTGCCCGGTTGCCCGCCGGGTGCTGCGGGAGCGGCAAGCAAGCCATGGCGTCAACTACTCCAAGGACTCCAAGAGCTCCAGGGACTGGAGCCCTCCAACGAGAGGATATCAGAGGCTCCATGGCCTCGTTCTCGCCATCTGTCTTGGATCTTGACGACGGAAATGCGATCACGATACGAGACCCCGCCACGCTAGTGGCTAGCGATCGCGTGCGCGAAGCGTGCCCGCGCCAAAGTCCAAGATCAAGCTATATCTTGTCTCGTCCATGTGTGAGCCGTCCTTCCAGTAGTTTATGCCTCACCCCGTTCTCGCCACCACGTACCGCCTTCAGCATGCTCAGGACTTGGCTGAACTCAACCTCGGCGTGGCCGGTACGGCGAGCGCGGCATTATCCAAGCTCACCAGCGCCTTGACCACCACGCTATCTAGACACCTGTTTCAAGTGCATTGGAATACCACCAGCAAGCACGCGAGCGATGTCGTCAGTGGTCGGGTTCTGAAATACACCCCCGCCGGCACTATCGAGCCCGGCGTTCGGCGCCGTGTGCAGCGGCCGCAGCAGCCGCCAGCGAGCTATTTTCGGACGCCGCCAGACACCGCCAGTCGCCGGCAGCGTTCAGATGACCTCCAGCAGAGGCCGACGGCATGAGCATGCCGCGCTCGAGTCGACGTCTCGGTGTCTGCCATGCGTCGTCGGCGACGAGGTGTCGGCATGGCGGTGACAGCACGGGGGCTGGCGCGACGGCCCGCACCCTGGTCGGGACGCAGGTGGGCTATGACGTCGAGGAGGCCGATAAGCTCGGAGATGGCCGGGCGTCGACAGCGCGAGACTCGCATGGCATACGCAGACGCCGCCGCCAGCGACAGCGGCGCATGCATACAAGTTTGCGAGCTTAAGCATCGTCCCACACCGCGTCCCACCGTCCCACCGCAATCGCTACCGGGGAGCGTTTGCATGTGCGCGACACGCGATGGGTGAAGTAGGCGGCAGTGGTGGATTTCGGTAAACGGGGAAGGCCGATTCCCCAGCCTCGTCCGGGCCCGGTGCGTTCTAGTGGCCGAGTGACAAGCCAGGCGCGGTTGGGCTGCCCCAAAGTCTATCTCGCGTCGTCGCGTTGCCCATATCTTGGCTTCTCTGTCTTCCTCGACTCACCCATTCCACTCACCTCACTTCAGCATGATCGACCTCAAGGGCAAGCGCGCGCTCGTGACCGGCGGATCGCGCGGACTCGGTGAGTGTTGGGCTTCCTGTGCCTTCCTCCGGATTGCCCACCTGCGACACCACTCCCCGGGCTTGCAAGTGATTGATGAGAAAGCTGACACCCAGGCGCCGAGATCTCGAAGCAGCTCGCGGACCGCGGATGCAAGGTCGCTGTGAACTATGCCGCGTCGAAGGATCGCGCAGAGGAGACCGTCAAGGGGCTCAAGGGCGACGGGCATGTCCTCGTTCAGGGCGACGTGTTCAGCCGCGCGGGCGTTGAGGCGGTCGCAAAGGAGGCGAAGGAGAAGCTCGGTGGCGTCGACATTGTCATCTCGAACGCAGGCTGGACCAAGATCTCCCCGTGGAGTGACATCCGTGAGTACTCCTCCGCATTGCTCAGCGAAGGTCGGGGCCCAGAAGCACTTGCGAGGCTCGAGGGAACACTGGATCGAGGGAACACTACAATATCCGGACAACTGACAGTGCAGGATCGATGAACGACGATGAGTGGGACCTGACTTACAAGGCCAACGTGATGGCGCACCTGTGGTTGATGCAGTCTCTCGAGGACGAGCTCAAGGCGAACAAGGGCTGTTTCATCGTGTCGGCATCGATCGCCGGTCTGCGCCCGACGGGCAGCAGCATGGCTTACTGTGAGTCCGCCCAACATCCTCCCTCCCTATAGTCTGCCTCGCGTAGTTGCCCCGCTAACCCGCAGCCGTGTCCAAGGCCGGCTCGATCCACCTGGTGCGCGGTCTCGCGAAGTCGCTGGGTCCGAACATCCGCGTGAACGCCGTCGCGCCTGGCCTTATCCTCACCGAGTGGGCGGACCGCTTCCCGCCCGAGGTCAAGGAGAACTGGAAGGAGGCGACCGCGCTGAAGCACGTGCCGTACACCGAGGACATTGCGCAGACCTACAGTGAGTGTGAGCGGTTGGAAGCTCCGGTCGGACTACCTGCAACGCCAACTTCGAGGTGGCTTGAAGCGACGCGAAAGCTATACGGTCGAAACGGCGAAGCTAACAACAGTCATGCTCGCGGAGAACGACAGCATGACCGGCCAGGTTATCGAGGTCACGGCAGGCCACGGTATGTAGCGCTGAGGGCCGCGTTGACAGAAGACACGACCGCGATGGGGGTGGAGGCCCCGAGGAAGTAGACGCAGACCGCCCCAAGGAAAGAGCAGACATGCAAGCAGATCATGGTTCTTCGCCCCGTGTGCCGTGTGCACGCGGGCGCAGCGCTGCTCACACACGATGCTCACACATCTCCACCGAGCTCCATCGCACATTGTCATCTCTCACTGACTCACTAGCTGCACTGACCTCGGCACTGCCAGCTGCGCTCGGCATCCGGCCACCATCTACAGCTACAAGCTACGTGCAGCGCACATGTCCAACCCGCACACGAACAACCCGCACCACATCTTCTCGCCGGCGCACGCGCCGCTGCCGCTGTGCCCGCACGCGAGCCACGCCATGGTCACGTTCCGGTGTGTGCAGGGCCCGAGCGGTGAGTCCTTTTCGCCCTCCGTCTTCGTCCCGGCGGTCCTGACAGGACCGTCTCTCCGGCCCCGCTCCGCCGACAAGGCAAGGCGGGGTGGGAGCCGAAGGTGCAGGCCGCAGGCAGGGAGGGGGGGGGGGAACGAGCCCGCGAGAGCTGCAGAGAAGGCACAGCTGACAGCAGTGTACTGCCAGTTCTCGCTCGTGGACACACCAGGCTGCCACGCGCTCTGCGCCGTGTGCCGCCGCACGACGTTCGAGCTCGTGTGCGCCCGCTGCCTCGAGGACTGGGGCCTGAACGAGCGCATCTGGCGGAGTGCCGATCGGCGCTAGCATTGCCTGCCTATGCCTGGCCTCCATTTGGCCCGGCCTCGCTGGCCCGCTGGTCCTACCAGCCTTCCTCCCGTTTCTGCTTCGGCTCGCCGAGCGATAAGATACGGTCGCATCGTCTATGGTCTACGGCATTGGTCGTCCCGCACGCTCCTTCCGTCCCACCAACGGCATCCCAACGTGACCACGCCCCCGTCCCACCATGCCTTATCGTCCCACCGTCCCGCCGTCCCACCGTCCCACCGCCTAACATCACGCATCGCCGCAAGCATGCAGTATTAAGCGATACATACAAAGTCTGTGGTGAGATGATGTATAGATCTACAGTGGTGCTGTGTGTCCGATGTTCGATGTGGTGGTGGGAGGAGGGGCTGCTGTTCTGTGTACTTTTGGTGTCGTCGCTGCTGGCGGCTAAGGCTGGGGAGGGTGGACTGGGGGTGTCTCGTGGTGGGGAGGGCTGGGAGGGGAGAGGGGAACAGGGGAGTGTCCAAGCGGGTTGAGGGGGAACAAGAAACATGAAAGGCAGCTACACAGCTACGCGCGGCTCTTGACCTCGCCGCTGACGGTCGCGCCCGCGCGCATCTCCTTGGCGAGGTGCACGCCCTGGTGGCGCTTGAGCTGGTCCGGGCGTGCGAAGCGCTTGCTGCACCCGGGGTGCGAGCACTTGAACGGGCGCTCGCCCGTGTGCGTGCGGATGTGCTTGGTCAGGTTGCTCGCCTCGGCGAAGCCTTTGCCGCAGTAGGAGCACACGAACGGCTTGTCGCCGTTGTGCGTGCGCTTGTGGATCGTCAGCGACGACGCGATCGCGAACGCCTTGCCGCACCCGGGGTGGTCGCACACGAACGGTTCTGCGGTCAGCTGGTTCCACAGGAAGGCCTGGCACAGGTGGAGCAGGCAGAGCGGAGGTGGAGTGAGGGTGAGAGCGATAGTGGAGCCCATGGACCGGGGGAGTACTCACTGTCGTCGGTGTGCCGGCGCATGTGCGCGGCGAGTGGCGCCGCCTCGCTGAACCCCTGCCCGCAGACGGAGCACACGAACGGCCGGTGTCCGATGTGGCTCTGCAGGTGCCTGAGGACCTTCTGCCGGGACGAGAACATCCTTCCCTGGCCCGCGCCGCACTGTGCCCAGTGGCACGCGTACTTGTCCTGACCCCTGCCCACGTGCACCTCGCTCAGATGCTCCATGAGCTCGGCGGAGCTCGTGAACGGCTCCTGCACCGTGCACCCGGGCCACTGGCACGCCATGGGGTACTGCCGCTTGTGGCGGGGTCCGACGTGGTGGTGGTGGTCGCGGTGGGGGTGGGCGTGCTCGTGGTGGTGACTGTGTGGCGCGGGGTGCGACTCGGCCTTGGCCGCGTGGTCGCAGTTGTGCGTGTGCGGGTGCGGGTGGGCGTGGTGCGCATCGTGCGGCTTCACGTCCCCGGAGGGCACCGGCACGCCGAGGTGCTCCTGCAGCAGATGCCGGAGCATCGTCTCGGGCGTCAGTGGCGCATCGCTCTTCACGTGCGGGTGGGGATGCGGGTGGGGGTGCGGGTGGGTATGCCCTGCCGGTGCGGCCGCCGGATCGGCCAGCGTCGGGAAGCAGTCGTCCCACAAACAGGAGAAGAGATCGCCCGAAGGTGCCTCCGGCTGCCGGAACTGCTGCTGAGCCTGTTGGGCGTGCTGGGCGTGCTGGGCGTGCTGGGCGTGCTGAGCCTGTTGGGCCTGTTGGGCCTGCTGGGCCTGCTGCACCATCGGGGCCATGTTCATGTTCATGCCTAGCGTGCTCAGGGCGGTATCGAGTGCCGACTGCTGCTGTGCCTGAGGAGTCGGGGCAGGCGCAGGCGGAGGTGGCGGCGCGGAGGACGCCTCGGGGAGCGCGCCGAGATGGTCGCTAGCGATGTGGGCGAGCAACGTGGTCATGTTATCGAACTGCCTGTGGCAGTTCTGCCAGTGGCATATCGTTGTCGCCTGCGGCGCCGGCGTCGTTGCGCTGCTGATCGGCGTGGGCACGTTCTGCACCTGCCCGTGCAGCACGGCGGAGACGATATCGAGCTGCGGCGCCTGTGGCTGCGTCAGGCCGAGCGTGCACGCGGCGTCATTGCAGCACTGCAGCTGGGGAATGTCAGCGACCGTGACTGTGATTTGGGGTAACACCCTAATTCGGGTGCGCGGTGAGTAGCGGGCAGTGGGACTCACGAACTCCTCGATGGTGCAGTCTGGCGGACACCAGTTGGGCTCGCACTCGGGGTCGTCGCACTCGACGCATGCGGGGTCGTAGCACGCGTCGGCGCATGTCTCCTTCGTCGTCGGGTGCGGGAGCGAGCAGCCGGTGCAGTCCGTGTCGTAGCAGCAGTACTGGTCGAAGATGGACGAGGCCGAGGCAGTCGACGGCGCGGGCGTGTGGTTTTCCGGAGACGTGCTCGGGGTCAGCGGCGTGGTCGCTATCGTCCGGCTTGGGCCGGCGGCGGCACGCGAGGGGCCGGCGTGGCTGTGACTTGAATGGCTCGAGGGGCCGGACACCATCGCCATGGCCTTGGAGTCGGTCGCTGTTTCGAGGCGAGGAAGTTGGCGGTCAGGCCGGATATCGCCAGAGGTCTAGTCTGAGCGTCTAAGCGTCTAGGGGTGGGGTCGCGATAAGCCGGGGCAGAGGGCGGGAGACACGGCAGACGTCGATATCGGTAGCGAGATCGAGGTGTGATGGACTGGACGAGAATGGTAAAATGTTACAAGGCCGGAGTTCGGAGCGAGGACCGTTGCCGTGTGGTCTATCGCTGCATGGCTGGGAGGTCTGCAGACACGAGATGCGCTCGCTCGTCCGTCTCTGCCGCGTTTGCCGTCTTGGGTCCGTTATGTTCGGGCTGCCTGGCTTCCTTTGGCTGTGGGCCGCGTGTGGGCTGTGCGGTGTTCTGTTCGTGTGCCGAGTAAGCAGAGATGGGGCACAGGTCTAGCGAGTCAGGAGTGTGCAAGCAAGCAGAGGAGCAGAGGGCGAGAGCAAGGATCAAGGAACGGCTAGTGCGTCGAGGAGCGCGAGGAGCAGCGCCGAGGTCGAATGGGTGTTGATCACGCCAGACCGGACCGTCGTTATCAACTGGAGTCTCCGGAAACGGGTACCCGACCGGTCAAGTTATCCAGTCACAGCGCCCTCTGCCGCACTGTGCCGACGCCGCCGCAGCCGCAGCCGCAGCCGACCTGCCGTACTTGCCCCCGCTCACTCAGTAGTCCACCTCGCCGCTTCCCCCTGTTCGCTTAAGCCTCCGTCCATGTCTGGCCCTACACGTGGTCTCGGAAGCAGTTCCGATCGAACCTCTCGATCGTTCTTTTAGTACACGAATAAAAGCGCGTCGTGCCTTATAAGTCGTCCTCCCCTATCCGCCACGTGGGAGAAATGGAGGCCCGGCAGTGAGTTGCCACCCGGGATCAAATCTGCCCGTGAATTTCTGAGCGCATGCCGCTCGTCGCTGCCATACCAGCTCGCGCGGCGCCGAAGCAGCATAGCATCCCACACCACACACCCACCTCGAGACACATCGCGCCCACCATGTCGATGCTGAGGACCATGTGCGTGGACAGCTTCAGAGGAGGCGCTGACCCAGCAGTAAACCGAAAAACGCCCGCGTCAAGCGAGCACTCGAGGCGCGCGAGCCCAAGCTCGTCGAGAACGAGAAGACGGTCATCTTTGTGCGCGGCAACAACACGTCGGAGCGGGTGCGCGACGTGATGAAGGATCTGGTTAGTTTTGCCGGTGCCAGCCGGTGCTCTCCTCTGCTCCACCTTTGTCCGCTGCCCAGACTTGGTAGTGGGCAGTGGCATCAGGAGCATGAGCGCCAACAGAGCACAACCGCTAACAGCAGTACTCGATGAAGCGCCCGCACGCGATCAACTTTTCCAAGAAGAACGCGATCCACCCGTTCGAGGACGCGAGCTCGCTCGAGTTCTTCAGCGGGAAGAACGACGCGTCGCTGTTCGTGACGGGCCTGCACAGCAAGAAGCGGCCGCACAACCTCGTGCTGTCGCGCATGTTCGACGGGCGGGTGCTGGACCAGCTGGAGGTCGGCGTCGACGCGTTCGCGCCGATGGCGAGCTTCGACTCGCCCAAGGCGTCGCTGGGCACCAAGCCGCTCATGGTGTTCCACGGCGACGTGTTCGACACGCACCCGAGCTTCCAGCAGCTCAAGTCCTACCTCCTCGACCTGTACCAGGGCCACCACCAGACGGGCATCCCGCTCATGAACCTCGAGCACGTCATTAGCGTCACCGCCGGCCCCTTCCACGGAGACGACAAGCCCCTCCCCCCCGTGCACGTGCGCGTGTACACTGTCAAGATGCTCAGCTCCGGCTCGCGCATCCCCCGCGTCCAGCTCACAGAGATGGGCCCCAACATGGACCTCTCTGTCCGCCGCGTCGCCGAGCCCGACGCTGACATGATGAAGATGGCCCTCCGCCGCCCCAAGATCTCAAAGAAGGACCAGACCTCGGGCCTCGGCAAGAAGAGGAAGAACATCGAGACAGACGACATGGGAGACAAGGTCGGCCGCATCCACCTCGGAAAGCAGGACCTCGGCAAGCTCCAGTCCCGCAAGATGAAGAGTCTCAAGGTCGGCCGCAAGATCCGCAAGCTCGAGGCTGGCGCCGAGGGCGCCGACGCCGGAGCCGACGCCGACGACGCCATGGACGAGGAGTAGTTAGACTAGACACCAGCAACTCATGTTATGTTTGTACAACTATGCAGCTAGCGCTCACCGGGGAACTTGGGAATCTGCTTATCGCGGCCACTTCATGCACAGCAGGTAAATAATCCTCTCAAAGTACAAAAACTACAGACGACTTCTGCGACCCGGGAGCGGTAGCGGTTAAGAGATAGTCGAGCCAAGTCGGGGATCATGCGCGTCGGTGGCCGATGCGGCTGGCGTCGCACAGTGTGCCCAGTGTGAGGCGCATACCGCTGGAGGACTCCCCACCACGCCCGTCCGACGCCCTAGGGGTTCTTCTCCGCTACCTTCTTCACTCGCGCACCTCGAACTCCTCCAGAGCACCGAACGTGTTCTCCGAGGCGTACATGATATACAGGAAGCCTGTCGTTAGCTAATCGCCGATGGCAACTTCAGCTCACCGTCCTCGTCCCTGTGGCGTCAGCAGGTGGTCATTACATGGCAGCTATAACTCACTTGTGCTCCTCGTAGATGGCGCTCATGAGGGCGGCCGTCGGCGGGAGAATGTCATCGACGAAGATGAAGATCGCCTTCTCGGGCGACAGCTTGATGCGCTTCCTGTACTGTTAGCTTGACCGAAGGGGCGTTGTTAGCTCACCTGATAACGTAGACGAACTGTCCGACGGTCAGGTCCTGCGATGTCAGCGTCTGATCGTATCGCTAAACGTACGGCGGGGACAAGGTACTTCTTCTTGTCGATCGTGGGGATGTCGCTCTTCTCGACCTTCTCGCAGATAACCTGGAAGTCAGCTTGAGGAGCGCGCTGACGCCAGCACATACAGGAATGCGGTCCGAGTACTTCTGGCGGATACGCTCGGCCTCGGCCTTACGCTTGTCTGTGTTGGGAACACGAGGTTGGGCAGTGACGGGGATATCCGACGCGTGCGAACGGGTGCGCAAACGGCCGCGATCGATGCATGTCACGGTGCCGAGTGAGCGAGCGGGGCAGTCGCGGGGTGATCAGGCATGCGTTGTTGATGGGGAGCGCGAGGTGGCAAAGAGAACACACGTTGTCAGCAGACGCAATCGGGCTGGGCGGCGCGCCTGCGGCAAACGGCACACGGGCGGCGGCAACACGTACCAAAGGGGTGCTCGTCCTTGAACTTGGAGCGGACCATGACTGGTTAGGATAGAGGTGGGCTGCGTGGGTGGACGGGTTTGTGGTGGGCGGTGATGGAGATGTGGTTGTTGGTTGTTGTTGAGGATTGCGGATGAGGACGACGGGGGATGTGCGCCGAAGGGAGGAGTAAGCGTCAGCGTTGGGTCGGGGATAGGAATGCGTATAGTGCAGGAACACTGGGTGAGGCGTGGCCGGAATGCGAGGGAGGAGCCAGGGCCGGGAGGGACAACGTACCGAGAGTATAGAAGCGGGGTGGATGCGGCTGTGACTCGAGCTGTTGGACAGGGGAAGAGGAAGAGTCACAAGGCAAGATGGCAGATGGAGGTGATGCACGATGATGAGCTCGTGACGGTGGGAGGCGGGTGGTACGGTGGTGCTACGCTACGGTGGGACAGCGCAGTGTGACGCGCGTACAGTGCACACCGGGCGTACGGGTGTACCGCCTGGGTGGGGGTTTCCTTCACGGCGTTGGGTGGCAAATCCAAATACACCCGTCGCCAGTCACTAGTCACGGCCTCCACCGTCTCCCGCGTGCACCTGGTTGCACCACCGTCTGCTCGCCATCGCTAGCGCCGAGTGCCGTGTGAAGCGCAACAGACGTGAGAGCGCCATCGCGCATCGGTTCAGTGCCACCGAAACTCGCGAGCTGGCGAGGTGCACTGGCCGCTTGCAGGGCTGGGATCACCTCTAGCACGCACTCGCGCCTCGCGGACGCCCTGCCGCTGGCCTGATCACCCATCCGGCGCATCCGGCTTCAGGCCCGACGCCCGATGATGCATCTTCTGCGCCGCTTCTCCCGTCTGCATGCACTGCAGGGACACCGCCGCCCCGGCTCCGGAATGCAATCGCACGCGGTGTGTGTGCACAGGTGGGCATGATGCAATGCCCGTCACAGCCAGGGGACCAAGGGGGAGGCACGGATAAAGGATGGATGGACTGGGCCCCGCACCGCCATCTCAAGATTTCGCGGCCGCTCGATCATGAGCCACCTGTTGACACCAATCTCACCGATCCACCGCAGCCATGTCCGTCAAGAAGGGATGGGGCGTCAAGCCAGCCAAGCCGAAAGCGAGCAATGAGACGTGAGCTTCGATTCGTAGGCTTCAGCTGACCTCAGACCCGCAAAGCTGAAGGGAAAGGGCAAGGCGAAGGCGCCTCCACCGCCGTCCTCGTCGAGCTCGAGCGGCAGCGGCAGCGACAGCGACGGCAGCGGAAGTGACAGCGACGAGGAAGAGGAGGATGACAAGGCTGCGATGCTTGCGGCGCTGGAGGCGCACTCGCGCAGTCTCCTTGGCCTCCCTTCGGCAGGCGAGGCGTCAGGCTCCGGCTCCGGTTCCGGCTCAGGCTCCGAGTCCGAGTCCGACGCAGCGAACGACGAAGAGGACTACGACGACGAGTTTGACGACGGATGGGGAGCAGGCGACGCCTTTGTTACCGACTCGGAGGACGAGTTCGCCGCTCCGGCCAAGAAGGCGAAGAAGCAGAAGTCCAAGCCAACACCATCAACCTCCACACCCGCCGAGCCGGCATCGAAGGTCGTCGAGGTCGTGTTCGCGCCGACGACGGGCGGGCGGACGGAGATCTCGCGTGCGGACAAGAAGGCGTTCCTGAAGGGCAACAGCGCGAAGATCATGGGTGCGGTAACGACTGCCGCGCCAACGGGCAAGCGGACGAAGGAGGAGGAGGAGGACGCGTCGAACCAGCGCCTGGACCAGGAGCTGCACAGCATGCTTCTGCAGAACCTTCTCCCGTCAGCGGCGGAGCTGAACCGGCCTGTGGACAAGCGGAACGCGATCAGTGGGCGGCTGCGGGAGCTGGCGTCGGACAGTGCGGCGGGCGAGGGTGCGCGCGACCTGAAAGCGACGGCGCGGCTGGCGTCGCATCCCGCCAAGGTGCGTACGGGGCTTATGCACGCGGCGCAGCGGCGGGCGGAGGCGGCGCGCGCCGAGTCCGAGTCGGCCGGCAGCTGGGTCAAGGGCGTCGGTGGGCTGGGCGACCTGGGGCGCAGCGGCGCGGGCCGGCGGCCGAACATGCAGACGACCGAGGAGCGCACGTTCGGCGACACGAAGAAGAAGCGCGGCATGGCCGGCACAGGCGGCAAGAAGAGCCGCGCAAAGGGCCTCGGCATGGGCGTTGGACGCTTCGAGGGCGGCGCACTCAAGATCAGCGAGCGCGAAATCGAGCGCGTAAACGGCATGGGCAAGCGCAAGCGCGCAAAGGGCCCGGGCAAGATGAAGGGCTGGTAGAATGCAGCGTGTACACTATGGGCACTTCCGGGCGCGGCCTGCGTATCTCACCTTCGTCCTGATCGTACTGACCTGCAGTAGCAGAAACTGATGAAAGGATCGCTCACGTCCGGCAAGAGCCCAGCTGCAGCCTGGCGAACACGGTCGAGTTCGGCCCTCCGGTGTATGGTCTGTCGTGTTGCAACCACTGCATTGCCGACTCGTTTTCCTTGTCTGCCAGAGTGCTCCGCCAGGGGAGAAGCACCGGGCTGGTGCGCCCGCCCCCTCTCACACCCCCATGTAGACACCTCCATCTGCTCTGCTGCTCTATGAGCCAGCCGCCAGCACACTGATGTTCAGTTGCTTGCCATCACTCACGTCGCGTCCCACTGATATCCTCTGCTGTTTCCTTTTCGACCGATCGGGGCCTGCCGCAGCATCGGAGAGCGCAGCCCACCATGTCCTCTCGCCCACCTCGAGCCCGGGGAAGGCCTGATTTGGCCCCCGACGGCAGGCATTGGGAGCCACCCTCAACTAGGGGTGAGATGTGGCGTCAGGCTGGGCTCTACAACTGCCGCAGCGAACACGCTTCGTGCGGAGTAGCGCCGCCATCGTGTTCTTCGCCTGCTGAGCGTCGCGCGCGACAGCGGCCACCACGTCGAGGAGCTGAGAAGAGCGGAGCTGGCCGGCGCCGAGCCGCTGGGCGCCTCCCTCGGTCCTGCCTGCTGCTCCCGTTATCCCGATGACGTGCCGACCAGCCCGCCGCTGTCATGTCCTTAACGTTCAGTTTTCTTCGCTCAGAGCCTCCCCAGTTCCTGCTTGCGCCGTCGCGGACCCGGCCGCCGACCGCCTGGCCGACGCTGCCGGGCGAGGAGGCACAGCGGGCGAGCGGCCCACTTGCCGTCGTGCCGTCGTGCCGTCGTGCCGTTCGCCATCGTACCGCCGTACCTGCGTACCGCATGCGTACGCCGTCCGGGATCGGCCCCCGGCCCGGCATCCCCCGCCCCAAACACCTCATCCCCAAGCAGAGCTTCGGAGCACATGTGCGCGCACATGCTCTTCCATCTGAACTCGCGGGCCGTGGCAGCCGGGGAAGAGCACAAACAGACCCCGAGGCACGGAGGCATGCTGGCGCCGAGGCGCGGAGGGCCAGAGGTCGCAGAACGACAGGCTAAGACTCTTGGCCCAGCACACATACTCCCAGATTTAGCTCTGGCTCTGCACGCTGTGTTCTGGCTCTTGGCTCTGCCTTCTGGCTCAGAGGCACTGGCACGCTGGCACGGTGGTCCCGCCCGCCACGCCAGGATGCAGCTTGCTCGACAGAAGACCAGGTTTAGCACACCGCCAGGCCCACACTTTACACCGCCAGGCCCACAAGCCTGCAGGCCCGCAAGCCCGCAAGCCCTACCACCGCACCGCCCGCGCCATGTCAAACGGCCACCCCCGTGCCTTCATTGACTCGCCTACCCCCTGGCGCTGACTCGCCTACCTTGCCCCTGGCAACCCCTGGCCCTGATCGCTATCTCCACCGTTACCACACCCATCCTGCACTCTACTCTGCACCGCATGCTGCGCTCTGCGCCCGCCCGCCCGCCCACTGACACCGCGCACACCGCGCACACCGCACACCGCCCCGATCCCCGACTCGGGCAAATCGGCCCGGTAGCCGCCAGCCTGCAGCCTGCAACCAACAGCCTGCCGCTTTCCGGTGGGGCGACGCAGCTCCGTATCCAGGCACGTCGATGCATGTATGTGATCGTTGCGACTACTCAGCCTGGGCTTGTCATATACTACGTGCTATACTGCTGATACTGTCCGTCATGATGATTGCGGTGGTGAGCGAGAGGGGGTGGTAGTGTTGGTGGGCGTTGCGCCGCGCGCTTCGTTGGCGCGGGAGAGGGGCTGTTGCTGAGATTAAGAGGAAAGGATCGTTTCCGTAGTAGTTGGTAGAAAATTGAATGAAAATCCCTCTGTACAATGATGGCTTGCTTGGCTGGTTCGATAACTTTGGTCGATGCTGGGAGCGGGAAAAAACGGTGGAATCAATAACGATGGGCAATGGCGATAGAAAGTCCATTCAGAGTTCAGTTTACGCAGCGACGCCGCGGCGCTTGAAGATGCTCGTGAATCCGCTGAAGCCCTTGCCGAACAACGGGCGGCTGATGCTCCGAATCGACGGCGCGCCGGCAGTCTTGCGCGCCGGTCGGGGAGTCGTGCCGTTCGGGTTCTCGGCGCTGTTGACCGAGCGCTCCTCGGCCGAAGAGGGCTCGACGACAGACGACGAAGAGCAGCTCGAAGTCATCGACGGGTCGAGCTCGGGTGTAGGGGGAGAGGCACCCTGCTGCTGCGGCTGCTTCTGCTGCGTCGGCTTGCTTGAGTTACGCAGCGCCGAAGGGGCTCGGCGAGGCGGCGCCGTGCTCGCAGTGGAGCTGTTCATCGAGGGCGACTTCCTCATGTACGAGGCGCTGCCGTGGCCGCTGTCAGACTGAGCAGAACGGCTGGTAGCACCAGACCGGGGGTCATAGCGAGAGGTGAACTTGGCAGATTCGCTGCGGGAGATCGGCGCCATGCGCAGCTGGTCCGTCGAGCTACTCGTGCTGCTTCCCGCGGTCTTGGAGAAGCGGCCAAAGTCACTGTTCGTGTTCTGCATGTCTGGCCGCGACAAAGACGGCGAGAGGATCGGCAGGTCACGGCTGGTTGTGCCAGCAGTGGGTGACGAGGGAAGCGAGGCAGACGCATGGTTGGAGCGAATTTGCGACAGCTGGTTTGCCGAGTCACGATGGTCGAAGGTCGGCGGAGTGACGTCGCCACTTCTCTTAGACAGGTCGACGAGAGCTCCCGGAGCCGGCTGGCAGTAGTCCCACCCGGGCATCATGGCCTGCATCTTCTTGTCACTGGGGGATCCACCAGCGACGGGCACGCATCGTGCGCCCCCGAAGAGAAGCGTCTCAGCTCCTGACAGCCCACCGCCCTCAGCATCGGCCTGGGGCGCCAACCAAGCGCCAAGACCGGTCACGCAAGAGAACAGGTGTCGTCGAACGCGAGTCGACATGGTCGGCAGGAAGGGCACAAGGAACCGCTCAATGACGGGTGCGAGCGTGGGCGGGGCGTCGATCGGAACAATGTGCACAAGCGACAAGGGCGCCAGATCGAACTTGGCACCGCTTCCGTCCAGACTCTTGCTGGCGGAGCCCGCCTTTGTCAGCACGGGCATGAGGCCAGAGGTAAGCACAATCGTGTGCTGGAGAAGGGTGTGCATCGCCGTCTGCGAGTCGCAGTCGAGGGGCGGCATCGGAAGGAAGTTGATCGCAGCGTCGATAGGGGGTCCCTGAGGGCGCAGGCTCTCATCGAAGAAGAAGAACGATGAAATCCTCTTGATAGTGCCCGTGCGCTCCGAGCCAGCGACTCCGTCCTTAACGGAGCCGGCACGAGAGCTCGGTCGGCTGCGACCGCCACCGGATACGATGCGCGCCAAGTCGGTAAACGAGTTGGTCCTCGAGACTGAGCGAGTCGAGTCACCGGAAGAGGAGTTGCGGCGGCCCATGGTCGCGAAGCGATGGCGGCCAGACACAGGAGGGGTCGTGGTGCCCGAGCTATTGGAACCCCTGCGGGAGCGGCGGCCCCCGTTGCCAGACGGCGTCGGAGCAGCGAACGTGCCCCCGTACCGGCGGTACTGCTCGGCGAGGTAAGTGGCCTCCTCGATGATGGCAGGAATCGGGTTCTTCTCGGCAACAGCCTCCGGCGTCGGGCTGAAAGGCTGGATGGTCGGATAGATCGTACGGTGGTCCCCCGAGTTCATGAGCTGGGACGGAGAGCTGAGTGCCTCAATCTCCGGGACAGGGCGAAGGGTACCGATCAGGATGAGAGTGTCCTGGAAGGCGGGGCAGTATAGCAGAGGCTCCAGAGTGGCGCGTGTGGGTTCTGTACACGTTAGCCACCGCAATGGGCGCAAAGACATTGTTTTACTCACCTCCGAGAATAAGGATGACACGGTCTTCCTGGATCCACAGGTCAGCGTTGCGACGGGCCTCGAGAGAGTCAATCAGCCACGGGTGACGACCAGGACGGTTCTGGCGAGCAACCTGCTCCCGCTCCTTGCCCTTTCCGCTGCTGTTGCGATTTGATCGGAAGGCAGACGGCGGCGGCCTGCCAGCGGTGGCGGCACCGCGCTCTTTGGGGCTCGACGAGCGGGTGCGCATCGGTGGGCTCGTGGATGAGTTGGTATCCCCCGGCGTCGGCTCCTTTGCGGCCGTAACGGGGCGCGGCGCCCTGGGGGCTTGGGTTGCTAATTCCGTACTCGCCAAGGGTGAGGAATGGGCTGGCACAGTCTGGCGAGCGGGAGCTGCTCCCACAGGAAGAGCTGGTGATGAGGTAGACTTTGAGAACCGCATTGCGTAGAGAAGCAAGCAGCAAGTTGGTGATGGCGGGGGAAGGCGCGGAGTGGTGATGGGGGCGTGGGATGTGGGTGGGAGTTATAGGGTTGGAGTCGGAGGAATAATGGCGAGATGAGTTTTGAGTTGCACAGAGATGGGGACAAAGTCGATGCGCAAGAGACAGAGTACGCAGAGCCTGTCGTCTACGTTATGCCGAGGCAAGGTAGAAAAGAGAGAGTGTGTGCAGAAGAGAGGCTGCGGCAGCGATGAGAGATGCGGGGCGCGATGCGCTAGGCTGATGTACTACTCGAATGGAGATAGCGCGTGCCGTGGGTGCGGTGCAGTAGTGCTGGCTGAATGTCGCCCGTCCGATTGGAAGCAGGGTCGGTTTGAAAATGGGTGACGGCGGGAGTGCCGGGGTCACCCTGTGCTAGCTGCTGTCGGGTCGACGCTGTCGGAGCGGTAGCCGTCGCGGCGATGTCGAGCGCCGAGAACGATTAAAAATGGGACAGAGAAGAGCTGGGAGGGCTAGAGTGGGCGGTGATGGGAGGAAGGAGGGAGAGAGATAAAGTAAGCTGTGAGACTCGAGGAGGAAGGAAGCGAACTAGACGATCGCAGTAGTCGCAGGGGCAGGGCGGGGGCCTGGGATTGAGACTGGGACTGAGCGCAGTGTGGTGTGAGAGGTGATGATGTCAATTCGGTGGGACGGGGATCGACCGACGAATCGCCAACTCTTGTACCGAGGAAGATTCTGCGGGTGTGCACACAACGCAGAAGAGGTGTCGTCGAGTTCTTTTGTGATTCTGGACAGACTGGAGGCGGACAGACGGACGGCGATGGGAGTGTGTGTGGTGACAAGATGGCAGACGGCGTGCAACAGATGGTGGCCCAGGTGAGACTTTGTCGGAAGTCCGGAGGGCTGGAGAGCTCGAGCGCACGGTGGTGCCGACTGCGAGCTGCGGGGGAAGGTAGGAGGTCGGTCAGGAGCAGGAGGAAGGGGAGGGACGAGGGACCAGGACCCAGGACCCAGGATAGCCAGGACGGGCGATGGGCGGTGGACGGCCGGATGTGCAGGGCGGGCATCAAGCTTGACACTGGAGCTGAGCGGCCAGCATCGCGCATGCATGGCAGGTGGTCATGATGAATTCTAACGATCAGAAACCATGTCACCGCCTGACGCTCGTTGCCCTCTGCTCTCCTGTCTCCTGGGCCCTGACCAGCATGCGCTCCCCTGAACTCTCTGCAGAGACCTGGGCTCTGATGGCCAGCTTCCATGCAGCTGCACGCAGACGACCCGGGCCTCTGCTCTGCTGCACCGGATCAAGCATCCACTGCAGATGCGCTCAGCGGCGCCCTGCCGTCCTGCCCATGGGCCTCTCACCCTCTGAGCCTCGAGCTAAAAGGGCCCCTTACCATTCAGCGTCGTCCCTGACCCTTGGTTGCGCAGTCGACTCAGGGTCCCGGCACCGTCTCGATGTCTGACCAGCTGTCAGCCGCGAGCCGTCTCCACCGCGCCCACCATGTCGCCAGGGGTCCCACTCCAAACGCGGCAGACGCTTGCACCCAGCATGCATCCATCCATCCATCCATCAATCCTCACCCAAGGACAGAAAGAGCATGCGAGCACAAGCGACAATGCTGCCGCCGGTCGCTACCGTCACAGCATCGCTCCCACGGCCCCATCCCATCGCAGCCATCCTCGACTCCGACCTCCCCAGATCGCCAGCTCGTCTGCATTTTCCTTCCGAGCACCTCTCTAACGTCATATAGGGTCCAACAGAGTTTGTAATCCGTGACTGGGGCAATTACTCACACCCAATCCTGCCTCTCCTAGTCTTTTACCCCAATTCACAGAGTTAATAATAAGTTGCCCAGCCTGTGAAGCCTCTCGGCCGCTTGAGCCTTTGCGGAGCCCTTTTGCTCACTCAACGATCCTCTGCTCCCAGCTGACTGGCGGCGGTCGGCCAACAGCGAAATCAGCTGTGGCAGGTCTCCGTGCCCAGCTCCACCCAGGGACCACCAGAGTTGCCCAATCTGTTCACACGGCCTTTGCCTCGTGCTTCGTCCGACATGAGAGCTCGTCTATTCCGGTCCTACATGGATCTCGACGGACGGCAGGTCTCGCTGCCAGCCTGAACACGGCCGGACCACTTTCCACATTGGACTGGCAGAATTACCATTCACCACGACACCCACCAGGCTTCCAGGGCGGCAGTAATAAGGTCTCGAGGCCTCGAGCGGTTAGGGTTCCTGGGAACGAGGGGGGTGCACACCATAGCGACGCTGCTCCCATTGAGCGCTGTGAACTTTCTTCAGAATGCAGGGCCAGCCGCATAGGTTTTGTGTAACATAAGCCAAAAGACTGGCGACGCCTGTGTGCAGTGTGCTACGCCCGCTTCTCAACCCGTCTCAGCCTATCGCTGGGTGTGCTGTCGGGGTACGCAAAAACGCCGGCGACACGGAACATGACGACGACGACGATCATGCACCAGGTGCATCGGTGTCGTCCGGCATGAGCGTATCAGTTCAGAGCCAGAGCAGTCCCAGGCCGGCGACCCTTGGCCCTGTCACGGGTGTGCCCTGTCCACACCATGCGCCCCCATGCCCCAGTACCCCGCTGCGCGCTGCACGGCGTGCATGGTGTGCTCGATGCGAGGGCGGGGTCGACGAATGCGGAGGAGCGCGTAGTAATAAGTCGAGATTGCGAGTTTGGCGCTTCTATTGTCTAGCCCCAGCCAAGACCCGCGGTGGATGGCTTGTTCTCGTCGTACGCCTCGCGGCCAGGTCTTGGCTGAGGCCATAGAGCCGGTTGGGATCTCGACAATCTGAGATGAAACTCGCACAATTCTCCCACGGCCCCCGGCCCACGCTGTGTAGCCTGCCAGCGCCTGCCACGAGCCGCGAGGCCCACTACTGCACGACGGTAGTCGTCATCCCACTTCTCAAGCAGAAACGCCGTTCAAGCGCTAAGCTCAGCTTCCAGCTGAGTGGTATCAGCCTGCACATGGTGCGCATGGCGACGGGCCCTACGAGCCGTACGAGCCTCAACACCAGCCGACGCAGCCGACACCGCGCCCTGACTGCCAAGCCCGGCGGGTCCGGGGCATGCGGTGCACGCACACAGCGCCGCCGAGCGGAGCCAGCGTCGGAGCGATGTGGCGGACAGCGTGCGGTCCCATGACATCATGGCGGCCTGTGCCATCGCACGTCCGCGCCGTCCGATCGGACGGGCGAGCGCTCCAGAGAATCGGACCGAGAGCCATGCGACGCTCGGTCCATTCCCTGCACGTGGCAGATCCCGGCAAACTGCTCACGTGACGCACCGGCGTTCACCGGCATCTGCCGGCGGTAAATGGCCTGCTCCACCTTGACTTTCAGTCGCCGTCCGTCTGCGTCAGCGAACCGCGAGTCAGCTGCCTTCCCCGCCCTCCGTTCTCCGTTCTCTTCGCCGTCGCCAACTGACCCCCACTGATAGACAGCCATGGACGCCCCGAAAGTGACCAAGTACGACTCGTCGACGATCGACAACCCCGACCGTGCGCGCGAGCTCGTCAAGATCATCGCGGACCAGGAGCAGACTCTCCGCTTCACCCGCTTCGACTATGACGTCGCGTGGAAGGTCGGCACCACCATCCGCGAGGGCTTCCTCGACAGCAAGTTCTTCAAGGAGGGCTCCGGTATCGTCGTCGCCGTAGAGCTCTTCAACGACCACAGCCTCTTCCGGTGCACGGTCGGAAACGCGTCTGCCGTCGGACCCGACAACTGGTGAGTCACCCGCAAGGCTTTGGCCTTCCTCGTCACTTCGAGCTTCCACGGATGCCTGCCCGAGGGCGACGACTCTTGCAGCTCTCGCTGCCTGCATCTGCACTGATCGTTCCACACGCTCCTGGCTCGGCTCTACGCATGCCGTCGCGCAGCAGGGCCAACTCGTAGCTGTGCTTCCAGCAGAGCTAACATAAGGAACTGGGTGCGCGGCAAACTCGCTGTCGTGCGACGATTCGGCATTTCTTCGCTGCGGAAGGGCCGTGAGCTCGCCGCGAAGAGCAAGAAGCCGGAGCAGGCCGGTCTGCACTTCCCCGAGTACGCGTGCCACGGCGGTGCGTTCCCTATCTGGATCAAGGTGAGCTGTTTAGGTCTGCGCACTAGCTGACGTCAAGGGGGTCGAGACAGGACCGATCGGTGCGATCTGCGTGTCGGGCCTGCCGCAGCTGCATGACCACCAGCTTATTGTGAGTCACACAGAGGGGAAGAAGGGACTGACAGGGAACAGGTCGACTCGGTGCTCAAGTGCGAGGAGTTCATCAACAAGTAAATCACGATGCATTTCAAGGTCAATTACAGCACTTCTCCAACGTCTGTTCACGCTATCGCTTACAACCGCCAAAGCACTGACCGATCCCTGTCAAGTCAACATTACACCAGTGAGCTCGGGCTCTGTGTCTTCCTCGCCGTTTCTCCTTCCGGCACGACCAACTGGCTGCTGGTGGCTTGCTTCTGTCACGGACCGTAATTCCGCTCAGCACGTCGCTCTGACCCAGGACAAGCGTCAAGAGCTCGAGCCTCTGTTCCTTTGTCGCGATTTCAAGCAACCCGGCGCCACTGTCCTTGGCGCTCTACAGCGTCTGCTGGCGTCTGCTTCTCTCGTGGCCATCGCCGCCATCAGCCAGTAGAGCCCAGATTTTGTGGCCCATCACTGACCCGGAAATCCCACTCCGGCTTCCCCAACACCAAGCATCGCTCGGCGCGCCTGGCACACGCGTCACGTTGGCCAATGTGATCACCGCTTTGGGAGCCTTGGCGTGGCTTCGGCCAGATGGCGGACTGCGCCACGGCCCAAGCCACCGCGGCGAGGCGTAGCGCCTGGTGGCGGATGGACTTTGGTCGCAGCATGCCGAGGTGCGGTGGCGCTCGGCTCGAGAGCCCCGCCAGTGCAATCTCATCAGCAGTGCTCCAATTGAGGAGGGCCCCTTTGCTCAGGCGGATGGCTAACTGACAATCTCTGATTCATTCATTTGACGGGCGCTTCACATGTCAAGTGTCGATGCCTTATCTATTCAGATGCAGCGTGGACCAGTCCTCGTGACCTATCATTCTGGCGAATCCGCCCGTCTTCCTCGAAGCCCGACCAGCACCACAACTCACTATCACATCTGAACACTCTGCAGGTACTCGCGTTGAGCAGGCAAGTTCGGGCTTGACTTGATTGCGCGGAAACCTGCGCTGACTTGCCGGCCTATGCCCTGCATCACGCAACTTTCGGCGAGTACTTGCGCATCTCTCGGCACGTCCTCATCAGTAAGACGCCGAGTGCATGATCGATGCCAAGGTCGCAGCTCCTCACAAGCTGCGCGTACCCAACCATCATCTGACATGTTAGAACGCCTCTTGCCGCCTAATGGGCAACCTTCCGCGAAATGAACTGTTCTAAGATCACGTCAACCGCAAATCCCTAAGCATCATTGAGGACGGTTAGCGAAGCGGTCATTCCGTCCAGTCCACCTCCGTTGGACGCTAGCGGAGGTCGATCCTGTCCCTGGTGCACGACGTTGAGGTAACGCGCGGAGCTTTATGCCTGGCGCAGAAGCGCAGGCTAGCGCCGGTACCTCGCTAGCAAAGTGCTAATCGGTGGGCGGCATCAGTAGCGGCACGGCTACCGCACGATCAGATAAGCGGAACGGTGGGCGGAGACGGGGGTATGCGGCACTAAGCCAGCGAGTGCTGAGACTACTCGTCAAGTCCAACCTGGCTGGAGGCTCTCCAATGAGTTGATCACAGACCGACACTGAAAGACCGCATAGCTCTACCTCAGCGATCAGATCCCGCCACACCGTTCGATAACCGAGGGCTACTGGAGCCGTCCATTGACTGCCTCATAGATAATGTTCGCGGTCCCTCTCTAGGAAGGAATCACGCACGTCGTAGCCTTGGATGGCGAGGGCCAGATGATGTTTGCTGTGCTCTCTAGCGGAAGGGCGGCACCTCGACATGCGACGCTCTGGTGTCCAGCTAGCACTGTTCATGACGACTGTGCATGCTTAATCGAGCTTAGCCACAGTCGGAAGACACCAAGAGCCGCCCACCTCGGTCAACTTTCGCTAGCGCTTTCCCCATGTGCGGCGAAACGAGCGCAAACATTCGGCTGCTGGCAGCAGGATCGGCAACTCGCTCACTGCGCAGTCGCCTCTGCAGGCCATAGGTTAGCCGCCCGGGTCCTCGACGACGTGCTTCCCCCCAGAAATATGCGTTGAGGACAACATCACGTCGCGTTCAACGATCGTAAGCGACGAGGTTACATTCGACAACTAACAATCTGCCATGGGGCCCGATTCCGAATACAGTCAGAAGACGATCACGACACCTGGTGATCAACATTCCTCATCTCGTACACAGTCGCGTGGGCCTTGCAGTGTGTCGGAAAAAGTGCAACATGGCTGCGCTCGGGATCGGGACCAAGCTGCGGGATTTTGTCTCTGTTGAACCATGGTCTCCGAGTAGTCGAGCCCGACGAGCCCGACCACAATCCCTCCATCGGCCGCTAGCGGCGTCTGTTGTGACACCGACGTTGCATGCCAAGCGTCGTGCGTGCGTGGTGGTTCCAGATGCGATCCTGCAGGCGGTGCAACCATGCTTAATCAGCATTGCGCTCTGGAAAACACCCGGTGTCAAGGGCCGGCGGAGATGACCTGTGCCAAGCCCAGCACTCGATCATGTGCGGCCACGCCTTGGAGACATGCAGCACCAGCTGCCCAGTTGCTGAGGTCCGATATTCACACAGTGCGACGCCGTCTCAAGGGCCCGCTGGCCTTGACGCTGGCGCGCACTTGGCGCCCACGTGCATGTGGGTGGTGTTCTGGCGCGGGGCTAGTGCCGCTCCCTGCTGTCAGCGGTCTGGCGGTATCTGGTCTGGGCCCCGATGGGAAACACGGTGACTGGTGGTGAGTGACCTGCTTCGAGAAGGTGAGTGAGTGATCTGCAAGAACAGCCATCGCCTAAAGTGCTGAGGCTGGCGGGCGCAGTGACTACCGGCGGGCGACGCAAGCCCGAAAGATGCTTAACGGCGCTGGAAAGCAGGGAAGCAGGCCTGCGACGACCGGCCGCCCGCCACGCCGCGGCGGGCGCCTGCGGCGCCTGCGTCAGCAGCAAGCAGCAAGGTTCGATGGAATGCGTGGAGTAGCATCGATTCGGATTTCTGGCGCCTGAGCATTCCAGATGCAGCGCTCTTGCGCCCAAGCACGCTACAGCAGGTTGCAAGCAGACTTCAAGCGCACAGTGCGTACCATCGACCTGCTGCGCGTAATGAGCAATCTGAAACGCGATGACGACGGTGCGCCGAACTTTATCCTTCAACAGGTGTGTAACCAAAACGAGCGCCGGACGCCGGACTCGCCACCGGCCACCTGCCCGCAGGCGCTGGGGCTCGCAGGTTTCCGTTTCCAGTTTCGCACTAGTTGTCCTCGCCATCTTCTGCTTGCCAACGTGCCTGCAAGATACGGTGGAGACATGGCCTTTACATAATGCGCGCATTATCTTAGCTCGTCCCGCGCGTCCCGGCAGGCCCGAGATGGGCAACAGAGTTCGGCCGGTGCTGCTTGTTTCTGTGTTTCTTGACCACGCAGAAGGAAGGGCAGGCTGCACGCTGTGGGCTGTTGGTCTGGGTGAGAACGCCTGATCGCCTCCACCGCCCATTCTATATCCACTCTCCACTGACAACGTACAGCAACTGATGGCAGGTTGCGCAGGCGCCGGCAGTGGCCGTCGCACTAGGAAAGCTTGCCCGGACCGTCCGCTAGTGCTCCCACCCACCCGTGCCGCTGCGGCAGCAGGCTGCAAGGCTGGCAGCGTCTTACGCAACGCATTGAGCTGCACACAGCGATGGCCGTGGCCGTGCACTGACCGCGTCGCTCGCTGCAACTGCCGCTGCTGCTGCTGCTCGCTGCTCGCGCCGGTGCCGTCATCGCGCCAAGCGCTGGGCCTGATCGGTGGCCACCACCGATTCCAGTTTCCAACGCTCGTATCCAACCGACCGTGTACTGCGGCGGAGCATTGCCTGCTCGCCTGCACGCCGCGGCGGCCTGGGCTACGGGCTCCAGACTCCAGACGCTCCAGACGCTGCGAACGCTCCAGACCCAGAACGGGTGCAATGCTACTCCTCCAAGATACGCGCTATTCGGCTGCTCGGGCTTGCTTGCGCCACTTGGGACGGGCCCGCCTCAGCAGCGAGGCATTACGAACAGAGGCTGGTCAGCACCACGACGGTATATAAGTGTGGCCTCTGCGATACGGCACATCGTTTCGAACCCAGCCAGCGCGCTCTGACCCACCTGGAAGAAGTACGTACGCTTGTAGCCCCGTCGAAGGCCGGAGTGAGCCTGAATACAACCAGGGCGTCGCCGAGGGCATCGACGGAGGTGATGGAGGAATGAAGCAAGGACTGCACGCTGACACGCAGTGAGAACCTTCGCCGCCGTCCTGGCCATCCTGGCCGTCCCGGCGCTCGCCGACGCGCACGAGGAACGCTCCGGCGTCTCCATCCCGCTCGGCCACGGCAGCGCGCGCATCCAGGCGCGCCGCCTGCCCAACGGCGCCGTCAGCATCCCCCTCAACGCGCCCGGCGGCAAGCGCGACATCACGTTCCAGGACGTGCGTGCGCGCGACGAGCAGCCCGGCGACGCCCACGGCAACTGGCAGCACAACGGCGGAAACCACGGCGGAAACCACGACGGGAAGAACTGGGGCTGGCGCCAGAACTCGACCTCGAACGGTAACTCGAACGGAAACTCCAACGGCAACTCCAACGGAAACTCCAATGGAAACTCCAACGGCGGGAACAACGGAGGCAACAACGGCGGAAGCAACAACATGGGCGGCCAGAACGGCGGCAACATGGGCAACAACACCGGCGGCAACATGAACTCCGGCAACATGAACGGCGGTAACATGAACGGTGGAGGCAACAACAACGGCGGAGGCAACAACAACGGCGGAAACCAGAACATGAACGGCGGAAACATGAACGGCAACACCAACGGCCAGAACATGAACGGCGGAAACATGAACGGCGGAAACATGAACGGCGGTAACATGAACGGCGGAAGCCAGAACAGCGGCGGAGGCGGCGGCGGGGGTGGCGGCGGTGGAGGAGGAGGAGGTGGTGGTGGTGGAGGAGGAGGCGGCGGAGGAGGCGGTGGCGGCGGTGGTGGTGGTGGAGGGGGAGGCGGTGGCGGCGGCGGCGGCGCAAACGGCAACGGGCAGGACAGCGGCGTGTCTACCTCGACGGACGTGTCTGAGCACAACAACAAGCTGATCAACTGGGCTGGCGACTCGCGCTACACCGTGCACGTGCACATCGGGACGCCCGGCGTGGACCACGAGCTGCTCGTGGACACTGGGTCGTCTACGATGTGGGTGTTCGGTGAGAACTGCACGTCTGCCGCATGCGAGGCCTCGACCACCAAGTACGAGCAGTCGCGTTCGTCGACCGCGAACATTACCGACTCGACGCCGTACAACATCACGTACGCGGCGGGTGCGACGCGCGGGCAGTACGTGCGCGACCGCGTGGCCGTGGGACCGTTCGAGGTGGACAACTTCAAGTTCGGTGTCGTGAACCAGGCAGGCACTGCGCCGTTCCACGGGACGAACATCTCGGGCCTGCTCGGCATGGGGCGGAACGCTGCTGCGATCACGTCTCCGCCGTTCTTCTACACGTTCCTGGCCAACCACCAGGGCGACGACGACATTGCGCCGCAGTTCGGGCTGCACATGTCGCGCAACACGGGCGACAAGGACCCGTACAAGACCGAGGCCATCAACGGGGGCTCGCTCACGCTCGGCGGCTGGGACGAGTCGCTGACGCAGGGCGACGTGACGTGGGTCGACGTCGTGAACCCGCGCGTGCGCTACGCGAACGGCACCGACCAGCAGGACAAGTGGACGCTCGCGTCCGAGACGATCAGCATCAACGGCCACAACCTCAACCTCCAGGGCTGCATCAGCCTCATGGACTCGGGCTCGCCCGGCCTCGGCCTGCCGCTCAAGGCCGTCATGGAGTTCTACGACAAGATCCCCGGCGCGTCGTACGCGGGCGAGGGCCTGTTCGCGTTCCCGTGCCGCGCCGTCCCGCAGCAGAAGGTGACGATCACGTTCGGCGGGCGCGTCTTCGGCATCCAGCCGACCGACCTCGTCCTGTACCAGGCGGGCGGGACGTGCATCGGCTCGGTGACGCTGTCGCCGCTGGCCCAGGCGTACCCCAACTTTGTGCTCGTCGGCGCCGCGTTCCTCAAGAACTTCTACACCATCCACCAGACCAACCCGCCGCGCGTCGGCTTTGTCGCCCTCAAGCCCGAGTTCAACCGCCCCCTCTCCGAGAGCAGCATGAAGGCGCTGCTCGAGGGCCGCGTCGGCCTCAACGCGACCATCTCGCAGGAGGAGCAGATGCAGCAAAACGAGGTCGCACAGATCCTCAACATGCTCGGCAACGGCAACGGCGGCAACGGGCCCAACCTCCAGGGCCAGGGCGGCGGCAACGTCGGCGACGACGGAGACCTCGTCAAGAGCCTGCTGTACGGCAACGGCAACGGCAACGGAAATGGCCAGGGCCAGGGCAACGGTAACGGAAACTCGGGCAACTCGGGCACCGGCGGCAACATGAACGGCGGCAACAACGCCACCGGCAACGGAAACTCGAACAACTCCGGCAACGGCACCAACACCGGCAACGGCAACGGCAACGGCAACGGCAACGGCAACGGCAACGGCAACGGTAATGGAAACGGCCAGGGCAACGGCAACGGCAACTCGAACAACTCTGGCAACGGCAATGGAAACGGCAATGGAAACGGCAATGGAAACGGCAACGGCAACGGCAGTGGAAACGGCAACGGCGACGGCAACGGCGACGGCAATGGCGACGGGCAGGGCAATGGCAACGGCAACGGCACCGGCCGCCCCCGCCCGGGCCACGGCAACGGCCAGATCCACCGCCCCGGCGGCGGCAGCACGTGGTCCTCCTCGTCCTCGAGCTCGAGCGGCTACCGCATCGTGCAGTACAGCTCGAGCAGCTCCTGGGGCCCGGGCTGGACGTGGACGTGGTCCTCGTCGGGGTGCCCCGGGTGCGAGAGCGCCAACTTCCGCGGCAAGAGCGTCAGCACCGTCGGCAACAACGCCATCTGGAAGGTCAGCGTCGGGAGCAACGGCAACGTCGGCTGGAGCTGGTTCACTGCGTTCTAAGCTCAGTTTGCATCGTTATCCCCCCTTCGCTTCGTTGGCCTTCACACCCGGAAAGCGGAGCCTGCCGGGCGTATCGCCCGGACATTGTTAGAAAAGTTAGTGCGAGAGAGTCGAAAGAGACACGCAAGCGGGTGCGCGAGCGCCTGAGCGTAGTCAGTGTACAGTGTTCCGATAGAAAGATAGTTATTGTGTGTTTCCGCGATGCAAGTGTGACAAAGAGCCGGCCAGCGCGGCCAGTTGCAGATGTCAAACACGATCGACGGCAGATCATGGGGCGTGGTGGCCGCATCGTGGCTGGCGGGCGGCTGCCGGCCGTACCGGCTCTGCAGTGAGTCTGTCTCCCTGCGCCTGGATCTGGGCGCCGGCACGCAGTGCGCAGCGTGCAGCACACAGCACACGGCGGACATGCATGGCCGGTGCCTCCAGACATTCTAGAAGGGCGATAGAGTTGTGCCGGCGCGCCGCGGAGCCGAGCGACGCCGATAAGCGACACATGCACACTTGTGCTGCCGGGGCTGTGTAAAACATCTTCCTTTTGTCTTCCTTTTGTCTTATACTACTCTGTCTCTAAGCGAAGCGGGAAGGAGAAGATGTCGCGGCGAAGCGCTGTAGACCAAGTATGGAGCACCAACGGCTGCAGATGATGCATGGCACGAGTGGGGTGCTGCGCAGAGTGTTGCCTCGGTGATGGGCAGGAACGGGTATTGCAGATCGTGCGAGGGCAGCGAGGATGCTGGGTGGGATGTGCGGAACCAGCGGAGGACTTTGCTGTGATTGGTGGGCGGGCGGTGACGTCTGCCAGGCAGCGTGAATTACATCATGTCGGTAGAGACGCTCCCAGGGCGAGCGTCTGGCCGCGCCCGTCCTCGCCTTCGATCGCCTCGCTGCTAGCTGAGACGCTGCCGGCAGCAGCAGCAGCAGTGAGGCAAGAGCGATGCAGATAATGCATGCTGCCAGCATCAGGCGGTGGATCGTGGAGCAGTGGCGCACACGCAGCGCACACCCACGGCCGTGCCAAGCAACGCGCAGTCAGGCTTGATGCGGGGCTCACTCGGCCCCCCTGCCCTGCCCTGCGCCCTGCGCTGCGCTCCATTGACGCCTCGTCGAAATTTCCTGGCCGCTGTTGTTGCCGCCCAGCGCCCAGCCCAGCGTCCGCCCCCGTGCGCCCCCCCGGTGGGCTCACCCCGCCGCCCACTGTCCTCTGTCCACCGCCCGCCGTACGCCGTACGTACGCCGCGAGCTGTGCTCTCCATTCTCACTCTCCGCTCATTCACGCCTCCATCTCATTACATACTCATCCTTATTCCCCTCTCCTCTTCTCTCATTCACCTCTTCATCTCTCCCCATCTTTCACTCATCTGCATATCCCTTTCTTGCCCCACACCCGAACCGAACACTTCTTCTTGCATCACCCACCCCACGCTCCTTTCCGGCATGCTCCCCACCGCGACCGCGCTCGCGCTGCTCGCCGCCCTCCCCGCGCTCGGCTCGGCTGCCCTCGTCCGCCGCGACGACGCAACCCACGTCGACCTCGGCTACTTCGACCCGTCCAAGCTGTCCCCCGTCGTGATCGGCGGCATCCACAAGCGCGCGCCCGGCGCCCCGCCCACGGAGCGTGAGCTCGAGGCGTTCGTCCTCGGCCTCGACGAGCGCCACCTCCGCACGCGCAAAAAGTACTCGTGGATGCTCGACGACGCGCGCAAGCGCGCGCTCCAGGCCGACGTCGACGCGCACCACCAGCGCAAGCGCGACCTCGTCGACGCCATCAAGCTCGAGCGGCGCCAGATCTCGGGCAACGACACCGAGGGCGGAGGCAAGGACGGCTCCTCGGCCGGCGACGGCTCCGGCTTCACCGGCACCGGCAACGACGGCACGAGCGAGACTGAGTGAGTACACTGCATTGCGGGGCACACTGGCATGTGAGCGCGCGGGCGTGCAATCCGTCGACAACGCCACTTTGCAGCTGTTGGTGAGGCACCATTCAGTCAGTGGTGGAGGACCACCAAGCAGACCGGACCTGGGCTAGAGCCGGGAATAGGCTCGACCAGGTCGCAGCCGCTACAAGCCCCCCGCGTCCGCGCACTGCGTACTGCTCGCCACCGCTTGCCGCTGCTACGCTCTGCTCCGCCTCCGCCAGCCCCCACCCCGTGCATCGCACCATTACGCGAGACAACCTGCCTGCTGCGCTGCCAAGACATTCCACTCCGCCGAGGGCGCCGGTGCCACTTGGCCTCGGCTCAGCCCGGCGCCCGGCAGAACAGCCACCCGGAGCTAGCAGAATCTGTACGGCGCTGGCAGAATCCGCACGGCGCTTCCACACAGCAAGCAACACCACCGGCAGCGCTAACACGCAGGCTCACGAACTGGGGTGGCGACATCCTGTACACGATCCCGGTGTCGATCGGCACGCCGCCGCAGAACTTCACGACGCACATCGACACGGGCTCGCCGACGCTGTGGGTGTACGGCTCGCAGTGCCAGGACACGGTGTGCCGGGGCCACGACAGCTACGACGAGAAGGCGTCGTCGACGTCGCAGACGTCTGGCGCGCCGTTCTCCGTGACGTACGGCAAGGGCTACGTCGAGGGGTACGCGTTCAACGACACGGTGGAGATGGGCGGGTGGAAGGGGACGCAGGAGTTCGGCGCTGCCGACTATGTCAAGGACATGAGCACGTACGCGCTCACGGACGCGATCGGCCTGTCGGGGTGGAGCTGGCAGGTGCCCACCAAGCCGACGCCGTTCTGGCAGAACCTGTGCGAGGCGGGTGCGTGGAAGAACCCGATGTTCGGGCTGTACCTCGCGCGCGACACGCGCAAGACGCCGAGCATGGAGGAGGAGCAGGAGGACCCGAGCAACATGCAGGGCACGAAGCCGCTGCAGAGCATGCAGAACGGTGGGCGCATCAGCATGAACGGGTACGACTCGAGCCTCATCAAGGGCGACATCACGTGGGTGGACCTGACGAGCACGCGGTCGCCGTTCTGGCGTGTACCGATCAGCTCGCTGCGGGTCGAGAAGACGAGCGAGGCGGCGACGCACACGGACCTGGTGCTTGACAGCGGGACGTCGCTGGTGTACCTGCCGCGTGACCAGTTCAACTCGTTCTGGAACGCGATCCCGGACGCGACGCGCCTGTCGCGGCAGTACCGGATCCGGTCGAGCCAGACCGACTACCCGATCTTCCCGTGCAAGTACGCGGACAAGCTGGACATCCGCATCGGGTTTGGCGGCAAGGAGTTCCGCATCTACGGCGGCGACCTGATCATGGACTCGATCGACGGCAAGTGGTGCGTCGGCTCGTTCCACGACGGCACCGGCCTCGTCGACGACATGCAGACGTACAGCCGCGCCGCCTGGCTCGCGGGCGACGCCATCATGAAGAACTTCTACACCATCCACCGCTACGACCCGCCCTCCGTCGGCATCGCCGAGCTCGCAGACGGCACGCAGAGCACCCAGGCCGAGGACCCCGCGTACACCGGCGGCGGCGTCTCGGGCTCGGGCGGCCGGAGCGGCGCGCGCTCCACGACGGCGAGCGTTGGTCTTGTCGCCGCGGCTGCCGCCCTCGCCGTCCTTGTCTAAGCCTCGTCCAGCCTTTTCTCTCTCTCCATCTTGCACTGTCCTTAATGATCCCTGTCCCCGATACAGACCGCTCGTGACACACGACTGCCATAGACTCATCTTCAACTACATACTATAGCCTTATGACCCGGATCCCGTAAGATTAGATGCCTCATGTTAGTGCGATGCCCAGACACACGAGTGAGCGAGGTGAGCGTAACGAGCAGCAGTGGAGTGCGGGAGGGCAGCAGCGAGCAGCTCGGAGTGCGCGGGCCAGAGGCCGGTGCTGCAGGAAACGGGTCCAGGAACGGACCCAGGACCCAAGAGTGTCCAAGAGGGGGCAGTGCGCGCCCGAGTCTTCCCAAGAACACCCAAGCGCACCCAAGACAGGGGCATGGACGTGCCCGGCCAGCACGCAGCGCGCTGTGCCCGCCCGCCGTGCAGCTGCGCTGAAGAGTGAGCCGTGCCTTCCTCCGGTCAATGAGCGCAGCGTCCGGAGGAAGAAGGAAGAGGGGGCATGCGCCGCATCGGCCTGCTTTGCGCTGGTGATGCTATCCGGCCAGCAGAGTTCCAGGGAAAGTAATGGTGGCAACTGTCCTCACCCTACCGCGCCTCTCTCGACACTGCCATCCGCCCGTGAGTATAACACCAAGGCGGCTTCTTCTCTCACCCTTGTAATCTGGCGGAGGCCGAGGAGCTGGAAAAACGTTCGAAAGGACACCCGGCTCGTCGAGGACATAAGAGGGACAGCGTGGGTCGTTCAGATATTCAGTGTCGGGCAGCCCGACGCTCGCGAGGTCTGCGGTTGCTGCCGCCGTCGTCGCCTCGCCGCTTTCAGTCGTACAGTGAGCAGGTAGACACTTGTAGCTGTCGTTCGCAGGCGACTCTGCATAGCACGGAGTGGCAGATGGGAGTGGTGTCGGTCGGCTATTGTCTGACAATGGGAGACTTCGCATCTGGACACCGAGCAATTGCCATCTGGCCCAGTCGGATTGCTGCACTGCATTAGCCCAGCGCATACCACTTCAGTCTGCACAGTATCCCACACCAGTAGGACCATGCAGAACCTGCCGTCGCCAAGAGCAAGTATCGCCACCGTTGTCGACAGCAGAGGGCGATCACAGACCGGCGACACCTGCCCCGCGGCCACCACCCGCCTCCCCATTCATTCCAACTGCGGCTCCCTCGCCCTGCAAACCTCCACATTTCCCCCCCTCCCACCCCCCAAGCACGTTATCAGCCGCCCTCTCACCAAGAGGCGCAAGTAGGCGCGAGGAACGAGCGATCGGGCAGAGCGCGCGCTGCGACTCGCCCGAATTCCCCGCCGTCGGCGTTCCCCGCGCATCTCGGCGTCTTAATCGGGCGCTCGGGCTCAACTCGTCCGACGTCTTTCTGCCCACTCGGCCTCTCTTCACTGCATTCACTGCCTACTCATTCTCACTCACAGTCTCACGACCTACACTCACGCTCGCGACTGCACTGATTGCATCGACGCCTGCATCAACGACTGCATAGCTGACGACTCGCTACGGACGCTCTTACTCGCCAAACCGACTGTAAGCTGTACGGGATGCTCGCCCTCGCCCGCGTCCGCCCGCCTGCCCTTCTCGTCCGCGGCGCCCGCTCCCACGCCCACGCCCGCGGGCTCGCGACCGCCGCACCCACGCCCTCCGCCGCCTCTCTGACTGAGCGCGTCCAGCGCGCCGTCACGCCCTCGCTCGTGCGCGAGTACCAGGCGAACGGCGCCTGCGTCGTCCGGGGCCTGTTCACGCCTGGCGAACTCGGCGCGCTCGCCGCCGGCATCGACGCGAACCTGGCCGACCCCAGCCCGCGACACAAGGTCGCCTCCTCCTCGAGCGACCCCGGGTGGTTCTTCGAGGACTTTTGCAACTGGCAGCTGTACCCGGCGTACCGGGACTTCATCTTCGGCTCGCCCGCACCCAGCCTCGCGGCCGCGCTCATGGGCGGCGAGGTGCCGCAGAACGAGGTGCGGCTGTACCACGACCACCTGCTCGTGAAGGAGAGCGGCACGCGCCAGCGCACGCCCTGGCACCAGGACCAGCCGTACTACAACATCTCCGGGCGGGACAACGTCAGCCTGTGGATCCCGCTCGACGCGGTCCCGGCGTCGTCCACGCTCGAGTTCGTGCGCGGCTCGCACGCCGGCGAGTGGTTCCTCCCCCGCACGTTCAAGGACAACGTCGCGCGCTGGTTCCCCGAAGGAACGCTCCGCGACCTGCCCGAGGTCAACGAGCAGGACGTGCTCAAGTGGGAGCTCAAGCCCGGCGACTGCGTCGCGTTCCACATGCTCACGCTGCACGCTGCCAATGGGACGCAGAACCGCAGGCGCGCGTTCAGCATCCGCTTCATGGGCGACGACACGCGCCACGCGCCCCGCGGGTGGGTCACCAGCCCCGAGTTTCCCGGCCTCAGGGAGGAGCTCGCGGACGGCGAGAGGATGGACCACCCCCTCTTCCCCGTCGCGTGGAGGGACGGGCAGCAGGTTTAGGCGCCGTGAGCACGGGAGTGGCGGCGTGAGCGAGCCAGGGCGGCGTGAGCGAGCCCGGGCGGCGTGAGCGAGCCCGGGCGGCGAGGCCTGTCTGGCATCAGCAGTGGGTAGTGAGTGGGTCGGCAGTACATGTTGCAGTCTGACAGAGGAAGCAGGGAAAGACTACTATACCACGACAACAGCAGTCAACAGAGGCAGTATCAGAAGCAGTGAAGGATGCAAGTCTTGCAAAAGCACCCGGACGACGGTGGTCTCCGTTAGGAGCCGCCCAGTGACAAAGCAGCAGCGACTGCACCCGGCACCTCCCTGCCTGCGCAGACCCGCGTTTGGCGCAGTGCTTCTATTCTGAGCACCGGCTGGGGTTGCGTTAGCGCTGGCGCGCCGGGGGTGAAGGGGTGACGTCGAGTGCAGTGCACTGCGGAGCGGCTTGAGCGGCAGGCGGGTGGACCCACCGGCGGTGGCTGCTAGGCTAGCTGGCGTCGAACACCAAGCGCACGCAGGAGTCATGGCAGCCGCTGTGCTCCTCCCAAATCTTTCGACTGCCCAGTCTTGGGCAGGCAGAAGCCTCAAAGTCAGACGTTCCGCGCACCTAGACTCAAACGCTCCCTCGACCTCGCCCAGGACCACCCCGCAGCCACGTTCGTGGCGGGTGCCACTGCGCCGGGATCCCTAGTCATTCAGCAGCGGTGCAGGGAGCGAGGCGGCGCTGTCACGTCGCCGCAGTCGACGCATCGACTCTCGGAACCGATTCCGGCGGTCAGGCTCAGGCCGGTCAGTGCGCCCAGCGCCTAGCTGTGTCCAGAACTCGGCGCGGGACGCTGGCCCAGGGGTCCTGTTCGGCTGCCGCACGGAACGGATGCGTTCTGGCCGGCCTCCGTCGCGTATACGCCGAGGCTGTCAGTGTCCTGGCCACTCGCAGATCAGTGAGTGAGGCAGGCGTCGCAAACAGCGCCGCGGCTAGCAGTCTGCCTCCGAAAACGCGAGTGCGATGAGATCATGGCCTGCACTGCACTCGCGAGCAAGCACCGAGCAAGTGAAACGGGGCAGCGCCTGCCAACTCGCATGTCTGACACGCTAGCGCCAGGCGGCGTGGCGCCAGAGCGATGCGTGGACAATGCCCAGATGTCTTGCGGTAGTGGCAGACGCGGCATGTTGCCCGACCTCGGCCAGGCGGTGATCTCGCGCGGTATGGGGTCTGCGCGATCTGGCCGGGTGTAGCTGTGGAGCATCGCGACCGTGTCAGAGGTAGCAATCAGCGGGCGGGTCAGCGAGATTCCAGCGTCAGTCCGATCACCGCTCGCGAGAGCGAGGGCCGCTCAAAGCTCCACCGCGCTCCACCCAGGCGCTGGCAGAACCAAACAAACCGCCAGAGACAAATGACGCAACCAGCCATCGCGTGTCGTCAGTCAGAGCCGGGCGCAAGTCTGCCGAGCGGAGTCGATCGCCGAGACCTGCACATCACGAGACTCGCCGAACACAGGAGCGGACACCAGCTGACTGCCCACCCACGCGGCGCAGCCGGGCCCACCCGCCGCGCGCTCTCGGACCCACGCGGCGGCCTCGCGGCGGTGTCGGCGGCGCGCAGGGGAGGGCCGACGACGTCGCCGGAAGTGGCAGGTCGCTCGTCGCGAGCGACCAGCGACGCTTCGCTAGCGAGTGGGCGCGAACGAGTGGGTCAGACGCAGCGCGAGCGTGCACCGCATACTACGCGAGCGGTGCGAGCGGTGCAGATGCGAGCCGGCATGCTCGGCGCTTGAGTCTAAGCCTCCGAAGCAGCACGACCGATCGCGTGGAGAGCCCACACGCTGAGCTTCGCGCAGAGCTTCACGATGCGCTTCACGTACACCTGACGCTTACCTTTGCGTGCCTCGGTGGAGCCCAGCTCGACACGGACACGGTCAGGTACGCCCGGGCGTCTATCGCCTCGTCTCGCGCCCGCGCTCGCGCTCGCCACGAGAGATAGCGACTCTGCCGAGACAGCCGCGAAGAGACACCGAGATTCGGCGAGGCCGGGCCTCGCTGCAGCGATCGCAGGCGAGGACGGGCCTGCTAGCGACGAGCCATCCCGTCCCGCTCACCACTGATAGCAGCACGCTCGGCCAACCTCGGACACTTGCGGCGAGGACAAGGTCCAGGGGTCACGAGCCCAGCGAGGGGGAGGGAGTCGAGGGTGCGCGGAAGGGGCTGGCACTGGCACTATGCTCCTGGCGGTGTGATCCACCCGCGAGCCGAGTGCGATGCGCAGCCAGCGTCTGCGTTTCTGGGGGTTAAGCTCTGCGCAGGTTTCAACAGCGAGCGTGACACCTCGCCAGGCTCACCCCCCCACCTCAGCGCTCAGCGCTCGGCGGACGGAGCTCTGAGCTTGGAGCCTGAAGTCTCGGGCCTCGGGCCTGGAGCTTGGAGCTTGTCGCCTGATGCTCTGGCCACTACTGCCCGTAGCCTCCGACCAGCAGTATGCTCCGCTTCCGGAGACCGCTGACGTGTATGTGAGCCTTTCAGCGATGAACCGCAAGGGGCGGCGCGGCGGCCGCTCTCCGCGGCCGCTGACCTCAACTGCCCGCTGCGCGCGGCGCGGCGCACAACCCCGCACGACAGCGAGCCTGACCCCGCACCGCTAAGTGCAAGGTTTGCTAGCGCGACCCGCTAGCCCAGCAGGATTCATTACGCACCCTCGTCCGCCCTGTTCTGACTGGCACTCACGGCTTGCGATCGGCGAAGCCGGTGGCTGATCAGGCTAGGCAGATGACCCCGCGCCTTGGTTCGCTTGGTGCGGCCGCACCCCCTCCGGCCACGCCGGCCGGCGTCGTGCGCCTGCGTCAGCGCATGTCACCGCTGGCCCACTGGAACAGCTCGCGCGCTTGCATGTGATCGTAGCACAGCATACCAGTGATCGTGGTGCATCGCAACCTCCCTCGACCCAGTGCGGTGCAACGGAGCGCCCACTGAGCATATCGCCTACGGCATGCCCTGCTGCACCCATGCCACCCATGTGAACCGCGGTAGCGCTCGGCACCGCTCGCACCCTGGCCATGACACGGCGCCGTGTCCGCAGGCGGCATTCGCGGGCTGCTCGCGGCCTACTCGCGGCTCGAGGCGGCACTTTCCCGGGCGTACCCAGAGCTGCGGAATCCGTTGACCCAGCCGGCCGGCACGCAGTGTTTCCTGGTTGTCCTGCGAGGTACGGCAGATCGCGGGGGCGTACGCCGCCTCACGGTTTAGAGTACCGTAGCGCGATTGGAGCGTGATCACGTACAGCTGCAAGAGGAGCATGGTCCGCTAGCACGTTGTGAGAGTGTGGAAGCTGCCGGCGTCGCAGGAACGGGACCGTTCCGCGCGCTCGAATCCTGCGCTAAGGGCTTTCCTAAGATAACGCCTTCTGGGAACGCTCCGACGTCATCCTCGCCCTTATCCGGCGATCTGGCATGCATTGCACGGCACCACCCACGGCGTGCTGCTTGCGTGCAGCAGCAGCAGCTCAAGGCGGACTTCAGAGCACTCGCCGGGCCCGACACCCGCGACACTTCGGCCCAGATCGCAACCTGAGCATACCTGAGCGAGCCTGAACAGTCACGCACTACCAAACATCGGCAGACCCGGCGTACCCGTTCCTCCTCAATGCTCTTGTGAGAGCAGCTTAGCACTCCCATGCCCCCATCCCATTTCACCGCTCGAAACACCAGTTCGCGTTCCAAGACACCCAGCCGGCGCTTATCACTGCCTTGGCTGTCGGAACGGGCGCTCGGGCTATGCTTGGGCGGCGCTTGGCTCCTTGGTAGTGCTTGGGAAGGCTTGGAAGCGAGAGCTAGCATGCAGCGAACAAGTAACGAGGGGGAAGAGGCACGGCCGACTGAGCATGATGCTGTATTTCGAAGGAAAGGAACGGCAACGGACGAGTGGATTGCTGGAAGCAGCGAGGTGCGGTCTGCGCCAGTGTGCCCGCAAGCTCGGGAGCTTGAGCGACGACCGGGCTCGGACCTTGGTCGAATGGACAGCGCCGCGTCATCGCAGCAACGCCTGCTGCGACCGTCGTCCTGCATCGAGAAACTCGGAGCTTTAAACACATACTCGAAACATTCATTAAGCCAGCACCTAGAGTTGCGTAATGAAGCTCGCCGCACGAGCCTTCTCCACGTTCGCTCTGTCGATGACAGAAGGCGCCGACGCATGCATTCGTTTGCCTTTGCCCGACGGGCTCCCCGACGAGCTCGCCATGCATCTGTTGTTGCTCATCTACTCGTCGACCGAATGAGTCCAGGTCTTGATGTCGCATCCCGTTACACGCCAACGAGCATCTCTGACAGATCCGCGTCCCGTGACTCGCGGGTTGCTGCCGACAGCCGCTGCTGCACCTAAAGCCCTGGCGTGCGGCCTGAGGGATCTCGAGGGAGCGATAGCGGACCCTGGGAGCCGATACCGGTTGCGGAATCAGGAAAGGCGTTCCGGTCAACGTTCGCAGGTCACGGCAGGGTATTTTCACTGGAATCTGCCTGCATGCCGTGATCGCAGCCTGGGTGACCTGAGCGACTGTACCCCGCAGTCGGCAGCTGGGACGCGTGCTGCCGCAATCGGCTGCCATTCCAGGTTCATGGTTATCCTCAAACGTTCAAGGCACAAAGCATAAATCAGCTGCTCTTCGCTTGCGCCGACACATTCCGGGAGACCCGGGCGCCGACCCTCACCGAGGCCCGGCTGCTCACCCCAGCTGATAGCACCCACTCGTCCGTCCAACTTCTGCAGCCTTCACACATCGAAACGAGGCGATGCAGCGTCCCAAAACATTGCATTCTTTCGGAACAGGTCTACTCTCCAGGTTACAGGCTACCAGTCTGGGCTTCGGAGCCTTAGACTCCACCTTAAACCTTACGATCGTTATACATAACCCAGAAACCTCATCCAACAACTCCGGGACAACTTTGCGCTCTCGTGAAGGGGGCGGTCCGGGTAGCGTTGCACCTCCTTGCACCTCCTTGGCCAGGCTGGTCTCGTCACAGAGTCAAAAGTTAGTCCGCAGGCCTCAAGACGACTGCAAGGCCGTGATCCGTGCTCTGATCTTAACTACTCGGAGCATTTCGCTATGTAATATTACCCAATGCGCCAGCTGAATGCGGGGTCAGAGTTCATGACACAGTGAAATTACAGAGCTACGCCTAACTTGGCTGGCAGTCTTGGCTGCAGTGTGACAATTCACCTCGAAATAAGCGTCATGATGACACGAAGCGGACATGGTATGCTCTGCTTGAGGACACCTCTCTGCACTCGTTTGCACTTCTCTCACGTTCATATCGAATTCAGTCGCATGCCAAGGTTGGCAACCAGGAACTATCTCGGATACGGATGTACAAAGAGGGTGCTGAACAGGCTGCAGGGCGCATGCACGTCCCCCGGCGCCACCGCACAAGGTGTGGCTCGTGATGATGTGAGCACGGTATGAAGGGCGGGGATAGGCGGGGCATCGATGGCCGAGTTGCAATGATCGACCCCGACAGACCCCGGCACGCAGCCTCCACTATTCCACGAGGTGTCCATTCCTACAATTGTTTGGGAGGTGGGAAGCCTCCGAGGTGATGCTTGATTCTATTCCTGCTCTATCTGGGAGGCTTCCGGCGCGACGCAATTCATGGGCCGGCGAACGGGTGCAGGGTCTGGGGGAAGGGATGGAGAATTGGTTGAGCCGATGGTGGGACGGAGGATCGTCATCCGTGCATTCGCTAAGCAGATGCCGCACTCTCACTGAGGTCTCCGCAGCCCGTCAGGTGCAGAGCCGCCCCAGCAACGGCAGGTTTGGCGGCTGATTTCCTTGTTTGCGTGTCTGCCGCAGGCAGGGATCCATCGCCGAGTTGGTGATCTCGTGTCTCTCTCGGCTGCAAAAGTGTCGCCAACGTGTTGACGTGACCTGAACCCTGGCATTCCTGCGCTGTCCTGGTGACAGCCTGGCGATACCTGAACGGTACGGGCATCCAGCAATCCTGAGGAGTTGCGGTACTGCGGACCAGACCTGTGTCCAAGGATGCACAAAGGACTGGAAGCAGTAGTGGGTGGGCCGGAGTGAGAAGGGAGTACGACTTCGCTTTTGTAGTCTCTGTTGATTAGAGACGCGTTAACCCCCGAAGAGGGACGGGCAGGAAACGAGAGGAAATGAGAGGAAATGCGCTGGTAACGTAACTAAGGAGACTTTTGGTAGCATGCTGAAACGCGTCGTGCCACCCGGCGTAGCCGTGGGACCAACGGAAAGGACAGACTCCGACCTTAACTTTTGTTTTGGTGCGTCTCCGCCTTTGGCTCAGAGCTTCACCGCTCAGAGTTGTCGACGAAACACGAGTGGAGTGAGATCATGATGCTTCTTCCATTTAAGAGTCACTCAGTCACCTCGTACACGAATGTAACCAGGCAGCCCCGGGCTGTGCCCTCCCTGCCCTGCAAAGCGGTCACAGATCGCCGACGTCCACACGGACATGGTCATCTCGGCGGTCCTCGTTGCCATGCACAGCCAGCTTTAACGTTCTTGACAAGCCATAAGCCATCAATGACAAGAAATGACAAGCCTTGTCTTCGAGACTCAGGTTCACCATGACACGTACGCACTTCCTTGCAATTCACGGTGCACGTCCGCCGAGGGAGAACTCATTCCACTGACGCCACGCCCAGTCTCTGACATTTCAGCTTGCAGAAGTCGTAAGGCAGGCTCTGGGCGGCGGCAGCCATTCAGTCCGAGGGAGGCTGTCGCCGTTCCGCTGTCCGCCATCGTCCCTCACCCGCGAACCGCTGGGAACCGCAGCCGCTGTTCGGGCAATAGCGTCGTAGCGCGTTGTACGCGCGGGCGGCATACCGCATGTAAATCATACACAGGGCGGGATCCCTGTAAATCCTCGGTGTCTGGTGTACGCAACCCGGCCCCAGCCAGCTGGCCAACGTTCGCTGCCTGTCTCCAGCGTCCTGCATGCATCGGCTGCCAACGGCGCCCAGGCGAATAAGCAGGCTAAGACGATCAAGCTGTTGGCTGACGACTGTGTGTAAGGGTTGTCGGACGTCGGGCAACAGTCACTGCCGTCTACCCTGAGACCACTAAGCTTGATGTGGAGTATTTTCAGTTGGGAAGCGGCCTTCAGCCAAGCCAAGCAAAAGCAGCAGAGGAGCTAGGAGCTACGGAGCTGCAAGCCCGAGGTAGGCAGGGCTTGGAGCCTTGGAGCCTTGGAAACAGGCCAGTGCCGGAGGTGTATGCACTCCCATGCCCAGGCGTGCTCAGCTCAGGATGTTGAGATTCAGGATGCTCAGGTTGCTCAGGTGTCAGACGTACCGGGAGCGTCAGACGCGTATGTGCACGTCTACGGCATAGGAACGGCTGGCCACGTAAAACAAGTAACTCTCCCTTTCCAAGGCGTGTTCGATGCTTATGCGACCCTGGGCGACGTGAGGACCGCCTCAAGAGCCGGGGTGTCGTGGGCGATCCTGCGCGCGCGTGTCTCGGCGGGCGGGGGATGTCCCAGGCAGCAGGCAGGCTGCATTCATGTAGCTCGCCCCGCAGAACCCTCTTCTTAATCCTGGATCGGAGCGGTTCCCGTGTCCTACGAACACGTTATCACTCTCGCTGCCAGGGTGCCTGAATTTTAGTCTCGAGTTTCAGACTTGGCACAGAAACAGAACACTACCACGGGCTACGGGCCACGGCGGGCTGGATGCTGCCTGGATGCCTGCACGTCTGCCGCTCCCTGCACTGGCAACGGCCACTGCAGCTAACACCACGCACTAGCGGTCCGAAATGACCTCGACCAGCCCTGCGACCCGTACCAGCGCTACGTCCCGACAGGCGGCAGCGGCCAGCGGCGCGGCCAGTGCCTCTTGCGCATCCTGCGCTTCCTGCCGACGTCTCCTGGATCTCGCCGCATCCTCGTCCGTCTCTGCTGGGTTCCTCCATATATACTCGATGATTCCGACCTCCCTCTCGTAGCCCCTGCCCCTTTCGACTGCGTGCGATCGTCGCTAACTCTCTCGTGCACACTCTAGCCTTATAATATCTCTCAGCCAGCAGCTTCTACACTCGTTCGCCTGCGACCCTCATTGAATCTACCTTCGACCATCGATTACTCGACAGTACGGTGCCTCAACCCCCTCCCCCCTTCCCACCACCCACCACCCCCTCCCCCACTCGCTCACCGTCCCATCGCCCCTCCAAAAGAACAAGTCGCCTAAGATGGCTGCCGAGGTGTCATCTGTCGATCCGCATGCGGTGCTCGCTTCTATTACTGAGGCGGCTCAGACCTCTCTCAACTCGAAGGAGCAGTCCAGTAAGTCCTCCCTGACCATTGCCAGAGTTATCCTCGGCTGATGACAAAGGCATGCTGAGGTCGATCTCGAAGTCGATTTCGTCGTCGCTCAAGTCTGCGTCCAAGGCCGCGACTGAGACTGCTCGTACCACAGTGACGGACCACGTCCAGGTCACCAACATCATCAATGTGACGAATATGACCAACCCGTCGCCCACGACGCCGTCGCTCTCTCAGCCGCCGACACCGGCCACGGTCACGGTCACGCAGACGCCCTCATCTATGGTTTCATTACTGGCCAACACTGCGGCCGTCGGAGGTGAGTACCATTCATACTCGCCATTTTCGATCATCCGCTTCAGGTAGGAGCTATCACTCACCAATCCCAGTTGCCTCCATCGCCGCTGCGAGCCTCAATGCGTCCGACACCCTTTCCAGCATCACCTCCCCGACCCCACTCCCCACCATCGCTTCCGCCACCCAGGGCGCCCCCGCTGCCACCGACACATGGACCATGGCGCCGCACGACTTCGTGTTCGGCTACATCCATGCGCACGAGGCTTACGGAGAGTGAGTTTATCGCGTCGGAGCAATTCGTCCGGCCGTATTCTTAGAACACACCAGGACCGGCGCTAACGTCAGCCACCCTAAGTACCGCTATGCGCACCTCTGGTGGATCATTATCGGCGGGTTGACCTGCGTCTACGCTATCTGCCACCACCTGCAATTCTCGGGTGGTTCGATCGGATCGTGGTTCAACAAGTGGGGCATGCGGCGACACACGTTCCGCCTCGGAAAGCTCTACAACCACGTGCTCCCATCGAACAACATGCTGGTCATCATGTTCATTGTGGCTTTCACGACTCTCTGCCTTGCTCTTCTCGGACCCGACCACCTTGCAAGCGACATCCCAGTATGGGACTTCGTGAAGCGTGACTCGCCGGAGGCCCTGCAGACCCTGGTTACCTGGACGATTGAGAAGGACTGGTGGACGGTCGGAAACCGTTTCGGTATGATGGTGTTTTGCTGCCTGCCGTTCCTTATTATCCTCGCCCTGAAGGCCCCTCCTTTCGCTATCTTCTCCCTGCCCTTCTTCACGCACGTCCACTGGGACAAGATCGGCACCTTCCACCGCGCTGGCGGCTGGTTCGTTTACTTCATGGTCACCATCCACGTGTACACCTGGACTGTTCAGCTGTTCAAGAACACGTACCACGGTATCCCGATGTGGAAGGTCATGTTAACCACCGACCGTTTCCGCTTTGGAATCACGGCCTATGTCATGTGGACCCTCGCCATGGTTACCTCGATTAAGTGGGTCCGCAACCGTTACTACGGTCTGTTCTACTGGGTTCACGTCTTCTGCATGGTCGGCGGCATCATCTCGGCCATGTGCCACCACTCGATCATCTGGTACTACGCTGGAATCACCCTGATCTTCTACGCCGGCGACAAGATCTGTCGGTTCATTCGTTACATGTACATCAACGGCTTCCCCTCCCGGGCTGCGCCGGTGCCTCACAAGGCCGACCTCGACGGAACCATCGCCCACCTTGACTACGTCGAGAAGGCCCTCAGCTTTTACAGCTCCGAGAGCTCGAGCGACCTTACGGCCCTTCCTCCTCCAGGAACCAACCTTCTTATCGTTCCCAGGCCCCCGCCCATCCCTGCTGGATACGCCCAGGCGCAGCTGCTTCCGTCGCGTACCATCCGTCTCACCATCCGTACTGCCCGTCCCATGGCTCACGGACCTGGTCAGAGTGTTCTCCTCACCCTCCCGGATATCACCCGATGGCGCTCCCACCCCTTCACTGTTTCCAGCAACGACCCGTACGAGGTTGTCCTCATCATCAAGGCCCGTAATGGCACGACTCGCAAGCTCTACGACTTTGTTCGCGAGCAGTACGAGAAGACGATGGTCCCCGACAGGAACTCGCGCCGCATGTCGGTGATTCCCGAGGCTAAGCCTATCCACATTCGCGCCCGCATCGAGGGCCCCATGGGATCGTCTGGCCGCGTTGCCTGGACTGACTACACGAACGTCCTCATGGTCTGCGGTGGCTCCGGTGTCACCTTCGGTCTCGCCATGACTGACTACCTGTCGTCAATCATGTCTGAGCGTGGCTACCAGGGCAAGACTAAGCGCCTCCGCTTCGTTTGGATCGTCCGTGAATACGCCGAGATCACCTGGGCCGCTTCGGCGCTCCGTCGCTTCGCCAACCGCCTCGACGAGTCGCAGCTCCAGATCGACATCTACGTCACTGGTGGTGCCACCAGCGCCCCGATCAAGAACCGCACTCCCCTCAGCAGCCGTCCTGGCTCTTCTGGTCACGGCGACGACACCACTGTCGAGGAGCTCAGCCCTCCGTCCGCCGACCGCTTCGTCGTTCGCAACGACAGCGCCGACAGCCTCTACTCGCAGTACGAGGGCACTCGCGCTCCCCAGCGTGGCTACTACGACGGCGAGGACCCCGAGATCGGCATTGCCTACGACCAGGTCATCGGCCTCACGAACTTCGAGGGCGAGGAGGACCAGGACGACCCGAACGCGGACGAGCTGTCTCGCAAGCTTGCTGCCGAGGGGCGCGTCCGCCGCGCCCGCTCGCGTAAGATGAAGCAGATGGCCCGCAACATGCAGCTCCAGCCCCCCGGATCGGAGAAGCCTCCTCTCTCGCCTCTGCGCGAGAAGATTCCTCTGTCGCCTGCCCTCCCCAAGTCTCCCGCCATGCCGAAGTCACCGCACTCGCCCGTCTCGCGCGAGAACAGCCTCGACCGCCAGCGCAGCCCGCGCAACGGCCCGCTCATCCCTCCCCGCTCGGAGGCGCGCCGCTCGGGCACCGACCAGGACTCGAAGCTCGCCGAGATCCTCACGACGGACTCGCCGCAGCGCCCCGAGCACATGCGCGCCGACAGCGTCTCGTCCTCGGGCACGGCGTACGACCGCTACGAGCCGTTCCGCAAGACGTCGATGGACTCCGTCGCTCCGTCGATCTACGACGTCGAGATGGCGCGGTCCAACGCCGTCTCGCTCTGCTCGCGCACTGGCTCCATGGTCCAGCTCGAGGACACAAAGGACGGTCGCAAGCACCGCTGCACCGGCTGTGGCCGCCACGGCGCCGAAAAGCTCTGGATCGACGAGGGCGACTACGCTGCCGCGCACATTCTCTCCGAGAACGCGCACATCGGCCGCCCCAAGCTCGCCTCCATCGTCCAGGAGGAGCTCGAGCGCGCGGAGGGCGCGACCATCATCGGCAACTGTGGCCCTGTCCTCCTCAACACGTCCCTCCGGAACATCGTGTCCAAGAGCATCGACGCCGTCGCCATCGCTCGTGGAGACCGCCGCGGTCACGTTACCATCTACTCGGAGGACTTCGAGATGTAATCTCGCCCCTTCTCCCAATCTTTCGCCTTCATCTTTCGTCATCAAATCAATCACCGGGAATCTTGGAATGGACACTCTTATCGCTTTTTCGCCCCCACACCACCACACCACCACAACCAAACACAGCAACAAACCTATCCCTTCTAGATCGGTCTCCTTGCCTTTCTTTCCATAATCAATAGACAACACACACACTCGCTCCGGTTCAATTAACCAGCCAACTTACTTGTATTATAGGGTGCTTCATGCAACATACGTTGATCGTATAGTCCATGCTAGTCGTGCTTTGTGCGTGCATGCTTGCTCCGCACCGCTCTGCAGTTGAGTGTCATCCTTTGCATAATCAGAGGACATTACGGTCAGAAGTTGCGTCACGCTTTCCCAATACAGCAGGCAGCCTTACCCAATGTAATGCTGTACCGTGTTCGTACGTCAGCCCCGAAGAGGGTCGATGTTCACAAGCATCGACGGATACACAAGGTTGGTGAGAGGGGAGGGGAGGCCGTGTGGAGGAGAGATGTAACGTCGGATGGCGAGGTGGAGAGGTGATTGTAGCCCGTGCCGGAGAGAAGCGAGGTGAAGCGAGGTGGAGGAGGTGGAGGGAGGGTGATGTGAGGCCGTGTGCGAGGCGATAGCAGCTGAAACGCAGCTGCACTCGCGGGCTGGCGGCGTTCTTGGCTGACGGGTTGCTCGAGGAGCTCGAAGACCTCCGCCGCAGGAGGCAGCAGCGACGGGCTTAAGTACGGGGGCGCTGCCGGCGCCGGCGCGATGGCAAGCAGCGTCTAGCGCAGCGAGAACGGCATCGTGCTGCGCGACATGCGGCACAGAGTTCACGGCACGCGATTCTGCGCGATGTGAGTGGCCCAGCGAGCAGCGAGCGCGCGCTGCTGAGTAAGCAGTGAGCGGCTGCACTGCGGGCCGCCTGCGGTCGGTCTGCGGCTTACTCAGCACCGAGCTGCATTCGTAAAGCGGACGCATGGGGAGCAGCAGACTTAAAGCAGCCTATCTCGGCGGGCTCGACAGCGGGGAGCGCTGGTGCGCCGGCCTCAGCGACGGCCCGCGGCGCTCGGTGTCCAGTGAGCGCTTGCAGCGTCCCGTCCGTTCCTTGCACAAGCTTGTCCCTCGCAGTAGTACTCATAAAGGTAACGCCAGCCATGCATGGTGTGCTTGATCAGAGTTGTATAAGAGATAGACCTCTAGCGCACCCTTCCCGGTTCGTATTTTGGCATCCTCGCCATCAGACGTGCGTACCTGCGTCTCTATTCCTGCACGCATGACGTGCCCGTGTCCTTCTCGGTGAGTATGGGGAACAAATGGGAGCAAGGATATCTCTTCCAAATGCGGCATGTTGGTTAGTTGGCGGCGACTGCACGATGGCAAGCCTGGCTCCCGCTGTGTAAGTGCTCCCGACGCTGCTATAGTGTAGGGTGTTGGTGAGGATGACTTCGTGAAGGAGAGTGCGCACCGTAGAGTTCGGGTTCGCAAGGGGTCTTCTTGGCGCTGGATCGTGACCTGCCACTCGGGACGCTTCCCCAGGTGATGCACTCGCGACCTCGGCGACGGATGCCGGCTCCACTTGCTACTTCTACGCAAAGAGGATGTTGTTTACGTCTAGGCAGCGTGGTAGCAGGCCGTAATGGCGGGGGCCCCTTCGGGACGCGGGAGCCGTTTCGGCAGGGGAAGATCTGGACGGACGACGAGCAGAGCCTGGCCACGGTTCAACAGGGGCTTGGTGGGTCGGTCGTGGATAGAGTTCAGCAATCGCGGCCAAGCTAACGACCGCGTGTCCGCGCTCGTGTCCTCGTGGCTCCTCCCATACCTACTATCTGATCCAGCAGGTTGTCTGTCGTCTAGCAAACGCTTTCATCACGGAATTGCCGACTCAAGCTCGAGGCCTGGCGGTCAAGTGACTTCAGCAAGCGCTAGGCACACCGACCCCAAACAGTCATCTGGCCAGCACCCACCCGTCAGACTACTGTCAGAGTTCGATCCGAGACGTTTTGGAACCTCATGTGTTATTGCATGCTCTGAACTCTCTGCCGACGGCTGTGGTGCTGAAGCCGTGCCTTTCCCCCCTCGCTGCCATCGCACTCCGACACCTAGCTTCCAGAACCACCCCAAAAGCGACTCTCCGAATCGGCGAAGGTCTACGAAGCCCACCACAGCACCACAGCCGGCCTGGGATCTAAGGAGATACGGCTACCTGGGTTAAGCCACTGATCAACACGGTTAACGGCAGCAGTGCCCAAGCTGACGACGAGTGACCGCGGTGTTCTCGCTGGCCTTGCCCGCCGTCGGTGGGGCCACGACAACCGGCGTTCAAACACAAATGAGGCACGCGCTGCAATCAGAGTTGGTCCGGGGCGTACGAGGCCCCGCCCAAAGCAACCTACACCGATCACGTTCTCAAGCGAGGCCGTCAAGACGCCGCCGTCCGCGCGGCGCCGAGCTGATACCAGGCATCTCGAGCACGAGCACCTGTACCTCACAGTAGTGCGTACTTCGCATCTAGCTAACTCTCCAACAGTTCCGACGATCTGGAGCAAACTCTCCCACACTTCGCCGTCATCTGTGTGTCAGCTTCAGCCTGGTTGGAAAGGACCTCTGAACCGCCGCGATGGCTGTCAGCGCATATGGCCCGCTCCGGCAGTCGGCAGGACGAGGCTTCGGAACTGAGGCTCGGTGTTCGCTCTGCCTCTACAGGACAGACTCCGAGCAGTTGTTTGGGGGTGTTGGTGGGCATGTACCCACCCGCCCGCTGGATGGCCGAAGTCGCACACAGGCGTGCGACGAGCAGCTGGCTAAGCATGATATAAATAAGAGGCTTCATCGGATGGAAGCTTCACCCATTGCTGCGCAACTCAACTCAACTCTCATCACCCACTCTCTTTCGCCGACAGGTACTCACCACTTGCTCGCCATGCTTTCGCTCCTTACCAAGATCGCTATTCTGGCCACCATGGCCGCCGCCCAGGACCGTTCCCAGGGCGCGCTGACGCCCAAGTTCGTCGCGCTGATCCACGCCGCCGGCTCGCCGGACAAGTGCATCACCGTCCGCAACAGCGTCCTGGAGAATGGCACTCCCATCGAGGTGTGAGTTGTGCGAGTGGCGAGCGTGCCTGGTATTCGAGAGCACGACCAAAGCTAATGTGCAGGGGCGAGTGCGGTGGCACTGGCTTCCAGAACCCGCCTTTCCAGATCAACGGTGGACGCACCGAGATCCGTGTCGCGGGCTCCGACTACTGCGTCGACGTTGGCAACGCGCCTCTGACCAACGGCAACCAGGTCAAGATCTGGCAGTGCCACGGCGGATACCAGCAGCAGTTCGACTACACGTACGACGGCCGCATCCGCGTCGCGGGCCAGAACATCTGCCTCGACGTCACCGACGGTAAGGTCGAGAACGGCACCCCGATCCAGATCTACTCCTGCGGCGACTTCGAGAACGACAACCAGTGGTTCCCCGCTGAGAACATCGTCCAGCCCAGGAAGTAAGCTTGCGGAGAATAAGACAAGACAATGTCAGAAGAACACTTTAGGTCAGGACACTCAGTGCTATGTAACTAGTGCTTTATGCCGCAGCCCACCCAGCTTCGCTCTTATGTCAGTGCCTATTCAACATATCATACACCCTTCTGTCTACCTAGCCATCCATCCACCATCGACGACGATGCTCTCGCCACAAACGTAGTCCGAAGCGGGAGATGCGAGGAAGACGACTGCACCCTCAAAGTCGCGAGGTGTTCCCCATCGGTTGGCGGGGATGCGCTCCATGATTTGCCTGGAGCGGTTCTCGTCGGCGATGAGCGCCTCGTTCATGTCGGTCGCGATGTAGCCTGGTGAGATTGCGTTGACGTTGATTCCCTTGCCAGCCCACTGGTTCGAGCAGCTCTTGACAACGCCCATGACTCCGTGCTTGGCGGCTGCGTACGCGGGTACATTCAAGCCGCCCTGGTACGAGATGAGGGATGCAATGTTGATGATCTTGCCGTTGCCGCGCGCCTGGCCCTGCTGGCGAGTCGTGAGCATGTGCTTTCCGGCGTCGCGCGTGATCGTGAATACAGCGTTCAAATTGACCTGCAGTACCTCCGCCCAGTCGTCGTCCGGGAAGTCTTCGGCAGGATGCCGGCGCTGGATGCCGCCGCAGTTCACAACGATGTCCAAGGTGCGTCCGGAGTCAACGACTCCGGGGATGAGTCCCGAGACAGCCTTGGTGTCGGCAAGGTCACACACAACAATATCGGCGCGCCCTCCCTTGCCTTCGACGCCACCCTCGGAGGTGATCCGGTCCTTTGTCGCCGTGTTTGACTCGTCCCGCTGGACGAGAATGACGTCGGCGCCAGCCTTCGACAGCGCAAGCGCCATGTCGGCGCCGATGCCGCGGGTCGCACCCGTGCAGCTGCTTGTCAGCTTAGTAGCCTGTCTGCATCTTACAGGGCAGTCTTCCCAGACAGACCGAAGAGCTCTTCGAGGTAGGACATGGTGGATTGGTTGCGAGAGGAAGAGAGAGATGGGCATCCGCCCCAATATGACGGATGGCACGCATGTTCGTTCCTGAGAGCCCGGAATCCGGCCCGGTCGACCGGAACCCGGCGGGCCCGGTAAGTCACGGATGCGGAGACGGCGGATGGTGGAGGTCGCGACTATGACAATATGCCACGCCGATACACGCCTGAGGCTCGTGCGTGGCAAATAACAAGCTCAATAGAGGACAAGATATTGAAGCTGAGTAGAGGACAAGACATTGAAGCTGAGTAACAGAGAAAGACCCGGAGAAGGGCGAGAGCTCCCTTACTGCTCTGTGCGTCTCCGAGAGATGAGAATATGTACCCGTCCTGAACCTGGCCGTCTACGGTCCCTCCTCAGCTGTGCTGCGCTGCTTCACCAGTAAATTAGCAGAACTTGTGGGGGCCAATGCAGAGCTTCTTTCACATATCAGCGAGGTAGGCTTGCACAGGCTGAGGGTAGGGAGCTCTTCGGGATCTCCGGCCCGGCGGTCGACTCCGACAACCTCCAGTCCCTCAGGGTGGACCCGGGCCGCGGGCTGCAGGCCCTTCCTTCTTCTTTCCTTCTTTCCCTTCCTTCCTCCTTTCCTCCATGCATAGGTCCAGACCCCAAAAAGCTTCCTGTCGGAGAATCGAACTCCGATCTCCCGCGTGACAAGCGAGCATACTAGCCGTTATACGAACAGGAAGGCGCTGATTCCCGTCGCCGAAGGCGCAGCAGGTCGCGAGCGCAAATCCTTGATTACGTAAACATGAGGATGTGGTCTTGACGGTCGCGGAAACAATCCTTCCCAACCTTGTGCTGGGCGCTTCTGAGTAAGGCAGTCGGTATTGATGAGATCTGCGCAGGGTGATGCCCAATAGGCTATTGCGCAGCATCTTGACGGGTTGGGGTTAACTTGACTGAATCCAGCGTCGGTACAGAGCGTATAACCAGGCAGACAAAGCCTATGTTCTCCCGCTTGTAACTTTGCGATCGTGGCTGTCACAGCCGGCGCTAGACTACAGACACTGGTCTAGGGGAGGGCCTCTTTGGAGCAAAAGCTCGAGAACTTCTGCTTGGGCCCGTATCCTTGTGTGGTGGACTGACACCAGCAACAGTGTCCCGCATTGTCTTCTAGCCACGCCTCAGTAGTCCTTGCCGTGAAGCGGGCCACGGCAAACATCGATTAGAACCACCCGGCCAGTAGGACTGGTTGTGAAGTTGCTGGTCGGAGTACAGTACCCCGCACTCACCCTTAATCAACCTCCGCCCATCAGAACGTGCCCGCCTTCGCACCCTTGCTCCCTGGCCGCTCGCATCATCTCCCCTTCTTTCTATGCACAGACAGCAGCCAAAAAGCTTCCTGTCGGAGAATCGAACTCCGATCTCCCGCGGTCTGTCATGACAAGCGAGCATACTAGCCGTTATACGAACAGGAAGGTGCTGCTGACGATGTGCTGCGCAGCGGAGCTCGCCGGGAGCTCGCCTTACGTAACGGCGGAAGAGGACTGGGGGAGGATTGGCGTTACTCACCGAGTACGCTAGGTCTTCAACAGATGTACTGACTCTGCTACTTAGCGTGTAATCCTATGCGGGCGCCCTAATCCTGAGCTTCGGATGTTTATCCTCTCTACATTCACTTGTGCAGCATACGTAGCGCAGATGCCCTTCACCGCACGTAGTTGCAGTACCATTCTAAATCCATGCCCGTCGCGCAATGGGAGGTAACGGTGGACAAATAGTGCTAGTGATAGTTTCCCGTGCGGTCAACGTGTGGCACGGCTTGCACGTAGCGGAGAGTCACGGCGGACCGTGTGCGGTCCACGCAGTGCGAGCTGCGACTTTGTATCGAGCCTGCAACCCCGGAGTGTCGTACACGGACTGTCCTCGGCCATCACATAAAGGTCATTGTCACCTGGCTGGGCTACGCAAATCCCGTCGGTTTCGGCTCCAATGCTGGCAATGAAGTCATCCCACCCTCTGCGTAAGGGCGATGTGCTGTGAACGGGAGGGCAGAGCCCAGCCGAGCCCAGCCGTGCCCAGTAAGCCTGACCTGATCTGACGTCGTATGCGGAAATTCAGTTTGTGCGAACAATTCAACTCGGCCTCCTCGTGATCGCGAAGAAATCATATCGGAGCCCACTGTTTCCCCTCACTGATGCTCCCGAGGTTTGAGAAACTCGTCACGGCACACAGAAGGCCCAGTAGCGCCCTGGCGCCCCGAACTTCCCTCGACGACTCATCGACGGCTCCGAAACGTCCGCCACAATCTGTGACGGACCTGAAGACTATGAAAAGTCTGACCCACTGAACCCTGGACGCACGGCATTTCGGAGGGACCCTCGATCCTCCTGCAGATTCCATCAAACCGCCTCTGTTCCCACGAACGTACCGCGTGCATCTGCGCCTTCTCTGTTCCGTCGCAGCAATCGCACACAGAGGAATGTCACGCCAGCCGGGCCGGGTAGGGAATTGTGTGTAAGGTTCATGTTGCAAGTGGGCATTCGTGCCTGGTACAGTGCCCTGGCGGCGTCTGGCAGATGCTAAGCCAACCACCCTGTTCGCTCCACTTCGCAGTTGGGTTGGCCTGTGTGCGCCTGCAAATCTACAATACCTGGACTGCCTTGCTCTCGGTGCCGGTGATTGTGCGATGCTTCATTCGATCGTGTGAAACTCTGACATGCGGCACGGCGTCTCGAGGCACCACTGTTTGGCGCTCGGAAGAAGCGCGCTCGCGCCTAGTCTTCGTAGTCTCAGGACGGCAGGTGTGTCGAGGACACCTGCAGTCCTGTGTCATGGGGATGCATGCTAGGCCAGCACCCCAGCGATTGGCTGGAGGGAGAAGCCATTGCGGTACGCAGGCGAGCAGCATGCAAATCCAGACTCTATAGTACTTCAGAGGCAGTCTCTTGGAACGCACGCTCGGGATAGATTCAGTATAAGAGGCGCCGTACGGCATTCCAGCCCCTCACCTTCTCTCCACACCTCTCACAATCGCGATGGACTACGACAAGTATTACTTCGACGAGCGCGATAACTGTGTCAGGCGACCAGTCCTCGAGCCTTCGCTTGAGGAGGCCGTCCTAACAGGTCACAAGCTGGCCGCGTACAGCCTGACGCAGGAGGGCCCGAAGCTGCCCCCCAAGGACAATGCTGCAAATGCTGCGTAGCGTTCATACAAGCCCAGCGACCAAATCGTGGACAAAACATTACATATCGCTGCAGAGGATGAAACGATCTGGTGAATGCAAGCTTCCGAGTTGTTCGGAACTCTCCGTGCAACCACGAAGCAAGTGCAAAGCAGTCTCCCTCGTGATGGCCTGGTAAAAAGCTTTTGTCCAGTTCCGCCCAGCGTAAGACGTCGTACCCGTCTGAGGGGCCTGCTGCTCGGACGCAGTGCGCAATGCGAGAGAGGAGGCCTGTGGATGAGATCGCTCGGCTCGCGTCGGCTTCCAGTTGCTCTGTGGCCGACGCTACAGGCTTCGTGAGAACGCCCATCCGCCTTTAAGCTGTCCCGATCGGCCTCGATCACTTCGGGGGCTGCTGCTTCCTGTCCAGTTGCCATTCGTTGCACCGGAACGCAGAAGGCGACTGGGTTTATGACAGCACATTCCGGCCGCTGATAAGGTATGAAGTTTAGAGTTCAGGACCGAATTACTCTCCGTGCCTGGGTGATGGCGGCCTCAGGGGGCAGATATCATGTCGGGGCGCAGGGCGTTTGGCGGGTGTCCGCCCTGCAGCTGCTTGCGTTCGTCCATGCGCTTGAATAGTACGATGCAGCCTCCCCTGGGTGCAAAGCTCGAGTCTTTGGGCCTCCTGATCTAAGGGAGAGCTCGCCCCATTCTCCGCTCGATCGTGTGAAACAGCACCGGCGTGTAATGAGGTACGGGTGTACACTACTGTGCTTGGTTCCTCCTTGTGATCACACACCGACCGGGTGGGTTAGGCACAAGCTGCAGCGTCTTGCTGACGTTGCTTCCAACTCAGCCTCGAATTCAGGCAGCATTCAAATAGGGCGTGGGGCGGCACAGCTTGTTGCGTCACTCAAGATTGAGGTCGCCCACGAGCGAGCCTTGAGAACGCCGAGTAACCCCCGTGGTGTGCTCCGTAGGTGACCTGGCCGAGGTGTTCGGCCTGAAGATCGGCCTGAAGGTCGGCCGGGCGCTGTCATGAATAGTATATGAGACGTTGATTTCCGCCGGACCTGCTACCGTATCTTTCAGCGCGCAGTGCAATGTCTGACGCCAACTCCAAGGACTATTACTGGAACAAGAAAAGCCAGTGGGTTCCGCGCCCCGTGCGCGACCCCTTCGTGCTCTTCTTCGGTTTGCCTGTCGTGTGTACCTTCCGTCTCAGTTCGCTACTCTGACGAGACAGGTGGACCGCTGGTTCCGGGACAAGTACATGCCCATGTACGTTGCCCGCTACGACCTGGGAGGGAACAAGAACGAAATCGTCACCAAGGCCAAATTCAAGGCCGAAAGAGCGAGTTACAACGAGCGAGTCTTCTGTTGAAGTGTAGCTTACAGCAGTTTCCTGGACGACGCCATGGCGGCCGGTGAAGAGGAGTGCAAGGTCGGAGGAGAGATGCAGATTGCGGCTTTGGCGGCGGCGGTAGGTCGGGGCTTTCGATTCAGTGCTGATGCCAGCATGTCATGGACAAGCCAGGCAGCGTAGCTACCGTGGGTGCCGTCGGTGATGACTTAGCAAGAACCGTGTGCGAGAACGCCATGAAGGAGGCCGGGATTACCCCACTCTACAAAGTGGTCGAGGGTGGTAGCACTGGGTTCCGTGTCACCTACGACGAGACAGACCCTCTTACGCGTAAGCTCACTTGCTGCCGCCTCACTGCCCCGCGTGCTGCAATGGATTACGAGCCTGAAGACTTCACGGACAAGGACACGAAGACCGCCATCGCAAAGACCAGCTGGCTGTACCTCGACGCCGGAAGCATTTGGGCTGATTTCGACGCAGCATGGAAGTGTGACGACCAAGATGCTGCGATCCACCTTGCGGACCGCATCTCCGCCGATGGCCAGCGAATCGTGCTTAATGTGTCTCTCATCGATATCGTCGACGATGCCGAGGTCCTACTGCGACACCTGATTACGCTAGCCGACGTCATCATCATGAACCAGAAGACAGCCGAGCGCTTCTGGGAGCAAGACCAGGAGGACGGGCACAGCGACTGGGAGAAGGGAGCTTACCTCGTCGCAAACCAGCAGCACTTTGACCTCGCCAACCGTTCCCGGACGCTCCGGGAGGAAACGCACGACGTTATCAACTGGGTTGTGGTGACGCGCGGGGGCGACGATGTAGCTGTGGTGGAGGGACATCCCGTCAACAAGAGCAAGACCAAACTTTCGTATGTCAAACTTCCGCCTGTCGAAGAACCTGAATTCGCCGGTTGGATGCCCAGTGACCGCCGCGGCGTTGGGGATCTTTTCGCAGGAGGTCTGACTGCTGGGCTCGCCAAGGGCCAGACGGTCGAGGAGGCAGTTCTCACCGGGCACAAACTTGCGGCGTACAGCATGACCCAGGAGGGTCCCAAGCTGCCTCCTCAGAGGACAGAGTAAGAAGTCGCAAGCAAGACACCCCAGTGGCACATAGCGGAAGAGGAACGAAATTAATATTCTGAATAGGTAGCCCGGTAGCTCGGATTCAGATGCAAGGTCTCCGTCGGATGGGTACCCCTTTACAAGCTTGAGGTGTGACGGCTGTTCGGTTCATCAGAGGCCAGAGGATCCTCGTTGCGTCGATTCTGTGGTAAGACCTTCGCTGTATGCCATCGTTGCAGCGCTCCAGCCGCACGCGATAATCCCACGCGGCCGCCACGCCACGGCATGGCCCGCCGAACGTGGTTGAGACGACACCGTGTCTCCTGTTACCCAGCACAAGGCTGCTGACAGCGCAGTCGCAGCTAGCATGCAGCGCGTAACGCCATTGACCAAAGAAGACCGATAAGATATGGTCCCGTCCCGAGGATCGGGGCAGGACCCACGCTTTCGATTGGAATGACTCGCGCCAACCGAGCAGCTGGTCGCGTCGGCCAGGTCGCCCTCCACACCGACTGGGTTCTGCTCGAGCCCGATGCGAAGATGCTTACATGTCACATCCGCATTAGGGTGTCTGTCAAATGATCGCCTGCGCATTGCATGTGCTCCCTTTGCCTTGGGGAGGTTGCGGGTTCTCCTCGGCTCCAGCGCAGTCCTGGGAAGCCGCGCTGCCGCATCGCACACCAGTGAGCACCGCATAATGCCGGTGACGAACACCTACCTTGTGCCTCGCAAGTTTAGCCTCATCTACATACCGTATGATCGTATGAACTGCATCACGGTGATGTGGGTGCGCTCTTATCGTCGCAGGTCGCAGGACAGGTGAATACCTTGGCGCCTAACGCGCCCAAGCCCATTGAGTATAGACTATAACGTTTGAGACAAGGATTGTGATGTACCTTGAATCCAGGGCCCTTAACACCGGCTGAGTCACTCACTGGTCACTATTGTGGAGCTGCATGCACAGCACTAGACCCTATTGCCAGACGCACGCCGAGTTGGGCACAATGCGGACTACGTTCCTGTAACTTTCACCCATCGACAGGAGGAACTTCCTGAACAGTGGGGAGAGAAGGGGTGGGCATAGGCCGCTCAAGGCTGAGGTTCAAAACACAACGAATGGTGCAGCGTGGTGTAGGGTGTAGCTTGTGGAGGCACGTCGACGGACCGCTTCCGTGGAACGCCGCGCCGTCGTGGAAGTCTTGGATCATTCCGCGGGTTCGTCAGAGTAGTGGGTTGATAAGAGATGACCCGAGGATTTTCCACATGCCCCATGAATCTCGATCGCTCTTCTGGTTCGACCCGGACCAACTGTCGCGGACGCGGCGTCCCGCGCAAAACAGATGGATATACACGGCTGTCTCGCTCTTCGGCCTGTCCCCACCGGCTGACTCGGAGGTGTGACCTCCCCTCCCCCGTCGTTGCCCAATTCTTTCCTACTTCCGCATGTATACCTGCGCATCACTGACACATCTAGGAGGGAAGTAGCCAGCTGTGTCCCACTTTGTCCAAGAGTTCTCGGCTTCGAGGATGAGGGTTCCACTCGGTCTCCTGGCACTGCAATATTCAGGTTGTCACGCCGATTCCTGGCAAAGCACATGACGCATGCCGAGGGTATTGCTTCTCACCCAGACCGGCAGCTGCGCACATCTCGGCGTCTGCAAGTTCAGCACTGCGCAGCACAGCGATGCGTCAACGGCGCGGCCCACGACGGACCTTGCTAACAGAGGAGTCAATCCGGGAGGCTGGTGCTGCTGTGACCCAGGGACCGATGGCAGCACGACACATAGCCCCTCTAGCTTCCACCTGGGAAGTGCGCTCTCTTCCAGGTGGTGGTGAGTGCCTTCAGCTCCGCATTCGCACTGGCATCAACTGGGGCGACCGTTACGCCGCAGGCGTACAGACCATTGAGTTAAAGTTTGAGACACAATGGCGACGTGCCTGGCTATTAGCGCTTGTCCTCGGGTGAGTCATGGCCATCGATGCTATATCCAGGCAACATGTGCTGCTTTCGCCCTTGGACGCGTGCGCGGTATCTCAGCCGGACTCGACATCAGTCGAATTCCTGGAGCTTAGCTCGATCGCGCGAATGTGTCTCCTGCTCTAAGATGAGCTACTCTACGAGTGACCACGACGACGCGAGGGAAGACGCACCGCCCAGCGTGGGGTTCAGGCAACACAGGGGATCGAGACTGCCTGAACCCTCGGGTCCGAGGTGTTCCCAAGGAACTGAGGACGCTGCAATGAGCCCCAGGAACCCATCAAGTGCTATCTGGCCGAGGTGAGAACGCATGACTCTCGTCCGGCCTCGAGGGTTCGCTTCTCCATACATAAGCAGGCCATCTCGCGACACAAAACCAGAGTATCGCACTCTACCTACTCACAATGTCAGACGGCCCCGAGTACGACCCAAACTACGACCCTGACAAGGAGGTTTGGACTTGGGATGCGAAGTACTTCGACTACAAGACGCGGCAATGGGTTAACCGTGTCAAGAAGGAGCCCTTCGTGCTGTTTTTCGGGCTGCCCTTGGTGAGCGGATTCCCCGGTGCTCAACTCACCCTGTAGGTCGACCGCTGGTGGAACGAAAAGTACAGTCGCATGTACGTCGCCCGCTACAATCTGGGCGGCAATGTGAACAAGATTGGATCGAAGGAGGACAATGACATCAAGTTTACCCACTGTGACTTCAACACGTGAGGAGCTGTCGAGCGTATACATTGACCTCACACATCAGGTTCATGAACGATGTCCTGGAGAATCGGGAGGAGAAGTGCGAAGTTGGAGGCGAGATGCAGGTCGCCGCGGTTGCTGCTGCCGTAAGTACCTGTCCGCTCACGCCGCTGACAGCAAGTACACTATGGAAAAGCCCGACACCGTCGTGGCCCTTGGGGCAGTTGGTGATGACTACGCCAAAGGCGTCTGCCTCAAGGCCATGAAGGAGCGCGGCGTCAATGCTCTCTACAAGGTGATCCCCAAAGAAGGCACCGGCTTCCGTGTCATCTACGACAGCTACAACTACGACACCGAAATCATGGAGTCTTGCCGCTGGACCATTCCGCGCGCTGGAGAGAAGTTCAAACCCGAGTACCTGGAGGAGGCCGACACGGCAGCGGCGATCAAGAAGATCAGCTGGCTCTACCTCGACTTCGGCAGCGTGTGGGCCGATCTGTACAGTGCCCGGGACCTTGCTCTGAAGGTTCACAGCGAAGGTCAGAAGGTCATGGTCAACATTTCGCACACCGACTTCATCAAGACTGAGTACCACCATGCTTGGAGGTCCCTGCTTGGGCTGGCAGACGTCATTGTCATGAACAAGGATGCGGCGGAGTGCATTGACCAGGAGAGCCGCGGCATGGGCAACCGTGATTGGGAAAGGGGGGCTAAGCTTCTCGCACGCAAGGTCCCGGAGAAGGCCGAGTACGTCAGCATGCCTCTGCCTGGTATCTATCACAAGTATATCGTCGTTACGAACGGCGGAGGCGACATTGCAATCCTCGACTGCCTACCCTACGAACCGGACAAGGACAAGATCTCGTATGTCAAGGCCACTCCCGCCGAGAAGCCCGAGTACTGGCAGTACATGCCTCGCGACCGCCGCGGCGTTGGCGACCTGTTCGCCGGCGGCCTGGTCGCTGCGCTTGCCCAGGGCAAGTCGATTGAAGACGCGGTCACCACCGGCCACAAACTCGCGGCCTACAGCCTGAATCACGAGGGTTGGAAGCTTCCCCCAAAGGACGGCGAGGCGCCGGCTGACGAGTAAGAGTCGGATGCAGCGCTGGGGTTCCGTAGTCAAAGTAAAGTGAAATGCAGAATGTCAAGCAGTGCTAGCCGCATGTGAGAGGAGGCCCCGCAGCGTCTGGATCTCTTAGGAAAGCCTACTGGGTCACGGACGACTTGGCCAAGTCACACACGGTGAGTAGTCAGTGCGGGCGGTGGTGATAGGGTAATCCAGCGAAGATTGCCATAAACACAAAGAAGTAATACATGTATTCATAGGTCAACAGTGTCCGGAGAGAGAGGAAATGGGAGCCCCTGATACAGGTTAGAGCTCAAACTTGGGGAGAGGCTTGGAGCCCTCGGTGTCGCACGAGCAGAGACAGGCCTCGCCGGTCGCGGACGGCGCGGGGGCGGTAACGGTGGACATGACAGTCTCGACAACGGTCGCAGTCGAGGCAGCGGCGGTGGGGCACTCGCTCGCAGTCGCGGAGGGCGAGGCAGTGGGCTGGGGAGCCTGCTCAGCGGTGGCCTGGAGGCTAACCTGGTACTGACAGGCGTCGTTCGACGCGCCGTTCGGGTTGACGGTGAGGGTGACGTCCTGACCAGCCTTGGCGACGCCCTCGACGGTTCCAGAAGCGTTGGCGCTGTTGACCTTGATCTCCTTGCGCTCGCCCGAGGATTTGTTCTCGTAGACAACGGTGAGCTCGACGGGGTTGCTCTTCGAGGTCAGGCCGATGCTGAAAACGAGCTTCTCGTCCTTCTCGGCCTTGTAGGTGTAGAGAGCCTGAGCGCTGTTGGAGCAGAGACCAACGGAGGTGACCTCGTTCTTGAGCAGACCACCGGGGTTCTCAACGGTGGTGCCGCCACAGTTGGCATCGCCCTTCGTGAGGCCGTTCTTGAGGACCTGGTCGACGAAGGCCTGGAGCCCGTTCGCGTTGCGGACAATGGAAAGAGTACCGCCGGTGGCGAGGATAGCGCTGGTCGTGGCCTCGTCGATGACCTGCTTGCTGGGGTTGTAGTAGCCCGCGGAGAGAGACTCGTTTCCAGTGTCCGAGTCGAGGCGGACGAAGGAGACGCGCACACCCCTCTCCTTGGCCTGGTTGCAAACATTGAGAAGGGTGTCTTTAGAGCCGGCAGTGTCCTCGCCATCGGTGAACACAACGATGGCCGAGTTGCCGGAAACCTGGTCCGCGCTCAGGGACTGCAGGTTCTTCACAGCGAGCTCCATGCCGGAGCCGACGTTCGTGTCACTGCGGAGGTCGGACTTGAGGCGGTCAAGGGAGCTCGACGCGCCCGCGGGGTCGCTGAAGTCAAGGATTTGCCAAGCGCTCTTGGCGAAGGCAACAACGGCGACACTGTCCGCCTTGATCTGGTCAGACGCCTCCGACTTGGAGGTCATCGACTGCATAAGCTGCTTGGCACCCTCAAGGCGGAGGTTGTGCTCGTCGTTCCACTTGTTGGACGGCGACTGGTCAATGACGATGTCGACGTAGCGAGCATTGTGGTTGCACTTCTGCGTAGTAGCGTTGGCGAGGGCAGCCAGGAGGGAAAGAGCGATGGCGAACTTCATTATGACTTGAGGCGTATGGGGGCTGGTGGTGAACGAGCGTGGGAAGTGAGATTGCAAGCTTAACGAGTGTGTGTGGGGAGTCTCTTCTGATCCGTTCTGTGGAACAAGTAGGAAAGGATCTGATGTCTGCCTTCCTACTTATACGAGAGGGCTTCAACCCCATCACCAGTAGAAAGCATCAATCCTATCACCAACCCCACATGTGGTGGGGGCGTCTTGCTTGACGTCGTATGCCCTTCATGCGCTTTGGTAACGAGAATGCCAGGGGTCCGGGATGGATCCTCCCGCATGCTCTTCATCTTGCGGTGTGCCGTAGTCAGTACAGTAGGATGCTCCACAGGCAGGAATGGAGTGTCAGAGACTCTCAATGTGTGTCTACGCTGCGCTTATTCGAGCCCTGGGAAGGAGAAAGGTTAGGTCAGCTCCAAAGTTCCAGGTAAGAACCGTCAATCAGGTCGCGCGAGTACGGCCCCGAACCCCCGGCGCAGGAACGTTGAGTATCGCCCTACGGCAAGCCTCCTTTGGTCTGGCATGTACGGTATGGCTAGGTCCTGAGATCAGTGTTCCGCGTCGCAGATACGCGTTGAGCGCTCAGACGCGTCGAGAGGAAGTGTTGAACGCCAAAACGCTTGCTTCCCGCCAATTGAAGCAGCGGTGTTGATCCCGGCTGTGGATGACCCTTAGACAGTTTCATTCCGGAAACGCGGAAACATCGACGCTGAACTTTCTCTCTCTGTTATCCAACGGGCTGGGAGCTGGAAGAGGCGTTTCCTCCCGCGCCGGAACTTTGCCCTCGTCGTACAATCCGTATGGTCTTGTGCGATTGTCGGAGTGTTTCGCCGGTGAGCCTACTTGAAACTCACAACCCGAACACCTCGGTTACCACGGCCTCATACTCATACTCTACGTAGCTCGCGAGGGACTCAGCCGACCTCGGCGGTATTGCTGCGATCACCGGGAATGCCTGTACTGTGGGCTGAATAGAACGTCACGTCACTGTGGGCCACTTCCGCTTGAAGCTCGCGGCCCCCGTTACGTTTCGCAGCATATCTGGCAGCCATGCTCGACATTTCTGCAGCGACACTCCGACTCCCGAGTGTCTCCTGCTACGCATTGGACGGCCCCACTGAGCCTCGGCAAGGTCGCCGCGCCGACTTCGATGTTAACCCGTCCTCGTCTGACCACAGCACTAGTAGTGCCAAGCCTCTTCTGAATGCGCTTCGCCCACCTTGACATCTCCTCACATCAGACGAAGAACGTGTTTCAGCCGCGCCCGGAAACATTACATCACATCCTCGCGCGCGGGACGCGGTATTACAGTGCGCCTCAAACGTTCATGAGGGCATGACAGCCATACCCGCACAAGGAGTGCACGTCGATGCACGCAGACGCGGCGGCCTGGAAACTGATCGAGCTGTGGTCTGCCGTGTCAGCCATCCAGCAACCTCACGTCGTACCGCGGAAAGCGTAGGTTTCGAGGCACACGACCAGTGTCGCAGAGCAGGCTGCCATGCACGCTGCCCACTGAGGCATGTCGCTTCTGGCCGGGGTTGGCGCGAGGGCGAGCGAGGCGAGCAGAAGGACCGGGCTGATACCGGGGATGGAATAGGTCTTCATTGTTCTGTCGGACTTCGACGAAGCGGTGACCAGGTGGTTCAAGGTAGGGTGGCTGAAGAGCCAGGGTCGCTGGACTATGAGGTGCATACAAGACGGGAGAGCGGCGCGGCGCTTGTGAAGGTAACGTCGGCGGCGCGCGGCGTCAACGCGCTGGACGACGAGGAGCACAGCTACGTGTGTGTGGGGCTGCCTTGGCGTGAATAACGCACAGTGGTCACGGGGGCCTCGCCCCGGCCACACCTGCTGACTGGACTTGGACTGTGAGAACTGACACACGTCTACGGGGCCTGAAGGGTGCGCGTTGCGCCGACGTGGCTCACTGCAAGTACTGACCGGCTGAAATCGCTGAACTGGTGCGGTTGCGCGGTCAGCTTGGGGTCCGACATGGGCTGCATAAACGAGGCAAAAGCTGCACAAGACTACGGAACAGAGCCTGCGATGGTCGACGTGACGTTGAGTGAGCATGATTCCAGTCCCACGAGGATGTTGAGCATGACCACGGTCGGTCCGACCAAAGAGGTCGTGTTGCTCTCGCCCGCGCTGTTCTCGGTCTCGTTTGGAGGGAGGAACTTGACACCCTCAAAGCACTCGTCGCGGGCGGTGCGACAGGCGATCTTCGCCGTTCCTGCTCGTCAGCGATCGCGCTCATCGAAGCCAATACCTATACTGGAAACTACGACCTACCGTTGCTCGGCTGGTAATTGGCTTCTGACAGACACTGAACCCATTGCGTACGACACCACAGGTTGCGCTGGCGCTGAACGCGGTTGGCGTGCATCTGGCAGAAGATTTGGAGCTGGGCGTCTCGCGGAACAATGACGAGCAAAGCGACGTGCAACAAGCGCCAGAGGTTCATCGTGCCACCGGAAAGCTGTGTTGTTGTTGATGTTGTTGGCGTGGTGAGGTGTGCGCTGTAAAGCACACAGGCTATGGGAGATTTGGAGATGCTCTGCATGCTTGACAGTCTGCGCGAGAATGGAGGACGTGTGCACCGCGTACGCGTGCTGCGCAGTCTCGCGCCGGTGCTGCACTATGAGGAACAGTGGCAGACATCACGCTGTCCGTCACTGTCCGTCACGGGCACACCGCACTCGACGGGTCCGTTCATGTAGGAGTTCCAGCATCCTTCGCACTTCTCGTTCTCCCCATCCGCGACGCCACTTCCCGAAGGTAGGTTCTAATCAGGCCAACCCAACTCACCCCAGGAGTCATGAGTGATCGCAGAGTGTACATCAGCGACAAGTCGCGCAACGGCCCGCGCAACTATGAGCCGTGGACCTACACCGAGTTCGTGCCCGGCACCGCCATCCCGCAAGTGGCAGGGTGGGAGATCAACACCGTGAACGCGCTCGCCGCGCTGCGCTGGATCGAGGCCGGCGTTGTGATGCGCCGTGCGGCGCTGATGGCGTACCAACTGGCTGGCTTCACGCCTGCGCCCGAGTCCTTCGGGGTGGCGCCGCACCACTTGGCGAGGCTGTTCGAGGCGACGCCGGAGGACACGCTGGACCCCGCGCCGTGGGCGCGGCGCAAGCACAAACCGCACTGCGGCGCGCTGTCCGGCCTCTGGCCTATTGGCGTGTACGACGGCGCGGCGCTCGACGACGAGGCAGAGTACGAGGCGGCGCTCGTGCGCTACGCGGCTACGGCACCCGACGAGCCCCAGCCCGTCCGCTACCGCGCCCAGGAGGCGTGGACGCTGTTCCACGCCATGATGATCGAGACGGTGCTCGTGATGCGCGGCCTCGGCCGCCTCATCCGCCAGGGGCAGGCGCGTCTCGCGGACCCCGCGTGGGCCGCGCACTTCGGCCCGCACGACCCGCACGCCGAGTGGCCGCCCAGCGAGGGCTGGCCCGGCAACGTCGTCCACAATATGGTCGTGGAGAGGAGCCGCCGCAGCTGGCCCGAGATCGAGGCCGCGAAGATTGACCTCCCGGGCCAGGGCGCGCACCCTGGTCCGTGCGCGAACTGGATGCTCTCGCATGGCACGCTCATTGACACCATGGGCGCGTATATCGCTCAGCACTATCAGCAGTACTGGCCGCTATGGGTGGAGTTCCGGCAGCTGTGTGCTCAGCGGGATCAGCAGGAGCAGCAACAGCAGCAGCAGGCTCAGCTGGAGCAGCAGCAACAGCAGCAGCAGGCGCAACTGGAGCAGCAGCAGCAGGAGGCTGAGCAGCACGAAGCTGAGTAGCAGCAGCAGTGGTACTACGGATGGGAGCAGTGGCTCTATCTTTCAAACATCAATAGCTGAGATCGATCGAAGGGTGAACTCATAGTCTAGTCAAATGCAACGATGAGGCCGGAAGTGGAACTGGAAGTGCAGATAGAGACGTAGCTGAACTGATGGTGAACAGACTGGGCGAGTCGGTCTAGACGGGCTGTGCAGATATCTGGATTGCGGGTGGATCAGCGTGAGCAGAGGGTTCCCATAGAGAGGAGCAGCAGCAGGCTTGGTGGCTGTTCTCGAACCGGAACGGAATGCATAAAGGAGGACGCAAAGCGCAGGGCCAGGCGAGACCTCTGGTTTGGTACCACTATGGAACTAAATACATACTACTGACGAAAGGGAAGGTGATCGGGAGCTGGAAGCTGCTATTGACCGTGGGTGCTGTAATTCAAGTGACCGCGGGAAGAGAAATAGGCAGCATGTTTGTGAAGAATCGCGAGTGAATGCGGTGATCGAGTAGAGAAAGAGAGGAAAATGCTGATAATCTCGCGGAAATCGATGGACGCTCTAGAAATGTTGACGGGTGATCGATCAGTCACCGATGCTCAAACTTGACCCTCGTGGTGACGCCTCCCGGCATTGGGGTGGGCGGTACGCCCGCTGCCGCCGGACTTGCTCGACCCGTAGGACGCCGAGCGCTGCTTCTCCACCGCGGGCGCGGCGCCATAGCTCAAGTCGGGGTGGCTCGCGTAGATTGCGTATTCGTTCTGCTGCGCGGCGTCCCTTTCGTAGTCAGCCTGGGTGTATGCCCTACCCCTGCCGCTCTTCAGCTCGGCCAGTCTGTGCAGCACCGGGCCGGCCTTCTCCCTTGCGAGGCCCTTGGCGCCGCTTGCCGCGATCTGCGCCCCGCGCCTCAGCTTCATGCCCTGCACGTGCTTCTTCTCTTCGCGCGAGAGCGCCGTGTACGCGCACCCAAACAGGGCGGTCGCGAAGAGGTCGTCCCATTTGTTGTCGCGCGGAGGGTTGGAGGCGTGCACACCGGGGATCAGGCTGCGGCTCGCGATCTGTGCCGCGATCATGGCGTCCAGTTCCATCGTCCGTGAGGCAGAGGGAACCGCCGGAGACGCAGTTGGGATCTCATCGGGAGTCGGAGGCACAGGCTGGTGGAGTCGCTCGGGCAGAGGGGCGGCGTATGGACGGCGCTCACGCTCACGCACCCCTTGCCCGGCGGCCGGGTGGGGAGGGTAGCGCCCGTCGTAGCCTGCCGCGGGAGGGTAATCAGGAGCGCCAGTGATGGGACGCGAAATGCGAGGCAACCTGGGCTGGGGGTGGCCGTAGGGGTCGTTGGGACTGATACCGCGGGCGGTGGTGAAGGACTCGGACGTAGGCTGGGACTCCCTAGACGAGGGACGAGAGTCCGAGGCGCCCGGGTATGCGAGCGGCATCTTTCTCTGTGCGCTCTCCTTGCGCATGCGCGGCTGCGTACGAAGCGACTGCGTGCACTGATGGCCCTGAGGCTGATGAACTTGGGCGGGGGGCTGGGATTGAGGGTTTGTGTGCTGAGGCTGGGTGACGAGTACCGGACCTGTTCCCCACTCGGGCTGGGCCACGTTGGGCACCAAGGTGAACACGACAGGCACGCGGCCGCAGGAGCGGTTGTGCTCGTCGTATAACACGGCGTGAGTCGGCGGGCCGCGCTCCTTCTCCTCCTGCTTCGCCTTCTCGCGACGCTCACGCTCGCGCTGCTCGCGGCGGTACTGCCTCTCCTGGGCGTGCTGTTGTCAGCTCTCGTCGCGGTGAAGTAAGCTTACCCCAGTGGTGTCGGTGACTAGCTCGCTGAGCAGCGCCGAGTCGATGCTGGCCTCCGGCTGGGTGGACAAAGTACTGTCGAAGTGCAGCGGCGCGAAGATGTCGGGGTCTTCCTGGAAGCGCTGCTTCTTGCTGTTCTTGGGAAGCTGGGGCGTGGGGCGCGGGGTGTTGTAGGCCATGTTGCTTGAAATGTCGGACAGGGGTGACTTGATGGTGACTGTGGGGATGCTGGGCGGCGAGGCACGCACGGTAATTGCGTTCAGCTCCTCCTCGACGTCGGTGAAGCCGCAGAAGGCCTCCTGGCTGGCTACCTCCGGAGTGGAGACGGGGGTTGGACGAATGGACGGGGACTGATGGAAGCGGAAATCGATGGTTTGATCGGTGCTGTTGGGACTCGAGACGAAGCTCGTCTCGGCGGAGGAAGAGGAGGTCGCCGCACGCTGGAGTTGCGCGAAAGGGGTGAGGGAGAAAGGCGGCGGCTTGAGGTGCTTGTCAAATGTAGGGGCAGGTGAGGGTGTGGGAAGAGTAGGAAAGCGAGATATGAGAGAACCTAGACTTATACTACTGTCGCTGCGTGGTGTGTGGGGGCTCTTCAAAGCGCAGGTCAGGTCCCGGCACGGAGCGCGGAGGCAGTCTCCTTGGCACTGGGGCCACGGGGGACGAGAAGAGGGAGTAGTGAGTGAGGAAGTCAAGCTGGGTGAACTCGAAGGTTCTGAGTCAGCGGCGACGCGAGGGGCGTGTGCTGCTGCAGGAGAAGGCGAAGAAGGCGAAGGCGAAGAGCAGGGGGAAAGAGGAGGACGCGACGCAGTGAGCAACGCGAGCTTGCTGGGAGAGGTGAACTGAACGGGGGGAGAGTCGACGAGAAGACGTTCAAGACGCTTCTCAACCGACATGGAGGAGGTTTGAGGTGGGGAAGTGGGTGATGCTGAGAGTTGAACATGCGAGAACTTCTCCAAGCAGTCCTCGACGGCAACGCGCGCATGCTGGGCATCAGTTGCTGTCAGCATGCAATCAAATCATCAAGCCATCTGTCCTGTTGCAGAAGCATACACAAAACATGCCGGGGCGTGTGCATCAGTGCCACTTGGGCAATGCCACTGGGCACGAAGGGCGAGGCGTCCATCACCGGAAGCGGAAACGTGTGCAGTCTCCACACTCGCCACTCGCCCCGTCGCTCCCCGCTCGGACCAGGGTTGATACGAGGTAAGGCACCGAGCTTCCAGAAGAACACCATGGGGCACCGGAGCTGAGACTAGAATCATGCGAGGCGGTCCATCGTCTGAGACAGCAGTCTTTGATGTGCCTACCAGGTCACCTGGAGTGAGCAGGTAGGGCCAGGGAGCTGGCCGGGTAACTCCAAACGTCTGAGTCGACTTGAGGACTGTCCATGCCGTGCGTTCTGTGGGTCAGCATCGTCTGCTTGCAGCCTGAAGCAAGGGTTAGCAAACCTGGTCAAGAGGGCGAGCTCTGATGAACAGGCTGCTGAGCGCGAGGAAAGCCGTAGTCAGCAGACCTGGCGAAAATCAGTCGCGTCGCACCTGGAGCGAGCTGCGCCTCGCTAAAGTCCGCCAAGCGCCTCCACCATTCCCGCACATCATGACCTCCACTTCGCCAGTTCTCAACACATGCACAGTCGGTGTCGGCGCGCGAGGAGCTCCCCATAGAGCATCCGAGTCCAGCTTGAAGCCCAGCTGAACGACATGGTCGCGATACGCCGGCTCACGCCCTCCTCCGCGCCAGAGGACGTCGACGCCGCCGCGCAGCTCCTGACGACGGCGTTCGCGGACGACCAGCTGACGCGGATCGTCTCCGGCCCCGTGCCCGGCCTGCATGCGGCGCGCATGCGCTCGACGCTCGTGACGGGTGTGCTCGACCTGGTCGTGTTTGCGGCGTACGATAGTGACGACGAGGGGGGACAGATGCTCGGCGTGCTGATCCTGAAGCCGCCGGGTGTGGTCGACCGGCACAGGTGCGTATCCGCCGGGCTTACCTCCACCTCTGCGGGTCGAGAGTACTGACAGGCGCAGTGCGAACTCGGAAGGACCCCACGATCAGCCCGTCCAGCGACTGCTGGCTGGTCCCGGCGGCGAAGTCGTGCACGCGAACTATGCCCGCCTGCGCGGGCACGTGCATGCGCTCGAGGAGGCGGCGTTCGGCGGCGTGACGGACCTCTGGTTCGTAAGCTTTGTCGGCGTCGCGCCGGCAGCGCAGGGGAAGGGTGTCGGGCGCCTGCTGTGCGATGCAGCCTCTCGGCTCGTCCGAGACAGTGCAGACGGAACCTCTACCTCGACGCTTGCGCTGGTAGCGATCAGCGAGGACGCGGTGAGTGAGCGAGTGCGCGAGTGCGGCGTGAGGATCGCCCCCTCGCCGGACAAGTGGGGCGCGGAGGGGAAGCGAAGGTGCCGGCCGACCGGGCGACACCGGTCCACGAGCCGCCGAGGAATGCGAGGGACGCTGACACCGGTCGCAGATGCGGTTCTACAAGCGGCTCGGTTTCGTGGAACGCGGATACGTCGAATTCAGCGTTGGGCCTGAATTGGTCAGAAGGTGGGCGATGAGCACGGAATGCTGAGGGAACGCTGGAACGGTGACGGTGACGGCGCGGGACAGGCGTGGACGGCCCTGTCGATCGGGTCGTGGGTCGCATGGCGCGCATGGGTCGGGCGGTGCCGCATCCGCATTCGCACCTAGATCCTAGACGTCACCAGCGGTCGCTCGCTTCCACTCGTCGGTCAATTGCGATCTGGGCGTGCGTCCCCAGGATAGTGGAGAAAGAGGCACAACAAAACTCCATAATGATCATGATGATGACGAAAGCTAGATATGTGTGTACGTGAGAAGCAAGCCATGTATTGTACCTGCTCAGCGTGAAGACCGGAAGAACGTGAAAGCATGGAATGGGAAGCGAGCAGTCCGGGATGAAAGGGCGACAGATACTGCGGGTCGAGATGTATGATACACTGCTTTTGGGCGGTTGTGAATTGTTCCAGGGCCTTGCGCGGTCGGCTCAGTGCAAGCGGCGGCAGACTGATCGGGCGAGGTGTGCGAGGGTCGGCAGACAAAGATAGGATTAGACGTGGACGACGGGCGCCGGCGTCGACGGTCGCTCGTGCTTCTCGCTAACGTTGCGCGTGCTGCTGTGCGCGCTGCTGCTGCGAGCACTGCTCCGCGTGCTGCTGACGTCGTCGTCGGTGATGTGCTCGACGTCGTCCTCCTCGTCGCACACCTCCTCGATCTCCTCCTTGGGCTCCTCTTCGGGTTCGAGCACCTTCTCCTCCTTGGCGTGCAGGTCCACCTTGGAGTCCTCGCTCTTCAGGGGCGCGCCGAGGCTGACCTCCTCGACGCCGACGGCGCGCAGCACGTCCGGGGCCTCGCAGTGGTCTGTGCGTGTCAGCGTGCATTCAATGTTGCTAATGTTGTGACGGCGCCACCCGCGCTATCTACGCCACCACAGGATACCGCAGGATGCGATACGCCATGATGAGATGAAGCGGCGGGCAAGCCCTGGCGTCCGGCCCTGCAACCCTGGGGGGCCGCATGGATCCATCGCAATAAAGAACACTCACCACTTCGGGCCGCCATCCGGTGCGCAAAGTCGCACTTGAAGTCGTCCGAGAAGACAAACTCGCCGCCGAGCTGCATGAAGTTTCCCGGATTCGTGAACCCCGTGAGGCGGAAGAAGCCGTTGCTCATGCCGGTCGCCATCTGGCGCAGGAACGCGTGCCGGTGGTAGCCTGGGCGGAACTTGACCTTCAACTCGGGGAACGGGTTCGGCATGCGCGTGCGCATGCCCAGCGCCTTGTACAGCCGCGTGCCGCGGTCGACGTACACGTTGAACGTGGCCGGGATGTTGAACATCTCCTTGTACTTGGTGATCGCCTTCCAGGTGCCCGACGAGATGACGCACACCTTGACGCCCGCGCGCAGCAGCGCCGCCGGCGACAGCTTGGCGAGCGACATGAGCACATAATCGTGGCATAAGCCGCACCACCAGTGGCCCACGAAGAACACGACCGTCTTGGTGTACTTTGGCGGCTTGGGCAGCTCGTTCACCCGCGTCTGCGACCGCGCGCTCTTCAGGCTCCGCGCCGGCGCCGTCTCGTTCGTGTCGACCGGGGACAGCAGCTGCGATGCGGCGTCGTCCACATCTGCGTCCGAGCCGGGTAACAGGTCGCCGAACTTGAGCTCGTTCCCGAACTCATCCGACAACGAGCACTCGGCGGCCTTCTGCACCATCTTCCGTGACGGCTTCTGCCATGTCCACGACGGGTCGCGGTCACGCTTCGAGACGTCCTCGTCCTCTTCCTCGTCCTCCACGATCCCCCCAACTTCCTCGTCGATCCACTGCTCCTGCTCCTCGACGGCCTCGGCCATGAACTGCTCCATCTCCTTGAGCTCCTCTTCGGTCATCTCGGTGCTACCGCCGAGCATGACCTCCTGGTGGTCTTCGTTCGATGAGCAGGTGAGGTCGGGGCAGGGTTGGTGCGCGTGGACGTGCCCGTCGTCGGATGCCTGGGGCGGGGACGGCCAGCCGTGGTCCATCGATTGCCGGGGTTGGTCGGAAGAGGTCGAGTATCGGCCCGGCGCGGCCCAGGACATGGTCTCCTTGCGATCGCTGCGCTCGTTGTAGATGACGCTGACGCCCCTTGATGTTCTGGGGGTCGGGGGCAGAGAGTTGATGGTACTTGTACTAAGCCCGGAGTGACACGTCTGGGTCGTGTTGGACGCTAGGCTAGGCGGCGACCTGCGCCTCGATGCCATGTCACGTATGTCACCGTCCGAAGCAGTCGCCCCCACGACCGATCTTCGGTCCCCTCGATCTGCCCCGAACTGGTTGTAAGATCCGTACCTTGCCATGATCGAGTCGGCGTACCCTGCGGGCGGCTTTGCATTCTCGAACCACTTGGGCGCGGTGGGGGTAGTCACTGAGATGCTGGACGCGCTGGGGAGGAGGGTGATGCCGTTTACTGGGCCCGGCAGCGGCGGCGCGTCCTCGAGCGAGATCATGCAGGCCGCCTCAGGGGGCGTGCGCGGCGCGTAGCAGGCTTCGGGGGGCGTCACAGGGCCATCGAACAAATGAGTCGGTGGCGGAACACGTCGTCGAACCGGCTTGGCTGGTTGCGGTGATCGGGAGGATCCTGACTGTGTCGCACATGTCGCCTGGGGCGGCGGCGGGGTAAAGGTTGTTATTGAATTGATCGCATCGCCGTCGTCTGACGCCGCACCTGTCGACGGCGGCGAAGAGGCCGAGATGGGCGGATCACTGTGCCTCCGGGCTAGCGACGGCGGGCTCGTCCCGAGGTCGAACTCGTCCCTCCTCTGCTGGACTCCGAGCGACTTGCGCATAAAGTTTGGTGGGAGGGGAGGCACTGGCGGTATCGACTGCTCGTCGACGGTGCTCATGACGGGCGAGACCAGTTTTCGGCGATCAGGCGAGGGAAGAAGCGACGGCGAGGGCGAGGGCTGGTGCAGGCGGATCGTGAACTCGATGTCGTCCGGAAGGTCTGGTCGGTCGTCGAAGTCGACGTCTTCGAGAGGATATGAGGGATGTTGAGATCGCAGCTCCATGTCTGGTCGAGCTAAAAACCGGGGCTACGTTCGTTTGCTCGTTCCGTTCACTTGGCTCTGGCCGTCGTTCCGGAGCGTCGCACGCAGGCACTGGAGCGCTTGAGAGTGGAACAGCGAGGCCCAAACAATTGCAACACGGCTGGTACCGCTGGGTCTGGTGCTCTAGCTCCCTCTGGGTGGCGCCGGTTTCCTTTGCTGTGCTACTTCGGGTCTAGGCAACGGTAGTGCGTCTGCTCAGGATCGGAGGTCCAAGTGAGCTGGGATGCGGCGGCCAGCGCGGCGGGTGCAAGGCGGCTCGGCGGAGGGGAGGACGCAGGTCAGACAGGACAAACAGGATATGAACGAAGGGATCGAAGGAACGAAAGATCGAGAGCTGAGCTAACACGCGCTGCGGTTCGTGGGCGGTCGGGCGGGCGGTTCGCGCGCGCGGCCAGCGGTCGGGCGGTCGGGTCGTCGGGCTGGCGGGCTGGCGGTGCAAGGCCGGAGGCCGTACGGGGTCGGGGTCCTCGGGGTCTCGGGGGCACGGGGGACGGTGGGTTCTCTCGCTGAGAGAAGAGATCGAGACCAGGAATCAAGGAATCGAGGAATCGAATAACTCTCAGACAGGCCGCCGGTGCCAGTCGAGGGAGGGAATTGAAGGGGCTGACGACTACTAGGCGACAATATGGTGAGAGAAGCGAAAGACTGATCAGGCCGATCAGAACGCGCCGGTAGGATCCCAGAAGGACCGCAGGACCGTAGGAACACAGGATCCCAGGCGGTCCTTGATGATGGGACGGCCAGGACGGCCAGGACAGCCAGGACAGCCTTAGACGCTCTAAGGACGCTGGGACGGAGGGACTCTCGGAATCCATGTCACACCTTGAATGCTTTGGACCGCTAGGCCAGACCCGCAACCCGTCGACCCGCAGGCTGCAGACCCGCGCCGACCGTGTCCCAACGACCAACGGCGGCGAGCGCGAATGGTGGGACTGTACGTACGGGTGCTCCTGGCCCGAGTCTTGGGCGCGCTCTGGAGCGAGGAGGAGCGAGGAGGGACCAGGAGCAATAGGCTCCGGGGCCCGCCGCGCGTGCCCGAGCAGCGCGCAGAGGTGAGGGCGTGGGTGACGTCTGGCCGCGCAGGCCGCGAGGAGCGCGCTGGAGCGCTGCCGGCGATGTGCAAGGACTGGGCAGGACTGGGCAGGACAAGCGCACCAGGCCCCAGGCACTGAGAGCTTAAGCGCCAGGCAGCGTCGGCGGCGCGCGCAGACGTCGACGGGCGGGTCGAGCCGCGAGCCGCATGCGCGCATGCTGCTCGATCTGTGGCCACAAGAGTCCTGGATCATGCATATGTAACGTCAACGCTCACGTACACCAGCGCACTTGACACAGGGGTACAGGGTTCCTCGCCACTGCGGGTGGCTCTGCCCTCAGGTCGCCCGACGGCAGCCCCTCCCCCGTGACCCCGGTCCCTCGACCCTTCGTACCCTCCGTACCCTATTCGCGGCTCGGTCCCTTCTCTCCCCTTCCCCGCTGCTCCAGCTGCTCACGAGATGGCCTCAACCCTGGGCGGTGCCTCGGCCCAACCAAAAACGCTGCTGTGTCCTGGCCCTTGTACGCACGCCGCCGGCCGTACCTGTTTATCCGTGCTTCCAGAGCAGATGCAATGGCCAGAGCAGCGAGCAGTGCGCGAGCGCGCGAGCAGCGTGGGCATATGGCTCGAGCTGCCCCGATCAGATTCAGACCCTCCACCGTAGAATCGCTCACAAAAGCCTCATTCTCACGGGCGCGCTAGTGCAAGTGATCGCAGACGGGTGGCGGCCGTGTCAGATGTTTTGACACAGGACCCCACCGACGGTGCGTAGCGCGAATTAAGCAGCGAGACATCCGCCGATAACCGCTCGCGCCTGTGCGTGCAGCCCGTAAGCTGCAGGTTGTAGGCTGTAGGCTTCTGGCTCCGTGGCTGGTGGCTCCAACGGCTCCGCAGCGGGCGAGCCCGCAACTGAAATGGTTGCGTAAGGTGCTCGTTCTGTGGGCAGGTGACTGCCCCCTGCTTCCCGCTGGCGTTGACGCTGGCTGGCGCGCCGGGCGATGCCGAGCGGCGCCTCGTGTCGACGGATGGCCGGGGATTGCGCAAACCGTATTGCGCGCGGTACCACTGCCGTGCAGCGGTAGCGGGCACGGTCCCATAGTTTGCGGCCCTCTGGCAGGCTCAGCGCCCGGAAGGATGTACAGGTCGATGACGCATGAGTACAGGCCGGACACGGCTGCCGCGCGCCGCAAACGGACGCGAGGAGCGAGGATGAATGCGCACAGACCGCGATTCATGGTGACTCGCCGTGCCGTCATGGCGAGGGCACGACCGAGCACCCACGATCCAGCGACCCAGTCCCAAGGATTGACGACCTGCGCTGCGGTATAGCAGACATCACCCTCGATCCAGGCGTACCTGTGTGCCTCGCGATCTCATGTTCAGCCAGCACTACTAATCAAAGAAGCACTAGTGACCGCAGCTGGTATTCAGTTGCCCTTGCATGTCGGCGAGCAGCAGCCCGCAGTGCCGCCGTAATGAGAGAGATCGCATTGGGAACTGGCCCATTCTGACACGGATGGCCGTGCTGAATCGGTGGCGGCGCGGCCCTCGATCTGACATCTGGCGTGGCGTGGTCGTGGTCGTCTGCGCAGCGCGCATATTGACGAGATCCCCGACGCTGGTCGGGTGGACCGATGCGCGAGCGAGCGGGCGAGCGAGTAGGCAGGAGATGCACGCGGGCATGCAGGTGTATCGGCTCTCTTTGCTGTCCAAAATACAGCAAACGACCCTGCGATATTGTAGCTCAGCTCAGGGCGGGGGAGCAGCACTGAATCGCCGCGAATTCAGACAGTCCCAGACACCTTAATGGGATTCTGCGCATTCATGCGCGCATTCAGCGCGCATTCTGTGTCCATTCTGTGACCCATCCAGAAGCTTCGGCAGGCTCTGGGCGCAGCGGGGTGGGCTTCTGGCGTGGTGTGTGCTGGGCGTGCTGGGCAGGTGCGTAGGTCGGGGGTGCAATGTTAGTGGTAAGAGCCCAGGGAGGGCGGCGAAGCCGCAATGATAACGTAACCGCCGCTGCCTGCGTCCGCTGCCCTTTCGCAGAACACGGCATACGAGCGCATTAACTGCACACCTGCACCTGCATCCTTTGGCGGCGGCCTGCGTTGCGTCCCGACTCTGAGCAAACGCCGGAGGCGCTCGGCGACCCTTGCGAAAGGATACAAAGGATACCCAAGGATCGCAAAGTGATCTGCGGCGCGCAAGACGCGCACAGTGACGCCAGCAGCGGGCACATGGGCAGCTCTAGGCACAGCTGGCGCAGCACGCTGCGTCGTGACGAGGCCAGAGGTCAATAAGCATATCAAAGGTGCTGTCCCGCGTTCCTCTGTTCCTCTCCCAGAGTCGTGGCGACGAGGGTTCTGCGCTCTATGGAGCCGCTGGCCGCTGCCCGGTGCATGCAGCGTGCAGCGTTCGCGGCGGAAGGCGAGGCAGCCGTCTGCCGGGCACAGAGCCAGGTTCAAGCTGCCCCATCGCGATGACCGCGGCTGATCCAGCATCATAACCTGGGCACTGTCATGGACCCCTACCAGCTCCACATCAGTACTCTGGGCGCTCTTCAGCCATGCAGCCAGTTCCACACCATCTGCGAGTGAAGGAAGCAGCGGCGGACGCCACAACTTCATCCGAGACCTGAAGGGCACCGGATCGACCATGATCACGGCATGGCCCTCGTCCTTGGCAGACTTGCCTCGGCTCGGCGCGGCGTTCCAGCGATTTACGCAGCGAGCATGCACACTCTCCGGTGTCCTGGTGCTCGGAGTGGGTCTGCGCGCTGCACGCTACGCGGCTGTCGAGACTCTCCAGGTTCCAGAGCGAGCCATGCGAGTGGGAACACAGCCGTGGCTGCAAGAAGTGCACGTGTGCCCGAGAGAGGATCGGCATCTCGTAAAGACTGCAAGTGCAGGACACGGGAGGCGATCTGAGAAGACGGGGGCGACGCGCGGGCCGCGCTGCTGCGCGCACCGTGCAGCGAGGCTAGTGAGGATTCGCCGAGCAGAAAGTCAGCCGGACACTACACTTCACGTCAAGCCTGCTGGTAGCTGTCCGCTGCGCGCTGGAAGCGATCAGGCCACAAGTGCCACCCACGACGGGCTGGAGCGGCGCTGGGGCGGCGCTGGAGTCGCAAGCGCGCATACGCCAAGACCCAGCCAGCGCCGCCAGTGCCGCCAGTGCCGCCGGGGACGAGATCGCGCTCAGGTGCGACTTGCCTCGGAGGCACAGCTGTCTCACCAAGCTGACCTACTCTGACCAACCTTGCGACTTTCTGGTCCTGCAGATCCTCGGAGAACCCGGAGAACAGGAATAGCCTGTGTCTCCGTACGCCTGCACCCTTTCGTCACCGCGCAGCCGGTGCTGTGCCAAGCTCTGGCCTCTGGGCTCGGGGGACGAGGCGTCGATCCCGGGGAGCAAACGCCGCGACATGGTCGCTTCCCCCGGGCGCAGCCACCCGAACTCGAGTCGCGCTCCAACGATGATATTCAGCCAGGCTGGCGTACTGGCGTACTGGCGTAGTCGGCCCGCGGCACGCCGGAGCACTGGCGCTGGCGTACGCCAAAACCATGTAATATAGCGAGGTCCAGGATAGGCGACAGGCGCCAACTCGCGCCGGCGTTTGCTCTTGCTTTCGCGGGACGGCGCCTCTGCCGCTGCATTCAGTGCCCACAACGCTCTCTCCTCGAGGTGTGCGCGCTCGTCACAGAGGCAGTCACAAGACCTCGCGACCTCGTCTTCTGCACCTCAGCTTGGCCTCGCTACGTTCTGGACTGACGGCACTGACGAAACTGGCGCACTGACATTTCGACGCGATACGAGGGTGGCGCCGCGTCCTGCCCTCGCCCACGCCGGACGCCGGCGCGTGACGCCGTGTGCCCGACGATGCACGCTCGGCCACCCGCACACGCACGCAAGCGCAAGCTCAGCGTGCCGGAGGCAGGTTTGGCTCTGCATTCAAGGCGCGAATAGGAGCTGGCCGGTGTGTCGTACTCCAGTCTCGAGCCCTAGCCCCTCCGCACGGCAGAGCCCTCCACCTCGCCTCGCCTGACCGCTTGACGCCAGGCTAGACGCGGCGACGACGGCCAGAGCCGGCTCTCGAGAGCCAGCGTGCGACGCCGGCCGCCCCACGCTGGCAGGGGTGCGTGCGCGTGCCCGTTCCAGCGGCGTTCCTGGCCACCGAGCCGAGCCGAGTGCGCGGGGCCTTATACACATGCCATGATGCCTACAGGTACATACAATGCTACAGTGATATGCGAGTGGGGTGTGGTGTGGTTGCTTTTGGGTCTGCCTTAGCGTCTTGCGGGCCAGCGGGCTGGCAGGCGCGCTGGTTCACGCGGTCGCGGGCCCGGGAGTGCGCTTCGCGCGCTTGTTGCTGGGAGGATGCATGGGGCGGGGAGGTGGGAGGCGCGGTTCCGGCGTGGAGGACGCGCACCATGTGGAGGATCGAGAAAAGGTGGAGCGGGGCTAGCGGTGCAGTGTGCAGCCCAAGGTGAGTCAGTGCGTCAGACAGCAGGGGCACAGACGTGGAGACCCGCCGTGACTGGCGAACCAAGCGCAGGCACTGGTGACTGGCGACACCTTAATCTTAACCTTGCAATGACTCATGCGGTCGCCTGCGTCGTGCTATCGTCCTCGGGATGTCGGATGGGCGGCGGAGGGCATGCGACGACTGCAGCAGCTCGGCGTTCGGCGTGTGCGGAGTCGTGGGGCGTTTCGAGTCCGCTAGTCGCTGCGCGCGAACGATATGCCGAGCCGAGCGACGCCGCGGCTACACGACGTACACGCACGTCTCAAACTTCCAGCTCTTGACGATCGTCACGAACCCGGCGATGAGGACGATGACGAGTATCCGCCCGGGCACTGCCCTGATCGCGCTCGTGAGCTCGCGCACCGACTTCTCGAGGTCTGGCGGGCTCCGCGTCTCGAGCCCGAGTGCGAGGCCCTTGCCCGAGCCGACGTCGAGCGAGTCGTGGTGATGGTGGTCGTGCTCGTGCCCATCGACAGTCACAGGGAGCGACGCCCGCCGCCGCAGCTCGACAATCTCCTCGCGCAGCTTCATGTTCTCGAGCATGACCGCCTTGAACGCAGACTCGTAATCTATCGAGGAGTCGAGGCTCGTCGGCGACATCTGCGCGCAGTCCTCGCCGTCGCTGAACGCGTCCCGGCTGTCGCTGCACTTGGTGTGGTGCCCGAGGCCGCTGTGCTTCGACTTGTGTGGCGTGTCCCGCTGCTGCTGATGCCGCTTGTGATCCTTGCTCGACCGGCGGAACATGTGTCGGAAGCTCGATCTTCGACTGACGTCCTCCGCAGCGACGGATAAGTTGGACGGGAGCGAGGGCGAGTGCACGACAATCGTCGAGGACCGCGCGGACGGGGGCTGCGACTCGGGCGATGGGCTTTTGGAGAGGGCGGGAGCGAAGGCCGGCGCGGGCGCAGAGCTGTTCGCGGTCGCCGTCTTCGGTCGTTGCGGGGGAGTGATGAAGATGGTGCTGGAGGGGAGGGAGGACGAGTGTTTGTGTGCGTGGCCGTCGCCGTTTAGTAGTGCGAGTGTCGGGGCGTGGGCGGCCGTGTTGGGCGCCGCTGATGGAGGTGCAGATTTGGTCGTGGTCGGCGTCGCGGGTGAGGACGAGGTGGAGGTCACGGCCGGGGGGTCGGCGTCCTTGCCATTTTTAGCTGCGACGTCCTTGTCTGAGGATGCATGCGGGGCGACCGGCTCTGGCGTTTGACGTGTCTGAGGATGTGTCAGCTTGTCAGCCGCTTTGATTGGAATGCGCGAGTGTTATGCAGAGAAGTCGGGACGAGAACACCACGGCTGGCGGCCGCTGGGCAGGAAATGCTCAACGCATAAACGGCGCGCGGGGAATGACGTCGGCTCCGACTGCGGGTTCCGAATTTTACCTCAGCAGCATCACCTCCGTCGTGGCCGCCATCCCGAACGCGATCCTGCTGCCCCGGCATACGCAGCTGCATTCACCGGACGCCGTGCACTTGTCAGATGCACTGTCTGCTCCAGACACCGAGCACCAGACACCGACCGCTGTCAAGATAGATGTCAGAGCAACAGCCATGCAGCAGCGGGCCGTGGACATGAGACACAATCCAGGCCGCCGGCGTACGCCACGTCTGTAGCATGGGCGCCCGCGTGAGGCTCGCTCGCACCTGCCGTGCACTCATTCCGGCCATGGGTTCTCTCCGTGTTCCAGTCTGCCGTGCTCGTGCGTCCAGGGCTGTCTGCTTGCATGTTGGACGGTGTCACTCACCAGGGAGAAGATGCGCTTATGCTTGGGCCGGACGGACGGCTCCTTCTCCTTCTCCTTGTCGCTCGCAGTCGATGCGCTGTTCGGAGCACTCGGGGTGGAGGGTGCAGTGCTGGACGCTTTGGGAAGGGGCTGCGGAGGTGGAGGGAGGGGGGAGGAAGGCCGAGACTTCCTCATGTCAGACGATGCGCGGTTCAGTGATGACCTGTTCTTGGAGTGCTCCGATCTGTTCTTGGTGTAGTGGGAGAGGGAGGAGAAGGAGTGGGAGCGATGGAAGAGGTGGGAATGCAGGAAGGAGGGCATGGTGCGGACGCAGGATCGCAGGATCGATGGACGCAGATGCACGAGGGCAAGGCCGTCGGTCGATGGGCTGCGGTCGAGCCGAGGAGGACACACGCCGAGGCCTGTTGCCCGCTGGGCCCATGCAAGGCTAGCTAGACTGGTGCAGCAGCGGCAGCACGGCAAAGGGTGGACGGCTGAAGCTCGCCGGAAGTCCTGGTCGGGAGCAGGAGCAAGGGAGAAGGGAGCCAAGTGAGACGAAGGGGGCGGCGTGCGCAGGAGCCCGGTGCCCAATGGGTACACGATGGGCCGATGAGGCGTTGGACGCGAGAGCAAGAGCGTAAGAGCGCGTGCAGGCGGTGGATCCTTGAAACGGAATGATGGTTCGACAATCAGAGGACTCGCTCGACACAGCGCGATGGGACGATGTGATCCGATGCGCCGATGCTGTTGTTGCAACGTCGTCTGATCACCATGGCTCCATCGCGACCTAGCGCCATCGCATAGCGCATCGCAGCGCCCAGCCCACCACCAGGGCCGTCCTGCCGCCATCGGCCTACTATCCTCACCCTGAGTGCATTCACTGTCGCACTGGTGGAGGTGAGCCACCACCGCGCACGCGCGCGCGCGCGCGCGTTTTAAACGACCGACCGGCCAGTCGTTTCATCGGCCAAGCATAAATCATCTCGCATGGGCCCTTGCACCGTGACCAGTGACTAGTCTCAGCCCCGCAATTCGCCGTCACCAAGGGCGACCGCGCCCAATGCGCTTATGACAGCTCTAGACCGCCATGCACACGCTGCACGCACTGCGCACCGAGCCCCGTCGGCGCCCGACGCGGCCGTGGCCGTCGCCGGACCAGCTCAGGCGGACATATGACATACGATATCGCTCTAATCAACCCGTCTACGCACTCCTGGCCTATCTTATCACTCGTCCTTGTCCACGACCTCGAGCGTCTCCGTCTCCGTAACCTTCGCGTCGTACAGCCACGCCCATCGGCGCACGAGTCGCCCATGGACGGATCCGAAGAAGATCGCCATGATCGTGCACGACATGATGATGACGTTGTACGGCATCGAGAAGTCAGGAACGGGGATGTCCACAAGCAGCTTGGGGCCGTATATCCGTGTCCGAGAGGTGCGCAGCTCGTCGCGTTCGCCGACGACGGGCTTGCCGCCAGTCTTCCGGCTCGTGCCCCAGCCCTCTTCCCCTTGGACATCCAACATTGCCAGAACGGACGACGAGATCTCGCGGCCACGCTCTGCGTCAGGCACGTGGTCCGTGTACTTGAGCATGAGCTTCGAGAATGGCACTTCGATCGTGGTCGTGCTCCGGGCCGGGAGCGTGAGGCGCAGGCGTAGAGTCGTCGTCGAGGACGTAGGCGGCACCGACGGAAGGTAGTTGAAGGCGTGGAGCGGATCCGAAGAGTTGCCTCCGTCGAACGCAACTGCCCGGACGCTCATTTCGCTGATCCAGCCCTTGACCCACCAGGGCCAGAATTCGCTGTACAGCACCTCGCGGCTGGAGTCGGCATTGTTGCTGATTTCGACGTGGAACGTGCCGTCGCCAGCATACCTATTGGTCACTGCGCGCGAGATTGTAATAGCCGGAGGCTCGAAAGACTGGGCTGGTCTGTCAGTTGAGGTTCGACGAAGCCAAACTCACGATAAACGAAGTTGCCTTCCCCGTCCCAAGAAAACTTGACGTCCTGGCCGGCGAGGCTGTTGTCGTGCAGGTCCCACTCGGCAACGTCGCGGTACCGGCCGTCGATGAACTGATGCAGTTCGCGCTCGGGCTTGTGGTCGATCTTGAAGTTGGCGTCGTTAGGCTTGATCACACGCAGGATAGACGTGGAAGCACGGGGGAAGGGTCGGGGAAGGCTCTCCTTGAACACAGAGTTGATGGAGAACTCGCGAGAGCCGCCGCGCTCAGGCACAAGATCGACGATACCCTCCCACCATCCGGTCCACTGTCCCTGCTGACCGCCCGAGGGCATCACGACATGGATACCTTCCGTCTTGAATCCCCAGCTGAGAACATTCCCGGGACGGGCAAGAAGCTTGCTAAGCCCGCTTTGGCCCTTGGAGGGAAGGAGAGACAAGAACGGCGTGAGGTTCTCGGTACACAGACGCAGGTAAGGAGCGTTCAGGTAGTAGTGCGTTAGATCTGCGGTCAGTTATGACATCGAGGCAGCGAACTCACTGTCTGATTGCCTTGCCGGTGGGTAGAGCTGCCCATACGTCCTCACAGTCGCTCCGGTGTGCTGCGAGCCGATGCCCGCGCAGAAGAGGCCGCCGAGCGCTTGTCGAACGCTGTCCCAGGCCTCGTCCGTGTCGCCCTCAACCTCCTTGAGCCACGCCCGGATCTCTCCTCCAGATCCTCCTGTGTCGTAATGCAACGGTCCAGTTTCTCCGAACCGAGTCTGCTGCCACTGACCCGATGCGAAAGACACCGTGATCTCAGAGGCCCCGCTCCGTTCCAGCGGAAGCAGGAGACTTGGCGGCGTCAACGAGTGATGTGATTCTTCTGTCCGTCAGCTTGAGAGAATACATGAAAGCTTCCAACCACTGACCGATACGCTCGCCATCTGCGTTGTTGTGGAGGGAGAAGTGGGTGGTGAACTGGAAGAGGACGCTGAGCTTGCCGTCTGGAAGCGGATGCAGGGTCAGCGATTCGTGGAAGGTGTCGTCCGCTGCTGATCTCCCAGTTGCGAGGGCTGTCGCCGCAAGCCCCAGTGCGGTGAATTTGTCGAACAGCCTCATGTTGGCTGCGTTGGGTTGTCAACGGCACCGGCTCGCTGAATGTTGTTGAGCTCAGCGCTCCGTGACGACCTCCACATCGACTGACGAGATCGAGATCCGAACGTCACGTGACGTCAGCAGGGCGTATATGGCCACGTGGATGTCTGACGCGCGCGCCCAGCCCAGCGCACAGATACGGGACCAAAAGTACACGCTTGAAAGCTCTCTCTGGATCGGTCGTCTTCCACCGTCACAGCCGCGTCGAGCACCGACTTTTGTTGTTGCTACCAACTTTCTCGACCAGCCCCGCGTGACAACGACTCTACACGCAAAATGGCAGCCGTCGCCCCCTCTGCCGCCCCCGGCCCCGTCGGCCCCGGAGCTAGCATCTCCGACTCCGCCTTCAATGACAAGGTGCGCACCTTCGATCGCGCCCCGGTGGCGCGTGCTGACCAGCTGCTGACATCAAACAGGGCAAGCCCACCGAGGTCAGGTTGTCCAACATGAACGCGGCCAAGGGTAAGCTAGTCGACTATGAAGCAAGCTGACTGTTAGCCGTTGCCGACGCTGTGCGAACGAGTCTGGGACCGAAGGGAATGGACAAGATGGTGAGTTAACCACGGTGTTCTGTCAGCTAACGTCAGATCACGACTGGAACCGGGGAAGTTCTTATCACCAACGACGGAGCGACCGTTCTGCAGCACATGGCTGTTCTCCACCCTGCTGCCCGTATGGTGCGTGCTTAGCTGACTCGTTTGAGCGATGAACGTGGAGCTGACTGTACAGCTTGTCGAGCTGTCCAAGGCGCAGGACATCGAGGCTGGTGACGGAACGACGTCCGTTGTCGTTCTTGCCGGAAGCCTGCTCTCGCAGGCCGAGAAGCTCCTCTCGCAGGGTATTCACCCTACCACCATTGCCCAGTCGTTCCAGGCCGCCGCCGCCAAGGCTGTCGAGTTCCTCGAGCAGATGTCGGTTCCCATCGACCTGAACGACAAGGAGACCCTCGTCCGCATCGCCGCGACCTCCCTCAACTCCAAGATCGTTTCCCAGTACTCCCCCACCCTTGCCCCCATCGCCGTCGAGGCCGTCACCCGTCTCGTTGACCCGACCTCATCAAACGTTGACCTTCGCGACATCCGCATCGTGAAGAAGGTCGGAGGAACGATCGAGGACACGACGCTCGTCGAGGGTGTCGCCCTGAACCAGCCGGTCGTCTCCAGCGCCGGTGGACCGACCCGGATGGACAAGGCGAAGATTGGTCTGATCCAGTTCCAGCTCAGCTCGCCGAAGCCGGACATGGACAACCAGATTGTGGTTAATGACTACAGGCAGATGGACAAGATCCTGAAGGAGGAGCGCCAGTACATCTTGAACCTCTGCAAGAAGATCAAGAAGACTGGATGCAACGTGCTCCTGATCCAGAAGTCGATTCTTCGCGACGCCGTCACGGACCTGTCGCTGCACTTCCTCGCCAAGCTGAAGATCATGGTCATCAAGGACATTGAGCGCGACGAGATTCAGTTCATCTCAAAATCGACTGGCGCCAAGCCCGTCGCGGACATCGAGCAGTTCACCGAGGACAAGCTGGGCGAGGCTGCGCTCGTTGAGGAGGCGGATGTTGGCGGAGCGCGTGTCGTCGAGATCACCGGCGTCAAGCACCCCGGCAAGACGGTGTCGATCGTGTGCACGGGCGCCAACTCGCTGGTGCTGGAGGAGTCGGAGCGCTCGCTGCACGACGCGCTGTGTGCTGTGCGCTGTCTGGTGAAGAAGCGTGCGCTGATTGCCGGCGGCGGTGCGCCCGAGATCCACGTGTCGCGGCTGCTCACGCAGTACGCGCAGACGCTCAAGGGCAAGGAGGCGTACTGCTACCAGGCGTTCGCGGACGCGCTCGAGGTCATCCCGACCACGCTCGCCGAGAACGCGGGCCTTAACCCCATCGCCATTGTCACCGAGCTCCGGAACAAGCACGCCCTCGGAGATGCCAACGCGGGCATCAACGTCAAGAAGGGCATCGTCTCGAACATCACCGCCGAGCAGGTCGTCCAGCCCCTCCTCGTCACCACGAGCGCGGTCGAGCTCGCCGCCGAGACCGTCGCGCTCCTCCTCCGCTGCGACGACCTCGTCATGGTCAGGTAGGCATAGAGTGTTAACGTAGATGTAATGGGCCGGCAGATGCATAAACTGAAAATGCACCGAGGTGTGCGTCGCTGACTCTGGCTCACCCGCTGATATTGTTTCTGTGACGGTCCCTCAGACAACCCCTGATGGGGCGTGCTTCGTGCTGAAAGTACAAGACCGGTATGGCTCTGATGACAGCGCTTTTCGTCTCTGATCCCTTCGATCTCCCCCATACGAAAAGAATGCGGGAGAGACATTTCAAACTTATTTGCATGATTATGAGTTGATGTAATAATGACTAATGCGTAATGAGTGTGAGCGAGACCGGCCTTGACGACGGTCTGATGCGTTTAGTGTCCCGAGTGACTATATATTCCAGTGTCCGAGCTGGAGACGGGGGATGAGAGTTGCGATGCGACGAGGATGATGAGATTACGTGTGACAATGGGTGAGAGAAGGTGGGAGAAGACCGAGTGCGCGACGCGTTTAGTACCAGTTGACGTCGGTGCGGCGGGGGCGCTTGGAGCCGGTGCGGCTCGGGCGCGCGCTGCCGGTGTACTGGGCCTTGGCGCGGGTCGGGGCCGCGAACTTGGACCAGCCCGAGACGATGGGGCGGAGCTTCTTGCTCGGCGCGGCGGAGGCGGCGGCGTCGATCGCTGCAGAGTTAGCGTTTGCGTCTCGCGGGTGTTTCTCGGGCGTCTCGCGGCAGAGGCCGTGGCCGTGGTGCCGTTCCTATCCCGGCTGTCTTCCTGGCGATTCCCGGCAGTGCCTCCTTGGAGACCCGGACCGGGGACCCGACCGCGACAACAATCCTAGAAGCACAACTCGGCAACAGCACTGGCAGCACAACAGGACAACAGCGCGACCCGACCCGACAACGCCGCATGCAGGGATACTCACAGCACGTGTCCTCGCCGGAGCAAGACCAACCAGTCGCGCACGCGCCCCAGTCGCAGCACTGGCCGCGCTGCGGCGCGCACCACTTGTCGCCACACGCAAACGTGCCAGGCGGGCAGCCCGAGCCGGAGACGGGGCGGATCATGAGGCGGGGCGCGCCGTCGCTGCGCTTCTGCGGCTGGCGGTTGGGTGCGGCGGCGGCGGAGGCGGCGAGCACGAGCGAGACGAGCGAGAAGACGGCGACCATGGTAACGAGCGTCGGGCGGAGCAGTAGGAAGCGGTACGAGGGACGAGAGGAATGCGATGGAAGGAGGGAAAGGGGGGATCTCGAGTTCTGCGACTGCCTTATGACTCTCGGGGACTGGGCAGAGCAAGGGGCACGCAAACTCTGAGCACCCCGGAACTCGCCTCGCAGCCCGTAGCGAGGAGAGAGACCAGAGAGAAGCATTCGACGCCCAGGTCCAGGACAACGGAAGAATTCACATGCTTAAACAAAGGACTGCAGGAGGAAGGTGAAGCAGGGACTGGTGGCATGCGAGGGTGCTTGTTTGCTCGCTGCAGGCTGCGCGGCAGAGGAGGACGAGTGGACGGGTGGACTGGGTGGACGACTGGCCTCGTTGATCGCTTGACCGCTCGGTCGGCGCCAGCAGGGCGAGCGAGGCAGAGTTCTGGACCCCCGAGCCCGAGACGTGGGCACCAGGCGTGACTATGAATAGAGCTGAGAAATGCTCGCCAGGCCCACAGGGTACCAGGATACCAGCTGTGCCTCCAGTATACCTGGACGCAGGCCGAAGGCATGGTCCCAGGACGCGGCGGCCCAGGATACCTCCGATGCAGAATTACCTGATGTCCTGGCGACGTCCTGGTGCTCCTGAGCCCCAGACGAGGCGGTCCAGGACGCCCTGGGCTGCTGTGTCTGCTTACACTTCCGCGAGCGAACACTGGCCGCCCCCGGCCGCGTGCCGAGCGCACCCTCCAGTCCAGCCCTGCAGAACACCCCTCGCATCGAAAGAACACCTGGGCTCACGTCCTGGAACACAGTCGTTTACGTCACCTTGGCCAACTTACCACCACCCTCTTTTCTGGGCTGACAGGGCCGGCAAGGTGGGCAGCGACACCTGGGTCGCCCAGCTGTGTTTTTGGTTTACACGCGGATGATCACGCCCGCCAGCCACCGGGACGCGAGCAACACGTTGCCACGGGCAACGAGCGCGACAACGCGCTCTCACGCGTCTCACGCGTCCCCGGCGCGGTTACAACCTCTGCACACAGCTGCTGCTAGTGCGCAAACGCAGACATATAAAGGACACAACAATGAGCAGAAACGCGGCCCAGCGCCGTCCTAGGCCCGCGGACGCAGGAGCGCAATTCAGAAGATGAAGAATCCAGGGTCCAGCTCGTCCTGGGTCAGCACTTGGCCCGAAGTCCGAGGAAGTGACTCCGTCGCCTCGTCCCCCGACGTCCCAGCCTTTGTCCGCGAGTGAGAGCTGCTCAGGAGGGCACACTGGGCCGAGTGGGTTGCAGTGCTGGGCAGTGCTTGCAGCCAGTGCAGCCGCCACCCCCGCAGCCTCGTGCAACGTCAATAGAGCGGAGTTATGCGCCCATCACACCGGAATATCACCAATTCACGAGGCATTCACAGGCTTATGCTTAGCGTGCCCAATGTTCGCGAGATCCTGGACGTGTGCCTTGCAGAGTTTCTCAGCAGGGCCTGAGTAAGTTGGTCAGTTGTTACTCGTCACCTCGTCGCGAAAGGCGCGTCCGATACGAACGCCAGGCTGCGCTGCTGAGAAGCGATGATCAATGCTCGCCTGACAGGTACACGCTGTCTTTCAACTGCATATCCTCCATCTCGTAATGACTAGAAAGCCTATTCTCGCTGCTGGTTCCTCGTACATGACACCAGGGCTACAACTTCAGTTGCACCCACCTGGGCATCGCAGCCCTTTCCTGGCATCTAGTTGTCCTCACCCTGGCAGTCAGTCGTTGCTCCTGCGCTCCGCCTCTTCTTCGGTACCCCATTCCTGTCGCCTGCCTTCCTTTGGCCGCGGCCGGGCTCAGTGTCGCTGGTATTCTCCTTCCAGCTTTGAGGCTGCCTCACTCCTCTCCTTGAAGCTGGGTGTCCCCTCCCTGTCACTGGAATGCCAAAGTCGTGTTGCAGCTCCGCATCCTGAACTTTTGCAGCTTTGTCAGCGATAACCTCAGCGTCGACGCTGCATTTAGCTCAGACGCTTCTGAATCTGCGTGGCCTCGTCTTCTGTCCCTACGACCTGACGCCGGGGCTCAGCTCTGCCGTGCAATAGCTGCCATCGCATTGCGCCCTCCCAGTCGGGCTCCTGATTTCCTCATGGCCTCTGTTCTCGATATCCCTAGTCGGCGGACCTGCTCCGAGCATCCCTAGGCGCCCTCACAGGCATCCCTAGTCCTCTCATCTGCCTCGTGGAGAGCGCCTGGCTTCCTCATGACCCGTGGCCGTTCACCTCTGCTACAGGGGAGACGAGTGGCCAACAACGCTTCTGACCCCGAGTTCCAGATCTTGGGCGAGATACGTACCCCCCGCCGACCCTCGTTCCTCGGGTGGCGCTGCCCTCGGCCTCTCGGCGCGCCTTCCAGTGTTCGACCGCGGGGCTGCGTCGCGCCCTGTTTGTCTAGTCGCAAGACCTAGAACTGCCATGTGCAGGAGTGCAGGCGCGTGAGGAGCTCGTAAACGCAGAAGTTATCGTTGATCTATCGGAAAAGAATGGCTCGGAGGTCCCTGGAAGCTCTAGGTCGTCCGCTAACCTTCCTCCGGATGAGCTGGCCCCTCGCTCGGTCCATGCATGTGCTCAGCAGAAGACAAGGGCTCGGAGGCTGTGCTCGACAGTTCCGCTTCGGCATGCAACGGCGGAGCTGTGAGGAATGCCCAGGCTTGGCGTTATGCTTACGCCCGACAAGGTTGTTCCTCTGAGCTAGACTGCACCTCTGCACCCAGAGCTCACGCCTTCCTGGTTTGCAGCGGCGCGGCCTGCCAGCAGAGGAAGACACGCTCATAGCTGGAGCATGCCTCGCCGTTCTGTGCCCCGATCTCGACCCAGCACAGCGCCGAAGCGCCCAGGGCCCCAGACCCACCCGGCGCCGCCACTCCTGGCCACTCCTGCCGACGCCGAGATCTGAGATCGCCCAATCCCCGCTGCTCGATTAGGAAGCCCCGTGTGCCTCGGACACACGGCACATGGAGAACTGCGTGCACACTGAGCGGCGGCGCCGTTTGCGTCTGCAGCTGATGGGAAACAGCGCGGGAATGCTCGTGCTCGTCTGCCACAGCGGTAGCCGGCGCCGCGCCGCGCTGCGGTGTCCTGTTCTCTGCAAGGACTGTGTCCAGAGCGCTGCCCGCGTTCATTTGAACGCTTTACCCACCGCCTGGCTCTGGCGCCAGCCTCAGTCTCCATTCTCTCACTGACGGTAAGCTCAGCTCTGCCTGACGGAACGGCCTAATCCCCTCGAAGAGTTTGTGAGTAACCTTCCCGACGCGGCGCTACTGTACACCGATGCATCGCTACACGACTAGACGAGGCCGCCCCAGGCGCCGAGGCCGGCGAAGACGCTCCCGAGCGCGACGATGAGTCCCTGCTTTGTCAGTTCGACACTATGAGATCAACTCACGCCCCACGTCACCGCGCCGACGCCGACCCGCCCGACCACCTTCCAGGTGAGGTTGAGCGCGATGTGGAGCAGCGTGACGAGCGCCCACGCGAGCGGCAGCCAGCGGCTCGGCTCGGGGCGCGGGCTGGCTGGCGGCCAGTGCCGCGCGATGCCGCCGAAGCTCCCTGCGTCGACGCCGCCGACAGACGGCCGCGGGTGGTGCCGGTACAGCGGCGCTGAGTCGAAGTAGAACGCGCTCAGAATCAGCGTGAGACCCAGATTGAGGAGGAGTGTGTCGATACGCCAGAGGATGTGCAGGGGCAGGGGGATGAGCTGCGGTTAGCTGAGACAAGCGTCGCGTAGCTTACGGGGAAGGGCACGCCCATGACGTCCTCGAGTTCTGTCGTTAGCTTTGAAGGCCCAGATAAGCTCACCCCTGCGCGCGCGCATGTTCTCGAGCACCTCGACACGCCGCTCGAGCTCCTCTTCCTCCAGCAGGACCTCCTCCTCTGCCTCCTCGGGGAAGTCGTCGTACGCCTCCTCGGCGTCGTCGGCGTCCCACGCACACGCGCCGCACTCCTGCGGGGCAGCGTCGCCCAGCACGTCGCGGTAGAGCGCAAGCTGCTCCCAGCCCTGCACGATGCCCCACACCGTCTCGGCGGTGCCCCACCCGAGGCCGAGCCAGAAGCTCGAGTGGAAGCCCGACGTCGGGCTCGGCACCGTGAGCGGGACGGACAGCAGGCGCAGCGCCTCGTGCAGCGCCGTGCTGAGGATCGTGGACAGAATGACGGCACCAGCGGGAGAGACGCGCAGCGCACTCGTCGCCACGAAGGCGGGCACGCGAAGCGCCTGAACCGTGATCGACGCGAAGACGCCGATCGAGAACGCCTTCCAGTAGAACGGGTGCGGGTACGTCTGCCCCGCCTTGCGCTCGTCGCGGCTTGGCGGCCTGGGGTCAGCTATGGGCCGCGCATATTAGCTAGAGTCCGCTCACCATCCCCACGTCACGAGCGCGACAAGCCCAGCGAAGAAAGCCAGCGTCGCCAGTGGGACGAGCATGTACACCCAGCGGAGGACGTGCCAGCTCACTGTGGTCAGTTTCGACGAGTACGTGGTAACTCACGGCTACGCAGCTGCGCCTCGTCCTCGTCGTCCAGGCCGTCATCGTAATCGTCGGCGGCAAAGCCGTTGAAGGGCCGGGGAGTGATAGAGCCGCTGCCACGCGTGCTCGGCGGCTCGATCTGGAGCGCCGGGACTGCGCCGTAGGTGACGCGGGGCGCGCGGCGGGGCAGGGGCGTGTTCTCGCTTGCGTCCTTTGCGCCGCCGGTGGGGAGGGGCATGGCGGTGGCGAGAAAGGGAGATTGGGGAGTGTGTGAAAGTGTGCGAAACGAGATGGGTCGAGGAGCAGAGATAGCGCTATCGCGGCGCCAGATGCCGACATTATTTGGCTTGCGGTCCAGCGATCTCACACGCCATCACCCACCCACACGCGCACCCGATCTGGCGGCGGCGACGGCCTGGCCCCCTCCACTTGCACGGAAGCAGAGTCGCGCGAGAGCCATGCAGTGGACACATGGGATGTCAGATTTCTCACGTGACGGATACCAGTGTCGCAAGGACGCGTTCCTGGGTGTGCCTGGGACCTGGGCGAGGCTTGCTGGTACGACCTGGGTTGGAGCGCACGGGGGCGGACCTGGCGGGCGGCGCGGGCGGGCGATGGAGGTGGAGGTTGTTTTAAGCGACGGCGCGTGCAGACATTGACGAGTCGCGAGACCGGAGCGGACGCGTACCTGAGTGGAGGTGGAGGCGGCTGCTGTCGGACTTGTCGTCGGCACCGTCCAGGTGGAGGTGCATGCCACCTCCTCTGCTCTGCTCGCCGTTGAGTCCGCTGGGCAGTGATGACATGATGGCTGTGAGGTGTGCCGGAGCCGGGGGGACGGGCGCCGGGTGTGTGAGCAGCGTGCGCGTTGCGCTGCGCGGTGACGAGCTCCCACCGTATGGTCGCTTTTGCCGGCTACGCAGATACCGACGCTCCGGGGCCCAGGTTGGCAGGGCGGGGGCGGGACCAAATCGCGTCACCGGGCAGCGTGCCCACACTTGAGCGACCAATAGCCGAGCCCTCGAAGCGGAGCATAGCGCCGGGCGAGCTTCAACATTCCCCCTCCGCTCACCCCTCGGCACTCGCACTATATCCAGACCGGCTCTCCCTCCTTTCTTTTCTTTTTCCTTGCCTTCTCGTCGCCCTCGCCGTCGATCAACCACCACGCCAACGCTTCCGCAAGCGTAAAGTACGAGCAGCCCGCCCTTCCCGCCCACCACCATTCCGTCGCAACCAGCCATGTCTGACGAAGCCCAAGACATCAAGGGTGAGCAGGTCGCCCAGAAGTCCACCGTCGACCCCGTCAAGTCGTTCCTCTCCGGTGGCTTCGGTGGTGTCTGCGCCGTCCTCGTCGGCCACCCCTTCGACCTCACCAAGACCCGTCTCCAGACCGCGCCCCCCGGAACCTACACCGGCGCCGTCGACGTCGTCAAGAAGACCCTCGCCCGTGATGGCCTCAAGGGGTGAGTCGCCTGCGCCAGCTATTCGCTTGTCGCGTGCTGACACTCGCAGTCTCTACCGTGGTATCACCCCTCCCCTCCTCGGTGTTACTCCGATCTTCGCCATCTCCTTCTGGGTGAGTCTCCACACGATATAGCCGGCTCGGTGGTGCTGGGAACTGGCGATCGGAATAGGCACAGACCATTGCCGTCGGCGAATCGGGCAGATAGGCAAATGGGCCATGGACCAATCCACCACCAGCGTCTGCACCCCCGTGATGCGGGGTCCTCATGTGGTGCTCAGGAGACCACGGGGCTCAGCGGGGTGCCGCGCGTGTGCCGTCTGCTGTTCGCCAGAAATGCGTCTCCATTTTCCCGGTTTGGATGTCCGGTCCTTTGGCTGTTGCCGTACTGCCGCGTCCAATTTCCCGATCGGCGTTCACCTCCACCTCTGCCGTCTCCAGCCTCCACTTGCCTGCCGCGCCGTGCCGCATCTCGAGGGCGATTCGCTGACCGCCGCAGGGCTACGACGTCGGCAAGCGCATCGTGTATGCCATGACCCCCGAGCGCAAGACGGAGGCGCTCACCATGCCCGAGCTGGCCTTCGCCGGTTTCTTCTCGGCCGTGCCCGCGACCTTTGTCGCCGCGCCCGCCGAGCGCATCAAGGTCCTGCTGCAGGTCCAGGGCCAGGGCGGCAAGCCGGCGTACACCGGCCCCGCCGACGTCGTGAAGAAGCTGTACGCCGAGGGCGGCCTCAGGTCGATCTTCCGCGGCACCGGTGCCACCCTCGCCCGTGACGGTCCCGGTTCGGCTGTCTACTTCCTGACGTACGAGGTCATCAAGAAGCAGCTGTCTGGCTCGCCGACGATCGACCCCAAGACGGGCGAGGCCGTCGCGGCCCCCCTCTCGCTGCCCGCCGTCATGTTCGCCGGTGGTACCGCCGGTGTCGCCATGTGGTCCCTCGCCATCCCCCCCGACACGATCAAGTCGCGCCTCCAGTCCGCGCCCCAGGGCACGTACTCGGGCTTCATGGACTGCGCCCGCAAGCTCATCGCCCAGGACGGCGTCGGCGCCCTCTGGAAGGGCTTCGGCCCCGCCATGGGCCGTGCGTTCCCCGCCAACGCCGCGACGTTCGTCGGCGTCGAGCTCTCGCTCGCCGCCATGAACAAGCTCTGGTAATCTGTCAGAAGCCAGCAAAAGAAGTCTAATCATCGATAGAGTTGTATTTCATGCAGCATTGGATTTACGGTCTACGGGAGCGAGCGAGGGGAACAGGGTGCATGGGCAAGTGGGAGTGAGTTCGTTGCATTCTGGCTTTACTGTGTACGGGCGCGCAATAGAGCTGGTTGTTCTCGGTCACCGTGGGTCGGAGCATCTATCATTCCCTCTTTCCCAACTGTCGCACTGCTGGTCACTTGCCCAACTTTCTTCCCTACCAAATGTGGCCGAGGTACGGGGCACCTGTCTCTCACGTTCGCCTGGTGCTGACTTCTCCTAAGAGGCAAGCCGTGTCCGCAAGTTGACAAGCTAGCGGACGGCGTAGGTCTAGTCATTCGAGCATCGATGTCATGCAGATGGCGGGGTTGCCGCTCGGCTCTGGCCAGAACGAGTCTGAGGCGGCACAATGGCACGGTCGAGGAGCGATCATCGTCAAACGCAGCCCAGCACTGCCGTTCCCTCCCATCTTCCTCCCCACAGCTATCCTCTGATCCGTGCTGCAGCCGCCTGTTGTAGTAGAACTGCCACCTGCATCCATACTGTATATCACTATGTATCTACGCCGCCCTAGTACTCGAGGTGCTTGTAGAGCGTCGTCTCGAGCTCGTGCCACACGGCCGCGAAGGGGTCCTTCTGGCTCCGATCCTCGACCTCGCGGTTGCGCAGGAACTGCGTGCCGCCGCATGCCGCGATGCCGGCTTGGGGGTCGAGCCAGAACTCGGTCGTCGCGATGCCGCCCCACGTGCCGCTGCCCTTGCGGCGCCCGCCCTCCGAGTCGGCGAGGTTGACGCACATGGCGACCGAGTGGCCGAGGCCCTGCCCGCCGTTGTCGCAGAGCGCGGGGTCGACTGCCGTCGTCGTGCCGGCCCCGACCATGCGCGCGAGGTTGGCGTGTGCCGTGTTCCCGTCTCCGCGCGGGGGCAGGGCATCTTGGAAGAGCAGCTTGAAGCCCTCGGGCGACACGAGGCCGGGCCTGTCCTGGCACGCGAGCAGGCCGCGCAGGAAGGTCAGGTACGCCGCGTTCGTGCCCCACAGCCCGCCACCGCCCGAGAGCTGCCCCGGCTCGCCGGTCAGCGGGCGGCGCGGTTGCGTGAGCTCGAGCTCGCCCACGGCGTTACGCGTCGTGACGTGCTGCCAGCGGCCGACGATCTCGGGCCGGTTGAAGAACGTCACGTCTTCCTGCGTCAGGCCGAGCGGGCCGAAGATGTGCTGCTGGAAGTACTCGTCCAGCTTGAGGCCAGACGCGCGCTCGACAATGACGCCCGCCCAATCAATCCCGATGCCGTACCCGAACCGCTGCCCGGGCTGGAACAGCAGCGGCTGCGCGAGGTCCGCCGCCGTCCCGCCGTACGTCTTGCCGAGCCCGTGCGCGGTGTTGTACGCCAGCAGCGCAGGCGACATGAAGCCGTACCCGAGGCCGCTCGTGTGGGTCAAGAGATGGCGGAGCGTGAGCGGCACCTTGCGCGGCTCCGTGACGGCCTTGCCGTCCTCGAAGGACAGCAGCACGGGCTGCGCCCACAGCTCGGGCGCGTACTTCTCCACGATGGCGGGGTCGTCGTACGACAGCACGCCCGCCTCGACGAGCTGCAGCGCCGCGACGCCAGTCACGAGCTTGGTCTGCGAGTACAGCTGGAGCGCTGGGGTCAGCGCGCCGTGCCCCGTGAGGGATGCGCTGGAGGGTGGACTCACTCGTCTGCTCGTCGACGGGCCCCTTCTCCGGCTCGCCGAACACCCGCTCGCCCGCCTGCCCCGCGTACAGCACGCCGTCCTTCGTCGTCGCGGCGAAGTGCAGCGCCGGCACGGTGCGCGTCGCGACCGCATTGGCGAGCAGCGCGTCCAGCGCCGCCTTGCCCTCGGCGCTGAGCCGGGGTGTCTTGCCGGCGGCAGGCTTGCCGTGTCCCCCGGAAGGGGCGATGTCGATTTCCTGCGTCTGCGTCATGCTTGTCGCGCTCGCTCCAGCGGGTCGGTCAGTGTCAGTGTGGAGAGAACACGAGTGACGAGCGAGCACTAAGGGCCGGTAACAAGGCTATATACTTCGCCGCGGGGGCTCGGGTTTCGGCCCGCGCGTGCGTCGGCGATCACCGACGGCCCACCCCCGCCGGACACTAGCTATTCCTGGCCGGTGACGCTGATAACGGCGCTGGACACATGTGACTCGGCCGCGTGCTCGGCGCCGGTGCCGTCCCCTGCTGCTCTGCAGCTCTCTGCATCGGAATGTTGCCCCGAGATAGCAGAGCCGCCGGCAGTCACCGAGCCGGTCTCCAGCGGGCGCAGACTCGTGGGGCCCTCCTCGTCAGCCTCCACCTTACACATCGACAGCAACACCCGCCCTCGCCCATGTTCCAGAAGCTTAACGATAATGCGGCCCCCAGTTGCCGCGGAGCGCATAGCCCCCGTGCGCCAGCGCGATAAGCTGTGCCGTCGTTTCGGAGTGGCCTGCTTGGACACCGCTCTCCAGTCCCCGGCGGGAGAGCCGTGCCTGAATGCCACGTCTCGTGTTTCACGCCGCCCAAAAGTCGACGCCCTTCGGCGCATTGTTGTTGTCACTTGTGTTGTTCCCTCCACACTTTCTCACACTCCTTTGCACACGCACACTCCACACAATGGGATTAATACGGTGAGCTGGAGTCTCGTTTCGGGGCTGACAGACAGACTAGGCGTCTGCATCTCGGGCGTGTACGGCGCGTTCCTCCTCTGGGCGATTGCGCAGGAGCGGCGTGAGTGCTGGGCATACCGCGCAAGCTGACCCCAGTATCGAAGCCATTTCCGTCACGAGGGCCGCACCCGACACTGGACAAGTTCCCGTCCCCGCTGTTCTTCAACTTCTGCCAGGCGCTCGCGTCCGCGACCTGCGCCGCCGTGTACCTCCTCGTCAAGGCGTGGGGCGCGGGTAGCAAGGAGGGCGTGCTGTCCGTTCTCGGCGTCACGCGGCTCGTCGAGGGCGTCAAGGAGGTCGTCGAGGCGAATCGACCGAAGAGCGGGAGCGCTACGCCCGAGGTCACGAGCGAGAGCGAGAAGCAGACCGTCCTCATGAACGGAAACGGGAACGGGAACGGCGCAGCGGCGAAGAAGTCCCTCGCGAACGGCACCGCCGCACAGCGCCCGTGGTACCAGTCCCTCCCGGCGCTGCTGCTGCAGGTGTCCATCTTCCAGACGACGGCGGGGCCGATCGGCTTCCTCGCCCTCCGGCACATCTCGTACCCCATGATGGTCCTCGGCAAGGTACGCTTACAAGCTTAAATGAAAATGCTCTTAGCTGACGCCCAGAGCTGTAAGCTGATCCCGGTTCTGCTGCTGAACGTGCTGCTGTACCGGCGGCGGTTCGGGCGGCAGAAGTACGTCGTCGTCGGGCTCGTGACGCTGGGCATCTCGCTCTTCATGCTGAACGGGAACAAGAAGGGCGGCGGCGAGAACTCGGCGTACGGGCTGCTGCTGCTGCTCGTCAACCTGCTCATCGACGGGCTCACGAACTCCACGCAGGACCAGCTCTTCGCCCTCTACCCGGGCTACTCGGGGCAGCAGATGATGTTCATCATGGCGTCGATCACGGTGTGCGTGCTCTCGCTGCCGATGCTGCTGCCGATGCCGGCCGCGCCGCTCATGGCGTCCGGGCAGGGCCTCGCGTCGGCGTTCAGCGCGCCCGTCGTCATCCGCTCGCTCCAGTTCCTCGCAACGCACCCCTCGGCGCTCGCTCCCCTCGCGGCGTACGCAGCGCTTGGCGGCCTCGGCCAGATCTTCATCTTCGAGACCATCAGCCACTTCGGCTCGCTCACCCTCGTCATGGTCACGGTCACTCGCAAGCTGTTCACGATGCTCCTCTCGGTCTTCGTGTTCGGGCACAAGCTCAGCGCGGGGCAGTGGGCGGGTGTGGCCGTCGTGTTCGCCGGCATCGGCGTCGAGGCCGGGTGGAAGCGGCGCGAGGCCATGAAGCGAGCGAAGCGAGACTGAGCAGCTGAGCGGCAGACGCAAGCGCGGCGGCGAGTACGTAGGTTGGTGCACGTCAGAACCGTCTGTGCGGTGGCAGAGGGGGCGAGGGCGAGTGAGGAACAGAGCTTAGTCCGGCCACAAGGCCAAGCCAGGCAGACGTGCGACTCAAGGGACGGACGAGGGACGAGGGGAGCCCATGCGGGCCCGGCGGAAAATGTACGAAAGCAGCAAGCCTGGCCGCACCACGGCGGCGCAGTAGACAGCAACACCTAGACCATCACAATGCATTTCACTGGACACTTTGTCATGCTCCCGACCGCGACCCGCGATCATGGCCGCGCCAGCCCCGCCGCCGCCGTCGCCGGTGCGCCGCACGTCGTCGCAGAGCAGCAGCAGCGGCCGGGCGCTCATGAGTCACGTGCTCCTCCGCTGCGTCATTGGCGACGAGCCGCTGCACCATATCCCTCTGCCGCTGCCGCCCACTCCGTCCATCCTCACGCCCCTCTCGCCGACCCTCTCGCGCACGCCGACAGAGCACTGCCACGGCTACACCCCCGCCGTCATGGGAGTCTCGGATGAGTGAGTGCTTTGGCTGGCCTGCGGGCAGAATGAGCTGTGTGAGCTCGTCCCACGCCCATCGGTCGTCACCAGGTGGAGGTGTGGACGGGGATTTGTTTACCTGAGACCTGGAGCTGACGGAGCCGCAGGTCCTTCCTCCCCCAGATTGTGGGCGTGTTCTTCGCGACTTTCGACCCGGTGCTGGGCCCAACGGTGTTGCACCAGGTGCCGGAGCGGCTGATCTCGTCCTCGGCCTCTGAGCCGGACGGGCGGCGGTCACCATCGATCTCGCGTTCGCGGTCGGTGTCGCGGACGCGCACACGAGCGCGCGCCTCGAGCTCAGTCAGCGGCCCGAACCGGACTGCGTCGCCGCTGTCGCTCCCGTCTCCGGCGGCGACGCGCGAGACGACGCCGACGCTGACGCCCGTGCCGCTGCCGCCGCACACGCCGACGCCGGAGCGCGCGCCGGACCGCCCGCTGCCCGCGCTCCTCGACTTCAGCTCCATGAGCGAGTACGTCATCCCCAAGAGCAGCCTGCAGGGCAAGCTGGTGATCTTCCGCACGCGCGGCAACTGGGCCGACGGCGACGACAGCGACGACGACGACGACGACCGCACCCACGAGTACAAGGTCATGGGCGTGCCCAGCGTCGTCGAGGTCGACGGACGCTACAAGCGCAACCAGTACATGTGGAACACGTGCTTTGTGTTCCGCGCAAACGCAAGCGTGGAGGCCTTTGAGCCCGTCGTGCGCAAGACGGCACGGATATTGCGCAGCGCAGAGGTGAGTGGGCCCAACAGCTAATTCTAGCGCCACATATAGCTGACCCCCAGATCGACTCGGGCTTCCTCTCGAGCCCGAAGCCGGAGCACACCCCCATCCCCGCCGTGCTCGAGCAGCTGTTCGAGGACCTCAACTCGTACTCCGAGACCTCGATCCCGCTCGACGGGTACAACTGGCTCGAGCTCAAGCTCTTCCCGTACTTCCGTGAGTTGCCGCCGTGCCCAGCTGCATGTGGTGTGTGACAGCTGACGCCCACAGCAAACCCACCGCAGGTACACGACTGGGACGTTCCGATTCCGCTCGTCGACTTCAAGTCGCTCCAGGACGCAAACTGGGACATCACGGCCGCGCGCGTCGCGCCGCACATCAACGGCGTCAACCACGCGGCGCGCATAGCGCAGCTTGCTGACGCCGACCCCGCGCTCGTGCGCGAGACGCTCAGGCATCTGCTCTACTATCAGGTCATCATGATGGTGAGTCCCTCTCTGCGGCTCTGAGGGCTGTCGCCAGCTTCTTCTGCTCCTTTTTCTAGCTGACAAACAGGTGGACATCTTCCAGTACAGCAACATGTACACGACGACGCCGTCGTTTGCGCGGCTGACGGCCGACGAGGCCGTACAGTCCGAGTGCGGCACGTACGTGACGCGGCAGGGCTCGGCCGTCGCGGACTGGCCGGTGCTCGCGGGGCTGTACGCCAAGCTGCGCCCGGGCACGAGGCTGCACAAGTGGTGCGAGGTGCATCGGATCACGGAGCGGGGCATCGACCCGCGGCGCTTCGTGACGTTCGGCGTGATCAAGGGTTTCCTGCGGCGCGTGCACCGCTGGCCAATAGTACTGGACCGGTCGGTGCAGCTGTTCCTGCCGTCGTCGCAGCCAACGTCGACGCTCGGCGTGCCCGAGCATCCCCGCCGGCGCGTCGGGTTCCAGCGCGGTGGCGACTCGGGCTTCTCCCGACACGGCGGGCACGGCGGGCACGGCCACAGCGGGCACAGCGGGCAAGGGCACAGCGGGCACGAGCGGCACGGGGGCTTTCTGGAGCGTGCGGAGCGCGGCGAGCGCGGCGCGCTCGACAGCACGATCACGCTGCGCAGCGAGAGCAACTCGAGCGTGCCACCGAGCGTCTCGCCGGGAAGCCCCGCGCAGGCGTCGCAGCGGGCCGGCAGCCACATCTCGCAGTCGGCGTACCAGCACGCGCAGCTCGGGCGGAGCGCCGGCGGCGACACGCACCCGTCCTTCTCGTCGCGGCGGGGCGTGCGCTCCGGCGTGAGCGGGATGAGCGGCGGCATGTCCGGCGGCGTGTCCGCGCTCAGCACGGGCATGAGCGGGATGAGCGCAGGCTTGAACTCGGGCATCGATCGCGGCTCCGGCGCTGGCAGCACCGGCCGCCGAGAGCAGAGGCAGGTCGAGCGCGAGGACCAGCTCCTCGCCCTGCTCGACGGGCACCACCACGCAGACGAGATCCAGGTCGCGCTCGGCCTGAGCTGGACGCAGCTCGAGAAGGTGCTCGGGCTCGAGGAGATGAAGGGCGGCATCGGGCGCAAGGGCGTCGCCGTCGTGTACAACTGAGGCATCCACGGGGCCATGTAATATAGAAATACATTCGGTGTTGCGATGTCCACCATCTGATGGTATATATGCTGAGTTTGAGCCGGAAAGGTTGCAGGTCTATGGGAGGGAAACGAGAAGCTGATAGAGGAGCTAGAGAGGACGCAGGAAGGCTCACTTGGCGCTGCCCCGGCGCACAAGGTCGAGGAACGACTCCTTCGTCAGCACGTCGTCCTTGCCGCCGCGGCCGAGGATGTTGTCCTTCTCCTTGCGACTCTTCGGCGCCTCGGGCTTGAGCCCCGCCTTGTCGGACAGCGTCTTGGCGGCCGCCTCGGCGTTCTTGGACGCGACGAGGATTGCGTTGAACAGCTTGATAACTGGGCTGTCAGCTAACGCACATCACCCCGGCAGCTTGCGCCTGCGTCTGCGTAAACTGGCCCGGCCGGAGGGCTCAGTGCAGTCCGCTGTTCACTCACCACCCCTCTGCGCCGTCTTGCGCAGCGCGCGCTCGAACTCCTGACTCCCCATCTCGGCCCCGGGCGCGGGAACCCAGCCTTCGACGACGTCGCGGACGCGCGCGCGGTCGAGGCGCTCCATGCGCTCGGCCTTGAGGACGCGCGCGGCGCGGCGCTCCAGCCGCTCCGCCGCCTGGCTGGGGGGCAGCGGCTTGGCGCTGAGCGCGAGGATCGGCTGCGCTTTCGGCTTCTTCTCCTTCTTGTCGTCGGCGCCGTCCGCCTTCGCCTTCTTCGCCTTCTTGCTTGTCGGCTCGGACAGCAGCGACGTCAGCGTCGATCCGAACTCGCTCGCCGTCGTCGGGCGCTTGCGTTCTGCGCGTCAGCTCGTGCTTCATAATCGAGGTGAGGAGCAGGGCGACTCACTCGGCTGCTTCTTCTCAGACCCCGCCTGCGCAAGCTCAATCTCCTCGTCCGTGTCCAGCTCGTACTCGTCGTTGTCGGCAAAGTCGTTGTCGTCCGAGCTCCCCGGCTCCGGCGACGGCGCCTTCACCTTGGCCGTTTTGACCGCCACGGTCGCCTTGGCCTTGCCCTTCGAGCCGGTCAGCTTGCTGGGCCCGGCTACCGCACTCGTCTTCTTCAGGATGCTCTTCGGCGCCGACATGGTTGGCGATGGCGGCGGGCTGGGGTGATGTTGTGACGCAACAAAGCTGCTGCCGCACGCACATAGCTGCCCGCAGGCCGGTGGACATTGAAGATCTGGTACAGCTTGCGGAAAATTTCCTTATCCGGCCCCCGCCGGTAACCTCAGGATATTGTTTCCTTCTCACTCCTCCGGTCCCTGCATCTTTCACGACCTCGAAATCCGTCATTTCGCCTTAACCTCGCCGTTTGTGTAAAACCACCTTTTCTAGCTTCCCCCCACCCGCCACCCCACCAGCAGCAACACCATGGTTCTCGTCGAGGAAGTCAAGGAGGAGATCATCGTCGACCGCGAGTCCGACTACGAGACCGAGTCCGAGTTCTCGGAGGACGACGCCGACTCGGTCGTCTCAGAAGACGACTTCGACCCGAGCGCCGAGACGCTCGCCGACCGGGTGGCCGCGCTCAAGGACATTGTCCCGCCTGAGACGCGCAAGTCGCTCGCCAACACGGCCGAGACGATCAAGGCCTGGAGCTCGGCCGCCTACGCCCTCTCCGGAAACGTCGCGTGGTGGGTCTGCACGTCGGCCATCCTCGTCGCCCTCCCGCTCGCGCTCGCGTCCGAGAACGAGGCCATGATCACCCAGCAGGAGCGCGAGCTCCAGATGCAGAGCACCGGCCAGCAGCAGGTGAGTTTGTCCCCAGTGGAGAGCGGAATCGGCGTCGCCCGGCGGCGAATATGAGCTTTCCGCAGTTGTTGCTCCGACAGCTTGCCAGGTGACGAAAAGTCATCGGCTCGCCGCCGCCGCTGCCGAATCCGCCCAGCTGAACACGCATCAGCCAGTAGCTGACATCCCAGCTCATGGGTGACGTCCCCGGACAGCCCGGCCAGCAGCAGCAGGGTGTCCTCCCCGCCGGCTTCTAAGCATCCCCGGCCCAACTTCAAAAGCTCGTGTATCTCGCATGGCTTCCGGCATCTCCAGACATGAGCCGGCAAGCACCTATCTTCTCCAATCAAGAACAAGCAATAGCTAGCAGACCCTGCTTATAGTGTATGACTTGATGTATGGCATCACTTCTCGACGGCGATCAAAGACATGGGGTGGCATTTTACAGTATGGTAGAAGAGACATCTATCTAGATTATATCTAATCGGATCCGTGGGGGACGCTGGCGACTTGACTCAAGCGCCGACGCTGCCCATCGACTCGACGCGGCCCTTGCCCTTCGTCTCGTTGCCGACGAGGTCGGTGATGGCGCGGAACGACGAGGGGTTGATGCGCACGACCTGTCTGTTAGTTACTACAGGGAGGGTCAACTCACGGCCTCCCACTCTGCGTCCATCTCCTCCTCCTCCGTGTCCTCGACGAGCTCCATGAGCTTCTCCTTGATGCGCTTCGCGTCCTTGGCGGGCATGGTGATGCGGACGCGCATGCGCACGCGCTCGACGGGCAGCACGCTGTCCGGCGCCGAGAGCTGGCGGATGAGGTCGAGCGCCTGCGCCTTGGCCGTCTTGTCCGCGCGCGTGCTGTACCCGATCTCCGTCATGGCCTTCTCGACCATGCCGACCGTGTGTTTCCGCTTCGTCGCCGGGTCCACCGTCATCTCGGCGACGAGCGTCGCGATCTCGCGCGACAGAGACGCAAGCTGATGCCCCCTCTCCAGGTTGTTCACCTGCAGCTCGCCCTTGCGCAGGATCTGGCGTCAGCTTGTCTCGAAGAGAAGAAAGCTCACCTCCTCGAGCACCTTGTCCAGGTTGTCGGAACCGAACGCCTTGGTCCAGTCGTCCTTCTTCGCGACCTGGCCCTTCGGGACGTTGGTGAAGATTTGCTCGATCTGGATGACCTCGGACAGGTCCTTCTCACTGTTGTGTCAGCTGGAACGGCACGTATAATAGCTGAAGCCATCTGAGTATACTCACACGCCAGATCGGAACTCGTTTACCTTGTTCTTGTAGCAGGCGATCTGTTGTCAGGCAGTGAGGGCGGAGCTGAACCTACCTCGAAGCGCTTGCCGCCCTTCTTCATGCGCACGATGGACACATTCGTCAGTCTGTCTGTCAGCTCGAGGAAGCGTAAAGTAAGCTGACTTGATGTTTGTTCCGGGTTGCCTGATCATGGTTTGAGGTGGTGGCTGCCGGAGACTGTGGAAGCAACAAGCAACTTTCAGCGTCCTCGTGCGTCATGGCGCCTCCAGGTCTCCGTCATGAGTCCTCAGTCAGCGATGGCCTCCGGGTCCGGTGAGCGGCAAAAAAGTCGGGAGTTTATTCAACCCTCCGCTTGTGACTGGATCGCGCGTCACGTGCCGGGCCGGCTCCGCCGCAACTATGACGAAAGTGCAACTGCCCGGCCCAGCGAGCCCAGGACATTGGACAGGCATACCCGGCCAACGGCTAACGGCGACGACGTCTTCTCATCTTATCTATCTCTCACCGTCTTCCCCGACTCGAGCATGCCGAGCGCCTGAGTCGCTGCTACTGCTGACCCCTGCACCCCACCCTTCACCTCCCCACGCACCCACACATACACACCGACTCCGCCCCGCCCGCCCCGCCACCGCCCTCGTGTGATCACGCGACACCATGCCCAAGACCTACGAGAATGAGATCGTGTTCAAGTACGCTGGCACTTGCCTCATCCAGCTGACAGCAGCTACCCGCCGGGCCACACGCTCAACTGGCTCATGCGCAAGTATCCGAACCCGTACGCGACCCACGTCCACAGCGTCGACACGCTGAGCCGCACGATGGACACGGAGACGGGCGTGATCCGTACCGAGCGGATAATCGGCGTGCAGCAGGGCGCGCCGAAGTGGATCACGAAGGTGGGGTGCGGCGTAGTCGCAGCTAACAATCCGCCGGACTAGCTAACGGCAGCTCTTCAACCTCCCCGAGACGGCGTACGTGCGCGAGGTTGTCTTCTCGGACCCCGAGGCCGCCGACGGGCCAAGCGCGACGTGCATGTCGATGAATCTGAATCTGGCGCAATACGTGTAAGTGATGAGAGCTGTTGAGGCTTGACACATAGCTGACGCCAGGTCGTGCCTCGAGTACATCACGTACACGCCGTATCCGTCCGGACAAGGGAACGAGGCGCCGGCGACGCTGTTCCGGCAGCGCGCGCTGATGCTGTCGCAGTTCCCGACGGCGATGATCGCGCGGCGGATAGAGAAGGCGAGCGTGGAGCGCTTCGCTAGCAACGCGGGCATCGGGCGGAAGGGCTTCGACTGGGTCCTCGAGACGGGGTGGAAGCGTGAGTCTCCGCTCCTGCCGTCCTCCTTCTCCTTCTCCTTCGAGACACTAACGGGCAGAATGGTGGAACAACTCGCGACGAGAACAAGACAACTGAACGACTCTCCCACTCTTCAACAGACTGTATCTCTCTATATCTTATACAACAACACTGCATGCATTTTCACACTCATCTGGCCGCATCGCGCCCGATGGCGTTCGGCAGGACGCCGAAATTTTAGTCAGTCGGCAAACTGCAGGCGCTCCGTGCACGCCGTATCTGGCCGCAGAACCTGGCGCAGGCGCAAACGTGCTTCCTCTGCGTGCAGCCAGTTCTGCGCCAGCGCACCAGGTTGCACCGTCTGCAGCTCGAGCTATGTGTGCTTCTCGCAGGTAGACCAGAATTGACAACCACGTGCGCGTCAGTCACCAGCTGTCACCTGACGCACCTCCACCAGCCTTGAGCTGCGCACCTCCACTTGAGCGGTCCAGAGATTGTTTTGGCCTTCCCTCGCCAATACCGACCTGCCCAAGACTTGCCGAGACTAGCGGCCCAATGTCCGACTCCGAGGACGAGGTGCGCGAGTGCCCGCCATGTCCGGCGCCCTTCGTCCGTCTGCCGCCCGACGCACGACAGGTGCTCGACGCCGATGAGGAGGTGAGTTCGTCTTACTCGTGCCGCCTTCGTTGGGTCGGCTCAAGCCGGCTGGAGTTATTTGGTGTACCCCACGCAGTCCTAAGTGCGAAACAGCGCTGAGACCAGATCTTTGAGCTGTACATGACCGTCGAGCCGGATGACACGGGCGGGCTCGGGTACGTCTCGAAGGCGGGGGAGCTGTGTGTGACGCTCGAGCTCGAGCCGCCCGTCACGGCGGCCATGGGGCAATTGAGTCTGGGCGGTGCTCCTGACTGTGCTTCTTCCAATTCTGCGCCGGATCCGGCAACGGGTATGGGCAGGAAGAAGCGGGCCGGGCGCGCGCGCACGGCGCGCAAGGCGGCGAGAGAGAGCGTCTCCCTCGAGCTGCAGCTACACCAGGACCCGTCGGGGCTGCACGCGCGCTCCGGCGAGACGGGCACGGTGCTGTGGCGCTCGTCGCTGGCGCTGGCGGAGAACACGCTGCGCACGCTCGTGTTCGAGCCGCCGGGGTGGCTCGACTGGGGCGTGCGCGTGCTCGAGCTCGGCGCCGGCGTCGGGCTGCTTGCGGCCGCGCTCGGCGCACTCTCGCAGCACTGGACAGCGACCGACTACCTGCACGAGAACCTGCGGCTGGTGCGGCGGAACTGCGCCGAGAACGCGGGCGTGCGCGCCGAGATCGCGCGGCTCGTCGGGCGGCCGAGCGCCGCCCAGAACTCCAGCCCCGGCGATGCAGCCTGGGAGGACGAGGAAGACACGAAGGGGAAGAAGGGCCGGAGACGGACAGAGCGGCACGCCACCACCGCGGCTGCAGAAGTGGAGATGCCGACTCTGACGCAGCTCGACTGGACACACGTATCGGCGCAGAGAGCACAGGGCAAGGCAGAGGTGCCGAGCTGCGATCTCGTCCTCGCGGTCGACTGCCTGTACAACGAGCACCTGGTGCGGCCGCTCGTCGACACTCTCGCCACGGCGTGCCAGGCCGGGGCCGTCGCCTTCGTCGTCGTCGAGCTGAGGAGCTCGGATGTGGTGAGTCCCTCAGTCTGTGACCATCTCACCTTCTCTCCGCACTCTGGCCTGCGTCTCTCTGTCCTGAGAGAGTGCGCGAAAGATAAGGCACGGCACACAGAGCCACAAGAGTGGAGCTGCAGTACGTGTGCACGCCTACGTGAGCGGCACCGAGCACATGCCGCATGCCCAGCTCCAGGCTGGCGGCGGGGTGACGCTGAACGGAACATGAAACGCTGCATCCGGCGTCCCCGGCTCGGGCCAGGAGGCCAGGAGCCAGGAGGCGAGGATCCTGATGTCCCACCGAGTTTCGGAGTGGGGTTCCGGCGTTCCGGGTCGTGTGCTGGTCGGCGCAGGCGCCGGCAGACAGCAGCTGCAGCGCTAGAATGCGTGCGTACACCCGCTCTTACAGCAGCAGGTGCGCCAGGCCAGTCCAGAACATGTCTGCGTCTGCGACGAGCGGCGCGCAGCCTCTCCTCTTCCTCTCCCCCGACCCCCCTCATGTGTTCTGAACGTGCCCGACCCTCTCGATCGCGTACTCGCGTCCGTCCGGCGCTGCGAGAACCTTGCGAACCTTGTGCTGACGACAGCTGTCGCTGTTCCTGAGCACATGGCTCGCCGACCCGGCAGGCTTCACGGTGGTGCGGCTGCCGCGCAGCGCGATGGGCGAGTGGGCGGGCGCAGCGGGCGGGCGCGCACGCTGGGTCGGGTGGGTCGCGTGGTGCCCGGCGTGACCGTCATGCCCGTCATAAGCACCAGATCACCAGAGGCACCCGGCTCGAGTACCTCGAGTGTTCCCCAGACATGGAACGCGGCGGGGCGCTCATCAAACGCGTCGAAGCAGGCGAGTGGATCAGCGCGATCAGCGCCCGCAGTTGGCACCGGTTAGCTGCTGGTGCTGCTGCGTCGGGACGCTTGGGTTAAGCTTAGCCAATCGGGTCGGGCGTGCCTCTGGCGGTCCTGCGTGGGCCCACCGCAGCAGATTTGTTAATGGCGGCGCCCTCGAGCGCCCTCGACGGCCGTCGCGAGCCCTAGACACGGACGCGGCGATGAATTGGGATCCTAATGTTTGCGTGCTAATGGCCAATTAGGCCGGGCAGGACGGCGCACGGCGCGAGGGAGCGACGAGGCGCGACATGGCGTTATGCAGATTGTGACAGGGCGCAGCCAGGGAGGGCCAGGGAGGTCCAGGGAGGGGTTAGGGCGGGCAGGGCCAGCAGGGCCCGGGGTCCGGTAGGGACGCCTTTCGCGCATTCTCGAAGCGAAAACGGGGGTGGGCTGAGCAAAGTAAGCAGAAGCAAAGAGCATGGCAGACGCCAGCGCAGCCAATCGCGGGCCGAGGGGCGGTTCCCCGACGCGCCCAGGCACCGCCTGCCAAAGGGGAGACGGAGACAAAAGGGGAACAGAGCGCGGAGCACAGTCAGCAGGCCAGCGAGGCCCGCACGAGACCCGAGGGCGCCGGAGACATTGCGCCTGCAGCGATGGCTCTGGACTTGAGGCGCCAGGGTGAGCACAAGGGTCACCCAGGGATTGCGCCCGACCACGCTTGCACGCTGGCACGCTGCTTTCCAAGGTCGACGCGTGAAGCAGTGCAGTGCTGCAGCTGCAGTGCTGCGTCGGCACCGCACGCCGCACACCATAGCCTCCTGGCTTCGCGCCTGCAGCGCTGCAGAGCCTCCATCGCTCCAAACTGAGGAACGCCGACCGTGCACCAGCCTGCGCCTTGTCCCATCCTCCCCATCCCCTCTTCCTTTCTCTTCATCGCCCCCCTCGTCCTCTCCCCCTCACCACGGCCTCAGCTCCAGCCTAGCTGCTCTTTGACCCCCTCACCCCCACACTCCCTCCCCCTCCCACCTTTTCGACATAGTCCTTTTTGACTCTTTTCTCCTCCCCCTTTAGCCCTTAGCACCCGACCCCCGACCCCCGACCTCCGGCCCTCGACCCTTCGACGCCAACGACCAAGCCCCATTCTTCGACCACAACACTCTCTCTTTCTCTCACACATCGACGCTTGTTCTTGTCGCACATCACTTCCCGGTCTCGCCCTACCGCCTTACCGCCTTCCGCCTACCCCGAAACGCTCGTCCCCTTTGGATCTTTTCGGTGAGTACTCCCTACCTCCCCCTAGCCCGCGGCAAAGCTTGCTGCGCGTCCTTTTCGCCGCTACCGACTTTGCTGGATCGGCACCACGGCTTCATGACCATCGATCCTGAGCGTGTTCAACACTAGTGCAGGGCAGACGTGTAGTACGCGTCCCATCACGCTCAGTGTTGGGTTGGGATGGGTCATCGAGGGACCCAGTGTCCCAAAAGAGCCGCCGACGTGTTCGCGTTCAGATCGCTCGGACGCGCTATCGGATGGTGTCTGCACGTCTTCCTCGCGCCCGTCCTTCTTGCCCGACCGATCCCTCAGTCTTCTCTCTCACTCTCGCACACACACACACACATTCGGGTGGTACAGCGTGCTGACATCGCTCTTCGCATTGTTCATCCAACGACACTTGCTACTCTGAAACCTTTTGTTCTGCCCGGCGACGCTCCTTATTGTCGACCATCACCGCTCCTTTCAAACACGACGCACAAACACGATCGTTCATCACTCGCGACATGGGCTTGTTGGATGCCATCTTACCTGATTGGACCCGTCCAGCAATGGCCTCCCCCCAATCATCAGGTATGGGTACGGGACTGACCGCCGATGGTGCTGGCACCGAAGGCAGTTCTGCTCCCAGCTTGACTTCTCCGCCGGGATCCGGGTCTGATGCCGTAGACGCGTCTACGACCCAGCAGCCCTCGGTAGAGCCCAGCTCTTCGTCGGCCCCACCCTCAAGCTCCAACGCCCCTTCTCCCTCGTCCTCGGCTGAGCCGAGCTCTTCAGCAGCCCCGTCCTCGTCTGACTCGCCCTCGCCTTCGTCGTCCGCTGCTCCCACCAGCTCGTCGTCCAGCGAGCAGCCGCCTTCGTCCAGCGAGCCTGAGCCTACGTCGTCGTCGACCTCGTCCGCCCCGCCTCCTCCGTCTTCGACTTCGTCGGCCGAGCCCACGACCAGCGCCGAGCCTTCGCCCTCCGCCGAGCCCTCGCCCTCGGCTGCGCCGTCCACGACTGAGTCGTCGTCCGCCGCGCCTTCCTCTTCGTCTGCCGAGACTTCCTCCTCGGTCGCTGACACTACTTCTGTTACTAACTCTGTCCCCACCTCCGAGGACGGCGGCCCCATCACCTCGACCAAGCTTGTCGATGTTCCCGGCCTCCAGTCTGCCTCCCCCAGGCCCAACACCTCTGCCACTGGCGCTGCCGGTCTCCAGGCCAACAACGGCGGCGGCTCGAGCGGTCTCTCTGGTGGCGCCATCGCTGGTATCGTTATCGGCTGTGTTGCCGGTGTCGCCCTCATCGCTCTCATCGCCACGAGCTTCATCCGCCGCCGCTCTCGCCAGCGCCGCACTCTGAACGCGCAGTCCATGTTCGAGCCCTGGCAGACTGCCCCCGCCGTCGACGACATGCCCTACGAGAAGTCGTTCCCCATGCAGGACCAGCCCTCCTTCCCGCCCGACACTGGCGCTGCCACGACTGGCGCCTACTACGACGGTGCTGCCGACCCCAACTACGCCAACTACGGCCAGTTCGACGCTTCTGGCTCGCCCTACCCTCAGTTCCCGTACAGTGACGGTGCCGTCGCCGGTGGAATGGCCGGTGCCGGTGCTGGTGGTATGGCTGGCGCCGGTGCCGGCGCCGCGTACGCCGGCTACAACGCCGACGGCACCCCCGCCGGTGAGGTTCCCCACGGACAGCAGCCTCTCATGGACAACGGTGCTGGCGCTGCTGGCGTCGGTGCCGCTGCTGTCGGCGGTGCTGCTGCCGCTGGCGCCGCTGGTGCTGCCGCCGCCGGTGGCAACCAGCGCCAGTCGATGGTTGGTGTCCCCGCCCCCGCTGGTCTCCACGACAACATGCAGGTCAACGTCAAGGTTGGATTCGTTCGCAGTCTCGAGGATGAACTGGGTAAGTAAAACAGATTGTTCCGTGTGTGCCTTGTGCTGACACAGCGCAGCTATCACCCAGGGACAAAACCTCTTCCTGCACCAGACGTACGACGACGGCTGGTGTCTGTGCGAGGACGAGGCTGGCAACCGCGGTGTCGTCCCCCTCAGCTGCCTCGAGCCGTCTGAGGGCGCTGCGCCGCAGGCCCAGTAAAGCTCTCGCCGGTTGTTTCTGGACTAGCCATTGCATCGTGCATGTATAGAGCGACGCGAAGGGTCGTGCCGCGACCGGACCGGGCGGCTCTCAGCTCATTTCGGGCATGAGCTGGGGCGCCGGTCGAACTGATACCACCCTAAACCTTGGACTCTGATTTGTTTGGTCTTGGTGATATGTATGGTTGTGCCGTAATACCCATCTCTACATTAATATGAAGGAGTTAGTAGCAGCGGTCAAGCGGCGAGTAGGCGGTGGTGGCTCATGGCCAGTCTCTGATGACGAGCAGTGTGTTTACGGCGCATGCGCACAGATGCGAGCAGCCATCAGTCAGCATTCCGAGAATCCAGAGTGCCAGAACGGCAACAGCGCCGTGCAGAGCCCAGCGTCAGCATGCATGCTCGGTGGCTCGGTGGTCGGGCGCGCCCGGTCGCAGTGCATTTCGGAGTGGCAGCAGAGATTCGGAGTGTGCCCTGCTTATTCAGCCCCGCCGGTACGCACCCCGCAAGCTCCCGGTTGCCGTCGTCCTAAAAGTCGGCCAGCAGATGCATGAGGCACTTTCCTCCCGACCTGACCTCCTTTGACACGTCCTCGACTTGACCATGATGCGCTCCGTCCTCCGCCAGCGGCTACCGGCACGACCGCTCGCCTCTCCGCTGTGCCGGCGCGCGTACGCTGCGGGCCCGCCGCCTCCGCCTCCGAAACCGCCTGCGCCTCCTGCCGCGAAGCCGGCGCCTGGGCCGGGCCACCAGGCCCCTCAGCCGGGGCAGGCGGGGCAGTCGTACCACGACCGGCTGAACGCGCACTACGCCGCGCGCATGAAGCACAACCGCTCGATCATGCTGTATGTCGTGGGCGCGCTCGCGCTCGCGACGGCGACGACGTACGCCGCCGTGCCGGCGTACCGCGCCTTCTGCGCCGCGACAGGGTACGCCGGCACGCCGATGACGGACCCCGCCCGCTTCGAGCCCGACAAGCTGTACGCGACCGACGAGTCAAAGGGCCGGCCCATCACGGTCCGCTTCCAGGCCACCAGCTCGGACACGCTGCCCTGGAGCTTCACGCCCGTCCAGAAGAGCGTCACGGTTGTCCCCGGCCAGACGGCGCTCGCGTTCTACACGGCCACGAATCACTCGGACCAGGACCTCATCGGGATAGCGACGTACAACATGACGCCGGAGAAGGTGAGTGCCCCTTCTGACACGGAGTGGGAGCCAGACGAGGCGGCCGGGAGGCGGGGGCGGAGTATGGCGATCTCCGCGCAAGTGCCCGCCACTTGGCACCCTGCCCTCGGTGACGACGGAAGGCTCTGCAGCCTTGCGGTGCGGCTTGAGACGGCTGGAGCTCGGGGCTATGGCCTGCGGTCGGCGTGCATGAGGTGGCTGCTGGCCTGTGTCTGAGGACTTGGTTTGCAGGCTCCATGGCGAGGTGGCGACTCGACTCGTGGCGCCCAACTCATGGCGCGCGGCGTCTTGCGGCCTCCCCCGTCCCCATTCTCCTCCGCCTGCCCCGCGTCCGTCCCCCGCTTCCACCTCGCCCGCGCCCCCGGTGTTCCGCCCGAGAACCTCGCGCTGACCCCAGATCGCGCCGTACTTCGCCAAGGTCGAGTGCTTCTGCTTCGAGGAGCAGAAGATCCGCGCGGGCGAGGAGGTCGACCTGCCCGTCTTCTTCTTCATCGACCGCGACATCATCGACGACCCGACGCTGGACCAGGTCGACGACGTCATCCTCAGCTACACCTTCTTCCGCGCGCGCAGGAACGACATGGGCCACCTCGTGCCCGACGCGCCGCTCGCCGTCGTCAACAAGAGCATGGGCTGGGACCAGTACGAGCACGCGCCGGCGAACCCGGTTGGCGAGAAGAAGGTTTAGTGTGAAGGATGGGAGGCAAGGGAGAGAAGCGGCGTTGGGAAGAGCGGTTAGAAGAGTAGAACACAGCACAAGCAGCACGTGTACTGTCATTAACATTGCATGCATCATCACTCCAGTCATCACATTCTATCGCTGCTGATTATCTGATCCCTATTGACTTTTAAAAGGTTGTCCCCCTATGACTTCGCCTCGCAGCTTAGGGCTGGTACGGCTTGGTCTCGTTCTTGCCGCGGCCGAGGTCCATGGCCTGGGCGATGCGGAAGGCAATGTCGACGTTGCTCATGACGCCGCGGAAGATCTCGTGCCCCGGGCCCCAGGCGTAGATGGGCACGTCGACGAGCGAGTGGACGCCCTGGGCCTCGCCGACGTTCATGTTGCCGGTCATCTCGAACCCGTCGGGCGCGTCGAGCGGGTTGAAGAAGTAGCCGTCGCCCTTCTCCTTGTCCTTGACCGCGGGGAGGCGCTCGTGCTCCTTCTTGACCTGGAAGTTCTCGCGCTTGTCCGGGAACGCCGCCCAGCCGTGCGCGATCGTGTACCGCGGGTCCCACGTCACGGGGAAGCCGGGGCCCTGCGGGCCCGTGAAGATGGTGTGGTTTGTCGGCGACACCTCGGGCGGCACGACGTAGTCGGAAAGGCCCGAGTTCTGGTACGTGCCAACGGCGTTGCGGCGCTCGCGGTCCGTCTTCTTCGCCTTGAGGTACTTGGTGTCGGTGCTGCCGAACACGTCGAATCCGTGCCCGTGGTCCGCCGTGACGACGACGAGCGTCTCCTCGAGCTCGCCGATGTCGGCCAGGTGCTGCAGCGTCGCGCGCACTGTGTCGTCGAGCTCGAGCAGGTCGCCGAGCGCGCGGTCAACGTCCTGCACGTGCATCTGCTTGTCAATGAGCGCCGCCTCGGACATCAGCGCCCAGCCCGTGTTGCGCTTCTTGGCGCGGTTGCTCAGGATGTCAATCGCCTTGAGCGTCATGTCCTTGAGCCCCGGCTGGTCGTACGCGCCCTCGGTGCCGTTCGCGAGCTTGGCAAGCTTGAGCGTGTCGGTGAACACGTGCTGGTCGAGCCACGTCGAGATGTTGCCCTGGGTGAAGATGGCGAGCGCGCGGTCATCGTTGTTCAGCGCCTCCAGCTCCGTCTTCGTGTAGCCCAGCTGGTAGCCGGCCTTCTCCCAGCGCTCGAACTGCGACACGTTGCCGTTCTTCTTGCCGGGCAGGAAGTTCTCGCCGCCACCGCCGAAAAGCACATCGACACCCTGCCACGGGTACCAGGCGCGGTAGTCCGAGGTGTTCGGGATCAGGCCGACGAGGTACTGCTCGATGATCGTGTCGTACAGGCCACGTTGCGAGGTGTGCGTGCACACGGCGGCGGGCGTAGCGTCGGCAATGTACGCCTTGGAGACGACACCGACCTGGCCGCCGGTCGTGCGGCGGAACATCTCCCACACCGTCTCGACCTTGGCGTTCTCGAGTCCCGAGCCGTCGCCGGTGCTGTCCGTGTAGGCGTTCAGGCCGTTAACTGTCATCTTCTTGCCCGTGAAGAGCGACGACGCCGAGTTGGCCGAGTCGGTGATGAAGCTGTCGAGCGAGTGCGTCATCTGCGAGCCGTACGCCTCGGCCTCGTCCAGCTTGAGCACAGACTGGTACTTGCCGTTGATCGTCTTGTGGGCGAGCAGGCGCGCAGCTGAGATCATCGACGTCGCCATGCCGTCGCCGATAAACACAAGGAGGTTCTTCGGCTTCTTGCCCTGCACGGGCTTGTGCTCGTTGACGCCCCAGTTCACCTTGGTCTCCTCGCCGTTGTGGTACGAGAGCGACAGCTCATACTGCCCCGGGTTGTGCAGCTGCACGTTGCGGTACGTCTTGGAGAAGACGTTGACCGCGATCGGCTTGCCCTCCTCCTCCGTGAACAGGTCCTCGAAGTACGTGAACGTGTAGTTCTTGAGCTCGGGCTCGGGCATGCCGAAGAACTGCGTGACCGGGATCAGCTCGGCGCCCTTGCCGCCGATCTTGAGCTCGAAGTTCGAGTCCTGGCTGCCGCCGTTGTACGCCTCAGAGCCGTTGATGGGGGCCTGCACCTCGATGCGGATGTCGAACGTTTCTGACGTCAGCTGCTGTGCACTAAGGGTGGGTGGCTTGGCTCGTGCTCCACAGGAGGCACCGCGCTGGGGATCGGAAGCACGGAGCGGGGATCTTAGCACTACGCCCGGCGGTGTGCCTGCAGGTGGAACAGCGGAGCATGTTCGCATGTGCGTGGATGAACGGACGCCAGTCCGCGCCGAGAGCGGACTGGGGGTTAAGGAGGAGGTAGAGACTGGGGGAGCTGAAACAAAACACTCACGTCCGGGGATGAAGTCGGCCTGGTCGGGTGGGAACACGCATCCGAGCGACGGGCAGGCCGCCGTACGGCGGAACGTCTGCGCATTGGCGCCTCCAGCGAGGAGGAGGCCGGCGATGAGAGCAGCCGCCGACATGATATGGGCGAAGTTGAAGCCTTGATGTGGGGAACATCACATGTTGAGCTAAAGAACCGTTATATAGAAATCTGCGGTGAGTGACTTTCCCAGCTTAGCGACTTCGGTGTTCCTGCACGTTGCGCAAGTGTTTGGCAGCGGATGCCCCGCGGCCCCAAACTTAATCAGCAGCCGCAGGCAGGCGGCCCAGACGGCGCACCGCAAGCAAGCGCAGGAAAGGAACGAGCGCTCAGCTCGCCGGCTCACTCGCCCACTAGCTCGCAAGACGTCGTAGTTTGGGCCGATCGTGTCATATCAGATACCCTTAGCCTGCACTGATTCAGTAAAGTTCATGACAAGATCCAGTCCCACCGGCCGTCCCCCGGTGCTAGCAAGCGGAGCGAGGCTCCGGCGGATCAGCTGAGAACGTGAGCTCGCTTCGAGCAGCAGCAGGCGGCGCAAGGCGCGGCAGCTGGAAGCTGCATGACATGGATGTGGAGGCGGTGATGCGCCGCGTTCCTTGGCCTGAAGGGCAATGTGACACTAGCGTGAAATGTTGAAAGCTTAGCCGCCCCGGATATCAGAACTCAAGAACGTGGTCTCATGAGTAGCAAGTCCCGGTCGTCCGAGCTCTCCGATGGAGGCACGGTTACGAGCTCAGCGGCGACATCACGGATCGGCGCGCGGCTACTGGCCTGCGCTAGCTGTCATGAGCGCAAGAGCAGCCAGTCACGCAGCTTGCGGCGACCTAGCGTTCTCGGCATCGCGGTGCGCCTTTGAATCGGGGAAGAGGTCATTTTTCCGGGCAGGGCACTGCTCGCCTGACCCGAGCCGTCCGGCTGATGCGGCAGCCCGTAATGTCCGCGAACGCCGGCGGCCCGGTTGAAGACAGACGTGCACGTTGCTGCAGGTGAGAGACATGCCCAAGGCACGACGCTCTTGGCGCAATGTTCACTGGATTTCGCGAGGTGCACTGAAGATCGTAACGGTTCGGCACACTGTTGTCAGTGACAGGTTCGGAGACTGCCGCTCTGAGTTTGACCGGCTTGGTAGGGTATGGCATGCAGCGGCCAACGGCCTCGGAAAGTCTCAGGCCGCCCCAACGTCCGCAGCATTCGCGCCGACTGGCTCGGCAGTCTTGTCAGTGATGTCAAGGGGTCGGTCGTGCGTGAGCAAGGGTGCCCCTCCGTGACTTGGCACGCATACGTCGCATGGCAAGCCAGGGCGCGAGGTTACAGTACGCTCGGCATTCGGATGCCTGAGGCCTGAGGCAGGGGATCAGTAGAGTGGTGAAGGTGTGATAGCCAATGGCCAGGATCGTTGGAAGCCTCCGCTCGGCAGACGACCGAAATCTCAGTGGTGGAAAGCACGTTTGTGGGCGAGATCCCTCCCGCTCACCAGTCGGGGCTGGACAAACCGCCGCCCACGCTTAGTACAAGTCGCCGATTCTGGTTCTGCTCGAAGGACATAAGCATGTGATTGCTGCCGTACCTCTGTGCCTTTCAGAGCTCATGGATCAGTTGAGGCGGGGAGGCATGGACGCGAGCAAGGCGGAGTAGTGGGAGGGCATCTGGGCTGGCGGGATGGAGAGTGGGAGGAAGGAAGGAGAGGAGAAGTCAAGAACGCACGTTTGTCGATTGCGATGCCAAGACCGCGGTGTCAGGCACCGTCCGTTTTTAGACTTGTGGCACTTGAGCCCCCACCGTCTCCTCAACCACGTTCCTTCCCAACCGTGCCGAGATACCGTTTCCCTTTCTCTATAAGGCCTGCCTGAGCGACTCGCGCCCAATCACGTCCCCTCGACGGATCGGAGCACCTCCCCTCCGTATATCCAAAGGACCGCAATGAAACTCTAATGTCCGCACAACGAATGGCAGACTGAGCTAGACTCGGTATGTGCGGATCCACTTGGGTGCCCCCTCGCTTCGACTTCGGTGACCCTGCTACCCCCGCAGCACCCCTCACTAGTCCAAGTCAGAACAGACGTGGTTCTAAAAGTAACATGCACCAGTTCATGGGAGTGATCGTCGCCGTCGTTCCTTGTCATGTGGTCTTGTGACATGTATCTCTCGCCACAGACGACTCGTTCAAGCTGCAAGAAGAACGACGAAGATCGCGACGCGCGAAGAGGAGCTAGGGCGCTTGTCCTCAGCTCCGAAAAGACGCTTAACTGAAATTCCACGAACGTTTATGGGACCTGAACGATGCCAAGACACCGCGTAGCTGGCCCCCTTCCGCGTCCCTAGCTGTCTGCTATCAGCACCCGACCTGGGCCCAAGGTCCGGACAGCTTCTCAGAGGGCGGCAGATCTGAGCCAGCCCTGTTGCGGGTTCGTATAGAGACACCAGAGATCCTCTCCTGAGCACGACGCCAAGAATTTCTCGACCTTGGCTGGACAGAAACGTTCTCCGCACTAGCGAGTTGGATCAGGTGTTCCTGAGGCAGGCCGTGCAGGCGATACAGGGCAGCACAGGTCAGATGGCGACGACAAACGAGACGGCCCGACTGATGCCCGACTTGCTGCAAGACGCCGGTTCGGGCGCAGAGTCCAAGTCACTCTTCCGAGAGTGGGCCCATGATCTCGACCGCTGTGCCGGGAAGAGATGTGAAGGACCTCAGGCAATGCGCTAGCTCTCGAACCGATAAAAGGCAAACTGAGCCCCCGGTCAACTGATCTTTATCCACTCAAGCTCACTCTTTTCTCCTCCCACCGACAGAAGATCGAGCGAAGATGCCTTACCTTCACCAATATGACTACATCTTCGCCATCGCGGTCATGTTTGCCGCGCTCGATGCGTTCAACATCGGTGCCAACGATGTGGCCAAGTGAGTGGGAAACGGATTCCGCGGTCGTGTGAGGTCGTGTGATTGAGAGGCGCGGCCTCCCCACCACCACGCGGAATTGCCATCTGCATGCGCTCGCAGCAGTCGCTAACGATTCAGCTCCTTCGCCACTTCGGTGTCGTCGCGCTCCCTCACCATGAGGCAGGCCGTCGTCCTCGCCGGTATCTGTGAATTCTTAGGAGCAGTACTGGTCGGAGCCAAGGTTTCCGGAACCATCAAGAACGGTATCATCTCTCTTTCGACTTTCGACGACAACCCGGGTGTCCAGATGCTCGGCTTCACCTGTGCTCTCGTCGCGTCCGCCACTTGGCTCATGATTGCCACCTACAACTCGTGGCCCGTTTCTACCACCTACTCCATCGTTTCCGCTCTCGCCGGTGTCGGTGTCGCCCTCAAGGGTGGCGGTGCCGTCCAGTGGGGTTGGAACAAGGGTAAGGGTCTTGCGACCATCTTCGCTGGTTTCGGTATCGCCCCGGCCATCTCCGCCGGTTTCGCCGCCGTTGTCTACCTTATCACCAAGTTCGCTGTCCTTGACCGCAAGAACTCGCTCAAGAAGGGCCTTATGCTCTCCCCCGTGTACTTCTTCACTGTCATTGCCGTCCTCACCATGTCTATCGTTTACAAGGGTTCGCCCTCCCTCAAGCTTGACGAGCTTCCCGAGGTTACCGTCGCTCTCGCCATTGTCCTTACTGCCCTCGTCGTTGCCATCCTCGCCATCATCTTCTGGATCCCCTACGTGTACTGCAAGGTTGTTAAGAAGGACTACACCCTTCGCTGGTGGCACTTCCCCATGGGCCCTCTTCTCTGGAAGCGCCCTGCTCCCCCTGCCCTCGACGACCCCACCCACCGCCACGTCCAGGACTACCGTGTCTACGGCCGTGATGACGAGCGCCCCGCCGCCGCCACCACCGACGCCACTGGTGCTACCATGACTCCTCCTGTCGCCGGTGTCGAGTCTGGCCACAACTCCATCGAGAACGAGGCCGAGATCGAGGGCAAGGCTTGGGGCTCCGAGAAGGACGTCGAGGCCGGAGAGCCTCACCTCCGCAACCAGCCTGCCGCTCCCCAGCCCGCCCGCCTCGCCGAGGTCGAGGCCGAGGACCAGCACAAGATCGAGGGCTCGTGGTTCGCTCCCAAGAACCTCTGGATCCTCATCCGCTACAAGATTCCCGGCAAGCTCCTCAAGGGCTGGAACTTCGACGTCCACCAGGCCCAGAAGGGCAAGACCGACAAGGAGGCTGCCCGCATCCGCGAGATGCACGAGCAGGCCAACCAGTACGACAACGAGACCGAGCACATGTACTCGTACCTCCAGGTCGTCACCGCGTGCACCAACTCGTTCGCTCACGGTGCCAACGACGTTGCCAACGCTGTTGGCCCCTTCTCCGCCATCTACTACGTCTGGGCCAACGGTGTCGTCACTCCCGACAAGACCCCCACCCCCACCTGGGTGCTTGTCTTCGGTGCTGCCATGCTCGTCATCGGTCTCGCCACCTACGGATACAACATTCTCCTTGCTCTTGGTAACCGCCTGACTCTCATGTCTCCCTCGCGTGGTTTCTCCATGGAGTTCGGCGCCGCCATCACTGTCCTTCTCGCCTCGCAGTACGGTATTCCCGTCTCGACCACCATGTGCATCACCGGTGCTACCGCTGGTGTCGGTCTCGTCTCTGGTGGCCCCAAGGCTGTCAACTGGCGCGCTTTCGGCCACATCTTCCTCGGATGGGTTCTCACCGTCCCCGTCGCCGGTCTTGCCGGTGGCATCCTTTGTGGTCTCTTCATCAACGCCCCCCACTGGTAATCTAGCTTTCCTTTCAACGATCTGCCCACGCAGACGTTGCATCCTCAAAAACGTGTATCTAGACATAGACTCCATGCTCGTGCTCTCACGCTCTCGCTCTCATCACGATCTCATCTTCCACCATCTTCCACTTCCATTCCACACCATCTGATCACATAACTGTAAAATCGATACTCTCGGGATTTGGGCACGGGGTCTCATTCTTTCCCCTTTATTTTGTTCTTTCTACTCTTTAATAGGTCTTTCATGTGATACGCTCATTGCCGCGAACATCTTGCTGCAGCTACTACATCTTGGCTGACACTGGCGGGGAGGAGAAATGGCTGGGGAGGGCGGGCTGTGAAAGTCTTCGCCTCCTTGGGGACCGAACAAGGGATAGCACCATCGGTGGCAGGAAGCACGAGTGCCACTTTGCGCTTGTGCACCCACTCTGGTTTTACCTCCGGGGACGGTCATCAACGTTTAGTGCAAGGCACGCTGGCTAGTGTCATGCACGCCCGCCGACTTGGCCGATCCCCATGTCATGCTCTCGTGAAACGTGCATGTGGCCAAGAGGAAGTGGCATCTGCGACGAGAAGTGCTATGATACAGTGTGTTAAGGCTACAATCTACGATCCAGGCATTGTCCAAGAGTGCGCTCGATGGTCTTCGCGTCGTTGTAATTCTATCGGAACAGGCTGATGGGACATCCAGTGTCCAAGTCTATGCAGTGCTCGTCCCTGAGCCGGCGCTCCACGGCCGCTCGCTTCCCAGGCGCTGTTCCATGAGCTCCTCGAACTCGGCAGCGCCCACGAAGACGAGCACGCACTCCCTCTCCTCGCCTTCCTCGTCCTGCTCGTTCTTCTCCTCCACATCCATCCCCTCGTCCGCGTCCTCGTCCTCGTCAGCGAGGCTCAGCGCGGTGAGCCATGTTGTGACTTTGACGCGCTTCCGCTCGGCGCGGCACGCCTTCGCTGCGCTGCGCTCGTCCTCTTGGGTGTGCGGCGGCGGGGGCGTGAACTCCCTCTTCCTCTCGGAGGAGGATGTTGGTGTCGTCTTGCGGGGGCAGACCCGGCGCAGGCGGGCCGGGACGGGGCTAGGCGTCGGCCCACTCGGATCGGGAATGGCGGGTGCGAGGCGCGGGCCGCGATGGGGCGTGCTGACCGGCGTGGAGCGCGCGATGAGCTGGCTCGCGTGCGCCGCAGCCTTGGCGTCGTCGCCGGCGCTACGGATCGCACGCACAGTGCTCCAGAGGGTGTGCACGGCCCCGGCGTCGAGTGATCGTGGCCGCAGGTCCCACGCCCACAGGCCGTCGAGCTCGGCATCGCTGGCGGTCGCGAGGAACTCGTTCAGCGGCATCGTCCAGCCCTTCTGCTTCGTGCTCTCCGAGACTTCGACGGCGATGACGAGCGGCGCACCGTCCGCTCCGGACGGAGCGCCCTCAACGGCGGTGCCCTCGGCAGGAGTGGGAAGGACGGCGAGGCGGCTGAAGCGACTGCCGGTTGCGCACAGCGCAAGCCACGCCGGTGCCTTCGTCAGGCCCTCGATGGCGTCGGCGAGGGCGGCGCGGGGGCGCCTCTCGTGCGTCTGGAGGAGGAGCGCGCCGCCGGCCCTGTCGCGGCGGGTGAAGAGCCCGCCGGTGCGCTCGCACGGGTACAGGCTGGCGGCGAGTCCGCGCCAAGCGCGCGTGGCCGCGATCACATCGCCAGCCGTCAGCGCCAGCGCGAGCTGGAGAACCCAGTGCGAGCGGTCGGAGGCCGAGAGCCAGGGGTGTGAGGCGTCGAGCACGCCACTCTGGACCGGGCTGCGCTGCACCGTGTCCGGGTGCGGGGGGTGCGACGTCGAGGAGAAAGAGCGCTGCAGCGCCTTCCGTGTTGACGGCTCGAAGCCGACTGTCTTCCGAGGGCGTACATCATACGCATACCGCAGCGAGAGGTCGGGCGGGGCGGGGGCCGACGGCGTGCTCAGCATGGGGTCGTCGAGATGGGTTCCGGGGCGGGTATCGAAAGCGGGGGTATCGATCAGCTAGGTCGATGGTGAGCCAGGTCGTGATGGCGAATCTCGTGCAGCGATAGAGGGAAGCAAGTCGGAAGCGTCGGTGTTGTCGTCTGCGGGTCGTGACGGGGTGCGTGAGCAATAGAAGTGCATTGCTATGTATACAGCTCGACCGACTGCGAGCTCGTGCGACGTCTCGCGGGCGGAGGGATCTGGAATCCCACGAACCCAGCAGGAGGCAAGCGACGACACGGGTCGATCTGCAAGGTCCGGGTGTGTGAGCACACGGCGAACCTGTGACGCGCCCCTGGGATGAAGGGCCCACATGAATGCGGCGGCTGGCCTGGGTGACTGGGTGACTGGAGCGGTGACAGGTCACTGGTGCGGGTAGAAGATCTGCCTTCTGCTAGCTCGTCATTGCAATGACATAGCCTGGCGCGGCCACGGCCAGGCACGCACCGTAAACATCCCACGGCCCAGCGGGTAGCCGGGCTGAGCGGGCCCGCGGTGCGCTGCTGAACCTGCAAGGTTCTGCTGGTTGTGGCCGTTTAATTGTCCGTGATCCTAACCCCTGTTTTGTCAGGGCGGCCCGGTGTACGGTGGGTTTCTGCACGGTGGAGCGTCCCACAGCGCAAGCGAGGCGTCGTGACGAACGTCACCCAGCAGACCGAGCCGGGCCCGGCCAAGCCAGCCAGCAGCCTCCAGCCGTCTGGTGCGCACCTGCGACTACAACCTGTGGATTCTCCACGGAGGGGCCGATTAGCTGTGCGAGGACCCGAACAGCACGCAGTAATGTGCTCCACCGCAAATCCTAATTGTCCTGAATAACAGCCGGGTCCTGCAGACCGCTCCAGCAGCTAATGCACCTGTTTACAGGTTGTCGCCTATGATGCCCTGCTCCATCGTGCGGCGTGCTCCATACAGGACCTCGACCGATTCAACAGCCGCCTCTCACTCCACTGATAGGTTGCAGTACTGCGGCTTTCTTCGCTTTTACGCATCATCGTACCTCGTCCACTATGCGCTTAGCCTGGGCACCCTCGCTTGCGTAGTGCGAGGAATGCAAGAGCAAGAAGCTGTGGGGATCAGAACGTATTTGGAAATTGAAATTGGAGTCATCACGCAGCACGGCAGCCAGGCGGAAACCAGACCCGTCCTCATCAAGAATCGTGCCCTCCCGCGCCCGTGCCCCCCTCCTGCCTCCACTGCCTGCATCAGACAGACAGGTGCGCTGGCTCGTGCACGCTGTGGCGTCTAGATCGCCCTCGCCCAGCGGCAGCTCGCTCGGCCGTCAGAGGCGGTGACTAACTCATGCCACGGAGCTTGCCGCTCGCAAATCATCGAGCCCACCGTCATAGGTAGCCGATCATTGCGAGCGCATCGGACAAAGTGCTGCTCCGAGGGGGCAGGCGGGGCGCAAATAGATTTCCACTGCACAAATCGGAATCCAGAAAGACAAGCGCTGGGCTGCGGTGTGGCTACTTCATTAAGAGGTAGGCAGTTCCCGGAGTGGTGATCATCGCCACAATCGCCGCTGTCACGGGCTCTGACGCAGTTCTGATACACGTCGCAGCTGAGTGGCTCATCGACGGATTCTCACGCGATCCGCTTCTGATCGGCGCTCACTGCCCGTGCCAGCCAGTACTGGGCGCTTATCAGTGACGGCCAACCGTGCTGCCCGCAACATCGCTTAAAGCTCGCTTGGGCTGAGCACCGCGGCGCTTCCACTGCGGGCTGCTGCCCGGTGCGTCAGCCTCCTGTACGGCGACTGTGCGCTTCGGCGCTTCGCCAGCGGAAGTGACACGGTTCAGTTGGAGCCACCGTTCGCGGCCGGCGGCCCGACGTCCGGCATACCGGGCAGTTCCAGCATTCCGCGACGCCCAGTCCGCGAGTTCCGAACTGGGCGACGGATCAAGAGTAACTCTGGCTCCAAGGCACGCTCGGGTGCAACCCAGTGCCTTTACTGCCTGGTACAGCCGTCGCTGTGGCCGGCAAATCTTCTGCTCTTCTGAGTTCAGTGGCGCTCTTGGGCAGTAGTTAGTTGCCCACAGGGCTGCTGTGCTCGCCTTCCTACAGATAGTATCGTCTCGGTAGAATATTCGTCGGCGAGGAGCGACCCAGCGTCGCTCACTTCATCACATGAAGAACTACTGCTCCACACGGACGGCAAATCCGGGAGGCCCATGCGACTTTATCTGTGGGAATGATGCGATACGAGATAGCGGCGCGATACGATCGTCCTCGTTGCTTCAGCATACCTCGTGCGTCATGCAGAAACCTATGCATTGTGTCTCTGGGCAGCCTAGCCCCATCCGACCTCCCACCACCAGTATCCCGCGACCTCGTCCGTGCGGCCCTCGCCCTTGCGCCCCCTCACACTCCTCTTGCCGCCGCGGACGCCGAGCTTGAGGCCCTGCTTGAGGCCGAGGCCCTCGCCCTTCATCTCCTCAGCGACATCCCCTCCGTCCTGCGCAGCCTTCGCTGCCGCCTCTCTCCGTGCCTGAAGCGGGGTGTAGCTCTCAATGGTCGGGAAGGCGACGTCGATGCTTTCCAGCTCGGGCGTGAACGTCGGCCGAATGGGCGAGAGAATGTGCATCGTGCCGCCCTGGTCTTCTCCGTCGGGGAGGCGGAGGACCCAGCCCGCGACGTCGCGGAGCATCTGGGCGTGCGTCGGGTCGTACACGCAGTCGCTTGCGAGCACGAGGTCGAAAGGCGTGTCGAGCCAGGGCGCGAGCTCCTCGTCGCCGTCCTGCTGGCCCGAAGCCATGAAGGCGGGGAACGTCGTCCAGTCGAGCTTGGCGATCTCGATGCCGGGCCCCGCGTCCTGCCCGGGCAGGCGGGGCGGGGCGTTGAGGTCGACGCACACGCGCAGGTTGGCGAGCACGTCGGGGTGGAAGTCGGTCGCGACGACGAGGCCGGCGTCGGCCGTCGTCGGGCTGGGCGTCGAGGAGTCGAGCGCCGCAGTCGCCGCGTGCAGGTCGAGCAGCTTGCGGCACAGGATCGAGAGCAGGCCCGTGCCCGCGCCGAGCTCGAGCACGCGCGTGCCCCCGCCGTGCGGGTACGACTCGCCGGGGCGCGGGAACAGGCCGAAGTCGGCGGGGCGCAGCGACATCTCGCGGCCGAGCAGGATCGCGCTGCCCCACGTCTGCACGCCGACCGAGATGTGGTCGCTCATCGGCGCGTCGTGCAGGAGCACTGGGAGCGCGGCGGGCTTGCGCCTGCCGCCGCGCCAGCCGGCGCTGTCGACGCTCGAGCCGTGCGAGTGGTGCGAGGCGCGCCGCGCCGCGAGCGCCGCCATGCCCAGGCCCACCGTGGGGCTCGACGGGCTCGTCGCCAGCTTGTTCAGGAACGTCGCCGTCTCCGGGCTCCGGTCGGCGGTCGCGGGCATGATCGCCGGGCGCATCGCGCGCAGCGCCGGGCCCAGCTCGGGCGCGAGCGGGAACACGAGGTGCCGCGTCAGCGAGCCCGCCGCGGACGTGCCCGCCATCATGGCGAGTACTGCCGTCGCCTCGCGCAGCACAGCCTCGTGCTCCCCCGCCTCGGGACCCTCCTCCCCGCTCTCCTCCAGGAAGGTCTGCGCGCGGCGCACGACGCCGTTCAGCCACTTCTCGGCCCACTCGCGCTCGAACGGGTCGTTGTACGCCTCGTCCCCGTCGTCGCCTTCGGTGTCGGAGTAGTCCGAGAACTCGTCCTCGGCCCGCTCCGCAATCGTGTCCTGCAGAGACAGGCCGTCCATCTCCAGCCCGAGCCCGGGCGGGACGAGGTCCACGCTCCCGCCGGAGAGCGTCCGGCTCCGTCTTCGGCCGCAAGAGGGCTGCGGTTCCTCGGCATCCTTGTCGTCATCGTCGAGCTCGACGTCGCCGGCGGTGAAGCCGCCGTGGATCGGGGGCATGTACATATCCTTCAAGACCGACATGTACCCGAGCAGGTCGCCCGGCTGCAGCGGCGAGAGCGTGTACTGCGCCCGCGGAAGCTGCGGGAGCAGCGTCGTCGGGATCGCGCCGTGCATGGCGCAAGTCGTATCCGTATGCTTGTGTAGGGTGAGGAACGGGTTGCGTTCTGCACACACGATGGAGATCGGCGTCCAACTTTTCCGTGCACTGGGACCTGGACTGGGCGCAAGTGCGTCATGGCACGTGACTTGGGTGGCGTCGGTCCTCGCGTCAGCAATGTGTGCCCTGCAGCCGTAAGTCGAACAGTACCGAAAGAGTAGGCAAGATTATCATGCATATGCTACAAGCGTAAGGGAGAACAGATCGAGAACTTAGTAGACCTTGGCCGCTGCGTCGACCGCCGGCCGGGGCGCCTTGTCGGCGACCGCGGCGGGGTCGAAGTAGACGCGGCGCCACCAGCGGCGCTGCCTCGTCGTGCGCTTCGACACGACGGGGAGCACGGTGGGGTCATCGACGACCTGCGGGCCAGGGTTGGCCCACGAGTCGTCGGTGTAGATCCACCCGTCGGCGTCTGGCTCGCTTTCGCTCCAGAGTGCACACACGTCGACGCGCCAGTCCTCGCTCGGAACAAACTTCCACCCCTTCTCGAGCGCGAGCACCATCTTGCCGTCATCCTCGGCGTTCGGAGCCAGGTCGTCGCGCGCCCACGCCGAACTCTCCCGGATCTTTACCCAGGGCAGCCGCTCGCCCGTCCGCAGGAAGCGCGACGACCACCCGTTGCTCGTGTTGCTGCTGTTCTTGGATGCGATCGAGGGGTCCAGCCGCTCGTTCTCGACGACCTGCACGCGCGCAATGCGCTTGGAGCCGATGTCGTCCGTCAGGCAGTCGGTAAGCACAGCGTCCTCCAGGTGGTGGCGCGCAATGCGCAGAGCCCGCGCATGCGGGATCTTGCCCCACAGCGTGACGAGGTTCGGGTGGAACAGCATGGGAGGCACAATGCCAACGGGCAGCAGCACCCATGGGAACACCCAGGCCGGGACGAGCGGCAGCGCGATCGACGGTGGCAGCAGAGCCAGTACGATGTGCGCGGGCGCAAGCGGGAAGCTCGTCGGCGTCGCGGTTTCACCTCCGAGGTAGGAGAAGACGGGCGCCAGCAGGTCAAACCCATCGGCGACAAGGCCCATCAGGTTCTGGATGGCTTGGACGTTCATGAAGTAGTCGACCGAGCTTTCCGCCTCCTTGGGTGGCACGACAGCCGCGCCCTCAGAGTCCGGCGCGGTTGAGGCCGAGTACGACGTCGACGCCGAGTTGCCCACGCGGTGTGTACCGAGATCGGCGGGGGCGCTGGTGACGCCCAGGAGCGAGGGGATTGGGTTCTTCTTCTCCTGGAAGTTGAGATAGATCGTCAGGAGAATGGCGGTAGGGAAGAACAACACTGCTCGCGGATTGAAGCAGATGAACGCCCAGGTCGCCATGAAGGCCCACGTCCACATCGGCTTGTGCCAGAAAAGAATCTCTTCGACGCGGTCCTGGATCCAGAAAATTGGCCCGACCTGGACGTTAGCTATCAACACGCTATAACAAGCTCACCTTGGTGACGAAACGCCTGAAGTTGACCGTCATGATGTTGAGGCCGAGGCCGTTCTTCTGGGTCGTCAACTCCCTTGCCTTCCCGTGAACATGGGGTGGTGACGGCAGTGTCGGTAAGTTTGGCGGGAGGATTGTGGACAGCACCAAGTCTGAGACGTTGCTCGAGATGGTGCTGCCGATGGACGCCTTCTTCTGGGGCGTGCTGCTCGAGTGGCTGGGCGGGAAGCTCGAGCTGGGCGAGGGGATGCGGCCGTTGGTCTCGTGAACGCCGTTAACGCCGTTCACGCGCACGTCGCCATTGACGGGCGCGGGGCCGCTGAGCTCGCGCGGCGTCGGGATCGGCGTCGCGCCTATCGGGATGTCGATGTACTCCGGGACGTGCTCCATGGTGCGTTGCGCCGTGCGAATCGATCTGGTCGTGCGAGTGCAGCGGTGCGCCGGTGAGACGATGCAATGGAAGCGGGATGTGGGGGGAGCGGGAGATGGGGAGGAGTTAAGACTATGCGTCGCAAAATGCAGCTAACAACTTAGGCCAGTGACGTCGGCAACTACGAACCGGTCTCGTACGCTAGCGGCGCGCCAGCGGCAACCCATGCAGCTCAGACGATCAGCGACGCGTGCCCCCGCACCGTTTCAGCAGCACGTGGGAACGGTCACGTGAGCGAATCTAGCCCTCGACATGACGCCGAGCTCTGAACATTCAAGGCCGCAGTCTGCTCCGCTGGTAGCCTCAGCCTCAGCCTCAACTTCCTCTGCAGAGCACGCGTACGTTCGCATACGCACAGCAGAGAGCGGCACCATGTCCTTTCGCAACCGGATATGGCCCGTCATGCGGACAGGACTGTGAGTTGAACGGTGCTGACTTTCAACTAACAGCAGAAAGGGCATCGGGTGGCTCAGCGTCGGCGGCGTGATCACGCACTACGGCGTGTCATTCGCGAGCATCTCGGGCGGCAGCATGGCACCCACCTTCAACCCGGACCAGTACAAGAACCCGACCGGGTCTGACGTCGTACTCGTGAACCGGTACGGCTTCAGCCACGGACGCTACGACACCCGAGGACGGCTGCGCCGCGGCGACGTCGTGACGCTCTGGTGAGTCCGCTGTTCCTTGTCCAACCAGAAGCTGAACCCAGGTCCCCACTTAACCCGGAGCTGCTGACAACGAAACGCATCGTCGCACTCGAGGGCGACGTCGTGACCCCGCTGCCGCCGTCGACGGCGCAGAGCATCCTCATCCCCGAGGGCCACTGCTGGGTCGAGGGCGACAGCGTGCACCGCACAGTGGACTCGAACACTTATGGACCTGTAAGTTGCTATAGATTCGGCCACAACTGACATCAGATTCCGGTAGCGCTCATTACGGGACGGGTCGAGGCGATCGTCTGGCCGTGGGAGCGGATACAGTGGGTCGAGCCGGGGCCGGGCAAGTCTGAGGGGCGGGTGCGGCACCGGATCGATCGCTTCGTGTGGGAGGACGTCGAGGCCGAGCTGTGAGGTGTTACAATCATGCATTGCATTATCTAGGGTTTCTACTATGGATACAGGTCAGTTCGCCTGCGCGGCGGCGGCGTTGCGCACCGGCTCTGGCTCAGGCTCGGGCTGGCCGAAAATGCGTTTACTGCTGTCAGCTTGGCCCGCACGAATGACAGCTTACAGGATGGCAGGTGTGCGGATTGCACCCTCTGGCGTGGTCGCCCACATCTCGCGCGGCCAGTAGTCCTGGAGGAAGACGTAGGTGTGTCCAGCAAGGATGCCGAGCTGGCGTCAGCTAAGAGTTGAAGAGGTCCAAGCTCACAATGTCGCCGAGCGCGCCTTGGAACCCATTCTGGAGAAGCCAAGAGAAGGCTGCGAGGCAAAAGGGGAGGTAAGGTGCGGGAATACTGCTGTCAGCTGAAATGCCTGATCTCCAGCAGCAGGGCGTAGACTCACGTCACGACGCCGAAGAGGGACATTTTGATGGACGGATTCCTGCGCGCCCAGATGTAGACGAGGGCGAAGCTGAGCGGCGTGGCGAGGAAGGGCATCGTGACGAGCGGCGAGATGGCAAGGAGGAAGCCGGCGGTGAGCATGAGGAGCCACACATAGTCGGCGCGGCGGTTCATGAACGAGTGCTCCTCGAGGAGGCGCGAGTACCTCATGCTGTGTCCCGTCAGCTTCACCATGACGACGTCAGCTTACACGAAGAAAATGTGGAACATGAGGTCAAAGGATATCGGCCCGAAGTAGCAGAAAGTCGTGAGTATGCGCCATGGCTGGGCCTTGAGCACGGCAGCCTTCCACGAGAAGTAGAGCTGCAGCGGCGCGATGATCTGGCAGGACTGGGGTCAGCTTGTTAGGAGCCGCGGAGCTTACGACGAGGACGCTGGTCGCGGCGGAGGCGACGAACCAAGCGCGTGTGACTGGCGGAATCGCCTGAAACCACTGCTCGATCTCAGCCATGGCGGCGGCGTGAGAGGTTTGGCAGTCAAGGGGAGTGTAATGTTGTAAACGTCGACCTCCACGCCAGCGTCGAAATGTAAGACGCCGATGTCGCGATAAGCCTTCATTACGCATTCATTACTCCGCGCGTACTAATGGGGTTCCTAATTCGCCGCTGAGACGCGCAATAGCGGGATCAAAACACGCGCCGCCCGCGCCGCCGCCGCATGACGCACTGATCTGGCCGGGCTCGCTCGATCGCGGGCTATCTCGTGCGCTCTGCGTTGTTGACACCCTCCACATACTCAGCAAGCAACATGGCGGCACTCGGCGCACCCCCCGAGTGGCAGAACGAGATCCGGGCGCGGCTCATGGCGCAGCAGACCGTGAGCGAGCCGCTCAAGGATGTCATCGAGCAGTGTAAGATACCCGGCATGTCGCAGCTGACGCGCAGACCAGCGCCTGGCCAAGGCGGCGCGCGAGCTGAAGGTGCGCAACGGCGCGCTGCTGCGCGGCGGTGGCGGAGAGGGGTGAGTAATGGCTTCGGGGTTGGGCTTTCTCTGCTGTCTGCAGTGCTCGGCGTCGCTGGCCCTCGGCCTGGCGCCTAGGCGGCTACCCGGAGCACGAGTGGCCACCGACCGGCCCGAGAGCGGGCAGCAAGAAGTGCCAAGACCAGCTTAGTTACGTGTAGTTAGCTGACGGCAGGTCGTCCTCGGCGCCGCTCGTGTCGCACCTGGACGCGCAGCTGAACGCGATGCGCACCGAGCTCGCGACGCTGTACCGGACGCAGGCTGCGGCGCAGAACAAGCAGCTCGCGATGGCGGACAGCCTGCGCGACCGAGACGAGGAGGTGCGAGGCCTGCGGGAGGAGGTACGGGAGCTGCGCGACGCGCGCGACGGGGGCACGCGCCGCGAGCGCAACTGGGAGGAGCGGTGGCGCATGCGCGACGAGGACGTCAAGGTGGGTATCGGCGCTGCGTGCCGGGCACGCTGGCGTAGACGTACATTGCAGCTGACCGCAGACACTGCACGACGAGATCCTCAGCCAGCAGATCGAGATCTCGGGCCTGACGCAGCGCAACGCGGCGCTGCAGGCGGACAACGCGTCGCTGCTGCAGCGCTGGCTCGACAAGATGAACATGACGGCGGACGAGATGAACAGCCAGTTTGAGTCGGAGGCGGCGGCGCACGCCAGCACCGCCTCGGCCTCCGCCCCCGCAGAGTCCCAAGCCACGCCAAAGGCAGACAAGACACGAGACGACAAGGACAAGGACAAGGACCGGGGGGATTTTCGCCAAGGCGGGAAGGGCACGCCGAGCCGGAGAAAGTAGGCCCCTCCCGCAGCCTTACGATCGACACGGCGCGGAGCCGTGAGAAGCGCATGAGCGCCGCCAGCTCGGCGACAGGCACGCCCGAGTGGGAGGTCCTCACCGCGCGGACCGAGACGAGCGACGACGACTGGGACGAGGCGCGCAAGGCTGTCTAGCCCTGTCCCTGTGCCGTCGCCGCCCACTGAGCCCGGCGCTGGGCGCAGACAGTTAGTGTTGTACATATGCCACGGATACCACGAACAGCAGGCAATGCGGATATATTCATGTGTGCTGTCTACAGACCAGAGGCCGCGCGTGCGGGGGATATTAAGGATACAACATACGGATACAGGTGGTGTGGTTACAGTGGCGGCGCGGGCGCGCAGCGCGCAGCGCTCAGCACGGCCCTCAGCCGTGGCCGTTACTCGGCCTCGGCCTGCGCTCGGCCCGCTCGGCCTACGGCCTCGCTACGGCGTCGCATCGGCCTATTGCCTCATGCGCTTCACGCCCCTGTTGTCCTGGCTCGGCCCTGCGCCGTTGGCGAGCGCCCAGATGAGGTCCTCCTCGGGCGGGGTCGTGACGCCGGCCTGCTGCTGGGGCATGCGGTCGTCCTGTGCGGTGGGCCACACAAACTCCTGCTGCTGCTGCTGGGGCGGGAGACCCATCTGGCCGCCGCCGAGGATGTCGCGCAGGAACGAGTTGGACGACGAGCACGACGTCAGCTTGAGCAGCTGCTGCTGCTGCTGCTCGAGCAGCGCTCGCTTCTGCTCCTGGTGCGCCTGCTGCATGTGCAGCCACGCGTACGTCGTCAGGCCCATGTCCCCGCCGAGCCCCCCGGGCGTCGGCAGGTAGCCGTTGCCGGCCACCTGCGGCGGGTACTGCGGGTACGAGGACCGGTACTGCTGCTGCGGCTGCTGGCTCTGCAGACCGAGCGCGTAGCTGAGACCAGCGACAGACGGGCTCTCCTCGCGCTCGCGCTTGCGCTCGTACTCGCGCTCGCGCGGGTCCTCGAGCAGCGAGCCCACAAAGCTCTCGTCGCGCTTCGGCTCGCGCCACGCGACCCGCCGCTTCTTGTAGCTCTCCTTGCCCTTGAGGCTCTTGGCCGGGCCCTTCTTCTGCTGCGGGCCGCCGTCCTCGTCCCCGCCGGCGCCACCGCCCTCCTCGTCGTCATCGTCGTCGTTGATCATCGCCTCGAACTCGGCCCCGCGCCGCCGCTCAATCGTCCCCTCGTACTCGTTGTAGCGGTCGATCTCCTGATCGAAGTCGGCCGACGAGAACTCGTACGGCTTGCCGTTCGACGAGAAGATGAGCAGCGACACGTTGGCGCCGCACAGCACCGACAGCTCGTACGCCTTCTTCATCAGGCCCGCCTTGCGCTTCAGGAAGGTGACATTGCGGTTGCGCTCGTCCTGCCGGGTGTCAGCGTATGCATAGCGGAGAAAGGAGGGGAGCGGGGGCGGAGGGCCAGGAAGGAATGGAAGTCGTGCAGAGCGTGCAGGACGGGACTCACGGTGAGCGGCTTGATCTCGATCTTTTTGCGGCCCATGGTTGCTTATTCTGGCTCTGGGGTCGGTGTGCGGCGGGTGTCGGGGTCTTGGCGGTGTCTTTCTGGTTCGCAGCAGACGGTGGGCGGGCGCTGGGAGGTGGTGTGCTCGATACCGAGTGGACGCTTCTTGGCGGACAGAAACGGAGATGTCGCGACGTTTGCTGGGTTGACTTTTGAGAGGGAGTAGAGTGTCGGTCTGTCGCTGGATCGGACTCGACTGGCTGGATGGGAGGAGAGGAGATGAGTGAGAGGCAGAGGCGATGAGAGGCGGGTGCCGGGGGCGTGTCCAGCTATGTTTAGAGTGGGGGCCGGGCGGTGGCCTATTTTCGACGCGCGGGGGGCTTTTTTTGCTCCCGCCTGCTGTCCTGCCGCCCTTGGCCAATGGGCCCTGCGTCTAGCCGACGCTGCCGAGTGAGCATGCGGTCCACAGGATCCACCCTCACATCAGCCGGATCCGCCGCGGCTGTTTCTCGCCATTAGGACTGTGTTTGAAGGCGTCCCGACTGTCGGAATAGCGGAAGCATACTAAGCATTAGGAAGAGAGGTGGATTACTAAGGACGGGCGGCGTGCGGAACTGGGACATCCGCAGAGGACGACACCGCTTCAGCCGTACATGCCGTGTCAGCCAGGACGCCTGGGCGGCGTCAGGCTCAGACCCGCCAGGCAGGTCCGGAATGCGGGTCCGGGTCCTGGAGCGAGCCGAACAACGCAACACCGCCTGCGCGCAGCTTCCGATCTCGTCTCCTTATCAGCGACCGATATAGACCCCAGCTGACGCCCCGCTCGTCTGCGTGCTCCATGCCATACATACCATCAGTCACGCCTGCGCAGGCGCTTGTCGATCGGTCATCCAGCGATCCGGCGCAGCATCAGGCGGCAGCAGGTAGTCGTTAGACGCACGGCTGAGGCGATGCAGCAGCACAAGGCACTAGCACCCTCGCCATCGTCGGCTGGCTCGGTAAACAAAGCGTTCCAGCCCTACTACGCCCGCTGCTCCCATGCACCCGCTGCACCCGCGCCCTCTCGCTGGCCGCACGACTCGTCCGCAGCTGGCCCTCTCTCGGCGTCGGACTCCGCCGAAGCCCTCCCTCATACGGCCGTCCCCCCGACTCGTCTCTCCTCCGCGCACTCCGTACACTCCGTGCATGCCGTGCATTCCACAAGTCAGACACGACGTCACGCCGCAACCAAGCAGTTTATGCATACACGGCAGCATGAACAGCCACACGTTCGCTCTCGTACAACACATAGTCCACCTCCATCTGAGACACCTCGGTCACTCGGGCTGCGGCGCTCTTCTCCGCCTCCTGCTGGCGCTGCTGGCCAGCCCGGCCGCACGGCGCACCGGCCGACGCCTAATCACTCACACTCAAACTGCCCGCCCTCCCGCATGAAACTCACTGCCGCACTCATGCACTGGTAGCGCAGCACGCAGACTCGCGTGCTTTGCACGCTCGCCTGAGAGCGCGCTCACTCCTCGCGCAGCTTGACCGCCTCGGCGGGCTTGTCCGCGAACAGCGGGTTCATCCTGCGGCGCTTGTCCTCCTCGTACGCCTTGAAGGTTGCCTCTGCGTCGTCGCTCATCGCGAACTGGTCGGTCGGCACGCCGTGCGCCTTGAGCGCCGTGAGCCAGAGCGGCAGCGTCGGCTCCCACAGCGGGTGGATGTTGGACGGGTCCACGGGGCACGCCCAGGTGGCGCGGTCGACCTCGCGCTCGAGGCGCTGCTCCTCGCTGGCACCGTTAGCCGCGAGCGTCTTGGCGTCATCGGCGTCGACACCATGCATCGCCTCCGCAATGTCGACGTAGCCCAGCACGTCCGGGTGGCGCTCGCAGAACGCGTGCAGGCCCTCGTTGAACCGCTCCGTCATCGCGATGCGCACCGGCTTGGTGCATAGCGCCGGCTCGTGCGCGAGCAGCTGCTGCACCGTCATCTTGCCCTTGTCGGCGGGGTCAGCCAGCGCCGCGCGCGCCATCGCGCTCTCGATCGTCTCGGGCGCCAGACGCGTCGTCGACCGCGGCGCCTTCTCGCCCCGCTCGAACGCACGCTGCGCAGACACGTGGTCCGCCTCCAGCCGCTCGACGTACTTCTGCGGGATGCGCGGCAGCGTCTCGTCCTGCACCAGCGGCGGGAGCGCAGCCGCCACGAGCACCTTCGTGGGCGCCAGCTTCCGCACGTTCTCGGGCGCATCGGGCGACGCGATCGCCGCCGCCCGCCGCCCGACTGGGCCGTTCACGACCTCGCGCTCCAGCCACGTTGTGTACGCCTTCAGCACCGTGTCGACGAACCGCTCGGGGCCAAGCGCAGGTCCCCGCCCCTCGTTCTCCGTCGCGTTCGCCAGAATGCGCTGCGTCTCAGACTCCACCGCAGCTACCGGCGCCGCAGCGGGCACGTCAGACCAAGTCCCTGGGCCAAGCGGCTTGTGCTGCAGCTGCCAAAGGTAGTTGATCTGCAGATCGACCTGTCGTCAGTTAGAGGTCACTCAATGCGAACTCACGTTTCCAAAGATGAGCAGCGCGTACCTGCCCGTCGCAGGAAGGTAGGCGTAAGGCGGCGGAGCCAGCAGGCGGTTTAGGAGCGGCACCAGCTCGTTCGACACCTGCTTGAGCGACTTGGGGTTGTTCAGGCCCTTCGGGTGTCAGAGTGGCCACTAGCGAGTAAATACCTTTGCGCTGCTGCCCTTGAACGTCTGCGTCTTCGAGTAGCGGTCGCTGAGCAGCTTGAACGGCCCGACGAAGGAGTCGCCGAACACGAAGAGTGACGGGCCCGACGAGCCACGCTGTTGCTGGTGCGGCGGCGGGTCGCGGGCGTGCGCGACGTGGCCGTGGGGCGCGCCGTCGCGACCTGGGCGTTCACTCCATGGTCTCCGTTCGCTGGTACCAGCCGAAGGGGCTGACGCCGACCACTTGCTTCCCGAACCAGCGGGAGATCGGGGTGCTGAGCGAGAGGGCGCTATCGGGGGAGCATCGCCTGCATTGAGCTGTGCCTTTCGGAGGTGAGGCGGCACGTAGCGGCCTTGGGTGGAAGAGGCCATTGAACAAGAGACAGGAAAGGGTGTGGTTTGGCCAGTGTGGGGCTGCTGATGGGTCGGGGCAGTGATGTAGCGAGTAGGCCAAGCTTGGCGAGTGAGTGCGGCGAGAGCACTCACGAGGAGCCGAAGTGGAGGAAGGTAAATGGAGTTTATCTCATCCTCCTGGTTTACCCTGGGTGAAGCCACGCGAGCCCAGACGGGCGGCCCTGCGGCGGCTCGCGTCGCGTAGTGAATAAGAGCAGGCGCGTTGGTAAGCTTAAGCCAGGCCCTGACGCGTCCTGCGCGATCCTGCGGCCACCTGGCGCGACCTGACGTCCCGGACTGCCTGACGTGCTTCGTGCTGCGTGCATGGCGTGTCGAGGCGTGTCGAGCTGTCGAGGACCGCGCAACGTCAAGGTCTCGGGCCATGGACCGACTGACGACGGCCCGTGCTGTCCTGAACTCGGCGCATCGATCCTCGATCTGTACGTAAACATCGCCCCGCGTGAAGTCATCGCCTCGCAGCGAACATCGTTCTCAGGTCCGCCTACCTTCGCGCTCATCCTTCGCTCATCGTTCCTACCCTCCCCTCCCCACTCCCGGCACTCTCCAGGTCGCCGCACTCCTGTCCACAACGCACTCCTCTATCGCCTAATAATCACCTGTCCCCTCCTGCTCCAAAACTACCTACGGGGTCTGCCCAACGCCCACTCGCTCGAACAGACCATGCCCACGCATACATAGTCCTCGCCCGACGAACGCCACTCGCTCTCTTGATCTTGACGACCCCGACGATTCAACGACAAAATCCCATCCAATACACCCGACCATAGTTCCTCACCCTAGTCCATCCGGGATCCCGCCCTCCGGCCCTGTCCTCCTCAGCTTAGACACCGTCCCGGACTGTCAACCTCATTATCCATTTCAACACACAGCGTAGCACAGCACACGCCCTTCACGTACCCCTTCACGTCAACCCCCCTTCTCTCTATCTTGTCTCCCATTCTTCGAAACCCCACCGCTAATAATGTCGGCCGCTGGTCGTGGCACAGACCGTTCAGAGGATCCAAGCCCTCACCCAAGCCCACATGGCAACTTCGCCGAAAGCGTAACCGACGCAGGCAGCCCGGCAACGACCTGCACTAGCGTTCCTTCGTCTTGTGCTCCCGACGATGACAGCTTCGGCAGCATGGTCTCCGAGCCCCAGTCCTTCGACGAGGGCGAGCTCCCCGCCCTCCCCCTTCGCGGCAAGTACCACCGGCACATCTCGCGCTCGGCTCTCATGCGCGACTCGGTCCACACGCTGCCCTCCATCCAGAACCTCCGCATGCAGTTCGGCGGCGTCAAGCTTGAACACCGCATGGGCTCTGGCGTCGGCGTCCGCTCCTTCGGCGCCCTCGCGGAGGAGGAAGAGCAGCCAGAGGCAGAGCGCCGCCGCCACAAGCCGTGGAAGGACGTCCAGCTCTCGCGCGTAGCACCCGAGGACGCTCGAGCTGAAGCGCTGCGTCTCACGGCCGACATGCGCGAGAAGTGGCGCCTGCATGCAGCGTCCGAGAGCGCGCCCTCCACCCCGGCCCCCTTGCCCGAAGATCTGCGGAGCCTCTTCGTCGACACTGCCCGCGCCATTCGCCGTGTTCGGGCCCTCACATTCGTTCTCGTCCCGCCCGCCGCACGCCGAGTCTCAGCGTCGAGCTCCAGGAATACGACGTTCTCGACGCCCTCGCGGCCGGCAAGCGGCCCAACTGGCCGCTCAGTGTCCGGCTCCAAAGACCGCCTGGTGGCGAGCCTCGCGACTTCTCAACCCGATCCCAGCGCACCTGTGCGTCGGGCGGCCCTCGAACTTCTTGGCCACCTGCGTGGGCTCGAGGAGGCCTGGCGTGTCCAGCAGGACCCGGTTCCGACTGTCGTCGTCATTCCTGACTCCGGTGCCGACGGCAGCTTCGAGTCATCGCCGCCGCCCATCGAGCGGCAGCATTCCGGCGACACGTCCACCTCGTCGCCGTACGCCTACGCCAACCGGCGGCTGTCGTCCAACTCGTTCGTTGCTCCGAACAGCTCGACGTCAAGCTTGTCGATCGAGGACATCTTCTCTGACGACGAGGAGTTCAACATCAATGCCTTCGCACGCGAGGCGGAGCAGTCGCACCACGAGCCGTGGGAGGACAAGCTCAACTCGGAGGCGCGCGAGTACAAGATCACGGACGGCTCGGCGGCTGACGGTACCCGGGACTCGCTCCGCCGCTGGGCGACCACCGTCGAGAAGGCGTTCAACGAGGCCCTCGACTCGCCCCGGCTTGCCTGGATCTCAGCCGAGCCTGGCACGCCGCGTGCCCGCGCTTTCATCACGGCGAATCTGACCGCCGAGCAGGCGGCCCTGCTTCCGAGCGACGGCGACAAGTTCCTCGAGCGCCTGGCAGACGGCTACCTGCTGTGCCAGGCGTTTAACTCGTCGGTCGCCTCGTCATCGCGCCCGTGGGGCTTCATCCCTGCGGACGACATCCACGAGACGCTCGCCGAGGCGCAGGACACCGGCCGCGACTGGACCTTCCGGCGCGTCGGCAACCTGACCTGCTGGGCTGCGTGAGTTGACTGGTTTTGGCGAAACTGACCCACAGCGCTCTGCAGCACCGCTACCTGATCCCGATCAACATGCCGACGAGCGACGTCTCGTTGGCCCCTCCCGTGCTCCCCGACAGCGCACCGATCAAGCCGGCCCCGCCGAAGACGTTCCCGAGGCAGCGGCAGGCGTCGACGCACCGTGCGCACTCGATCGAGTTCGACCCGCTCATCGTCGCCAAGATGGGCGCCGGCTGGGACGCTCCCCTCCGCGCCGTCGTCGAGGCGTGGGTCGAGGCCGCCGCTGCCGAGGTCACGGGCAAGCCGCCGGGCTCGGAGGCGAGCGCCAGTGTCGCCGCATCGAGCGTTGCGCCGTCCGAGGCACAGCCGACCCCAGACGTGGCGGCGGCGTCGCTGCCGGCGGCCACTCCTGACATCACCTCGGCGGCGCTGCCGGAGGCCGAAGAGCCGGAGGCGGAGGCGAAGGATGAGGCGCCTGCGGCCGCGGCAGCCGAGCCAGAGAACGCCGTCGAGCACTCGCTCCAGTAGAAGCACAGAAGAAGTAACGCACCCCGAGACGACTACCACCATGGAATTATGAGCCTACATCTATAGAAACGAGACAACAACCCAATGCGCGGCGGCCCGGCCGCAACGCCTAATCCAATCACTATAAACAAGCAGATCACATCCTAGCTACATCATGTTCAAATGCATTTTGTCCATTGTACGGGGCGAGGGGAGTGCTGTGCGCCGAGCTGAGGTGACTGAGCCGAGTGCGCTACGCCTGATCCCTCGCACTGAGCTTCAGTACGCATTGCAGGAAAGGGTCACTGCCAATTATCGTCAGTAGCGCAGCAGCTGTCACGAGTCATAGTACAGATGCATCTACAGTCTATCCTTGCTACTGGGGCAGGTCGGCGTTGAGGCTCGCGGCCATAGCGGTTGCGAGCCCCTGCGCCTGCTCCAGCAGCGCGCGCACGCGTCCCGCATCGATGCCGAGCCCGCCCTCTGTGCGGATGCCGCACACGTTCCCGTTCGGCCTGAACCACGCGAGGACACGCTGCGGGCACGCCGCCTCTTCCTGCGGTGTCGGGTCGAGGAACGTGTTCTCAGAGTCCTGGACGAGGTTGAGCGCCAGAAGCACGGGGAGCTCCTCCCGCGCGTCGAGGTGGTGTGTGCCGTCGCCGAGGTCCCAGTCGTCGAGCCCGCGCGCGCGCGCCCGCCCCTTGCCCTTGCCCTTTGCGCCGTCCTTGAGCGCGCCGAAGCCGCTCCGGTCCGCCGCGTCGTCGTCGCCCGCCCACGCAATCACCTTCGTGTCCGGCACTTGCAGGTCGGCGAAGGCCGCGCGCGCCGCCAGCGCCAGAGCTGAGACGATGTTGCCCTCCGCCGACACCACCGTCAGGTGCAGCGATGGCAGGAACGCGCGCTCCTTCGTGATCGGCAGTGGAGGGACGAACGGCACAAAGTGCTCGCCGAGGTGCGCCGCGTACTCGGTTGACAGCGCTGAGAGCGCCGACGACTGCAGCGCGGGCAGGGCTTGCGGCGTCCTGGGGTCAGCTATGGCATGCAGAGCTTTTAGCTTGTGCGCTTTCTGGCTCGCCGGACTCGCCTCCAGAACTTGCTGGGCTCGCCCCCGGCTCGCACGCTCACACTCTCGCACTCACACGTCCACGGCCACCTTGGCCGGCCCCGGCTCGCCGACCTCGAGCTTTACGCCGGCGACGACCTCGGTGTTGCCGAGGCGCACGCGCGCGCTCCCGTTCGCCGCCGGCGCCACACCGTACTCGATTCCGATGTCGCGCGGCTCCAGCAGCCCCCGCCCGTCGCTGCGTGTTGGCGGGGAGCCCCGGAGCCCGTCGACGATGTAGCTCAGCTCGGCGGGCGAGAGCGCGGGCGTCGTGCTTGCTGTTGTCATCGCCGTTCCTGTTGCTGGAGAAGAAGAAGGAGGAGTCGTCTCTGTGGTGAGACGGTTTTGCGAAACGCTGTTGAACGTCGAGGAAAGCGCAGACAGGAGCGGGACGAGGTTCAGGCGACGCTTGTTGATGCCTGTGGCCCGACGTCCAGCTCGCCGATCGACGTCAGAATGCAACTTTTGGACGCGACACCGTGGGAACTCTCTTCCTTGAATACAAACGCCCCAGCGGCGAATTACTCGTCGAATTACTTGCAGTCCTAATGTGGACCCTAATCGACTCGCGACATGGCAGGGTCAGGTGTGTTTCAGACGCGTCCAGCTGAGATTGAGGTGACTGGACTGGGCCAACATTGTTTTGACGTTGGACGCTCGACCTCGCCACCATGCCGCCGCGAGAACAGATCCTCGGCGAGAGCGTGAGTTTATAGCACTTGACATAACTGACGACAGGACCTCAATGCCGCCGCGGCCAAGCTCGTCCGCCTCGCGCTCTTCACAGAGTACAGGCGCCAGCCGCTGAAGCGCGAGACAATCACGGACATGAGTGCGTCTTCCCCCATCTTCTGCTCCTACCATCCCTTTAGCCACAACCGTGCAAGCCCCTTGCTTGCTATCTGCTGCGTTTCGGGGACCCGCCTCGACAATTCTAGCTCGAGCCCTTCTGAACGATTAGCTAACCGCAGTCATTCCCAACAAGAAGCGCGCCTTCCACGAGGTCCTGACGCGTGCGAACGAGCAGATGCGCTCTGTGTTTGGGCTCGAGATCGTCGAACTCCGAGCGCGGCGGAAGGGCGATCTGGACGACCCGCAGACGCAGGCGACGCAAGCACAGACGCAGCGCAAGAAGATGCGGCGGAGAAGGCGCGGCGACGACTCGGACGCATCAGAGTCTGGCTCGGACGAGGAAGACGGCGAGCCGGCGGTTGCGAAGAGTGAGTTTTCTACGTGCGATTCTTCAAACTGACACCAGTCCCCATGAGCAAGACGTACATTGTGCGCTCGGCGCTGCCAGCCGCGCTGATCGGGGAGATGACGCGCCCGGCCCCGCTCCCCATGCCTGAAGACGAGAGCGCGGCCGAGGCTGCGGCGCAGGACTCGGGCGCAGTGCTGCAGTGGGAGAAGGCGGATGCGTCGCAGACGGGCGCGCTGGGGCTGCTCGGCATCCGCACCGTGATCCTGTGCATCATCCTCAGCCTGGGAAGGAGCGTGCCAGACGACCAGCTGCACTCGCTCCTCCGCCGCCTGGGACTGCACCGCGACACGGTCCTCCCGTACACGTCCAAGGACGGGACGGGCGAGAAGCTCACGCTCGACAAGTACCTCGATCTCCTCGCGCGCAAGAGGTACCTTGAGAAGGTAAGCTGAGCTTCTGATGAGCAAGCTAATGCCAGGCTGAGAGCGGTGGAACCGGAGGGAACCCCAAGGTGATCGAGTGGCGGTGGGGCGCACGGGAGGCTGAGTTCAGCGAAAAAGCGGCCGGCGCGTTCATCGAGAAGATGTGAGTGTCATCAGAAAGCTGCAGCTTGCCAACGTGTACAAGTTTAGCTGACGTCAGCTTCTTCGACCAGGCCGAGGCCGAGTCGGACGACGAGGACGGCGAGGCGATCCGCGCGCGCGAGGCGAACCGGAAGCGCGTGCGCAACGAGCTCGAACGCGCGGCGGGCGGTCCGCTGACGGAAACGTAGGCATGGCATGGATACATCTAGGCCCTCCCGTGGGCGGGCGGCTCGTCTATAGTGTGTTCGGGTGAACTGTGGTATAATGTATATTTACTTATGGCAAGCGAGCGAGAGCAGTGAGCAGTGCGGGCGAGCTGGCGGCTGGCGGGCTGGCAAGCTGGCAAGCCGGCAAGCGAGTGGGCGATACTCGTGCCCGCTCTCGTGGGCATGTGGGCTACGGGCCGAGGGAGCAGGACGCATTTACGCGAAGCCCTCGGCGTCCTCGCCGCGGACGTACTCGCGGTACATGGCGTCTCCGCCCTCGCCGTCCTCGGCGGGCGCAGCGGGGGCGTCCTCGCCCTCTGCGTCCTGCTGGTTGTCGGCGTCGGCGGACGCCGTGGCGGCGGCGCCGCCCGAGCCGTCGTCGCGCGGCACAATGTCGATGAGGAAGTCGAACACGTCGCTGAACGCGATCGCGGCCGCCACGTCCGACTTTTGCAGCGTGCGCCGCTTGTGCCCCTCGGCGACGAGCCAGGCGCGGCACGTCAGCTCCGAGATGAAGACTGGGGTCAGCGCTTGCCACAAACATCACAGGTGGGTCGGCTACCTCTTCCACAGGGCGCTGGGCTGCTCTCCGGCCGGGGGCAGCAGGCCCAAGCATTCGCCGGCGCCCGAGACGGGGGTTCCCAGCCTCTCATGCGGGCGGATGCACCCGTGGCCCCGATGAGATCGCATCACAACGCCTCACGGCCGCAATACTCACTCTCGCAAGCCTTGGAGAACATGATGGGCGCCTCTGCGCTGATCATCTTGACCTCCTCGTCGCTCTTCATAACCTTCTTGATGCGCGCGAGGGGGAGGTTGTACGTCTTGAAGTCTGGTGTCTCGCGTTCGACGGAGTCCATCTGGCGCGCCCAGAAGCTCTCGAGGAACGAGTTGAGGTCCTGGTGCGGGTGGACGAGGGGGCCGGAGGTGGGGATCGGGGCCGGGGCGGACGGCGGCGGGGCGGTGGCGGCCGCGCCGTAGGCGGCGTGCGCGCCGTGCGGCGGATGCGACGGGTGCGGCGTGTGGTGCGCCGAGCCGTAGCCCGTCGACGAGGCCGCGGCGGACGGCACGTTCGAGGGGCCCGGCGCCGGCGACGACACGGCAGACCCCGCAGACGAGTACCCCCCGTTCGCGAAGGGATACCCGATCTCGGGCAGGTAGTACGGGTTCATGGCGGTGGCGGTGGGCGAGGATGCGATGGCGAGCGGCGGCGAAGATCCAAGTCGAGATCGCCCAACAGAGGCTAGAGGGCCGAGGTGGAGGCGGATGCGGACGTGAAAAAAACATGGCGACTCGGCCATGTGGCCTCGCTGCTGCTCCTGCGCCCTGCGCCTGCGGCACGAAAATCCCCCGCCCTCCGCCGCCCCGCGCACCAGCCCTCGGCCCTCACGCCTGCCGCCCGCTGCCGTAACAAACGTTCGGCCCAGGTGCGTCGGCCGAAGCGTCGGCCCGAATGCATACAGCGCGATCTTTGCATCGTTAAGCACATCTCTCTATACACATTAATGCTGCACGTTCATCCGGCCCACGCCGTTCGCGACGTCCGCCACCTGCTGCGCAAAGTTGAAGCCTTGCCCCGGCTGCCCCGGCTGGCCGTGCTGGCCCGGCTGCTGCGGGGGAGCGCCGCCGTACACACCCGGGCTCTCCTGCGGCGGGCCCTGCCCGTACTGCTGCGGCTGGGGAGGCTGCTGGTAGTACGGCTGCGGCGACTGGGCGTAGGGGTCGCCAGCGCCGACGCCCGCGTTGCCGGGGTTCGTGTTCTGGCGCTGCGGCGAGTCGGACGGCGGGTACGACGGCGCACCGCTCGTGTTGCGCTGCGGCGCCGGGTGCCCTTGCTGCTGCTGCTGGTCGGGGTAGTGGTACGGCTGGCCGGGCGCGACCTGCCCGCCAGCACCGGCGCCGGGGAGGCTGTGGTGCGAGGCTCCGTGAGCGACGTGCGGTTGCGGGAAAGCATCCTGCGAGCCGTACTGCGAATGCTGCTGCTGGGGCTGCTGGTAGGGATCGTGGGGGGTCTGCTGCTGGTAGCCCTGGTCGTGGGGAGGCTGTTGCTGGTAGCCCTGGTCGTGGGGCTGCTGCTGCTGCTGCTGCTGGTATGGGTCCTGGGGCGGGGCGCCGTAACCGTAGGCTGGATGTCAGCTAACGACGACCGAATCAGAGCTTACCTTGCTGGGGAGGAGCCTGGGGCGGGCCGCCACGGAGCGTCTCGTACTGCTGGATGGCGCGCTGGAAGTTGAGGTTCATGTTGGCGAGTTCGGCCTGCTGATCGGAGTACTTCTTGATAAGAGCGTTGATCTGGCCCTGGATCGCGACACTCGACTGGTACAGCTCCTCGACCTCGGGGTTGTCCTGCAGACGATCACCACGGGTCGTGTCGATCTTCTTCAGAATCTCGAGCAGCTTGTCAACCAGTCCCAGGGAGCCGAACACGCGCGCCTCCTCCTGCGCCTCCTCCTGCAGCTCGCTTGCCGTAGGCTCCGCGAGCGCCTCGACGTACGTGACGGGGAAGATGCCGATCTTGCCGTTGCACGCGCCGCGCCACCACTCCTTGTAGCCGCGGCTCAGGACCTTGATAATATCCCCGCGCTCGAACGACAGCTCCCCTGGCTGGTCAGTCGTGAACGTGTAGAGCGCCCGCACCCGCGTGGCGGTGTTCGGGTCGATGGGCTGCGGTTCGGCCGGGGCCTGCGCCTGGGGCGCCGTCGCGCTGTACGAGGGGTTGCCGTATGAGGGGCTGTTGTACGCTGGCGTCTGTGCGGTGCCCGCGACGGCGGCGGCCTGCTGAGGCGCAGGCTGTGATGACGAGGTCGTGGGTCCCCGGCTGTCGTTGGCGATGCTACCACGTCCGCCGGTCTCCTTCTTCGACAGCTCGATGACCGCAGCGAGCTCCTCCTCCTCTCGTCGGCGGCGCACCTCCTCCTGGTCTTCGGGCGTAGGCTCCGGCTCATCAAACTGGAAGTCTGGACGTTAGTTGGGCACTTTCGTCTCCACTTACTCTTCGCACGGAGCCGGTCGTACAGCTCGCTCATGAGACCGAGGTTGGCGTCTCCCGTCTCCTCGAACTGCTTCGCCCAATCCTTCACATAGTGCAAAGCCTTGGTCTGGACGGGCTGCGCGGTTGCCCGGTCGGTGATAAGCCGCTCGACAGCACCGGTCCATGCCCGGCTGCTCAGCTCCTCGTGCAGCGGCTTTCCGCAGTTCTGCGCCAGTGTGTTGGCCAGCTCGAGCGCATAGATCTGCACGTTGGGGTTGCGGTGCGACAGGCGCTTCACGAGAGCGGCGACAGCGTTTCGCGCTCTGCCAAGTCAGCTACATCACGCCTGAGGCCTAGCTATACGCACCCATTGGAGCCCTCGTCGCCGACCTTGTCACAGATCTGGAGGTTCGTGTCCCAGTCCTCGGAGGCAAGGTTCTCGTCCGTCGCCTTCGCTGTGGGGGTCAGTGGCGTGATCAGACGATCCGATAGGGACAAAGAGCATTGCCGCCGCATGACGAATGCACTGCATCCCGCGCAAAACTCTGCGCTGCCTGCTGAGGTACTCACTGACGAGCTCGTCGTAGGGGTTCGCCGCGGAGGAGAACATGGTGTGGGGTGGTGAAGGAAGAGGACGGTGGTGAAGAGAGCGATGACGATGACGAGGTATGGCCTCGGGGACTGCGAGCAGCGACCCAGACCCCGCACTCCAACGCTGCCTGTCGCTCTTGCTCACCCGCCGCTCACTCAGCAGTGCAGCAGCGATCTTGGTGCCCGCGGAGGCAAAGCCACGTGGTCCCAGGTGGAGGTCGCCAGTGGCAGTGCTCCAAGGTCCGAGGGTTGACGCAAGTGTCGACGAGCAGAGGTCCTCTGCAAGGCCACGAGTATGACGAGGAGTGCGACTGCATGAGATGGCAGTGCAACGCGCGATAATCGAAGAATCATCGCGAGATACCACGGCTCCGCTTGTGAGAATGTCGATGCCTTTTAATCTGCCGAGCCGGCACTTGGCTCGCCGACAGCGGAAGCACTTCGAGCTCTCACTACTGCTTCTGGCACACTCGCGACCGTGCCTTCGACTGGGCTACCGTTCTGTTGGAACGCTGTGACATGGGTCAGATGAGTGCGATCGAAGGAACGTCGGTGCGCATGCCTCTCTCAGATGATCAGACCAGATGACGATGCCGATTCAACGTACCTTCATAAAGCTCATCAACTTGATCAAGGATGCAGCGGCCCTGTGGGTAAGTAACAGTCAGCCGATCTAGCTAATCACGGTTGATCATTACGACTTCGACTGTGGGAGCCGTGACAGGCTCGTATCGTGTGCAATTCACTCCTACAGGGTGAGCGCAACTACAACATGTGGTCGTGTGGAGGTGTACACAGACACACGTTTCGTGTCGCTATGCTTACCAGATACCAGCACCTGCTTAACTCCACGAAGCAACGAAGCACATGCTACCAGGCCAGATCTTCGGCGACGAAGGAACATTGGGAGGCCGGCAAGTTCGTGTGCGAGCTTAGTGGCGCCCCTGCAGCCTCAAGTGTAGCGAGCGTTTCAGGCCGTCGCCTTTCCTTTCTTTCTCGAATTGACCTCATAACACTGATAACCCTATCCGCGGCCCAGCATCGGCACGCCGAGGTGCCATCTGGCTTTGGGGGTGCCGAAAAAGCGTCGATAGGCGTGGCCAGACCATGCTTGCTGAGTTTGGGACGAGTTTGCACCGCGGATCAGATAAGGGCCAGGGGGTGCGAGACAGCTAGTGCAGTAGTGGTCGAACGAATGTCGGAGACGAAGGTATGGAGCTCGGGCAACAAGGTTTACAGTTGGGTTCGCGACATCCTCGCCTGCGTTTCTCCTCGGCGCCTCCCAACTCCTGCACATCTGCACTCTAAAGCCCAGGACGGGCGATCCTGGCTTGCGGTGCTGGTGATTCCGAATGAGGAATGAGAACGCGAGAGCGAAAAAGTCAGCACAGCAAGCGGCACTGTCGACGCCATCGCTCAGCCTTCAAGGTCTGCTGCCGAGCCGGAGAAACCGTCGAAGGCACATCGACGTCGACGTGCAGCTGCGCCCCCGTAACTCAGATCGGCTAGAGATGTCGTCGAGGATCGAGGACTCGAGGAGCGAGCCGGCGAATGCGTGCATGCGTGCATTGCGTCATGCTCTAGGCGAGATAACGGTTAATCGCAGCCACCCTGCCATCTGCGCATACCTGCGATCCCTGGGCGTCCTTCGCGCCCTACAATGCGACATGTCGCCTGAATGTGATGAATCATGAATAACGCGCACTAGCTTGCGGTGGCGCCGTCGTGTCACTCTGTTGCACCTGTCGCTGGTAGCACGCACGCACTTGTAGCGAGAGTGCGGGTGACTCTTCCAGCTATGCGAGCCATGTCCTGGTCTAAATCGACCTAGCCTGCTGCGGACTCGTGCGATCAGAGCAGATCGAGCAGCCATATTGCAGCGCGCAGCACGGGCACCGCTTGCACTGCCAGCCCCACGGCTCCACCGCAGTTTCCCATGCATAAGCATTCTGTTTGTTCGCGAGCGGGGCAACACGACAACAGAGGTGAAAAGAGGGCGGTATCTGACATGGATGGCGGTACCAAGGTTTGAGAGATGATGGCATGGGCGATCATCTGACCTCGTTGGAACATGACACGTCGCGACGCCCCTCGGTCCCCTCGGGGGTGTCTCGTCTCCGAGAGCCAGAGGCACGAAGACGGCCTGCGCTGGCATGCGAGCAGGTCTTGGCCCGCAAGGCTCGGACAATATATAGCTCGTCGTCAGATTTTGGAGCGCGGGGCGAATGAGAGCGTTACGCAATCCCCGCCGACTGCACGATTTCTACGAGAAGAGGAAAGGCGGAGGAGGCAGTACGCATGTGAGGTACGGGCATGGCACGCTTAAAGCGAGATAAAGTAGAGGACCTGCAGGACATGGCACAGGCGCGCGTTAGGATCGGTAGCGCGAGTGCGAGGCCGCACCTGAAACAGTTCATCGGGTGGCTCCTGCGGTGCCTCAAGCTCCGTGGCCCCTTGTGCCCTTGCGGCCCTTGGTCTTGCCCTTCTAGGACCACTCTGCGTATTAACGACCACCGCGCTCGTCTGCATTTTAGCTTCGACCACTCCTGCTATCAGACCGTGCCAGTGCCCCAGGATGCAATACCCTTCCAGCCGTGCCGTGGGCCGCCGCGCCGCCGCCGAGCCGGCGCAAGACCGTACAGTAGTGCGTACAGCCTTGAGATTGAGCCCATGACCTCGAGCCTTAATAACCCACGATCACCGTCCGCCGGCTGCCTCTGTTTCCGATCCTCAACTCTTGCCAGCACCGCACTCACCGCTCCGCCAGCATGCCCATGGCTCTGGCGCTCACGACGACGTCGTCCGCGGCCCTTACCCTCACGGTCGCGACGGCGTCCGCCCTCAACAAGACGATCGCCACCTCCCTCCTCATCGCCCCCACGTCCTCCGTCTCCCTCACTCCCGGCCCCTCCTCCGACCCCGTTCTCAGCAACGACACCCCCTCGGACGACGCCACCTTCGACTCTGCGGGCACCGACCCGAGTGCCGTGAACGCCGCGAGCGACAGCAGCTCAACCGCCAGCAGTGCTGTCGCTGGCAGCACAAGTTCGGCCTCGTCCAGATCGAGGGGCCCGTCGCGGTCTGCAGACCCCGCTCCCGCGTCCTCGTCGCTGCTGTCTTCATCACCATCGCAGCAGGCGGGGCAGAAGACCGCCGCGCAGTCCTCGGCCTCGAACGAGGACAAGACGTCGCCGAAAGACCTCCTTCCGTTCGCCGAGCCGGATCAGGGACAGTGCTTCGGCGCCGCCGGCACGGGCTCAATCACCACCGCATGCTGCGCGAGCCTGAAGGGTGCACTTGCCGATAAGGCGCAATACTGCCTGTTCGAGCAGAAGCACGCCAAGACGTGGGAGTCGTGCGTGTCCACGGCGACGGATAAGAACCAGGAGGCCCAGCTCGCCGTCAAGTGCAACGGCTCAAAACGAAATCGCGCGACGTGGGCCGTCATCGCCATCAGCGTCGGTGTTGCCCTCAGCATGAGCTAAAGTGCCACCTGGTGTAGCATTTCTGGACAACGGGAGGAGCGAGGAAGATAAGGAAGGAGGGACAGAAAGACGAGGAGATCATTCGACATTCGCAACGACCGCACTGTATCCATTTAATCGCACCGGCATCAGTAACTACCGCCTCTTTATAATAACCGACATTGACATGCATAGTCGTTGTAACATTTGTGCATCAAGGGCGCGCGCGGGTGACAGAAGAGAAGAAGCCGCGAGGACCTGAGGCGTGCACAAACAACCAGTCGCGAATCGCGGGGCGGGTGACGTACGTCACAGCTCCAACGTAATTCGCGTTTCCTAATGCGCATTACGAGCCCTTTGTTCATCTTCTAATCGCGGTGAAATCAGCGGCAACCCGCGGAGCACGGGGGGCTGACGGCCGAGTCCGAAAACCTGAGTGTCTGAGCACAGTGCGGAGTGTCAACGTCACGGCCGCCCTTGAGCTGCATTGAGTTCTGACCATTGCCCTCTCCACAGCCGCACACGATGAGCGACCCGACACAGACCAAAGCAGACGACCCGGACAACTGCGGCCAGCCGGACCCGCTCACGATCGAGAACGACGCCGACGCCGCTGTGCCCCACCAGCACCCGCACCCGACCGGCAAGGGCGTCCTCGCCATCGACATGGACGACGTGCTGTGGTGAGTCACCTTCGGCTCCGGCGGCGCCGCGCTTGGCTCGCGGCGTCCGCCGTTGCCTGTGTTGCAGGCTAAAGCTCTTGGCCCCGGCGCTGCAAGCACTGGGTTATGCCTGAGAGCGGGAGATCTGCATACCCCAACATGGACGAGCGCCTCGCCGATCTGGACGCACATATTGGAGCTAACCCACAGCAACACGAACCAGACCATCGTCGACATGCACCACGACCTCTTCGAAGTGTCGCCCCCGATCACGCTCGACGAGTTCCACCACTACCTCTACTGGCACAACCGCGGCTGGGGCAACCAGTCGGAGACGGTCGAGATGGTTGTGAGTCGGCCCACCGCAGTGGTGTACGAGGACCGGGCCGGGCTCGCGAGGGAGCTCGCCGCAGCCCCGCAGGGCCGGTGTTTTCCAGCTGGGGGCCGTATTTCGCGAAGCTGACTTCAGTCCAAACTGTACCGCAACGGGCTCATGGACCGCCCGCGCCCCGTGCCGGGGGCGAAGGAAGGCCTGCAGGCGCTGAAGAAGATGGGCTACACGCTCATCATCATCACTGCGCGGTCCGAGTCACAGCGCGAGGGCACCGAGGAGTGGCTCGCTGAGAACCTGCCCGACAGTGAGTGTGCTCCCTGCGCGTTCCCCGCAATACCCGCTACGCCGTCCCAGCTGGAGATTGCCTCGTAGCTGACCCCAGTCTTCGACGAGATCCACTTTACGGGGGCGTTCAACCACCTGATCCCGGCGACGAAGGAGGAGCACGAGGGGCACGCGGCGAAGCGCGCCGTGGTGTCGCACCACAAGCGCACGAAGCACGAGGTGATGCTGCAGACGAACGCGATGTTGCTCGTGGACGACAGCGCCGAAAACGCGCTGACGTGCGCGCGCCTCGAGCCGCGCCAGCGCGTGCTGCTCTTCGGTTCGTACCCGTGGAACGCCGAGATCCGCGCGCCGGACGAGCCCGCGCACCCGGACGACAAGAAGACGTACGTCGAGCTCGAGCAGGAGGGCAAGCTCGCCGAGGCGCAGGAGCGGCGGCAGAGGCGCATCGACGCGGCCTGGCTCCCTGAGGGCGTCAAGCGTGTCAGGAACTGGGACGAGGTCGTCGAGTTCGTCCGCGGCTTAGACAAGTAGACGGGCGTGATGGAAGTATGCTGATGTGGGCGTGTGGCAGGCGCTGGACCGTGGACTAAGGAGGCTGGTTTGTTTCACAGCAGATGCGAGGAAGCACGAGGAAGGCGCAGAGAAGCCCCGTTGCGTTCTCTGGCGCGAGTGAATCAATTGAAACACGGCCGGAGGCGTGCTGTCTCATCAAGGCCTGGGGCCGCCTTTCGAGGTCGGCCCATGAACTCTGCAGATTCAAGGCGCCTCATAGCCCAGCCGAAGGGTATTGCATAACGGGGTATCTGTGTCGACCGAGGGGTATAGTCCTACGGGGTATCTGGGTATATCTACTGACTGGCACTAAACACTGAACCACGCTCTACGTCGATCTCTGCAACGTCACGGCCGGAAGAACGGCAAGTCCCTCGGCGTCCAGTCAGCGACGGGCGCCTGGGGCGGGGCGGCGGACTGCCAGCCCGCGCCGGGGCCGGCAGCCTCGCGAGGTCCGGCGTAGTGCTGGCCGCCGCCCGGGAAGCCGCCCTGCTCGGCCAGCACGCCCGTCAGCGTGCGCGAGGGGCGGGACGCGGCGGGCAGCGCGGCCCACAGCTCGTGCAGCTGCGGCGAGAGCCAGCCCGTCGGCGGGGCGGGAGCGGGAGCGGGAGCACTGGGCGGAGCGCCGAGGCCGGCGGGCCAGTGCCCGTGGCCGTGAGCTTGAGGCACCGGAGCAGGCGGTGCGGGCGGCGGAGGAGGATAGCCGGGGTGCGCGGGGTGTCCGTGGTGCGACGGGGGTGCGCCGAAGTAAGCGTGGTGCGCCGGGGGAGGCGGCGCCGGCGGCACGTGCGGTGCGCCCGGCGCGCTCGCGTGCGAGTGGGCTGGACAGCCGGGGTGCGGGAAGCCCGTCGGGCTCGGTGTCAAGTGCGGAGGATAACCTGGCTGGTGCGGGGCCGGCGGGCGCTCGTGAGCCCACGGGTGGTCGAAGGCAGGCATGCCGCGAGGCGGCGGCGGGGCAGTCGCCGGCGGCGTCGGCAACCCAGGCGGGGCGAGGAACGAGCCAGGCAGGGCAGCGAACAGCCCCGCGAACTCCGGCGCCGACATCCACGCGTACGGCTCAGGCCAGGGGTTCACCGGCGCGGCGGGCGCGGCCGGTGAAGCGCGGCCCGTGGGCGTGAATGGGGCGCGTGCGGCGTGGGGCTCAGCCATCGGGGTGTACGCCGAGGCGTGCGGCGGGTCCTTGAGCCACGCGCCGCACATGCACCCGACTTGGTGCGGGCACGGCGGCAGGCGCCCCGTGTACGGGAGTCGCTTCGGCCCAGGCGGCTCAGTGGCTGGGGCGTGGCCGGGTGGGTTGCCTGCCCATGGCCCGGCGGACATCTCGGGCCCCTTTCGCCCCTCCTGCTTGACCTGCTTCGTCTCTTCCTTCTCCTTGGCCCCAATGGCTGGTGAGGGATCCGAGGCGGCCGGGAAGATGGCGTCCCACGCGCGCTGGGTGTAGCGCGCCACGGCGTCCTCGTCGAGCTCGGCGCCGGAGCCGCGCACCGCCTCGCGCACGCTGTCGCGCATGCGCGCGAGGCCGGGCGCCTCGCTCGGCGCAGACGGAGCGCGCACAAGCGTCTTACGCACGAGATTGCCGTGCTCGTCCTCCCGCCACCGGCAGTTGCCGTGCGCGTCCATGATCGGCGAGTAGTGCCAGGGGCTCCTCGAGGGAGGGCGCGGGGGCGGCGAGGAGGGGGGCAGTGTCGGGCTGCGCTCGGCGGGCGTGTCGGGCATCGTCACAAGGTTGAGCTGAGAGGTCAGGATACCTCAACTTGCCTGACTTACTGAGGTGTGCGTTCGCTTCCTTGCTTGATGTAAAGAAGGAGGGGACGGTGATCCGCAACGCCTTATGTACTGATCCCTCTCGCGCAGCTGCGGCTGAAGGTTGGCGTCCAGGTGTCGCGGAATGCATCGTGCAGCGCGCGGAGGTGCAGCAGTGCGAGAAGACGTGCCCAGAAGAGGTGAAAGGCTGTGTGCTGGTGGGGATTGGGGTCGGCACTGGGCAGCGCGAGCAGGAACAGGGTGGAGGGACACTCCGTTTGGGGGGTGACCACCATCAGCTATGTGCACACCGAGCGCTCTTCGTCCCACCGCAACAGCATCTCACAAATGCCATTGAAGGTGCTCTATGTGTTCTGATAGCCTAGTGATGCACTCTAATGAACGAATACGCGTGCATGGGCGCCAGGAGGAAGGCCCTCCATGAATTTTGGCATTTACGGCGAATTTCAGAGGCTCCAGCCGGACTCGCGCAGAATGCTCGCGATCCCTCCCGCAGCCTGTATGGTGCAACGGTGCGAGACTGCACCCCGGTTGTGGCCAGTGTTTTCGAATTTCTAAGTCGAACAGGCAGATCTGACGGGTGGCGGCTTGGAGGTACAGCAGCTGGAATGGAGTTTTCGAACCGCAGTCGTAAGTGTGTGCCCTGCCACACACAGCCGGGCCCTGGCTTTCGTCGGCACGCGAAAGATCACATGGTGACCCGTCCAGTCCACCACCGCTCCTCAGTGCAGGATTTCAAGCACATCCGATATAGATTGACACCTGAGACAGCATCGTATATTGAGAGAACAGCCTATGATCGACTTGCGGCACTTGCTAATGACGAACAATGGCGTAGAAATCCGCCCGACAGGCACAGAGATCCCAGTGTCCACGCAATGCATCACCAGCACCCACGAAGTAACCTATTCACATAAAGCACCTTCTACAACACCTTATGAAAAGACAAACAACATTGCTACTCGACAATACGGACTTGGGTTTCTTGATGAGTGTCGGTTTGCTAGCTGATGACGCAACAGCGGGAGGGCACCTCGTAGGGCTCCTTGGGCTCCGCGGAGCGGAAGTAGAAGTTACTCTTGTCAGTGGAGACCGAACCCCTAGTGGAGGTAGGGCGACTGATCTGTGCGACGACGGAGCCGTTCTGGCTCTGGAAGAAGACCGAAGGCGTGTTGCTCTTTGGAGGGCCGAGAGCATCGTAGGCGCTGAGGACACCGGGGTTCAGCAGCTCCACGTCCTTAGGGGTCTTGTCGGCGACTGCTGCGGGGGCAGCGGGGACGGTGGGAGTAGTGGGAGTAGCCGGAGGCAGCAAAGTGACATCGGTGTCATCGTCAGTCGAGTTTTGGCCCGAGGGGCCGGCAGCCATGTCGCTATGGTGCGCGGGGCCACCAGGGTGAGCGCAAACTTTGTCGCGGTACTGTTGAGCGGGAGTGCGCCCCTTGCTGGCAGGAGCTTGGGAGGAGCTTGCGCCGTCCGCGTTGATCTGGGTGTCGTGGGAAGTGTTCGCCTCCTCCTTGGCACGGGCCTCAGCCTCCTCCCGCGCCTTCTCGCGCGCTTTGCACCAGTCGCAGCCAGCGCGGTGCGCAGCGTTGGAGGTGCACCCGGGGAGGAAGCCGACGCTCTGGCGAGTACAGGCAGACTTGATGGAGCCGCTGTCAATGTCAGCATATTATGATCGACGAAAGAAACGCGGAGGCTTCCCAAGGAGCCCTCTGATGGACAACTTACTTCTGGTCAACGGCCTGGAGCACCTCAGGGTTCTGAAGGGAGATGATCGAGGTGCCGACGGTGCTGGGCTCCTTGGCGGGTGTCGTAGCCGACGTGTCGTCCAGAGTGATCTTGGGAATGTCGCTCATTTAGAGAGTAGTTGATGATCGATGAGGAGGAGAAGAGACGAGAGAAATCTTGTCGACGTGTGCACTGCATCCTGCTGCTCATGCCAGGACTGGCGCACACAGCACCTCCGCATTTGAGCTGCTGCTAACGCCGAACATGGCCGCCAGCCCCTCACAGACACACGCCAAGTACACGACTGACAGCTCCGAATTCCTAAAAACGCACATGAAGGCGCGTCCTTGCTCTCCTCGCACTTCTCAGGCAGAGCTGCCAGCGCAGCCCTCGGTGCCCACGCGTCATCTGTGTGCCAGCAAGTGCGCACACCAGGCTACTCCCCTTGCTGACAACTCCTCAGCGTCTTCTTCCGGGTACATCAGAGGGCAGGATCCGTCTCCTATCAATGCAGTTCACCACCTCTGCACCCTTCCTTCTGCAATGAAGGCCGGGGCATGGTGCTTACCGGCTGCGCTGATGGGCATCAAAGGCTACTGCCACACTTCGAATTTGGTTCCGCTCGGCGCACGGCGTTCATGACGTCGGAGAAGCTCGGCTAGTTGCCGCCGGTCTCTGTCCACCTCACGACCATGCTTCGACGAGCCCGCCCCCTGCTGTATGCGCGACCGGCTCGGACGGCAGTTCGCTCCATTTCTGTGCAACTGAATCGTCCAAAGACAGCCGCGCCCCTCGCGCTTGTACGCGCGCCCCTCACGCCTGTACGCGCGCCGCGATGTCTCATGACCACGGAGGCGGGACCCTCGTCGCCGTCGGCGCAAGCAGCGGCTGAAACGCTGACTGACGGGGAAGGCGACGGACCGCCTACGGTCGATCTACTAGAGTCATACCGGGATCTTGTCGCATCTGGGCGGCTGAAGTGGGACGACGAGCAGGTGCGGGTGGTTATGAAAGTGGGTGTCGGTGGAGGTGCAGGCCTCCAGTCGAGTTGTGCTAACGTCAGCTGCGACACCTGATCAAGGACCTTGAGGACTACGAGCCGCCGATGGAGCTCCTTGCGAAACTCGGACCGACTCCTCCCCGCCGTCAGAAGCGGAGCTGGTGGCGGGGCCGCGGAGACCACGCTGAATTCGGCGCGACCGAAAAGGAGCGTGCGCTGGTTCGTGTCATGACAGGCGAGGAAGAGATCGCCTCTCTGACTACGCCGAAGGTGAGTTTCGCATGGTCCTTTAGCAGCTGATAGCAGGGGATCATGTTGACCGGTCCTCCGGGGACGGGCAAGTCTCTGCTGCTCTCGCTGGCGTTCGACGCCATCCCGACGCCGTACAAGAAGCGGCACCACTACCACGCGTTCACGCTGTGGCTTTACCAGCGCGTCTTCGCCGAGATCGAAGCGTACAAGAACGCAGCTCCTGTGGCACGGCATGAGTCAAATATGAACAAAGCGGGAGCGAAGGGCTGGCGCGCCGTCTTCGCCTCGGGGCGATGGAAGGAAGGCGCCGACGTCGACCTCTCGGATCAGTACCCGCATCTGGACGACCCGCGGGACACGATACCCTTCCGCATCGCGAAGGAGATGATTCTCGACTACCACATCCTGTACTTTGACGAGCTGCAGCTCATCGACGCTTCGTCCGCGACGCTCCTCAAGGACGTGCTCGGGTGGTACTGGCGCCTCGGCGGCGTGATCCTGTTCTGCTCGAACCGCCTCCCGGAAGACCTCTACATGAACGGCGTGCAGCGGGAGCGCATGGCTGGATTTCTCGACGGACTGCGGGCACGGAGCGAGCTTGTCGAGCTCGACGGTGGGCGGGACTGGCGTCAAGCCGGCGGAGAGGAGGAGCGGTGGCTCGGTCTCGACGACTCGCGCTTCGACGAGTGGTGGGCGAAGGAGGGCGATGGTGCCGGGGAGCCGAGAACTCTGGGAGTCTACGGTCGCCGTGTTGAAGTGCCTGCCGCGAAGGGCAGCGCGTGCAAGTTCACTTTCGGAGAACTGTGCGAGACACCCCTCGGCCCGGCTGACTACATCACGCTGTCGTCGACGTTCCGGACGTTCTACCTGGACGAGGTGCCCGTGCTGCTGCTGAAAAGCAAGAACGAGGCGCGGCGGCTCATCTCGCTCATCGACGCTCTATACGAGGCGCGGTGCAAGGTCGTCATCCGTGCGGCCGCCGAGCCGGAGCACCTCTTTTTCCCGGACGCGGTGGATCCCTCGCTCGACCCGGACATGTACGACCCGATTGCGGCCGAGTCGCTGAGCGAGGCGCTGGACGCGCAGCCGCTGGCGAACGTGAGCATCTACAACCCGCGTACGCGTGCGGAGCAGGAGCGGGACCAGATGAGCGACCGGGGCACGGCGTTCGCTGTCTCGAACATCTTCACGGGCGAGGACGAGCGGTTTGCGTACAAGCGCGCCGTGAGCCGGCTCGTCGAGATGAGCCGTTCCGAGGCGTACCAGGTCGAGGCGTGGCTGCCGCTCGACGAGCGCGCGTGGGAGGCGTTCGGCGCCGAGACGGCCGCAGCTGTGCGCGAGCCTCGCCGCGGCATCCACGCCGACCCCATGCAGCGCTCGTACGGCGGCAAGGGCATGGGGCCCATCGCGCGCAGCCGCATGCACAGCGACGTCCTCGACTCCATGGCCGCCGAGAGCGGCGCAAAGGCGCCGGGGCAGCAGGAGGAGCCCACCCCGCCCAGCCCACGCGAAGGCGCGCCCCGCATCAAGGAGGTCCACGCCTGGGGCGTTGAGGACCGCTGGGGACCCAAGGCCGGCGATTGGGGCAAGGGCGCGAGCGTGTACGATACCACCAAGGAGAAGAAGTAGGTTGTATAGAGGACATAGATACCTAGAAGTGCATTATGGAAACTGTTACAAATCTAACGTCTGCTGCTCGTACTCTACTTCGCGACCTGCGCCTCGCCCAGCGCCTGCCTCCTGAGCCTGAGGCTCCTGCCCTCAGGCTTGAGAATCTGCTGCGTCGCGAGGGCGTCGAGCTTGCGCAGCGTGTCCGGGCCCGTGACGTCCTTGTCGGGCACGCTGGTGTCCGCCTTCGGGTCCGCGAGCAGGCGCTCACAGCACAGCTTGACGCCCCACCAGGCGCGTGTGTTGCGCGGGATTGTGTTGCCCTCCGGCGCGGTCGCCATCTCGATGCTACGCAGGAAATACTTGAGCGCCAGCTGCAGGTCGCCGGACGTGTACGCTGTCTCGCCCGCGCGCTCGACAGACTGGCTGTCCCACGTCTGCAGCAGCATCAGCTGGCCCAGCGCCGTCAGGCTCTGCGCATACGCGCCCTCGTCCGCGTAGAGGTCCGCCAGGAGTGACCAACCCTCCGGGTCCGAGTGAAACGTGTCGAGATACCTCACGAGCTGAGGGAGCGGGCTCGGCGAGATCGCGATCAGACGTCTGTGAGCAGCCTGAATCGTCAGCTCGAACACGTCACGGGAGCTACGGCATCGCCACGGGCGCTGTCGCACGCTGCAGCGAGCAGATGACTGACAATGTTGCACTCATCCTCCTTCAGCAGCTTCTCATAAATCTTGCGCGCCTTGTCGAGCTCGCCATGCGCCTCCAGCCTCAGTCCGAGAAGGATGTCGACTCGCGGTGACTGGCGGAACTTGGCCTCAAGGAGGCGGATCTGCTCCTGACACGTCAGCTAACGCAAACACTTGCTAAGCTTACAGTCGCGACTCGAATCTGGCCCATGTCGATCGCTGCCGTGGCAAGCTGCTCTCGGACGGCCCACTGCTCTGCAAGTCAGCTTTCGGAATGCGACGGGGAGCTCACCAGCTTCTCCCAGGCGGCCAGACGCCAGCACGCGCGGCGCAAGGTTGAGTACCTCCTCGGAGTGCCTGGCACCGAGGGTTCGCCATCGTGCGAGCTGGTCGACGTCGGCTTGAGACATGGTCGTTGAGGTTGCAGACTCAGCTTCGATAGCCGGCTTCCAAAGTGCTGTGGCTGTTGCCGGATGACGCGCGCGACCGACCAGCTCAGTCACGTGCGTTTTCAGGGACTCCATGTGTTGACTGCATGTAGACCATGCGATCGGGCCCTAAGAAGGCGTCGGTCTTGGGTCTCCTCAGCTCCATTCTCCATAGCTCTCAAGGACTCATGCATGCAGAAAACAGAAGCAGCATACCGCATACAGCATTGGCAAACCTGCTTTGAAGGCGAAGTATCTCGCTATGATGCACAGATGGATGCTGGTGATCGACAACGGAAGCAAACCCACGAGGCTCGGCGTTTCAATGTGCCAGACAGGGCTCTGATTTCTCGAGTGGCCTGTTTCTCGCCATGTTGAGCCCCCCGTTCGAGTGTTGAAACGCATCCTGATATCCCAACATCCACCACCCAGTCCATTTCCGCATCGAATCCACAGTCTCTTTTCGACCCAACCTTCCGCGTCCAACCCTACTCACAGCGATACCGACCCCCTCTCGACGCTAGACCGACCCGTCGAGCCCGGTGACCACCTTGCGCCCAGCGGGTGCCACCACACATCATGTCAGCGCCGGCACCTCCGGCCGCCAACCGGCCCGCCGGCAGGCCCCGCAAGGCCTCGACCGCGACCGCGCCTGGCGGCACGCCGGCCGCAGAGACACCGACACCGTCCTCATCAGCACCCGCCGGCCATGCCCCGACCGCTGTCACCACCTCCGTCACGACGACAGGGCCGATGACCGTCGCCGAGTGCGAGGCGCTCGCGGCCCAGCTTACCGACCCCGCCACACCGTTGCGCCGCCGCATCGAGATCGCGTCCGAGCTTCGCGACTCTGCCGAGTCCAACAGGGAGTACACGTTCTACGACAAGTATCTCGCCGTCTTCGTGCCCGCGCTCGTGCAGATCCTCGGGGAGGAGAAAAACATCGTCTTCGTTAAGGACAACTCAGAACAGCGATTCCGTCACACCCTTCTCGCGTACCTGCAGCGATTGCCGCACTCCGAGCCCTTCCGGCAGTACGAGGCCAAGGTTCTCGAGCTCATGATCAAGCTTCTCAAGGTCGAGAACGAGGACAACGCGCTCCTGTGCATCAAGATCATGATCGACGGATTCCGATCGCACAAGGACCAGGCGGAGCCATTCGTGGAGCCCTTCCTCGAGCTTGTCAAGCAGATGTACGCCAACTTGAAGGGCGTAGTAGAGAAGGAGTTTGGAGCGACAGGTGGAGGCAAGCCCGTGAGCTAGCTCTTGTGCAGAACCAGCTAACATGAACAGGCCAGCAATGACGGTACACCGACACCATCTGCCCCTTCCTCCTCATCGCACACCCACCTCTCGCACGCCCTCCACTCGCCGAAGGTCCTTACCGAGTGCCCTATCGCCGTCGTCCTCATCTTCCAGACATACAAGTCCGTCATGGGCCCCGCGATGCTCGACCTGTCGCCTCTCGTCATGGAGAGCATCAAGATCCAACCAGAACCTCAACGCGTCGCGCACGCCGAGGCCAAGGAGCGAGGCGAGATCTTCGTGGGCGTGGCGCCAGGGATCACGAACCGCGACATGTACACGGAGCTCATCAAGACGCAGGTTAAGACGATGGCTTTCCTCGCCTACGTTCTTCGTGGCAGCTCGCAGGCGAACGTCAAGGATTACCTTGAGGTCTTCCCGGAGGCGTGCATCAGGCTTTTGCGCGACTGCCCTCCGGAAGATGTCAGCACGCGCAAAGAGCTGCTCGTTGCTACTCGCCACATCTTGACGGCCGACTCGCGATCATCGTTCATCCCTTACATCGACACTCTGCTGGAGGAGCGTGTGCTCGTTGGAACCGGAGTATCAAGTCGAGAGGCACTCCGTCCGCTCGCCTCCTCCGTGGTCGCCGATTTGATTCACCATGTCCGGAACGAACTCCCGATTGCTCAGCTCAACCGCGTCGTTTACGTCTTCTCGTGCAACCTTAACGACGCGACGTTCTCGAGCTCGATCCAGACCATGTGCGCCAAGCTCCTCAACACGATCGTCGACTCTATTGCGAGCAAGGGCGACGCTGAGCAGTCCGCCAGGCTCATGAAGTCGATGTTCATCTCGTCACTGGAGAAGCTGTCCGCAATGACCGAGGCGTACGACAAGCTGAAGGCGCTGTCTCAGCGTGACAAGGGCAAGGGCAAGGCCAAGGAGGACTCCGCTGCCATCACCAGCGGCGAAGACGTCACCATGACCGACGAGGTCACGGATGCCAATGCCGATCGCATGGCTCATGGCTGGCGGGAGATCGAGCAGGCCATGCCTGTGCACCAGGTGGCTTACGCGAACGAGTCGCTGGAGACGTTCTGTCGCGAGGCGCGGTATCTGTTCAAGACGCTGCTGCACACCTTCCGCACTCTGCTGTCGTACACGCGACAAGGCGAGAACCCAGTGCCTCCTCCGGACGGAGAGCTGCTCTCACGGTTCTTCGAGAACGCTATCCGCTGCATTGCGATTTTCGACAACAACCGCGATCCTCGAGAACCGAAAGAGGCAATCGAGCTCCTGTCTCAGATTCTTCTGCTGTTCGACCCCCACTCGTTCCGCGAGGTCTGGTCGACGCACATGGACTTCTTTGTTGAGCACGCCCTTACGAACCCTCACGTCTTCTCCGTCCTGCAGATCCTCATCACGCACGAGTCTGTCTCGCATCAGCTCGTGGCGATCACGCTCAAGCATCTCATGAGCCACCTCGACGAGATCGGAAGCTACTCGCCCAAGAAGGCGCAGCTGAACCTGCGTCTCTTCAAGATCTCGTTCCTGGCGATCAACACGTATATCAACGCGAACGAGGTCGTGCTTGTTCCTCACCTGCAGAAGCTCATCATGCGTTCCTTCGCCCTTGCGCCGAAGGCTGACGAGCCGACGGTCTACTACCAGATCTTGCGAGCGTTGTTCCGTTCCATCGGCGGAGGCCGTTTCGACGCTTTATACAAGGAGGTGCTGCCGATTCTTCAGGAGATGCTCGACAACCTGTCGTATCTCCTGCAGCACGCGACCGATCCAGTCCAACGCGACCTCTTCGTTGAGCTCACGCTCACTGTCCCTGTCCGCCTGACGAACCTGCTTCCCCACCTGAGCTACCTCATGAAGCCGCTTGTTCACGCTCTCCAGGCCGGTCCCGAACTCATCAGCCAGGGTCTGCGCACCCTCGAGTTATGCATCGACAACCTGACGGCCGATTTCCTCGATCCCACGATGACGCCCGTCTTCCGTGAGCTCATGGGAGCACTCCACAAGCTCCTGAAGCCGATCCCCGCCAACCGACAGCACTCGCACTCGGCTGTCAAGATTCTTGGCAAGCTCGGCGGCCGCAACCGTCGGTTCTCGGACGTGGAGAATCTACTCGAGTACAAGAAGTGCGCCGATGACCTTTCGGCGCCCATCTCTTTTGAGGGCAAGTCGTCGCGCTTTGAGCTGGAGCCCCTCGTCAACGCGGCTGATCAGGTCCTTGACCAAAGGATCGAGGTCTGCCAGGGCGACAGCCTCGAGGTCCTCAAGCTCACGGCAATGGAGATGCTTCACGAGAGTCGCAAGGACACTGAGGCTACGCCAGTCTTCGCCAAGACGGTCAGCGCCCTGTTCCGCGCCTGCGCGCTTCCTGCTCCTCACGGGGAAGCGACACTGGCATTTGTTCGCGACTACTGCAAGCGCGTCTTCACCGCCGAGCTCAAGCGCACGGAGGAGGACAACGACAAGCTCCTGCCCGATCTGCAGACTCGCCACCGTCCGTTCCCTCTCACTCTGGCTCTCACCGACGCGATCGTGAAGACTTTGGCCAACGCTCACGGAGAGCAGCGCGACCAGATTGCCAATGTGCTCAACGACATCATCGCCGACTTCAAGGTGTTGGCCATGTCGCCCGAGTTCACTGGCAGCAAGGAGGCGGTCCGTAACATTGACCGCTTCGTCCTGTCGTTCGTTCGCCGCTTCACGAATCTCTGCCAGGATGAGGATTGGAACCACAAGATGGCCGGCGTGACTGCCATGAATGTGTTCGTCCGCAAGGCCGAGCTCAGCCGCAAGTACATCATCGAGCTCGAGCTCGAGTTCGTCCGCGTGCTCATGTTTGCGCTCCGCGATGCGCCGAAGGACCCACCGAACTCGGTCGATGGCATCGTCGACCTGATTCAGTACCTCATCAAGACGTGCCAGTCGCAGGAGGACGGCAAGGCGCGCCTCAGTCGTCTTATCGAGATCATTGTGCGCGAGCTCAACAGCCAGAGCCGCCTTGCCCGTGAGGCCGCCCAGTCGTGCCTGAAGCTGCTTTCGGAAACTATCGACCAGCCCATCTCCAACGTCATCGGCAACGTGACGCGAAGCGTGCTGCTCGACACGAACGCGGGGCCGATCTTCTCCAAGCCTCTCCGTGCGCTGTCATCGTTTGCGATGCAGGTGGGCAACATTGATTGTGTCACCTACCTCCTTGATCTGCGCCCTTCAGTGCCTGAGATCAACGACGAGTTTGTCCGTCTTGTTCAGGAGGTGCTGGCGCTTGCGGATGTGGACGACGCGAGCCTCATTCCTAACAAGCGTGGGGAGCCTCCGTCGCACAAGCAGAGCTTCTGGCTCAAGTCTCTCCGCATTGCCTGTCTCCGCATGCTCCGCTCAACTATGAATTGCCAGGAGTTCACGGAGAAGCAAAACCTCGCTCCGATCCGCCAGCGCATCATCACGGTGTACTTCAAGCACGTGTACTCTCCTCACCCCGAGATCGTCGACGTGGCCCACGACGGCCTCCGCGACGTTATTCAGCATCAGAGCAAGCTGCAGAAGGAGGTCCTCCAGTCTGGTCTTCGTCCGATCTTAGTCAACCTTGCCGACGCTAAGCGGCTTAGTGTTCCTGGTCTTGAGGGATTAGCTCGTTTCCTCGAGCTGCTCACCAACTACTTCAAGGTCGAGATCGGTGTGAAGCTTCTGGACCACTTCGATACCCTCGCGGACGCGAACATGCTCCAGAAAGCTGCCAGCGGACCACTGGACGACAATCCGGACATCTCGCGCATGACTCGTCTCGTCAACATCTTCCGCCTTCTCCCGGCGACTGCTGTCCAGTACCTGAAGCAGCTCACCACCCAGGTCGTGGAAGTCGAGTCCCAGCTGCACCAGTCTGCTCCTGGCCCCTTCACGGAGAATATCGCCAAGTACCTTGACAGGTACCACAGTGAGGGTGCCCAGAACCTGCTGGACAACATCCGGAACCCCCGTGTTGTTTGGACGTACCGAAACATCATTTCGTCGGGCAAGGCTCCCCAGCTTGTGAATGAGCTGTCCAACCGTGCCGGAGCCATTACGGAGGTCTGCTTCGCCAACCTCGAGCAGTTCGACCTGGTCCTGCCTGGTCTCTACATCATCCGCGAACTCTCCCGCACCTCGCCGTCGTGGTTGTCGGACCACGAGCCTGTCCTCGAGGCTGTCGTCGGTGTCTGGCGCTCTATCGTCCAGCGATCGCGTGACCCCAAGAGCGACATGTCGAACGTCCACTACCAGACCATGCCTAGCTTGATCCTGGAGATGTTCATGGCGACGCTCGAGCATAAGGACCACACTGCCCTGCTCTTCCATGTCGTCGAGGCTTACGAGATCCGCTCCTCGTTCGACCGCACCAACGTCGCGTTCTTCCTTTACCAGCGAGTCGCTCTGCAGGAGTCCGTGGAGTACCGCCGCGAGGTGATCGAGTACTTCATGAACTTATACGAGGAGGAGTCGGTCGTTACCTGGGCCTTTAAGACGAATGCGCTGCGCCTTGTGGTAAACCCTACTCTGCGTCTCTACTTCGCCGACGAGAAGAACGACGGGTCGCTCATCAGCCCCACCCTCATCCAGCGGATCGCCGACCGCATGTGGCGCCCGTTATCTGCTACCCCAGTTGCCAAGCAGCGCGAGGACACGCTTCTCATTGAGATCTTTGCCCTCACGACGCTCCTCGTCAAGCACGCCGGCTCCAAGGTTATCGACACCCGCAAGGAGGTGTTCAAGCTGGCTTGGATGGGAATTAATTTGCTGGAGCCTACCGTCAAGCTCATGGCCTACGTCCTGACGGCGTGCTTCATGGCGACCTACGACACTCCTGTCAAGTTTGTCCGTTTGACCTGGACCGGACTTCTGCGCCTGAAGGAGAACGAGTCGAAGGCGCTCTTCCGCCAGGCGATCGACACTCTTGCGGGCTGCCTGATGGTTCGTGACCCGCCTACCCCTGGCACCATCCCCGACTGGGCTCAGAAGGTCAAGACTGTCCTTGTCGAGGAGGGCCACGCGACCAGCACCCTCGTCGTTGTGTGCGAGCTGCTCGTGAACCACCCGGACCTCTTCTACGACTACCGCGATCTCTATGTTCCTCACATCGCGATGTCGCTGCAGAAGCTGGGCTTCGTCCAGGCCGCCACGGCCGAGATGAAGAAGCTCACCGTCGACGTCATCGAGCTGATCTTCCGCTGGGAGCGCAAGCGCATGGCTTTGAAGGACGAGGCCGCCAAGGCCGACGAGTCGATGGACGTCGATGACCGCGACGTCAACTCTCCCAACAAGCGCCAGCGCATCGACCGCGCGGGTACCGCTGTCTCGACCCATAGCAGCAGCGGTGGTTGGGTCACTCCGGCTGCCACGCGCGAGCTCATCACTGCTCACCTGCTCCGCATCGTCGCCTCTTCTCCTGAGCCGGTCACCCGTGGCGGTCTCAGCAAGCGCGCACTTGACCTGTTCAAGGAGATTCTCGGTCCCAACGGTCTGCCGAATGTCACCGTCAAGCTCCATTTCTTCAACCGTACTATGGCGCAAGATATCACTGAGAGCACCATTGGCACCGTTGCCAACTCAACCGAGGTCATTGCCGCCGTTGCCGAGGTCCGAGACCAGGCTTGGATCCGCAGCAAGCTCGAGACCTTCCGCAAGCTCCTTGAAAAGGTCTGGGTGTTCGACGACAACAACATGCACGAGGTCATCCGCCCCCTGACTGAGCGCATGTTCGCCGAGCTCCCCGAGGAGGAGATCCCCGACAGTGACGACGACGCTCAGAAGCTGCTCAAGTGGCTCACGACCACCGTCAACAACAACCTTGCGGCGAGCTTGCGCTCTACGAGCGAGTTGCCGGGAACTCTGTTCCTTCTCAAGTCGTGGCTGAAGGCCCAGCCGAAGCTCCTCCACAACGAGACGATTGCTTCTGGTCTTCTCCGTGTCCTCAGCAACCTCGTCAAGGTCCACACGGCTGCCAATGGACCTGACCCGTCGTACCGCCTCATCATCAGCATTCTGGACATGCTTCGTGACCGTGTGGCTGATCTTAAGGAGCATCGGCGCTACCTGGTTAGCATCCTTGGCGCGCTCGTCGACAAGTCCCAGAACCTTGCCCTTTGCCGCTACCTGCTCGACATGGTCCGTCAGTGGGTGGTCAAGGACGTTGACGGACCGATCGTCGTGAAGGACAAGGCGATGCTGCTTCTGCGCATGCACGCGTTCGAGACCCGTGATGACGGCCTCTGGAAGTCTTACCTCGACCTCATCTACGAGATCTACGGCCTCGACACCTTATCCGGTACCGATCTCACGCACCGTCTCGAGGCGTCCTTCCTGCTTGGTACTCGTTCCAAGGACCCGGCCCAGCGCTCCAAGTTCCTCGACAAGCTGGAGAAGACCCTTCCTCCTCAGCTCGATGCCCGTCTCGAGTATCTCTACTCGCTCCAGAACTGGGAGACGTTGGCCGACAGCTACTGGATGCCCCAGATGCTCAGCCTGCTGCTCGGCAGTGCCGACCGTCGCGACGAGGTGTTCAGCTCCGCTCTTAGCGTCATCTCCGAGGACGACAAGCTGGCCACCAAGAACTGGCGCCAGGGTGAGCTTGTGCAGTATGTTCGCAACCTGGTCCACCAGGACCCGATGGTGTGCCACCGGCTGTGGGTGTCGATCTTCCCCAAGGTTTGGGCTTCGCTTTCTCGCTCGCAGCAGACTGCTTTCACGCCTTACATTGCCAAGCTGCTCTGCAAGGAGTACCACCACAAGCAGATCGACCTCAAGCCGAACGTCATCCAGACCCACCTCGAGGCTCTGGTCTACTGCCGGCCGCCGATCACCGTCCCGCCTCTGCTTGTCAAGTTCCTCGCCAAGACTTACAATGCCTGGTACGCCGGCTTCGAGATCCTCGGACTTCTCTCCGACACGTACCGCGGTACGGACAACTTGCGCGAGAGCTGCGCTGGTGCCCTGAGCGAGCTGTACGCCGAGCTCAACGAGGACGACATGTTCTACGGCAACGCCCGCTGCCGCTACGTCTACCCCGAGACTGCTGCTGCCCTTACCCTCGAGCAGAACGGTCGTTGGCCGCAGACCATGGAACTCTATGAGCAGACCATGATCAAGGCTCGCCACGCCGCCCTCCCGTTCACCGAGGACGAGTTTTGTCTGTGGGAGGACCACTGGATTCTCGCTGCCCAGAAGCTGCAGAACTGGGAGTCGCTCACTGAGCTCGCTCGTGCCGACCAGAACCCGGATCTCCTCCTCGAATGTGCTTGGAGGCTGTCCGACTGGGGCTCTGCCGATCGTGAGATGATCGAGAACTCGCTCAAGAGCGTTGCAGGCGTCCCCACTCCCCGCCGCAAGGTCTTCGAGGCGTTCACTGCCCTTATCAAGGCGCATGGAAGCCGCGAGCCGCCCAATGACTTCCTGCGCATCGTTGACGAGGCTCAGCAGGTCGCCATCCGCAAGTGGATCAGCCTCCCGTCGTCCATCACGGGTGCCCACTTGCCACTCCTCCAGATGTTCCAGCAGGTCGTCGAGTTGGGCGAGGCCGCTCAGGTCTTCGACTCTCTCCAGATGACGACTGCCCAGACTCTTGAGGCTCGCGCGAACACGGAGCTGAAGAGCATCTTCCAGACCTGGCGTGACCGTCTCCCGAACTTCTGGGACGACATCAGCGTCTGGTCCGACCTTCTCGCCTGGCGCCAGCACGTGTTCCAGGCTGTCACTCGTGTCTACATGCCCATGATCACTCCCGCCGAGGGCGTTACTCACGGCTACCGCGGATACCACGAGACGGCCTGGATGATCAACCGCTTCGGTGAGGTCGCCCGCCGCCACGGACTTCTCGATGTGTGCAGCACCGCCCTCAACAAGATCTACATGCTGCCCAACATCGAGATCTCGGAGGCGTTCCTCAAGCTTCGCGAGCAGGCTCTCTGCTACTTCCAGAAGCCGGAGAAGTTTAACGAGGGTCTCGACAACATCAGCACGACCAACCTCATGTACTTCGCCCAGCCCCAGAAGGCAGAGTTCCTCACCCTCAAGGGTATGTTCATCTCTCGCCTCGGCCAGGACTCGGACGCCAACGACGAGTTCGCGCACGCCGTGCAGATGGACTACAATCTGCCCAAAGCGTGGGCTGAGTGGGGTAAGTTCAACGAGAAGATGTACCGCCAGCAGCCTGAGGCGCCGCCTCCGGGCAGCAAGCCGCAGCCTGGCCCTGGTGAGAAGCCTATGACCGACGCCGAGTGGGCCGAGTCCTGGGCTCAGGACCGCGCACTTCGTGCTTCGTCTGCGGTGTCCTGCTACATGCAGGCCGCTGGTCTGTACAACAGCCACAAGTCCCGCGCCCTTCTTCTCCGTGTTCTGTGGTTGCTCGGCCTGGACGACTCGCGCAACACCATCGCCAAGGCGTTCGAGGCGTACAAGGGTGACCTCGTCATCTGGTACTGGATCACCCTCATCCCGCAGCTCCTGCTTTCGCTGTCGCACCGTGAGGCCCAGATCGCCCGCCACATCCTCATGCACATCGCCAAGTCGTTCCCGCAGGCCCTCTTCTACAGCCTGCGCGTGACTCGAGAGGACTTCAGCAACGTCAAGAAAAGCCAGCTCGCAGCTCAGCAGCGAGTTGCGGCTATGAAGCGTGCTGCCGAGGCCAAGGCTGCTGCTGCCGCCGGTCAAGCCAACAGTGGCTCTGCCACCCCCGCGGGCGAGAACAGCGAGCAAAAGCCTGACGCTGCGAAGGAGGAGAAGTCCGAGGAGAAGCCTGCCACCAATGGTGCCGAGGCCAACGCGAACCAAGGAGAGAGCAAGCCTGAAGCCAACAACGCACCTGCCAATCCTGCTCAGCCCGCCAAGCCTGCACCGCGCCAGCCGTGGGAGCTTGTCGATGAGATTATCAATCACCTCAAGACTGGCGTGCCCCTGCTCGCGCTCTCCATGGAGAAGATGGTCGACCAGATTGGCTACCGTGCCAAGCCCACAAGCGAGGAGGACATCTACCGGTTCTTTAGTGCCTTGCTTAACGACGCAATGGCTCAGTGGAGTACGCGTGGTACATTCCTGAGTGAGGACCAGGAGCTCGGTCCTCACACGCGTGACAACTTGAGACGTTTCTCGTTAAACCTTCACTCCGATCTTCGGGCTGCTGTCGAGAAGGACTTCATCAACAACCAGCCCAAGATGCGCGAGTACATCAAGCGCCTGCAGTTCTGGCGCGACTTCTACGAGCGTGCCATCGACTCCCGCCCGCGCCACCAGCCGCTCGACTCGTCTGGCATCAACCTCACCGACTTCCACTACACCAAGTTCGAGGACGTCGAGGTCCCTGGACAGTACATCCAGCACATCGACCAGGCCGACGAGTTGGTCCGCATTGCTCGCTTCCACCCCCGCGTCGAGCTCTGCCGCGGCTTCGGCTTCTGTTTCCGCCGAATCACCATGATCGGCCATAACGGAACGCCGTACACGTTCAACGTGCAGATGCCTGCCGCTCGCCACTGCCGTCGCGAGGAGCGCCTCGTCCAGCTGTTCCGCATCATGAACTGCGTCCTGCGGAAGCGCAAGGAGTCGCGCCGCCGCAACCTCCAGTTCCACTTACCGACTGCGGTTGCGCTCGGCACCCAGCTCCGCCTCATCCAGAACGACTCGTCTTACGTGTCGCTGCAGGAGATCTACGACGACTACGCATTTTCCCACGGCATGACGCACGAGGACACGATCCTGGCGTTCTGCGACCGCCAGCGGCAGCTGCACGACCCGAGCATCCCGCGTACGGACCCGCGCTTCGTCCAGCTCAAGATGGAGATCATCGAGGAGATCCAGACGAAGATGCTGCCCGAAAACGTGCTCACGAACTACATGATCAAGAACATGGCCGACTCGGAGAGCCTGTGGCTGATGCGCAAGCAGTTTGCTATGCAGACTGCGGCGACGGCGTTCCTGACGTACGTGTGCTGCCTCAACAACCGCGCGCCGTCGCGCTTCCACATCTCGCGCAAGACGGGGCAAATGTACATGACGGAGATGCTGCCGTCGTTCGTGCAGGGCCAGCCGCTGTTCCACTCGAGCGAGGCGGTGCCGTTCCGCCTGACGCCGAACATGCAGAACTTCATCACGCGGGTCGGCGTCGAAGGCGTCGTGTCGGCGGCGGCGACGGCGATTGCGCACTCGCTCACGCTGCCCGAGTTCGACCTCGCCTCGACGCTGCATCTGTTCATCCGCGACGAGATCCTCACGTGGCAGAACACGTACAACAAGGGCGGCGAGAGCCGCTCCGACGCGCCGCTCACGGCGCACGTGTACAAGAACGTCGACCAGTTCATCAAGCGCGCCGAGCTCATGGGCCACATCGGCGACGTCAAGGACAAGGTCGCCGGCGGGCCCGTCATCAACCATGCCATGGTGACGCTCATCAGCCAGGCGACCGCGCCGACGCTCCTGGCCGCGATGAGCGAGACGTTCATGGCTTGGTTCTAAACCCGGAGCGGGGCGAGAGTGAAGTCAGGAGGAAGGGCCGGAGGGAGGAAAGACGAGACGAGAGAAATCAGGAGAGACACCAGAGGAGGAGCAGGAGAGAGAGGTCGAGTTATATACCGTGCCAACAGCTGAAGAGTGCTTTGGGATATTCTGTATCGTTGTAATGAATAGTGAACTAGAATCGAACAGATTAATGTCAGTGTGTGTCAGATGCGTGAGCCACCAGCTGCCAGCTGCCGGCAGCCGGCAGAGGGCCAGCTGGAACAGGGGCCGCGAGACGTTGCGTCAGCCGGCGCGGCCGAACCCACTCGAGTGTCGTGCGATCGAGACCTCATTCCGCCCTGTCAGATTAGATAAAGGGGCCAGCTTGCTATATATAGCCAGGCCGGTCCGCTTTCGAGCAGCCGAAGTCGCCGCACTCGCCCAAGGTACACAAGCTCCCGATAATGCATGTAATGTAAAGATGAGGTTACTCTATATAGGTTATTGCCATCTGATCCACTCGCCGTACATGTTGGGGCGCTCGCCGCGAACGAAGGCCTCGAATGTCCGCTTCAACGTCGTCGACCAGCTCAGGTCGTCGTCGTCGTTCTCGTTCGCCAGGTCGAGCTTCTCGGCCTTGACCTTGGCGGCCGAGCCGGCGTCGGCGCCGGCGGCAGCCGCCTCGGCCTTGGCCTGGCGCAGCGCCATCTCGCCCTTGGAGAACCGCTCGCCCAGGTCCGGGTAGTCGCGCGCGGGGTCGAACGGCAGCCACCAGAAGTTGTGGAAGTGGTACGAGTACGCGCCGCGGAAGAAGCCGTCGAAGCCCAGCGGCTCGGGGCCGCCCGTCAGCGACTTGTCGTTCGAGAAGAAGTGCGAGAACTCGGGGAAGTAGGGGAACGGAGGACGGTCGCGCTGGTACCGCTCCATGTTGAGCCAGGCGGGGTCGAAGAGCGCGTCGGGGATGCGGATCAGCAGCTTGTCCAGATTAGCGTCCTGCAGGTAGCGCGACACCGTCATCGGGTGGAAGTCGAGGCCGTTCTCCAGCGCCGTCTTGAACAGGAACGTGCCGAGCGCGGAGCCCTTGTGCAGCTTGAGCACAGCCGTGTTGTACTTCTGGTGCCAGCTCCAGCGGTACGCGAACTGTCCGCGGTAATTCCAGAGCTCCTCCCAGTCGCGGAGGAACAGCGTGTCGGCATCGAGGTAGACGCCGCCGAACCGATGTGTCAGGACGAAGCGAGCCATGTCCGAGAGAATGACAGACAGACGGTCGTAGTCGCTCTCCGAGGACGAGCCAACCTTGGCAAATAAGGTGTCCTTCTTCTTCTTCTCCTCTTGAGCGGCCTCATCGCTGTCCTCGCCCTCATTGGCATCCTCATCCGCGTGGTCCTCGTCCGCGTTAGCCGCCTCGTGGGCAGCCTTGGCAGCCTCGTCGTCGGCCTCCTGCTCATCGGCCTCCTGCTCCTCGACGTCCCCAGAGCTCTGGTCGTTGCCCGAGGCGTGCTTGTGGTTGTAGACGTTACCTCCAGAGTTGAAGATCTCCATGTTCCTCCAGAACGGCTTGAGCTCGGGAATGCCGTCGAGCTGCTCGGTCGTGTTCCACATCTTGAACTTGACGACGTCGCGGAAGCGCTCGTGGAGGAAAGGAGCAGACCAGGGGTTGGTGGCCAAGGTTCGATACATGTCGGTCTTCGCAGCGGGGTTGGGGACCGAGGCGGCGGGACCGGGGTTGATCCAAACCCAGAACTGGGGACGGCAGGTGCCGCCAACCGAGTCAGCCACGTCCTGGACACCCTTGTCCAGACCAAGGTTCTGAGTGAACAGGTACGACATGATGGCCATGTAGGGCTTGTCGGTGAAGGGGCCAGCCCAGAACATGTGGAAGATGCGGGGGTGGAGAGGGTCGCACGGCTTCTCCGGGTTGTACTCGCCACGGACAGGGAGCGGGGCATTGAGCGACAGAGCCTCGCGAGACAGGGTGTTGGGGCGCTGGAAGGGGTCGAACGGCACGGGGGTCCAGTCCTGTTTGACCGGGGTGAAGTGCTCCTCCTTGTAGAGATGCTTGAACTTGTCGGTGTACTTGCCCTTGCGGATGCGCTTGCCATTGTCCAGGTTGCCACCGATGCGCAGGATATTGAGACAGTCGCGGACGTACTGGGTAAATGTCAGGAACACACGTCCGGAGGCGATGAACATTGTGACTGCGGGGCTTACCTTGTTCGATCCGAAGTCACACTTGTCGAGGATCAGGTCAAGGTCAATGATGCTTCCAGGGACAGGACGCGGCGGGTACGCCGGGTCCGAAGTCTCCCCGACCTGCAGGTAGTCGCGTGCGGGTCCCTCGCCGATGAGAGAGGCTTGGCGCGTGGAGCCGCTGGCAGAGACGGTGCTGTCAGGTGCCGACGTCGTGACTGCGGAAAGTAGGTTTGCGTCGACGACGGGGTTAATCAGCGTCTCCGCGATGGGGACTTGGCCAGGAACTGCCGTCAGAAATTTCTGCATTCCGCAGCTGCGATGCTAAGACGCTTGGTCGACTCACTCTGCTCGACACTAGGGTGGTGGCCACTGAGAACCTCCCACTCCCAGATCTTGGACACCTCCTTGGGCGTCAGGACGAGGGTGTTGGGCTCGATGAAGGGTGGCGTCCATGAACTCCGATGGGTCTCCCGTCTTGAGTTGATCGTGAAGAAGAGGAAGGTGAAGAGGGTTCCCAGGATGATGAGGAGCTTGACGACGGGCTTTAGTCGCCAGAATCTCGACACCAGACGTGGGGGGATGGGGACTGGTACGCGGATGTACCGCTGGGGGACGGCGTGGAAGATCTTCTGGTGGTGCGCGGCCCCGTTCGCCGTCTTGGTCTTAAGAGCACCGAACTGCGGGATCGGGATGGGGACGACAGAGTACCATTTTGACGAGCTGGAGGCTGAGCCCGAGAGACCAAACTTTTCGCCTTCAGCCTTGACAAAAGGCAGCGGCGAGCGGCGCGATTTGGTCGAGCTGAACCGCTGCTGGTTGAGGAAGGACATTGCGTGGACGCTCGGTCGAGGAGAAGCCCCCGTCGACTATTCACACGTAGCTGTCGGCCGGAGTGAGGTGGTTGCTGGAAGGACAGCGAATGGTAGCTGGAAGGGACAAGCTCCAGGACAGTTGGCAGATGGCTGCGTGTCGATCAGAGGATGGGTCGAGCCGGGTTGAGGTATGTGACAGTTTTGAGCTCAAGGAGTGAAGGAAAAGCGGTCGATGTCGGCAGAGTCGGTCACGGATGGGAGGAGGAGAGATGTGGAATGCTGGGAAGGAGGAGGGGAGGAAAGGTCGGCGGGCGGGGAGGGGCGGGGGTGGGATGGTGGCCGATGGATAAGGGGGAGGAAGACAAGAAGAGAATGGAGTGGCCGATGGAAGGGTGATTGGTGGAGATGGCCACGAGCGAGGCATGTCTTGACTGCCTGGCTGGCTGGCTGGGTCTGATCCTGGCGTCTGAGGTGTGGTCTGGGACTCCTGCGACTCCTGGCCGCTGACCGCCGGGCGCTTGACCGCTGGCCGTCCTGTTTCCTGGATCCTGGCTGCTGGCTGGGGCGTGGACGCTGGCGCACGCATGTCTGTAATCTGGGCCGAAGGGGCTAGTAATCACTAGTGACCAGCTAATACGGAATGCATTACAAGTCGTCCATTAGCCTGGGAGCTGCCATGCTGCCAGCAGCGGAGCAGCACCGCCAGCACAGACCTTCCCCTGGCGTTGGCCCGGCTGCGTTTCCAACCCACAACTCTATCGCCATTAGGCGTCGTACGCACGCTGCACGCTGATCCATCGATTCTTCCCCCAGCCTCACGCATCAGCACTGCCATCACCACTGCACTGCGCAGCCCGAATGCATCGCTTTCGCTCCACAGCCCGCGACTGCCAAGTCCCTCTTAGCGTCGGCCATGCATGCTGGCCAGGCCCCGCCTACTGTAGTACCACGCTGCATGCGCGCTGCGCACACTGGCACGGATGACATGACCGACTCACCTGCGAGGCCAAGCACGGGCCACCGCGTGCTGGTGCTATGGGGAACCATGGGCGGAGGCGGGCGATAGGCCACAATCCGCTCACGACCACACGAGCTTAAGTGCTGGAACGAGCGCGTCCTGGGCTGCTGCGATCCTGACGTAGCACTGACCGCTGCACGACTGCACCGCTGCACAGCTGGCCGATAGCGACGGTTGGCCGGTCCGTCGGGCGTGTCGGGCCCACTGCTCTCGCCCACAGATGCCTCGCCTCGTGGATCGTGGAGAGCCCACGACCTTCCGCCATTGCTGCCAGCCACAGAGAGCACCGAGAGCGCGGTGGCACAGGGTGGATCTCAGATCTCGCGCACCATGGCACGTTGGCACCTGGTCACTGGTCTAGCTGGGCTCCGGCACGCCAGGGCCGCTGTGCTAGGGTCTGCAGCGCGCAGAGTGTTTCATTTAGCAATGGAACTCCTCGCCGGCGGCTCGACAGAAGAGGTACGTCAAAAGTTCGACAGCCAGGAGCGTGCATCCACGCCGGCAGCTGACATGGCCGCCGACCGCCCGTTGGGGAGCATGGGGAGCAGCCGGCGAGGCGGGCCAGGCGGGAAGCTCACGCGCTCACCTGCTGCGCTCGATATGCTCATGCCTGCTCCCTCCTCCCAGGCTGTCGCTCCAGGCATTCATTGCATGGTTCAGCGCTAGTCGCCTCTTGGACGTGTCATGCCTACGCCACAGGTGCCTGCTCCCACGTCCCTGTCCTCCCTGCAGCATCCTTCAGGGGCCCATTCCAGCTTTGCACCGAAATCTTTTGACTCCATCGCCACGCGAATCGTGTCACGTGACATGACCATCCGCGATGTCACGTGCGGGTGGGCTGGTTTCATGGATGTCAAAAATAGCTCACTGCTCGATACGGCTGAAGGGTCGAGGTCAGGAAAGGAGTGAACCTCGAATCTTGAATCTTGAATGGGGGATGAAAGGGAGGCTTCTTGTGCTCCTGGCGTCACTAGCGCGATGCACGATGCACGATGGAGCAGGCGGAGCAGATCAGAAGGGGATTGTCGGGTGGGACGCAGATAGGTGGGACGCAGATAGGCAGAGCCGCGCAGAGCGCAGAGCGTAGAGTGGGAGGGCGGAGGGGCCGCTCTGTTCGGCTACCCCGCTGCACAAGCAGACATCGCGCGGGGCCTGAGGCTGGAACTGTAAGGCTTAGGGACTGTCCACCTGCCGCAGCCGACAAGATGCACAGGAACTGCAGCTGGGCTGGGCAACCACTCAGAGCGCCGCTAAAGGATCTGCGCGACCATGTCTCATAACTGTGCAGCTCCACGGATCCTCTGATCGACTGAACCGTTAGCCGCCCATGCACTAAATCGCTATCAGCAGCGCATCGCTCGATGCAGATTCGTCGGCTGGTGTCACAGACCAAAAATCGCGCATGCAGCCGTCGCAGTGCAGAGTCTTGGCCGTCCGGGCGGCGAATGGGTAGGAGTCAGGACATCGAAAAGTACAGGTGCGGTGACTCAAAAGTTGACAACAAAGCCACGGCTACCAAGGTCTGGCCGGGATCGAGGTGCTACCTTAATACCCCACCGTACGGAGCCATCCTCGCTTTCATCCCCTTCTTGCATTCCCCCTCCCTCCCCCGTCTTGCAGCCTGCTGCCCACTGCGCCTCGCCGTCTCTTCCGGTCTCTTCACGCCAACGCAGCCTAAACGCTAGTCGCTTCCGACAACGTCGCCAGGTAACGAACCACGGTATAAACGTGCACCGCAGCACCGGTTTCGCCAAGCCCCCTACTTAGATCCACTCGCCACAGCACCTGTCTTATCGCGATCTCGACCGCTCCAGCAAAGTAGTGCCATCGCTACTTTGCTCCACTTCTCGTCCTTCGTGCTCGCCTTCCCTGCTATCTATCACCTCCTCGACATCTACGCGCATCTAAGACCATCTCCATGCTCGGCCACTAACACATCGCCCCCGTGAAGCATTGCCTGCTCCATCGCGTCCGCGCCCTCCCGTTACATATCAACAAATCGTACCTCGCACTGCCCGGAGTGAGCGGCTCACCTTGAACTCTCGCCCGCCATGCCGTCTTTACCAAGCTATCTGAAGAAGCCCTCGTGGTGGGAAAGAACCACGACGGTCTTCTTCGCGTCTTTGAACTTCTATCGCGTGCATATGATGTGCTTGTGAGTACCAGTACCGAGGCTTCTTGTAGCAAGAATAGCTCGCTGACATACTCCAGTACCTTTGTGTGTATCCTCAGTGCCTCGCAGTAGGCGTCCCCTTCATGGCTAACGTGCAGATTCCACTCATCTTCTCGGGCATCTTCTACGCGTGCAACACCGAGTACCACATCAAGTACATCGACTGCCTGTTTCTGTGTGTTTCGTCGATGTGCGTCACTGGCCTGGCGACCGTCGACCTGTCCTCGCTATCGACGTTCCAGCAGTTCATGATGTACTTTCAGATGCTGATTGGGTCCCTGGTAAGCTCATGAGGGAGCGCTCGCATTGACGCTTCCCAGATCTTTGTGTCCATTATCATGCTGTCCGTTCGCAAGTGAGTTTCTGCCATGGGTTGGGCAAGCTAGTGCTCCGTGCTGACGCTAAGGCGGTTCTTCCGATTGAAGTTCAAGCACGTCATGGAGGAGCAGAGGAGTCGCCGGAGGTTCGATCTCGCTAAGACCTTCACCAACTTCCCGACGACCACGGGCCAGATGACGAGTGCGCTGCGTCGGCGCTTCACGCGCCACCACGACGACACGGAGCAGGAGATGAACCACTCTGTGCCGCCGACGCCGGCTGACACGATCCGCGAGAAGGACCCAGCAAAGAAGAGGAAGGGCCCGATCAAGCTGACGACGGACATGATCCGTCGCGTCGACGGAGGCGGTGTCGGTATGGTGAACCCGATGGGGTGGTATGACGCGAACACACCTACGCCAGGTAACCAGACCCCTGAGACAAACCGCTCTGTTTCACCACGCCCAATGTCGCAAGCCTCATCAGACGGTCGGGAACCGAGCCAGACCGGCTCCATCAGCGATCCGCAGACACTGCGGAACGACAGCGACCACAGCGACAAGGGGCACGAGGAATCTCGTTCCTCGAGCGAGGGCAAGAAGGCTGAACCGCGCCCGTCGGATGATCTGCACACCGCTCCGGCCCTGCTCAAGAATTTCGGCGAGGAGTTGCGCAACGCTCCGACTCGCACAGAGGGCTCCCTCGACAGCGTGCCTAGCAGGCCACCCCAGTCGCCCCGCGGAAAGCATGCTCCCGTCGCGTACAAGCCCACGCCCGCCGAGGATGACGCCTTCCCCCGTTCCAAGACGATCGCCTTCGACGAGCCCGAGGACGGCATGGACCACGAGCTTCACTTCTCCAACACCCGCGACCCTTGGGGTACGGGGCCGAGCAACTTTCCGCGCTCGGCGACGATTCGCAGCGACAACTCGCGGTTCCCGCGGTCTGGCACTACCGGTTCAGGGTTCCCGAGGACGTCGTCGCTCAATAGGACTGGGTCACGGCTGGTGGACTCGAAGATGAGCGGATTCGGAGGCTTCCCCACGCCGCTCGAGGTAGCCAGCGACCTGTTCCACAAGGTCTTCCCCAAGGCGCACAACAAGGTCAAGCGGACCATCACCATTCCTCGCACGGAGACGATCTCGGGACACCAGAGCAACCAGGAGGGCCGTGACGTCCCGTACATCTCGTTCGCCGCTACCGTCGGACGCAACTCCAACTTCCAGGACCTGACCGAGGAGCAGAGGGAGGAGCTTGGTGGCGCCGAGTACCGCGCCCTCAAGATCCTGTGGTGGATTGTCGGTGTCTACTGGATCTTCATGCCGCTTGCGGGTGCGACGATCATCGCCCCGTACATCGCGGCCGGAAACCGGTACGACTGGGTGTTCAACGAGCAGCACAAGCACGTCCGCATCCCCTGGTTCGCCTTCTTCCAATCGACGTCCTCGTTCTCCAACACGGGCATGTCCCTCGTGGACAAGAGTATGGTGCCATTCCAGAAGGCCTACCTCATGGCGGCCGTGCAGGCCCTGCTCATTTTATTCGGCAACACCTGTTTCGTGAGTGCTTTACATTCCCTGCGGTCCGCTAACAGACAGCCTATCCTTCTCCGCTTCATTGTTTGGTCCATCTACAAGCTCGCTCCCAAGGGTTCCAACGTTCGCGAGCCGCTCAAATTCCTCCTGGATCACCCCCGTCGATGCTTCGTGTACCTGTTCCCGTCGACTCACACGTGGTTCCTGCTCCTCGTTGTCCTGGCGTTGACCATCATCGACTGGGTTTCCTTCATGATTCTGGACATTGGAACCCCCGACATTGAGGAGCTCCCCGTCGGCACCCGTATCGCTGCTGGCCTTTTCCAGTCTGTCGCGGTGCGCGCTGCCGGATTCGGCATTGTCTCGCTGAACAGCCTGGCTCCTTCCGTCAAGGTGCTCTACATCATCATGATGTACATCTCAGTATACCCCATCGCCATGTCGGTGCGCGCGACAAACGTTTACGAGGAGCGCTCTCTCGGACTTTTCGACGACGACGACTCGGACGAGGAAGACGAGGAGGAGGCCGAGGCATCGGGCAGTAAGGGAGCCCACGCCGTCGCCAAATATGTCGGCTGGCACGCGCGACGCCAGCTCGCGTTCGACATGTGGTGGATCGCGCTCGCGCTGTGGCTCGTGTGCATCATCGAGCGCGGCAACCTGAACCGGACGGACAACTCGGAGTGGTTCAACACGTTCAACGTCATCTTCGAGCTCGTCTCGGCGTACGGCACGGTCGGCCTCAGTCTGGGCGCGGGCGACAACAACTACTCGCTGTCGGGCCAGCTGCGTACGCTGTCCAAGCTCGTCATCATTGTTGTCATGATCCGTGGCCGCCACCGCGGTCTGCCCGTCGCCATTGACCGCGCCGTCATGCTCCCGCGCGACTTCCAGGAGGAGGACGAGCGGCAGCTCGAGTCGCGGCTGCGCCGGTCGCGCAGCCGGATGACGTCGACGTTCGGCGGCGGCGACCGCGACCAGGTCATGTCGCAGACGGGCTCGGTCTTCCCGCGCACATTCACGATGCAGTCGACGCCGGCCACTAACATTGTCCCGCCGTCTCCCCTGCTTGCGCGGCGCGACTCGTCTCTGGGCGGCGGCTCCGCCGTGGGCCCGCAGCAGCACGTGCGCTCGTTCTCGTCGTCGTCGGACACGCCGGCGCCCATGTCGCCCGTCTCGCCGGGCTTGCACTTTGCGCTGCAGAATCCGCCGCGGCACGTGCGCTCGCACTCGCACTCGCGCGACGGCAACCCATCGTCGCCGCCGATCGCCAACTCGAACTCGCTCAACATCAACGGACTCGACACGGTCGAGGAGACGGGCCTCAGCCGCCTCCCGTCTCTGACGCTCAGCACGTCCAACATACCCGGGACGAACGCGGACGACGCGCCGCCCCCGCAGACCGCGTGATATACCCGGCCGCCATGGTATACCACGCACGCAGCACGCAACACGCACACTTAACTGTATAAATAGACAAGAGCTCGCGCAACGACTGTTATACAAAGGTACATAGAGAGTCTTCTTCTTTCTTCGGTTCGGTTTCATACAACAACAGTCATTTCTTTCTCCTTCCTCAGCAGACACCCCACGACGCACGCAAAGCAACTAGACGTAGCCAGCCGCACACTCGTGTTGTAGAAACCAGGAATCATGCATGCTAGCTCTGGCATTGTACGTTCGGGTGTCCCGAGGGGCCGGCGCCACTGCACAAAGAGGCGTCTGGCGCTGATGGGAAAGCACGCGCCCCGTCCCCTGCTTCACCAGGCCAGGCCTCCACCTGTCGGATCCACCCGGCCGGGATTGTTTACGGCGGCGCCATTCTTTTGTCTGCTCACAGCCAGCAGCGGGGGACAAGGCGACGAAACAAATCTTTGCACTGGGTACACCGTCCGCTGTGATCATCAGTGTGACTCTCCGACGGCCGACAGCCAAAACCCGCGAGTCGTTGCTCTTCCTCCTTGTCGTTCTCCTCCGCCTTCTCCTTCCCCTTCGCCGACCGTGACCGCGACTGCGACCGCCGTCGCCTTCCCCACACCTCGACCACGACCAGCCCCACCGCAGCGATGAACCGAGAAGCAGCCTCGAGTATGGCCAGTCTTTCCAGCCTGGCCGGCCGGACCAAGCCCAGTCCATATTCGTCCAACACGGGCCCGAAGGGCGTGCTGAGCGACTCGCGGCAGGCGGGCGCCGAGGAGCGGGACGCGCGCGCGGCGGCGGTGCGGCGCACGCGCGCCGAGCAGGAGCGCAGCGCGATCACGGCGCTGGTGGTCGAGGATGAGGCGACGCTGAGGATACGCGAGGGCGAGCGGGGTGAGTGCGCTTAGCGGCGAACATCGAGCGGAGCGAGCCGTTTCAAGCGGCGAACATCGAGCGGCGCGTGGCGAACGGCGAACAGAGCGAGAAACAGCTGACCCCAGCGGCGCGGCCCAGCTCCGAGCTCTATCCCCGGCAGCAGGGCGCGGACGAGGTCTTCGACCTGGACCTGAGCAAGCTGGACCTCTCGCGGCTGGACCTGTCCGCGCTAGACCTGAGCGAGGACGAGCTCGCGCTGCTGCTGCAGCTGCGCGACGAGCAGGCGGCACGCGGCGGTGCGCGCGATGCCGAGGCGCAGGACGAGCTCGCTGAGTGGCGCGCCCGCCGCCGCGCCGAGATCGCCGAGGGCCGCGTGCGCGAGATCGACACGGACGAGTTCCTCGAGCTCGTCGAGGGCGTGGCCGCCGTGCTGATCTACGAGGAGGTGAGTCCCGATGGTACCCGCCCCGTTCAGAGCCATGTGTTCGGCCCCAACCTAGCGTTGCTTTGGTCTACGGCAGTGCAGCGCAATGGCATGAGATGAATGGGGCGGCGCAGAACACCAGCTGACGGCAGGACGCACCCCGGTGCGGCGCCGCGCTCGAGCAGGCGTCGGCCATCCTGCGCCGGCAGCCCGACGCGCCGCCCATCGTCAAGATCACGGCAACCGCGCTCCAGTTCATGACGACGCCCGACGGGCCAGACGAGGCCGTCCTCCCCGCCGTGCTCGTGTACCGCCGCGGCGACCTCGTCGCGAAGCACATCCGCTTCGAGGGCGACCTGGAGGCGCTGCTGCGCGCGTGAGTGTTCCTTCCCACCTCTCTCCACCCCCCTCTGCCAGCGCCGTCGCTCTACAGCTAGACCGTATCCCGCCCGGAGCGCACTTCGAGCTGTCAACCCCCCACACTGAAGCTGACAAGCAGGGAGCGCTTCCTGACCGCGCCGCCGCCGGCAGATGTCCGCGACGACATCTAGCCCAGCCGCCCACACCCATGTCCATAGCCAGCAGACCACAGACCACAGAGCCCCGCCTGTATGTAATTTGTGCATATTAGCCAGAGGCCGTTCTACTCATTCTTGACGCCGAGCGAGGCCGCCTGGGGCGACCACTTCTGCGACGGGATGGGCTTGTTCGGGACCTGCGTGCGGACCTGGGTGTCAGCTCTGTAAACGGCCCTCGAAGCTGCGCGGCAGCGGAGCGAGCTGAAGGTCCCTAGGCGGTATGTTCGAGAGTTGACCGCTCGCGTCCTCCGAGAGAAGGGGCAGGAAAAGCAGCTATCGCAGCAGCTTTCGACCCCCCGACGCCCGCTGGTCGTAATCGGTCCAGCGCGCCTCGCAACCCGCTCCGCCCGCCGCTCGTCGACACTCACCTCCTTGTTGGCCGAGTACTTCCAGATCGAGAAGGTCAGGGCACCGATGCCGGCGAGACAGACCGCGGTGTTGGCCTTCCAGTTCGAGGGACGGGACCACCATCCACCTGGCTGTCAGCTTGCATCACCACAGAAAGCTGGCAACAGCTGCAGGCACTCACCGGTCGGCGACCAGACTTCCTTAGGGTAAGGGTAGTGCGCCTGGGGTTAGCTTCGACCATCCGAATGATGCAGCTTTGCTCGACATCGGCGTCGGACTTCGTGTTCCTCGTCGTTCTTGTGCGGTCACTCCGTCGCGATGTCCTTGCTTCCCTTCCTTACGCTCTCCAAGACAGCCGCACGCAGCAGTATGCTTAGGCCTTCCAACTTCACGCTTATCCCGATCCTCCGCTCATTCCCTTTCCTCGCAATGCAGTCATGGCACGGCTCAGCGGGATAGCTGATGCACATCCTTCCTCCGAGCAACAAGACCGACCGACGAACCGATTCCGACGCGCGAAACGCTGGCAATACTCACTCCTCCGCCCTGTTAATGTCAGCTGAGCAAGTGAGGTTCTAAGCTTACCATTGTGCTGATGTATGTGAGAGGTGGTGTTGGTGGACCTCGCTGCAGCTGTCTCGAGCCGTTGACCACTGAGCGGCAGGTGAATGCAGAGCGACGTTCTGGGTCCGCTTGGGTGCTGTGCGCCTAGCAGCACGTGGCGCGCTTGCCTATGTAACCACGCGCCTATCTTCTTCCAGTTCGTATTTGAATAGGTCCGCCGTTGATTGGCCGTGCATCGGAGCAACACGGAGCAAATTCCACCAAATCCGGAACCAGCGTCATCCCAGGCTGGGCCGGACAGTCACTACCCAGCGCAGCTACAGTGGAGCCCGCCCGCCCTAGCTGCAGGCCCTGCACCCTGGCTCGTTGCCGGCTCACCGTAGCGCCGTTGCAGTGACGACTTGGCATAAATTCGGCTCGGGGTGTGCTTTCGCTTTTCTCTTTCTCCTCACCTGATCCACAACAACCAAAACAAACAAAATGGCCGCTGACAAGAACACCTACACCCCCGGTACGTTGCGCGTCTCGGCGCCGTGCGCACCTGCATGTGCATCGCGAGCTGGCAGGGCGGGCGTGGGCGAGACAGCGGCAGCGCTGTGTGATCGCTCGCCCGCTTGTCTTCGCCTCGATCACAACAGGCCTCCGGCGCCGAGCAACTCTCCAGCAACGAACACAAGCTGACAGACCAGGCGACGTTGGCAAGGGTGCCGGCATCTTCAAGACCCGCTGCGCTCAGTGCCACACCACCGAGGCCGGCGGCCCCCACAAGGTCGGCCCCAACCTCCACGGCGTCTTCGGCCGCAAGTCTGGACAGGCCGACGGCTTCTCCTACACTGCCGCCAACGTCAACAAGGGCGTTACCTGGGACGGCCAGACCCTCTTCGAGGTGAGTAGAGCCGGCGCCGAGCTTTGCGAGGCGCGCGGCGAGGAGTTTGCTGCCCGATCGCTACTCGACTCGCAAACACTCCGCCATCCACCAACGCAGAACATGACGCTGACTTGGATAGTACCTCGAGAACCCCAAGAAGTACATCCCTGGCACCAAGATGGCCTTCGCCGGCCTCAAGAAGCCCAAGGACCGCAACGACCTCATCGCCTACATGGCCGACGCTTGCAAGTAAACTAGCCGTACTTGTACAACCATTGTAATGCAAAAAACACCATCATAGCATCCACTTGTTGTGCTGCCTCTCTTGCTGCTCTCTACTCTGCCCGTGCATCGCTGCAGCGGCGCGCTGCGCCGAGGCGAGCGCGGGCTCGGAACGCAGCGCCTAGCAGTGCATGCAGCGCGGCGAGCAATGGGGGGCGGGGTGCTGAAATGCTCGGCCTGCAGTTGGTCGCTGGGCGCCGGGCGAGGCTCGCTAAGGGGGTGGTCACTTTTTTCCAGACGCCAGACCTCTCAGGGTCCTTTTTGCCGGAGGGAAGGCACCACCCAGCGAGCGAGCGTCTAGGAGCTTTTCCGACCCCGTCGACCAACAACGTCATCGCATGCGTACATGGCTTGCGGCTCGCGGCTCGCAGGCTGCGCGGGTTAGTCCCACTGCTGGCTGGATGCTGGATTCATGGATCCACAGCCAGCCTTCAACCGTCTGAGACTGACCGCATGCATGGGTGACGGCGGCCTTGGCTGACGTCCAGATCTGGCGCACGCGAGGGCCAGGCTCCACAGTCCCCGCCTCCAGCGCCGATCACCGCAACGCCGCAATGCCGCGATCACCGCAGGCCGCAGCCGCAGCAAGGCTACGGCATGCAGCATGCAAGCAGCGAGCGGTCCGACCCGGCCAGTCTACGAAGAGCGCACGCCTCCTACGAAGCCGGCGCCTGCTGGCCCGCAGGACGCACCGCTGGCGCACCGCGCGCACCGCTGGGCACACCGCATCTGTTATGCGCCGCGCCGCATTGGCCCGCCTGCGCGAGCCGACTCCGAATCCTTTGAGCCCCTTGAGCCCCTGGGCTGGAGGAACGGTGCGTGAAGGGGTAAAGGGGGGCTTCGGATGTCATCGGCTTAATTTGATGGCCGAGTTCGTCTATCCTGCCCTGCGCGGGCGCTCGGGCCTAGCGGTGCTTATCGGCCGGCGGCCAGTCACATGGGCGCGCTGAGACGCTGGCTTCAAGCTCGCAAGCACGCTGTGCCTGCCGGCCCGAGAGCAGTTAGCTCTGGCTTAGATAACGAACGGGTCCACGGAGATAATGCGTGCATGCATGCTACATGAAAGTACTTCTGATCACCCCCTGCGTCCGCTCCCCAGTCTAGTCGAGGTCGTCGCGCTTGCGCTTCATCTCCTTGGTGATGCGCTGGCGCGCCGCCTCGTGGCGCGCGAGCTCCTGGTTCATGGTGCTCTTCTTGCTCTTCTCGATCTCGAGCTTGAGGTCGTACAGCACCTCGGCGTCGTTGTTGTCTAGGAACGTGTAAGCGAGGCCGCTCTTGCCGGCACGGCCCGTGCGGCCGATGCGGTGGATGTACTTCTCAATCGTGTCGCTCATCTGCCAGTTGACGACCATGCTGACGTCGGGGACGTCGATACCGCGTCCGGCCAGGTCAGTCGCAACGAGCACGTCGACGTGGCCTTCGCGCAGCGCGCCGAGCGCCGCCTCGCGCTGCTCCTGGTTCTTGCCCGAGTGCAGCGTCGTGACGCTGAAGCCCGCCTGCTGCACGTACTTGGCCACGACGTCGGCCGTCGCCTTCTGGTTGACGAAGACGATGATCGGCGGCGGCAGCTCGGTGCCGCGCAGCAGCTCGACGAAGCGTGCCTTGCGCTTCTCCTCGCCGCCGTGCACAAACTCGACTCGCTGCTCCACCGTGTCCACCGCCTCGCCCGCCGTGCCGATTGTCACAGTCGCCGGCTTGCGCAGGTACTTGCGCGTGAGCCGCTCGACGGCCGGCGGCATCGTCGCCGAGAACAGCGTCGTGACGCGCTCGCCCGTGAACCCACCCTGCGTGCCGTTCTGCACGGCCGCGGCCGAGCTTCCGTCCTCCCTCTTTTCGTACGCCTTCGGCATCGCGTCCAGGATGAACGTCAGGTCGTGCTCGAATCCAATGTCCACCATCCGGTCCGCCTCGTCCATGACAATGTACCGGCACTGGCTCAGCACAATCATCGACTTGTCGATCATGTCCTTGAAGCGTCCGGGCGTCGCGATGATGATGTGCGAGCCGTTGCGGAGGTTGAACTGCTGCTCCTCAACGCTGCGGCCTCCAACGATGGACACGCAGATGTATCCGAGCTTGCGCGCAAACTTCTCTGCCTCGGCCTCGATCTGCTGCGCGAGCTCACGCGTCGGCGCGAGGATCAGCGCATACGGGCCGAGGTGGCGGTTGTCCTCGGTGAGCGGGGGCAGGTGCGAGATATACGTGAGCATGGGGATGAGGAATGCGGCCGTCTTTCCGGAACCCGTCTTGGCAATGCCGACGAGGTCGCGGTTCTGGAGGCCGATGGGGATCGCCTGGCGCTGGATCGGCGACGGCTCCGTGTACCCGATCTGGTCGACGACGTCGAGGACCGGGCCCGGGATCGCGCTCTCGCGCCAGCTGCGCAGCGGCAGCGGGATGTTGCCGCCGCGGCTCGAGATGTTGTAGTCCTCGCGGAAGATGCGCCAGTCGCGCTCCTTCATGTCCGCCAGCGGCTTCTCGCTCCAGTGCCGGTCGTCGTTGCCGCCCTTGCCTGCGCGCCGGCGCTCGAGTGCGTCCGTGAACTTGCTGCTGCTGCTGCCGGGCGCCGGCGAGCCGCGCGCGCCTGACCCGGACGACCCCGGCGTCCCCGGCACCGAGAGCGCGGCGGGGTCCGCAGTCCACAGCGGCCGGCTGCTCGTGTCGTCCTTCTCGTCCCACTGGAAGATGGCGTTCTTGTTCGCCGACTTGCGCATCCACGGCTTCTTCACGACCTCCTGGTGCCCCAGGTAGCGCTTCTTGATGATGTCGAGCTCGTCGTCCTGCGGCGTGCTGGCGCCGTTCTTCTCCTCCCGCCGGCCCTTCTTCTCCGGCGGCCGGTCGCGGTCGCCCCTGTCTCCCCTGTCGCCTCTATCGCTGTGTCCGTGCCCGTGCCGGTGGTCGCGATCCCGGTCGCGGTGGTCGCGGTAGTCGAGTCCGCCGTTGCGGTCGTGGTGCCGTGCGTCGCGCGAGTCCCTCCCGTCTCGCCCGTCGCGCGAGGCGCCGTAGCGCTCTGCCTGCTGCCGGCGGCGCTCCGCCTCAGCATCGGCCTCGAAGCGCCTGCGCTCTGCGCGCTCCTCGTCTTCCTTGCGGCGCTGCTCGCGCGCCTCCTCCTCGCGCTTGGCGAGCGCGAGTTTTTGCCGCTCCGCCTTGCTCAGGAACTTGGGCTTGGCGGCCGCTGCCTGCTCCTCCTTCTGCTTCCTCAGCAGGTCGTCGACGGAGAGCGGGGTCGGCATGCTGTCGCGTGTCGTGGAGTTGGTCAATGCATCCTGGCCGGGCCGTGGACCAAAGATTGTTATTGCCGCTCGCTGACGCTCGGCGGCAACGCGACATAAGTGGGCGGAGCGGATAGAGACCAAAAGTTCCTGGGACCTGGGGCACCCAGTCCATCTATGACGCCGACGCCGCGGCGGCCTGCACGACGCTCTCACAACTGCCTACCTCCCGGTCTCCCAGCAACAACAGACACGACTAGCCATGCCGAAAGCCATCATCGCCCCCAGCGTGCTTGCGGTGCGTTGACAGAGAGGCAGAGCTGACGCGCCAGAGCGACCTCTCCAACCTCGCGCCCGAGTGCAAGCGCATGATCAACGACGGCGCCGACTGGCTGCACATGGGTGAGTGCGGCTGGGCTACGCAGGAGACATTGTTGTGCTCGTCTGCATGGATGGGACAGACTACGGAGCCGGAGGGCTACAGCGGGAAGCGTTTGGTACTCGGGCAGCTTGTCCCAGCTCCACCGTTGGAAGGTACAGCTGCTCCGATGGGTAGAGCACTGCACTGGCTACTGTGACAGCGCCTGTCCGCCAGTGCACCAGTCAGTCTTGAGTTCCGAAGCGCATAGGTGCTGCAGTGATTCCGCAGCGCCGTCCCCACATCCCAGCCACTTCGCGCACTTGAACGTCTAGCTAACAGCAGACGTCATGGACGGCCACTTTGTGCCGAACATCACGATGGGCGCGCCGATTCTGGCCTGTGTCAAGAAGAACATCCCTGACATCTTTATGGACTGCCACATGATGGTGTCCAAGCCGAGCCAGGTGAGTCGGCGCAAGTAGCACGAGCGGAGGGAGTGCTGCGAAGAAAGAGTGCAAGGGTTTTGTATTTTGTGGCGGATGGCGAGCGAGGCGAGCTGGCCGGCGCTGGCCGGCGCTGGCCTATGACAAGCGCGCAGATTGCACGGTGAAGGAAGACACGGGGGAGGCCGAGAAAAGACCAGCTCGCTTGCGTTGTCGGAGCTAACGCCCAGTGGGTCAAGGACGTCGCCGAGGCGGGCGGCAAGCTGTACACGTTCCACCTCGAGGCAGCCCAGGAGGACGCCAAGGCGGTGATCGACCTGATCCACTCGCACGGCATGCTGGCGGGCGTCGCCATCTCGCCCGAGACGCCCGCGTCCGCCATCACCGACGAGGTCGGCAACGCCGCCGACCACCTGCTCGTCATGACCGTGCGCCCCGGCTACGGCGGGCAGAAGTTCATGCCCGAGTGCCTGCCCAAGTGCACCGAGCTGCGCAAGCGCTTCCCCGACAAGAACATCCAGGTCGACGGCGGCGTCGGCGCCGGCAACGCGTGCCAGTGCGGCCAGGCCGGCGCCAACGTCCTCGTCGCGGGCACGGCCGTGTTCGGCTCAAAGGACCCCAAGCAGACCATCAAGGAGATGCGCTCCGCCGTCGACGAGGGCAAGTAGAGGTTGAACAACTCGTATGAATCTTTTGCATTGTTAATAACGCACGCTGGCTAGCTTAGGCAACAACAAAGGAAACAAAAAAGGAATGGAAAAGAGAGCGATGGAACGAAAGAAAAAAGAGGAAGACGAATGAAGGATGATGATGATGGAGACAGCAGAATATCGTTTCTCAGTCGTCTAGACCTGTACTTGTACTAATAAACCCAACAACAACCAACATTCACGCGGGCTCGGGGATGTTCGCCCGCAGGTACGGGTGCTTGAGCGCCTCGTCCACCGTGATCCGGCGGTCCGGATCAAAGTCCAGTAATCGCACAACCAGGTCCAAGAACAGCGCGTTCGTCGGGTTCGTTAACGGGATGATCTCGCGCAGACTCTTCAGCCCCTTGACAAACTTCCGGCTCGACTTGGACACGGTCGGGTTCGGGAAGTCGATCTTGTTGCCCTTGAAGAATTCTGGCTTCTTCAGTCTGCTCATGTCAGCTACACGCCCCCGTTCCCACGTGCGTCACCCATTACTCACCTTCCTCGTTCGATCATCACGTTAGGCATCTTCCCCATGACGACCTCCATCATCGCGAGATGCTCGAGGTTGTCGTGCGTCTGGAACAGAGCGTCACCGGTGAAGAACTCGACCAGGATGCAGCCAATCGAGAACATGTCACACGGGTACGACCAGGGAAGGCCTGAAGTCAGCTAGTAACCAGGACCTCTCAGCAATCTACTCACCGAGTATGATCTCCGGCGCGCGATAATGCCGCGTGCTGACGACACTCGAGTGGTACTCGTTCTCAAACGTTGCGCTTCCAAAGTCGATCAACCTGATCTCCGTGTTCCTCAGGATCGATTTTGACCGGGCGTTCGCCCGCCGCGGTCCCGACAGCCTCGAGTCGTTCGACACGAGGAGGATGTTCTCAGGCTTCAAGTCCGTGTGAACTAACTTTAAATCGTGGATGAACTTGACCGACTTTAATAAAGACCGAGCAAAGTCCTGGATGTGCCGTTCCGGGAACGGCTGGAAGTGGTTCAGCTTGAGGAAGTCGAACACGGACATGCCGTAGAGGTCGGAGACGAGGCAGGGGTGATTCCGGAAGTCAAAGTACTCTGTCAGGTGGATGCATTTGCTGAGGTCAGCTGGGCGTTTCGAGAGAGAAGCTACTCACTTCTGGTTCGTGGGATCGTTCTTCTTCAGAGTCTCCAGTACTCGAATCTCAATCTTGCTTGCGTCGCGATACTTTTGGACTGCTCGAATGACCTTGATCGCGACCTTCTTCCGCGACTCAATGTGTCGAGCCTCGACGACTTTGCCGAATGTTCCTTGTCCCAGCAATCGTACAATCTTATCTGACATGTCAGCTGCACGGTCCGTCAAGCCCAGACTCACATCTTCCTCCGATAACGTCATCCGGCTTCACAATGTAATGTCCTTCCGCATCGTCCCAGGACGCATGAGCAGCCTGCCCGGACGCTGCTGGAGCATGCTGCGGTGCGGGGGCTGGTGGTTGCGGAACCGCCTGTGTCTGGTTACACGTCAGCTTGTGATTTGTGTGTGTCAGTTGACTGGACTCACCGCTGCGACCTTCTTGGCCTTCTTCGCCGAGTCGTCGACCTCGGCCTTACGCTTCTTAGTCTGCGATGACGATGCGCCGTTCGCCATGCTGTGGCCGTTGCTACCGCTCTGTTGCTGCGCTGCCCACCGCTGAGCCTCGGCCTGAGCGACAGCGCGCGTTCGTTTCTTCGGGATGGGGCTGGTGCTGTCCTGGATGACGATGACCTCTTTCGGCTGGCCGACAGAGTCATATGTGTGCTCCATTGTCCATCCGTTACGACTGTTGTTGCTGGCTTGAGAAGCGGCCATCAGACGCGCGGATGAGCGTGTGGATGACTGCGAGTGGGGCGTTGCCGACGCGACGGCACTGCTGCCGACGGCAGCCTTCTTCCTGGGCGGCATTTCCAGACCTGGCGGGGGAGAGGTCGAGTACTGGAAACGGAGGGGAGGAGGGATGAAGAGGGGGGAGCTAGTCCGAGCCTGTGACGATGACTGGAGGGCGTGCTTGGCCTTGTGCTGAAGCGGCTGTTGTTGCTGCTGCGAAGCACCCGAGCTGTAAGGGGGAGGGGCAGAAAGATAGGCGGGCGACGGTGGATGGGCCTGGGCTGTCTGAAGCGGAGTCGGATTGTACTGCGTGTAGGTGCTGCTGTACGGAGGGCGACTGGTGCTGTTTCCGCCAGCAGTCAGAGGTGTGTCACCAAGTGGGCTGGAGCAATACGGCCGTTGCGAGTAGTGATGCGGCGGCGCGTGGTGGCTGGGTGGGCCGTGGTGTCCCTCGTCCCCGATGTCGTGGGAGGATGGAGGAAGCGGTGGCCAAGAGTAGTTGGGAGGGTAGACTGCCGTCAGAGGGGGATGCGGCGATCGTAGGGCGCGTTCGTCGACGACGCCGGGGCTGGATGCTCCCGATCCTGACGACGAGTGGTACGGGGGAGCGAGGAAGGCCGAGTTTCTCGCGGCGAGTGGGGACGGGTACGGTTTCGAGGATGGGCGAGGGCCAGCCGAACGTGGAGGCTGGGGGATGTGAGAGTAGTACGCGCGCGAGTGGTTGGGAACCTGGAGAGGAGCGCTCTGGGGCTCTGCAAAGTTGTCGCCGTCTCTGACGCGCGTGGGGATGCGGATTGCCGGCGGCGGGGCGTGGGTGCGGCGCCCGAGACTGGGAGGTGGCAAGAACGGGCGCGAAGACGTCGCGGATGACGCTGAGCCCGGGGGCAGGCCTGGGGAAGGCAGCGGCCGGCTCGAGTGGACGTTTGGCGCACTGAGACGCCGAAGTGGAGGGGGCGGGTCGTGGACAAAGTCTCTGACGGATTCCCCTCTGGATGAGCTGGGGGCTGGGTCTTCGCTCGTTCGTGTCCGCGACGGAGGCGAGTTCAAGTGGATGTACCTGTGAGGAGGCGGGGGAGGGGGATGCGGATGGTCTCTGTGGTACGAGGTGTCTCTGGAAGGAGACGAGGTCGCAGCTGCGGCAGCCGCGACCGCAGCGGAGGAGAGGGCTTCCAAGTCGCTTCTCGGGGATCCCACTGCCAGATGGCGGGATGCAGGTGCAGGCGCAGACGCTGAAGACGCGTGCTGCGCTCGATGCGCGGCAGTAGTCGATAGCTGCTCCTGCGAGTAAGCCTGGCGATGAGTGTTTGAGGACGAGGAAGGTTCGCGGTCGGAATCGAAACGGTCTGTTTGGAAAGAGGATTTCGAGGGCGACGATGCTAGCGGGTAGGGCGGGGGCGGCGGATAGTCTGGTCCTTGGCCTGTGTGCGAATGGGAGTGGGAGAGGGGGTGGGAGTGCGGGGCCGGGGGGCGAGGGAGGTGGGGTTGTTGGTGATGCTGGTGTTGATGATGATGCTGTTGCTGGTGTGTATGCTGTTGACGGTGCAGATGATCAATTGAGGTTGAATGTGGAGGAGTCGGCGGTGGGTACTGCGTGTCCATGGGTCTTCGGATGGTGTTATCCGAACGGACGACGAGTGTGATGGTGAGAGCTGCCCTTTGGGCTTGCGGGGAGAGAGAGGGCGATGGAGGGAATGGTGATGGATGTTGATCGGAGTTGGAGTGGTGGGGGAGGATACGTGATACGTGATGGATGTCTGGTCGCTAGTCGGCGGTGGTTGCTTGAGGGGAGCTCTTGGCCGACTGGCTGGAGAATGCGGACTGGAGACTGGCTGGCGGGGGGCGGCTGGCGGCTGGTTGGTATGGCTGGTGTGTCTCTGGCCTCGGGCGTCACGGGGGAGGGCAGAGGTGATTAGGGAGGATCGGAGGGTGGGATGCACAAGAGGTGGAATGAGTTGTAGTGAGTGTGTAATGATATGTAATCTAGTAATGCGTTCCCTTAGGCTGGGTGCTGGCAGGCGGGGGTGTGGTGAGCAGAGGGCCGGGGAAGAGCAAGGAGGGCTCGGGGGCTGGGCAGAGGCCGATGGGGACGCGGGCTGTTGGCTGCTGGCTGCTGGCTGCTGGCTGACTGGCTGCGAGATGGCGGTCGAGCTGGGGAGCGAGCGGTGATGGGCTGGGCTGGGCCGGGTGCTGAAGGGTTTGGGCCGTTTGATGCTCAGATGGGCAGTCGGCAGCTGGGCTGTGGGCTATGGGCTGGCGGGGCGCGTGGGCGATGGGCGCTGGGCTAGCTGGGCTTGTGGGCGTCGGGTCGGGCGTTGACTGGCAGGCTGGACCGAGGGGATCGAGGGCCGAGGGACGAGGGACGGGGGATCAATCGCGGTGGAATTGGAAGTAATGGGCAAGATGACCAGATTGAGACGAGTGCTGAACGTGATGAATGAGGTGCATGCAGAACAACCAACACGGCTAGGCTAGCTCGTCGCATCCTGGTTTCAGCGCCGGCGCGTCGAGCGAGCAGCCTGCAGCGAGCGTGAGCGAGTAGAGTACCCGCACTCTTACACGCATGCACCCAGCAGCGCAACGCATCACGCAGGAGGCTGGCTGGCTGGCTGGAGGGACTGTCTGCCTGCGTGCACTGCACTGTCTGGACGCAGCGGGCAGGCGGCCAGGCGGGCAGCTGAGACGCAGGCAGCAGGGCCAGCAGGGGGCAAGGGGGCTGGGAGCAGAGCCAGAGCCAGATGTATCACAACGAATCGAGACCGGTGTCCCTCCCACCCGCCGGCCGCCAGCCTCCAGCGCTCGAGTACGATCGGTCATGCATGCCCTTGTCCACTGTCTGCTCCCCGTTGCGGAGCGCTGCGCTGTCGCCTGCTCCTCGCGATGCATCGGCCTCAATATCGCACCGAAGCCCATTCCCAAGCGACCGGCGACTGCTCGCGGCACGCAGCCTCTCGCCCGACGCCCGACCGGCAAACCGCACGGCGCGACAGAAGCAACGGTCGCACGGGTGGGACGCACGACGCAGACAGACGCGGGACACCCGCCCGCCCAGCCAGCGCCAGCGCACTGGGCGAGGCGTGGGCGGAGGCAAACGCCCGCGCGCCGCGCGCCGCGCGCCTACGGCTACATGACATATTCAGCTCCTGTATTCCATTACAATTCAGGTCGACAGCTCAGCGGCCAGATTACAACATGGCGGACCCCAAACTCAGGGCGGGGGCCCTGGTGCTGGGATGCAGGTATGCTGGCACGCCTGGCGCTTTGCTGGAGTCTTGGAGTGGTGCAATGCGTCCGCGCGTCGAGCACAAGCAGTGGGACGCAGACAGACCGGTAAGCGAGGCCCAGCAGCATGCACAAAGGGAAGTTGGGCGGATTGTCCACAGCAAGCGAGCGGATTGGAGCACAGGGCGCGGACGGGCCAGCGGGCACGTAACCTGACCCCAGTACGGGAGGGCGCCCCAGTGGCCCGACTCGTACATCCGTCGACCCGGCCCAGTCGCATCGCAATCTCCAGCGGCCCAGTAGTAGTACTACCTGCTGCGTGCGTGCTACCTGCGACCTGCGTGCGTACCTCTTCTGGCAGCTGGCAGCTGGCACTTGGCAGCTGATAGACGGATGCGGCAGGGCAGACGATGCGTACGAGAGCTTTGGTACCGGTGCCTTGCGCCGTGACTGCCAGGCTAGCCAGGCTGCTGCGAGTGACAACCCGGTCCGCATGCGTTGCCTGCGGCCAAGAAGCTCCAGCCAGCTTGCTCGTAGAAGCAACAGCGCTCCCGCCGCCCGACCCGGTTATGTCATCGCACGAACTGATGCCATGCCTCATGCCTCAGCCAGCCGGGCGGGAGCGCGCGAGCTTAACCCAGCTCTGCGCTCGACGCGTCCGACGCGCCTGCCTTCTGCCCCCTGTCTCCTGCTGCAGCGCGCTGCCGCGCGCACCTGCAAAGCATGGGGCATCGCTGGCCGCGTCACGTACTCGCCGTACCGAGTCCATGGGCTTGGAGCGTAGCACCGGGCGTGGAGCATGGAGCGCGCTACCACTGCCGCGCGCCCGGGCGAGACATCCAGCCTTCGCTCTACCCGGCGAGCGGCCAATCATCCGGCCCGCAAGCGCCGGCCCGCCCGCGCGCACTGCCTTGCCTTGCCATGCCATGCCTGCCGGCCTGCCTGTAACCCGTTTAAACAGATACATGCTATGTGCAAAAGGAGGCATAGAGTAGAGAGGAGAAAACAAAGGAGAGAAGCGACAGCACCCCGCACCGGAGCACCGGAGCACTGGAGCAAGACAGATGCTGGCGGGGCAGAATAGGCTGGCTGGCTACTGCGGCGTGTGCCCGTTCGGGGGCGCAGCCGCGCCCTTCTGCCGGCCGATCACCGTCATCCACGCCGTGAGCTCGTACGGGCCCTGCGCCTGGATGATGTAGCTGTTCGTCGGCGTGTAGACCGTGAACGCATATCGGCGCTGGCTGTCAGTGAAGAACATTCAGTAGCACTCACGCCAAGGAGCATCTCGACGTCGGGGCTCGGCACAACATTCGCCTGCGCAACGTTGATGATCTGCGTTTCCCGCTTCCCGAACTCCGGGTGCAGGTGCAGGTATGGCCTGGCGTCAGCGGAGCAATGATGAGGTACTTACGGCCGCAGCACGGCGTACATCTCCTCCCACCGGTTCGAGCGCGAGTCCTTCAGCAGCGACATCGTTCCGCGCTTGATGACGCGATCGCTGACGTTAGCTGGAACACTGTACATGCAGCTTACTTGGCCGTGACGCTCCGGACAGAGGGGACAAGCCGGGGCGCGAGATCGGGCACGAGCTGGCGGAGCTTGTGCGCAAGCTCCTTCTCCTGCGTCGTCTCGCGCGCAACGTCAAACTGTTGTTAGCTGATCAGTGCCCCTCAAAGCTCACCTCGACCCGTGTGTCAATCTGGCGCTGCCACATGCCGACGCAGCGTGTCGTGAGCTGCGCCTGCCCGTCCGCGTCCGACTTGGAGGGGACGACCGCGCCAGCCCAGTCGAGGACGACCTTGCTGGTCTGCACGTCGGCGATGAGGCGGCGCTGCTTCGCGAGCCCTGCGTACTCGCGGATGAGGGCGATGCTGCGGGGCCGCCAGCCCTCTAACAGATGCTCGCCCGGCATCGACTTCTTGGCCGTGTCGAGGCGCCACAGGTCGCGCGCCGTGCGCGCCATCGGCGGCGTGAGGTCGAGCGAGAAGATGCCAATGACGTTCGTCTGCGGCTTTGCGCGCCAGAAGCTGATCAGCGACCCGCGGCGCGTATCCCGCGCCAGGATGCGCAGCTTCACGTCCATGTTCAGCACGGCCGGCTCGTCGACCCCCTCCATCTCGACCATAAAGGTCAGGCGCGCGAGCATGAAGCCGTTTGTCGGAGTGCGCCGGTCCATCTGCAGGCAGTGGTGCGCAGCCGTGTCCCAGGATCCTTGCGCAACGAGCTTGGCCGTGCCGTCGTGCTTGAACTCGACCTCGCTGGTGAGGTGCAGGTTTACCTCAGCCGCGGTGACCTGGACGGGGTCGCCACCGTTCTTCACCATTCGGATGTTGCCCGCGGAAGCGTGTGAGATACGCGTCCACTTCAGGCTCTGGCCCGAGGCGTGTGACAGCTCAATGACAACCTGGCGCTGGACGCCGAGGTGAAGCTGCAGCACCTCGTCCTGCACCGCGGCTGGCAGGAACTCGCCGTCTGTCGCCATCTCCCGCACCTCGACAGCAGCGAAGAGGTCGTGCTGCTCCGTAACAGCTAGCTCCGTCTCCGCACGCCGCATCGTCGGCTTGTCGGCATTCGAGGAAGGTGTCAAATCCCCCGGTGTTGAGGGCGGAGGGACCTCCTCCCGTGAGGAGTCGAACCGCTCCAAGCGGCACAGGTAGGCGTCTCTAACCCTTGCGAAGAACTCGACCCGGGCGTAGCCTTGCTCAAAGTGCTGCAGCATGTCCGAGGTAACGATAACCGACAGCGGCTTGCACAGACTCAGATGCGACACCGACTCCTTGTCGAGGTTGACCGGCATCGACGAGTACGTGTCTTCGCTCTGGATCGGGCCGACCAGCGACGAGAGCTTTGTCTGCGCATGGACTTCCGTGAAGTCCGCCGACGTCAGGCCCTTGACAGAGTCAACCGTGACAGTGAACGAGAACTTGGGGCCGAACGAGGGTGTCGGCAGCACGGGGCCGCCGAGGTCCGGGCTCGCTACGCCCGAGCGTGGCACGGACGAACACTTGAAGTCGACCCTGCAGGAACCGATCGCCTCCATCGTGTAGGCGCAGAAGATGGGCACAGTGACCGCATACGACATCTGGTGACCCAGCAGCTGCAGGGGCACCTGCGCCGCACCGATGTACGAGAAGCTGGGCGTCGGACTGTCGCCGAACGGCGCGTGGACGCTGAGGTGCATCTGGTACCCCGGCTTGTCCTTGACCGCGAGAACTTGACGCATGCGTGCGAGTTGCTGCTGGAACCTGGAAAGATTCCACAGGTAGATTGCTGGTTGCGTCAGGGCTTGTCCTGGTTGAAGCTCACATGTCGACTCATGGTCAATCACTTTAACCATGACTTTGGGACCGTCCGGTCCCGTAGACTCGGTAGACATATCGTCATAGTCAATGATACCCCCGATCTCGTCTAACGTGGAGATTGGCGACTCGAGAGGCCCGTCGACAATCGTAAAGTTGTACGTCATCTGTCTGTTCATCTGCTTGCTAGACCTGTGAGTGGCTGTCCGGTCAGTGTCACTTACGCGATGATGTTCGCCTCTCGCACGTCAGCCGCGGCCTGCAGCATCTGCTCCGCCATGGCAAAGTTTCGCAGACGCTTCCAGTGCTCGATGGCTTTGCGTGCCAGGACCAGTTCGCGAGGCGTCCAGTCGGCCACATCGGGAATCGACATGCCCCGGGCTCGAGCCACAGCCGCCTGTGTGCGCATGCGCTTGACCTCCTGCGCCAAAGTCCGGAGCTGTTTCGTCAACGCCTGCTGCTCAAGGGTCGAGTCGGCGCTGCTAGAGTTGTCTGGTCTAGAGCTGGGTCGAGATGGACTGTCCGGCTCAGTCCGGCCGTCGCTGTGGTCGTACATGCCACGAGGCGACGCGTTGCCGTTGCCGTTGGTGTACGTCAGGTCCCATGGGTTGTTGTCGGTCGACTCGTCGGCAAGGGAGGCGAGAATCTTGGAATCTATTTCAGAGTTCAGGTCTAAACGGCTCTCAGGTCGACCGCGTAATGTTCGCACTTTGACAATGTCGTCAAAGAGCTTGTCCAGGTCGCGGTCGCCCAAGGCCTCTATGTCAGCAACCTCGCGCCTCGCCGCCGTCCAGTCCATCAGTTCGGTTTGTCCTGCGGGTGAATCGGCGCGGCTCGGCGCGGAGTCGGTGCCGCTGATGCTCCACATGCCAGACATGCGGGATCTGTGGGCGCGGACACCAGCTGGGTCATTGAAACGGAACACATGAAGGTCCCCGATGATGACTCGGAAGCCATGCCTCAGAACAACAGGCTGGCGTTAGCTAATGCTGGCTTTGTAGCACGCACTGAGTTGGGTTGCACTCGTTTGCCGTTAACGAAGGTTGGGGCTTCTCCGGTGAGCTCGAGCGTCACCTCTCCGTCGTTGTTGGTGAAGGAGCAGTGTGTGGCGGCAATGTGTGGCCCGGACAGCTTGATCTGTGCCTCCTTGCTCTCCAGGCTGCCGACAACCGACACACCGGGCTTCAGCTGATAGACGAGACACTCGGACATGAGGGGGTCCTCGTTCAAGTTGACCAGGGAAGGATGCTTCTGAGGAGCGTGCACACCGACCATCTGACGGTGAGCTAGCGGCACGAAACGGGCAACTCACGTTCTTGTCCACCGAGATACCGAGCTCCTCGAGGGCCTTCTCTCGCTCCACATGGATGGCCTGTGTGGCGGCCATCTTCTGTTCCCATGTGAGGTTCAGGTCCTCCATGAGCTTCTCGGACGCCTGCAGCTGGTCCTGGAGCTCGAGCTTGGTGACCTTTCGGATCTCGCCCTCCTTCGTCTTGTACGTGACGATCTGCTTCTCGGGCGGAATACTGGGGTCGTAGGTAGCCTCGTCTGCACCACCTCCACTCGAGACACGATTGCGGAGTAACTCGAGCTCTTCCTTGAGCTCGCGGATGAGCTTGGCGTTCGGGTCCTCGTTGACGACCGCGTGGGTCTTGATGCGCTTCGCAGCATCGGCGTACCTGAGTGTGCTGAGTGTCTCGTCGTAGTCTGCTGGAGAGATGGCAGCGATCATTGCCGTCTTGGAGTTTCCTCCCAGGCTCTCCTTGAGCAACCACGTGAGAACGGAGTCTCGGTACGGAACAAACTCCTCTCTCCTCGAGCCACGCTTGTTCTTGGTCGGCTCGCTCGCCTGAGCCAGCGCAGCGATGACCTTTCCGAGCGTTGTGAGAGACTTGTTGATGTTGGCTCCCTCGCGCAACCTCGTGCCCTGGGCGATCAGCGGCGAGCTCGACATGCAAACCTACGGTTGCTCCAGTTGACGCCTGTCGCTCACTTCCCGCCAAGTCGACCAGGGAGATCTTGGACACCTTCTCTCCCACCATGTTCGTAGCGGGGTCCAGTCGTTTTTGCGTGAGCTGCACGTCAGAACCGACCAGAAAGCAGCACTCACAATGAGCGTGAACACCGCATGTGAACGTGAGGAGGTCTCGTTCATGTTGGTGGAAGCAACGGTACGAGCCTGAAAGTCAGCTACGCAACGGTATGCTAGCTCACCTTGTTTCCCTCGTCCATCAAGGTCATCATCTGGTTGTAGTTCTCGACGACAAGCTTGCTGAGGTCTTCGACGTAGGGTCCGAGACTAGGGTGTTCTCGGACCTTGAGGTTGCCCTTGTTCTTGGGGTTGAGGAGATCGCGCACCCTGTCGTCAGTCGAGCACAGCACCCGAGCTCACTTCTCATTGTAGATCTCGATGTACGACACCTCTACCGAGAACGAGAGATTGGAGTCCTTGGCGGCTTGCTCTTCGACGCGCCGGAACAGTTCCGAGGTGGTGAGGGGCGTGATACCCTTATCGGCTCCGTCTGTGGCATCAGCAGGTGCCGCGCGTTCTCTCCCGCCAGCAAGAGCTCAATGCTTGTTTGGGAGCCATTGCGTCACTATGCGCAAAGACCTATTACGCACATCCCATCATCGAGTCTGTGCAAGTTAGCCGGTGTTCTAATGCGGTAGTTCTGCCCAAGGCCCGGGGCTCGTACTTACAACTCTTTCCACTGTTTGAGACGCCCGTGTCAGCATTGACGGCCTCCCACGCGGCTCCCACCGTCCCTGCTCACCTTCCTGTCTGACCGTCTGCGCTCGTTAGCTCCAGCCTTCTCCGTGACCCCTCGATCGGGCCCGAACTCACAGGCAAAGATACATGTGTTGAAGCCCTCGAACGAGTGGTTCAGCAGGTCCACGCCGAGGTCCTGGAACAGCGTCTCCTGCGACGCATAGTCGGGGTCGGTTCTCGCTCCAGCCGACCAGTAAGACTTGTCTGCCGTGTCAGGTGGGCACCAGCTTCACTGTCTCACCAAACGAGAACACCTGCGGCGTCTTCGCTACTCCTCTTCCGGACGTCGGCGCTTCTGGCGGATCGAGAATCGTTCGGTTGCCCTCCATGCGGATGAGGGGCTTAGCTCCGCGGGCGAGCTCTGGCGGTCAGCTAAGAATGGCCCGGAAAGCTGTTGGGCAGCGCCTTCAAACGCACCTCTCGAGTTGAGCGGACGACATCTGACACAGTCAGCGGAAAAGTCGGACTAAGGCTGGGGATGTTGTTGTGATGACGTACCGTACAACGACCTTGATGTTTCCCCCGGACATGATGCTGAAGGGCCCGGGGGCTGCTGTTTTGCCTGAGGGTAAAGAGAGATAGAGCAAAGACAAGAAGACAGGACCAAGGTAGCGTAGCTGAAGTAGGGGAGTAGAGGACCGAGATGAGGATGGTGAGGAAGTGAGGTGGCTCGTGCGGGTACCGGTAAACCCATGGCGCGTGTCTTACCCCACACTGAACGCGGGGTAACGAGGCGTCGTTCTACGCGGTAGGCCAGGGCACGCCCGGCTCGGTGCGCGTCCTGACCATCCAAGTCTGGTGGCAAATTTCGCCGCCCAGCCAGGCCGTGGCCCGAGGGCCTCTTTCTGCGCGTCTTCTCCGAGCAGTGCCGTGCGTACTTGCCACGTTCAAGCCCTGCGAATCGAAGCAGCGTGATGCGCATTCAGGCGGACCTTGCACGCATGCACGCTCGTGGTCTGCGGCCCGCGGATCCCGTTCTCCGGTCACACCTGTCACTCCGGATGAAACGCTGGGGTCGGCACATTTTGGGTACTGCATGTCTATCCGCCGAGTTCACTCAGCCTACAGAAGACAACAAACGCATGAATAGAATAGCGCATAAATGAATGGTGTTTGCTATGTATGACACTCGATACTCGTTCTCAATCCTCAGATCACATCAAGATCCTCGCGCATTTAGCGCCTCTTCTCCCGCTCGAGAGTCTGCTCGGCGACGTATCTGGATCGGTCAGCCCTATCCCTGACGCAATGAAAACACTCACCCCTCGACGTTGGTGAGAGCGAAGAGACCGGCAGCAACACCGGCGACGACACGGCGGTCCCACGGCTGGTTCCAGTTCTTGTACGAGACGTATCCGAGCGAGGCAAGGATGGTGAGGTTAACTGTTTGTCAGCTTCGTTCGCCCAAGCAACAGCTTCTGTCGACTCACCAAGACCCATGATACCGCCGGCAACGTCGGGTCGGAGGATGCGCTTCTTGGCCTCGAGGTAGAGCCTCGATCCCTCGCGCTTAGCGCGCTCGGCCTCCTGGCGGCCCTCCTCGGTCTCAAGGTAGGACTCGGCGAGGTATCTGCTGTCAGCTGCATGTCAGACGATGCACACTCACCCCTCAGCACCGAACAGAGCAAGAGTTCCGGCAATGGCACCACCAACAACCTGGGGGTCCCAAGGACGGTTGTCCTTGTTCTTGTAGGCGGTGTATCCGAGACCACCGAGGAGACCGACGTTCACTGTCGTTAGCTTTGAATGATGTCAGCCACTCACCGATACCGAGGAGACCACCGAGGGTGCTGGGGCGGAGGACGACGTCCTTGCCCTTCTCCCAGTAGGCAGCAAAGGCGTTCTCGGCCTCATCCCACTCCTGCTGAGCCTTCTTCTTGTACTCCTTGTACTTGCGCTTGGCCTCCTTAGCGGAAGCGTCGAGCTGCTTCTGGGCCTCGGCGGTGGCCTTCTTGGTGGCGTCGGCGACCTCATCGTAGGTCTCCTTCGCGGACTCGGCGGCCGAGTTGTAGGTCCTCTCGGCGACCTCGGCGGCGGCGTTGTACTTCTTCTCAGCGTCGTTCTTAGCAGCGTTGTAGGTCTTGGAGGCCTGGTCGGCGGCAGCGTTGTAGGTCTTGTTGGCCTGCTCCGCAGCGTTGTCGAGCTGCTTCTTGGCGGCCTTCGAGGCCTCGTCGTACTTCTCGCCGAGCTCCTTCGCGGCCTTGTCGGCGTCCTTCTTGACCTTGTCGTAGGTCTCGCCGACCTGCTGGGCGGCCTTGTTGGCATCCTTCTTAGCCTGCTCAGCGGCGGCCTTGGCGTCGGCCTCGACCTGCTTGCCGAAGTTCTTGTCAACGGGCTTCGAGGACTTGGTGGACGCGTCGACATCCTGCTGGGCCTTCTTCAGGCTGCCCTTGACGTCCTCGGCGGCGAGCTTCTCAGCGGCGGTGAGCTCCTTGATCTCAGCCTCGGCAGCCTGGTCCTGCGCCGGGGTGGCCTTGGTCTTGCCAGAGGCCTGCTGAACGTTCTTCTTCGCCTGCTCGGCCTGCTTCTTGGTGTCCTCCTTGTGAGCCTCCTTGTGTGCCTCCTTCTTGTGGTGCTTAGCCTCCTTCTTGTGCTCCTCCTTCTCCTGCTTGGCCTCCTTCTTGTTCTCCTTGACGGCGGCCTTGTACTCCTCCTTCACGATCTTCTCGGCGGCCTTCTCCTCCTCGGCCCGGGCCTCCTCGATGGCCTGAGCCTCCTTGGAGTCGTGCTCGACGACCTGGACCTGAAAAAGTCAGCGGGTGAGGCCGGGTAGGTGTATACTCACGCCGGAAGCCTCGTTGTTGGCATCGTCGAGGGACGAGGTGGAGCCGTCGAGGAGCTCCTGGCTGGGCTCGGGCATCTCGCCCTCGGGGACTGCGGGTCAGCACACACGACCAGAAACAAACAACGCCCGCCGCCCGGGCTTGAGTGCGATCCGCATGTTGTTGCCGCCACATTGGATAGTGAGGGAATGGGATCACACGGGGCGCATAGGGCGAGCAGGGCTGACGCCACTCACTGTGGGACTTGGTGGCCTTAGCGTAGGACATGGTGGATGATGTGTGTGCACGAAGGAAAGGAGGAGACGGTTGAGAAGATGGGAGAAAGATGTGAAAAGGCGGATGTTAACGAAGCCGGAGGAGGACGCGCACTACGAGCGGAGAAGGGTGGGTGTCGAGCTGTCGTGCTCCGAGGTATCCTGCCTCCCGGGTGGGTGGGTGGGTGTCCTTGACGGTGGCCTGGTGGCTCACTCGCGAGCGCCAGAGCCTGACAAACAACGTCACTTTTCCTTTGCGATGGCCTGACCCTGGTGCACCCCTACGCCCGGCGCGCCCTGGTACGCTGGCGGGCTGCTTATGACGTAGGCGCTCCGGCAGACGGCCAAACGACACTCGAGAATACGCACTGCCTGGACTCTGGCCACCGAGCGTCCCCGTCCAATGGGGCGCCCCGCAGCCAGCCTGCCTTTGCGTGCCTTCGTTTGAGCCTTCGAGCCGATCGCTCACCGTGTGCCTGGGCGCACAGGTCACGTGCTACTCTGCTTCACGCCGTTCCACTCGGCGGGGCCAAACCCACGCGAGAGTCTCGACTTTTGTTTACCTGCTCCTCCAATTACGTAACGTGCGGCGAGAGCGCGAGAGTTCCAAGAGCCGCTACATGAGTTGCGCAGCGGCGGACGCGCCGGTGACATTACACAACGACAGTGACAGCGACCAACGACCTACACCGACGCAGACGTGGAAGGTCCTCCATGGACAGCCGCCCATCTACATTTTCCTTTGATCAGCTCCCTTGAAGTGTCGACTCGCATGCGGTTCGCATCGAGCAGCGCGTGTCTCTGAGCGACGGCAATGTCCGGACGCGTCAAACTCGGTGCAACTCAACAGGACGCCATCTCCCTCTCCAGCGACTCCGACGCCGTATCTGTCACCGCTCTCTCTGTTACGAGTGAGGAGTTACCGACCATCGACGACATCGTGACGGGAAGATTCCGGACTCAAAGAAGTGAAACGCCAGACGAATTCGCCTCGCAGTACCCCGGATCATCCAGAATGTCTCGGTTGACTCAACCGTCGTCGACCACAAAGTCCACCATGCCTTCGACCTCTACGTCCAAACCATCCTCCACCTCCAAAGGTAAGAGGAGAATGGTTCTGGACGAGACCCTCGTGAACGCCAAGGACTACACACCCAGGCAGCGACGGAAGACCCCGAAGCTCCTTGACGGACAGAGTAAACTCTCGCAGTTCCTCACGAGGGATCCACCGCCCCCAGGCGCCGGGCCCTCTCGATCGTCGAAAGTGATCGGCAAGGAGCCTCTCAGGGGAACGTCTCGAGCCAATGCTATCGACCTCGACCCGACATCCTCTGACGATGACGTTCCCGTTGTCATAACCCCTCGAAAACGTCAAGTGTCTCGCCAACCTTCACGTCCTACACCGGCCTCGACCTCGCGGCGCTTGTTCACACGAGGAAGGAGCGCCACCAGCTTCTCGGATGCACCAGTGGAGCTGCCATCCTTACCCAAGGGCAAGTCCACCTCGGGTGTGGACGACGGCTTGCTTGACTGGCTTCGAGTGTCTCCTTCCCTCTCGCCTTCCGTGTCGCCTCAAGCTGCAACCACTTCGCGGTCTAGGGCTGGGGTCAGCGAGTCACCCAGCAAACGACTGAAGAGCTCAACGCCGGCTATCAAGTCATCCCAACCTGATCGCGACGCAGACATCGCTGCGCATCAACCCAGGGACACTCAACGAGCTCGATCGGTCACCCGACCACCTGCGACGCCTCAACGAAGGACACGCAACACCTTCCTTCCTCCTCCAAAGATCAGTGCTAGTGGGACCTTGGAGCTGGTTCCGGAGACTCCTCCACGTCCGACGGATCTTCTAGCCTCCCTTGCGCGAACACCTACGCCCTCTCCCGCCAAAGTTCGGATCGACCCTTCGCCTATCAAGTCCAAGGTACCGGCAGCCAAGTCAAAGGAGCCGGTTCCGTCCAAGGAGGCTGCGTCCCCGAAAGCTGACACCTCTGCTCCGATCATGAAGAGGCGCCGGGCCGCGTTTGAGGAGTTGGACGAGGAAAGCTACCGTCCCAGTCCCAAGACTAAGCTTGGGCGCGAAGTTCGCCAACTGAAGAAGCGCGACGTTTCTGTCCCTGCCGATGTCCCAGCCTCCGGCCGACCGCGGCGTGTGGCAGCTATTCCTGGAAAGTACAAGTTGCCAACGATGGACACACCGATTCACCAGTGGCCCACAACACGGGGTTCGCCTGGCGCTTCGACGCGACCTCGCAAGTCCTCTTCCCCGAGCAAACTGCGAAATGCCGTTGTGACGTCAACCGAGGATGAGGAGGTCACTCCGAGACGCAGGGGACGAAGGGCGGCGGCGGCGACAAGGAAGACTGCAACGCCTCGCAGTACCAAGAAGAAGGCATCGAAGCGCACGCCGACGGCGACTCGTCCAGCCCCTCCCACCTCGGACAGCAGCTCAGAGAGCTCCCTCAGCACGCCACCACCTCCAGAGGCAGAGTTACCACAGCTGCCTCACACGCCGTCACCAGAAGCTGCTACCTCGGTCTCGCCCCCACCACCGGCTGAGCCAGAGGAAGACCTACTTGCTGAGTTTGCCGAGTATGCCGATTGGCCCGGGTCTCCGGCCCAGTCACAGCAAGCAACCCAGTCACCTAGAAATGGTCTGCTTCGCACTCCGTCGAGGTCATCAATCGGGCGCTTCAGTGCGTCCCCGCTCGTGAAGCACCCGTCTCTTTCGCCACTCGCCAGTCAGAAGCCTCAACTCCCTCCCTCACAGTCGTCCCAGAAGTCTCTGACAACCCGTGTCCTGGAGGACGCAAAGGCTGAACGAGAAGCGCGTGAGCGAGCGGCAGAAGAGTACGCCCGCCTCCTGGAACAGAGGACTGCGGCAAGGATCGCCGAACGTGAGGCTGCTACGCCCAGTGACAGCGAGGATGAGTTGCACTTATCGCAGGTCCTTGAGTGAGTGATTCGCCCAAATATCTGCTAACACCCAGAAACCAGTCTCCTCAGCAGTCTCAACCTGAGCGGCGGAGCCGGCGCATTCAGGGTCAGCTGGAGGAGAGGGCTCAACAGCGGATCATCGCCGCAGCCAAGGCGTTCACGGAGGAGGAGCTGGCCGCCAATCGTCAAATGACTGCTCTCTACCGGAAGGGCAAGAAGAAGATTGATCACGATGCGTTCTTCAGGGCCGCGGACATGGCAGCTCGTCTCGAGCAAGGCGGTGACTTTGGTGGCAACGGGTCCGGCCTGGACCTGTCATTCCTCGACGGCGAGGACAGAGACGCAATCGCCGATTGCACAGGCACGCAAGATGACCCAAGCGACGCTGCCAAGCGACGCGAACGTGATGCCGACCTCAAGCGACCGACGTTCTGGAAGTTTAGCCCCTCGGCTAATCCGGGAAGCAAACCTGCTGTATCTCTCCCGCCTGCCCCGTTCGATTGGCCTGAACTCGACAACACAGATGTGGAGGCGGTGCATGAGGTCTTGCTGTCCGGCACAGTCCGCGATCTGGCACGAGTCGAGGCGGCCGCGGTCCACTGGCTCTTTGACGTAGCTCTCGCCTCGGAGCGTGACGACCTCACCATGCTCGCTGCAGCGGACATCGTGAACGCGCTGTCGTCTTGGGAAGCAGATCCCTTCCAAGAGTCCAAGACCAGCTTTTCCGACCTCGCCGCTTCCGCCTGGGATGAACTTGGTGCGGGTGTGCGCGAGAAATCGTCACCTTCTCTCAAGATCGGGCAATCGCGTGAAACTGCCACAGCCGTGATCTGTCAGGTCGCTCGAGCTTTGTCTTCGGTTGTCGCTGGCGCGGACGCTGTCAGTCTCGTTCGACGACTGGCAGTCCTGGGCATGGATCCTTCGACGTCTTCCGCCCTGCGTTCGGAGATTTCCGACACCATCGCTAGCTTGGCCTGCGCTATCGAGGCCGACTCGTGGCCGTCTCTCCTCCAGGCACTCGCCGAAGACCTTGCGAAGCTGCCACTCGTCGTTCAAGCGCGAGCGGTCTGCATGCTTGGCCTGGGGTCAGAGAGTGCCTGCGCCATGGTTCGCTGGACGGCGTTGTCGCTTCTCATGCGTTCGGGCGGCCAGCCCTGCGACTTTGCCGAGCGACCGGAGAGGCACCCCAACATGACAGACCTACACTCTGGCATGGAGCTGATTCTGTCGGGTCTGCGAGAGCCAGAGCCGGACTACTATCGCTTGCTCGACCAGCTCTCCCTGTGGTCGTCTGCAGCAGGCGATACTTATCTGCTGGTGCAGCGATGGTGGGAGGAGAAGCTGCGCCTCTCCGAGGAGGCTGAGGCGGAGCAAGCCGAGGAGAGCCTCGGGCTCGGGCTGAGCCCGGACGGGATCTGCGTCCCCGAGACCCCGTTCGATGCGTCGCGTGCGAGCTCTGTGTCGCTGCACGACGAGTCGCGTGCCAGCTCGGCGCTGACCAAGGTGAAGACGGAGCGGCCCAGCCCCGGCTTCCTCGACGCCGAGAACGAGAACCCGCTCTCGCTCTTCCACGCGCTCAAGTACGCCGCGAACAAGGTGCGCGACGAGCCCGGCACGTCGCCCCTGCTCAAGAGCCGCCTGAACCAGATCGCGCAGTGCATTCACCAGAACGTGATGGCCGAGACGAAGCTGCTCGAGGCCGCGAAGACCGCGAAGATTTACGACCGGGGATACCTGGAGGAGGGTACCGGTGGGCAGACGCGCTTGAGCTTTGGCGGCCCGGGTGTGAAGATTGAGCGCTCGAGCGAGGACTAGACACCGCTGTACAAGTTGTATGTTATGATTCATTGTGCATTATAAATGGCTACGATGCTGTCGCATCTGCCCCTTCGACTTCACTCGCTTCGCTCGCCGATTCATCGCTCTGCTCGCTCTCCGAGAGATCGAGCTCCAGGAGAACTTCGACAACATCGTCTAGTCCGTCGGGGCCATCGTCGAGTTCATCCTCATCGAACAGCTGCACGAGCCCGTCCAGCCCATCCTGCCAGTCCGTCTCCTCCTCAGGCTCGTCGTCCTCGTCGCCCTCGCCGTCGCTTCCCCAGCCCCACTCGTCGCCGTGCCTCCTCCCGCACCCGCACACGCCGCTACCCATGACCGCGCCGATGCAACGCGAGTGCGGCGTCCACAGCACGGCCGCGTGGGGCCGGTGCACCCAGACCTTGACGTGGCCGAAGGCGGGGCGCGTCGGCCACGGCCATGACCCGCGCTCGACCTCGTCGCGGAACAGCAGCTCGTACTCGATGCTCGCGCCGCCGGGGAAGCCCTTGTCCCAGTCGAGCATGTAGGCGGCGCGGGCGTCGAGCGCGACCGCCGAGCGCGCGCTCATCTGCGCGAGGCACGAGATGTCGTAGTTCGTGTACTGCCCCGCCCAGACCCCGCGGTGCTGCGGCTGTGTCGTCAGGTCCGTGAACAGCGGGTGCTCCTCGGGCAGCGGGGGAACGGGGAGCGGCGCCAGGTCGGCGGGGAGCTGGGGCAGAGACGCAAGGGAGAACGACCACATTGTTCCCTGCTGTCAGCTTCAAGGGACTCCCGTAGCAACTCACAGCTGCTCGTGCGCCCAGGACCCGCGAGCCGTCCACGGCCACACAGTCCATGCCCTCGGTCTGGACGAGCGCGACGGTGCGCTCTCGGATGAGCGTCGGGCGCTCGCTTTCTTCGACGTCTACAGCAGACCCGCACACGGCCCGGTAGTTCTGAACGACGAGAGCCCACCCGCTCGAGCCCCATAGTACGAGGTCGTGTTGCCCGAATTCCGCCCTGCCGGTCAGCTGCCACGGCATCCTGTCAACTCACCCTCTGAACTTGGGCCGGAAGCCGTCCCGGTAGAGGTCAAATGTCAGCTGCGCATACTTTCGACTCTGGGGTCGGTACGCCACAGCCCACCGCATGCTCGTCTCGGCGTGCTCGAACTCGGGCGGAGCGCGTGGCCCCGTGTTCCTCGGGCGCGCAGGCCGCCGCTCACTCTGGAACGCATACGGCCATGGCCACCCGATCTCCACTATGAGATCCGCGAGCGGCTGCTTCTCGTCTGAGTCCGGAAAGGAGGCGATGAGTCGTCCGTTGAGTGAGAAGATGTGTACTTCGCTGTCGCACACGAGCACAACGTACCGCCCGTCACAGGCAACAGAGTACAGCCGCAGGGCTGCCAGGCTGTGTGCCCAGCGCTCCACGCGACCTGAGTCGAGATGCAGCAACACGACGTCTCGAGGCCCCGCTCCTACCGCAAGCGCTTCGCCCCTCAACGTCACAGTGAACGTGGAGCACTCCGCCAGCTCGTCGGTGTTCTGCACAAACTCGAGCACCGCGTTGCCCCGGTATGCAGCAGGCGCAGTCCTGCCATGCAGCGTTGCCAGTTCAGCAGCCCGTGTATGGGCCATCCGTGTGCGGAAGATGGACACACAACCGACCGGTCCAGGCATCGCGTCACGCGCCGCTTCGGCATGGTCGTCTTCTGATTCTGTTGTCAGCTCAAGAGTCAGATATCGGAGCTCACCTTGCGCGTTTGCGCTCGTCAGCACGTAGCCGGCGCCGACAGCATGCGCCGCGTGCGCCTTGTTCCCTGGGACTGTCAACAGCAGACGCCCGCTGTACTTGTCGAACACGTGCAGGTCCTCCGTGTCCTCGCGCTCCTCGGGCAGGTTACCGACCCACGCCTTGCTGAACGCATACAGATACGGCCCGTCAACGTATATCCTGCGCAAGCGGAAGGAAGGGGTGTTGATGAGCGTCTCGAAACTGTACCGTTGATCCCAGGCATGCTGCAGCAAAACATGCGACTTGTCTGATGTTAGCTGCGGCCCGAAGCGAAAGCGGTGCAGGTACACACAAGCGGCGCGGTACTCGGCGGCGGTCGACGAGAACTCGGTCTCCATGAAGGCCTCCGGTCCCGGATCATTGTTCTGGTAGTCCGGCGAGACAATGAGTGGCTCGCCCTCCTCCGTGAGGACATCGTGGCCGATCTCGGCGAGTGCTTCTATGAGCAGCGCCTCGCGCTTCTCCCGTTCCCAGGCTGCGAGACGCTGCCGTTCCTTGGATTCGGCGAGAACCTGTCGCCACTCGTCAAGGTCGACGCCCTCGCGGCGCAGCACTGCCGTCCACAGTCCCGTGTGCTCGGAGAGGAAGCTGTTCCACGTCCGGCTGACAAGTTGCAGGCGGAAGAGCGATCGCGGGGGCAGCTGGTCGAGCACGAGGAGGAAGGGGTGCTCGCCGAGCGCGAGCAGGGGGTCTGTCGTCATTGCCGTCGCTGCCGCTGTTGGGGAAGAGTGAGACAGGAAAAGACGTTATGCCATGCTTGATGATCCGTTATGAGTGTTGCGGCACAGACCGCAGCGGTGATGAAGACAGGGTGAAAGCCACAGGGTGATGGATGGGTGAGTGGACTGTGCCAAGATGCGGGCGGCAATGCTCAACCGACACGAACTCACCGGACCCGAGAGTCGTCCCTGGCTTCCGAGCGGAACGCATATCTCGAGTCATCCCCGCACGTCCAACACTGCTATAACAAAGTCTCGCTGCATGTTGGTGTTTACTACAGATATATATTACGCGCTCGTGTCCATCTTGTCGCCCTCCTTGGCGTCGGCCTTGTCCGCGTCGACAAGGACGACCTCCTCCTCGCCGAACAGCATTCCGCTCGTCTCCTTGGCGTAGGCGGCGCTGCGGTCGACGTCAAGGAAGTACTTGTACGCGAGGCGGATGTCGTCGACTTCGATCTGCGGGCTCTTGCGCCGCGTCGCGATAAGGGACGAGGGCGCAATGAGGTTCAGGGCGTAGCGGAGCGACGTCTGTCCGCCCATCGTGGCCAGCAGCTCGAGCGCGTCCGGGTGCACCTTGACATCCTCCTCATCAGCACGGATCTTGACGATCTCCTTGATCTCGTCCTCCGAGTACTTGGTCGTCGAGATGATGAGCATGCGGTCGAGCAGGTCGGCGGGGATACCGTGCGGGCTCTTGTACTTTGTTCCCCTTATCCGGGAGATACCGCGGTTCGACGCCATGACGACCAACGGGGCGAGGTCGCTCTCGAGAGCACGGTTCAGGAAAGAGAAGCACTCAATGTCCAGCATGTGCACCTCGTCGATGAAGAGGACGCCCGGGACGATCTCGGCCTTGCCCTCCTCGCGCCACTCGGCGACCTTGGCGTTGATCTGGTCGCGCAGCTCTGGCTTGATCTCTCCCGTGTCGCCGGCAAAGAGAGCAAGGAAGCCCTGAGTTCGCGAGTTGATGACATCGATCTCGTGCAGAGACACGGTGTGAACAACCTCCTTGCGCGTCTGCAGCTCTCCGTCGGGGCACGCAACGAATCGCGTCTGAGGTCAGTTAGACGTGAAGGAAGAAATGAACTCACGTCGGCGCCCATGGCATCGTAGTCCTTGGCACGGCCGAAAGACCGGCCAAGCTTGGATATCCGTCCGCTCGCCTTGTCGATGCTGATAACATCACCGGCGAGGACCTTCTCCTTCTGGAGCTGATCGATCATCTTGGACCCGAGATCGTAGACGGTCTCCATGTCTGTCGTCTTGAGCGTGAGGCGTCCTGTCTTCGTGGCACCGGTGACACTGCGGTCGACCTGGATCTCGACGACCTCTCCCTCGATGAGCTCTGTCTCCTCCTTGATGCGTACACCGATGGCGCGGCGGAACGCCTGGGTGAGCGCCTCGGTCTTGGACATCTGGTTGTCAGCTAGGAACCGTGATCCAGCAGCTCACCTCAAGAGAGAAGACCTCAGATGCAGTAAGGTTGACAAACGGCACGTCAGAGCCGAGAGTCTGGGCCATGCCCATGGCGATAGCGGTCTTGCCCGTGCTCGGCGGGCCAGCGATCAGGATTGAGCGACCGGCGATGCGTCCGTCCTGCACCATCTTCAGGATAACACCGGCTCCCTTGCGCGCCTTGCCCTGCCCGATCATGCCCTGCGAGTTCGCGCGCGGCTCGAGGTTGGCGTCGAGGCCGAGGCCGTGGATGTGCGAGTGCGCGCCTGCTCGTCAGTGGCTGCTGCGCTGTATAAACATACCGATGCGCTCCATCTTCATCACATCCTTCAGGCCGCCCGATTGGATCGAGATGTTTGCCGCCTGGAATCAGTACATCCCTAGAAGCTCAAAAGCTTGACAGGTGCTCACCATGATTGCTGATGGGTAGCCTCGAGGTGCTGAACTTGACGCTGAGGCTTGGGATGCCGACTGAATGTTGCAGAATCTCGCGCTTCCCCTACGTCAACGAGACCACCAAATAGTTCCGCCCACCGGCACGTGACCGGACCTCCACTCGAGATTTCTGGCCATGAGGCACGCTGAGTGCTCCGGAAGTCACCAAAGAGCCAGCAGAACTGCATCAAACCTACCGATCACCCTCGTGCAACCGCTATGGCCGAATCCGAACCCATGGCCGTGGACTCTGTTCCCGTTGACGCCGTTGGTGGTGGGGCTTCCGCCGCCGCCGCTCCGGCTGACGCCCCCGAGGCTGCCCCTGCCCCAGCCGCCGAGGGTGAGGCTTCGGCCACCGCCGGGGAAGGCGAGGCCTCAACGTCTGCGCCCTTCCGCCGCAAGAAGGACCTCGAGCCGCAGGAGCCTGTTGAGGATGTGATTCACCGCCGCCTCACAGTCATCAAGGAGGGAGACAATGTCCTCCTGCGCCTGCCGAGCGACACCATCAAGTCTGTTGTGGTGACGAAGGACGGGTGAGCTGAATCGAGCCCTCTCGAGAGTAGTAGCTGACAGCAGTCTGATTCAGCTTGGCAAGTTCGGCGCTTTCCCGGCTCGGGAGCTGCTCGGAAAGCCGTACGATATCACTTACGAGATTGTGCTGGCGCCTGGAGAGACGCCGCTGTCGGGATCAGCGACGCCCGAGCCCGAGTCCAGAGGGAAGAAGGGGAAGAAGTCTGCCATTCCGCTGAAGGACAACCCCGGATGGAAGCATGTCCTGCGCCCGCAGCGACAGCGCGCAATTCTGGACGCGATCGTAGACGACATCCGGGAGACGAACGAGTTCATCGAGGACCAGGAGGCGCGCGAAGGCCTTCTGATGAGCCAGGAGGAGATTGCAGAGCTGAAGGCGCAGGGCGTGAGCGCGGAGGAGATGATCAAGCGGCAGATGGAGCGCCACGACCAGTTCGAGCTCAAGACGGACTTTTCAAAGGAGAAGTGGCGCAAGCGCAAGGAGAAGAAGTACTCGCAGACGGTGCACCCGCTGGCGCCGAGCACGCGCAACATCGTGAACCACTACGCCGAGCGCAACCCGCAGGCGATCGCGTATCTGCGCGAGGACACGCTGAGCCAGCTTCTCGTCGCTGCAAACGTGCGCCCGGGCGGCCGCTACCTCGTCGTGGACGACACGGGCGGCCTGGTGACCGCTGCGATCGCGGAGCGCATGGGGTGCACCGGGCGCATCATGGTGTTCACGGACGCGGACAGCCCGCCGGCGTGGGGCGTGCTGAACACGATGAACTTTAGCGAGCAGGAGCTCGCGTGCATCAAGTGGCTGAACTGGATGGAGGCCGAGCCGGGGTACGAGCGCCCGCCCCTGCCGACCGAGGACGGCATGCCGGCGATCGCGGCGGGCAAGACGCAGGCGCGCATGCGCCGGCACAACGCGCAGGTCGCCGAGCTCACCGCGAGCCAGAACGAGCTCCACGCCGGCAACTGGGACGCCGCCATCCTCGCGACTGATCTCAGCCCCGTGTCCGTCGTCAAGAAGCTCACGCCGTACATCGCCGGAGCCGGAAACCTCGTCGTCTACAGCCCGTACCAGCAGGTCATTGCTGAGACGCTCGCATACACCCGCAAGGACCCGAACTACCTCGCCACCAACATGACCGAGAGCTGGATGAGGACGTACCAGGTCCTGCCCGGCCGGACGCACCCGATGATGACGACCAGCGCCGCAGGTGGTTACCTCCTCGCCGCGACGAGGGTCCACCCGTCCACGTTCGTGCCCGAGAGCCACCAGAGGCACAACAAGCGGAGGAAAAAGGCAAACGGAGACGCCACCCCGGCCGAGACGGCCACGCAAGAGTAGAGGGACTGTGCTTGTACATTGTCGCTGCATGTAATGAGACTATATCTTAGGACAAGGGAAGGCAGGGCTCTGCTTTGACTCGGGGGACTACAATTATTTACACGGCACCTCTCGCTCAGATCTCCAGAATGCTCATCTTGCGCTGCGGCGCGCCCGGCGCGCTCGGAGGCTCTTCGGGTGTGCCACCACCGCGGTTGTGCGGGACGCTCATCGTACCCTCCCCTCCTCGCTGCAAGCGCTCCTTCAGCTTCGCACGGACAACCTCGGCCTTGGCCTCCTTGTCCTTGGCCTCTTCGGCCTCGGCTTCTCGCTCCATGTTCTCGGTCTCGTTCGAGAACATGGCCATTCCAACGCCGGCCGCGCCGCTCGAAACGCTCTCGGCAAAGTTCTCGTACAAGTTCTTGCCCTCTTCGTCGCCGCGCCCTTCACCTGACCAGAAGTGGAAGGCGCGGGACACGACACCGTAACTGGCCGGGGTGACCTCGATAAGGTCACCACGAGCCATTTCGATGGCCGGCACCTCATTCGGAGGAAGACCGACCAGATACGCGAGCAAGCAGCGGATGACCGAAGCATGGCCGATGATCAAAAGATCGTCTTGACAACGCTCCAGCTCGAAAATGATAGGTTCGAGACGGACGGACAAGTCGTGGTAAGATTCGGCTCTGGGTGCACGGTGGGCGTACGGATCGGCGAGGAAGCGCTCCCACTCGTCCGGGTACCTGTCCATGGCCTCCTGCGCCGAAAGACCGTCCCAAACGCCGGGGTTTATCTCTCCCATAATGGGCTTCTGAACGACCTTGTAGCCGGCATGCACAAACGGCCACGCAGTGTGGTGCGCGCGCCGTCTCGCAGACGTCCAGACCACCAGGTTGTTGTCGTCGACCGGCTCGCCCCGGGCCTTGCGTTCCTCACGCACGGCCCTGCGACGGGCGCTAACCGCCGCCTTCAGCCGCTCCGCATACTCCCATCCCGCCGGTGACAAATCAGAGTCGGCCTTGTACGAGTGCTCGATCAGAGACTGGCCAGACTGCTCGTCAGTTACGATTGCCGCCCACCAGACTCACCCTCGCAAAGTAGATGGTGCGCGGCTTCGTGTGAATGTTCATGAGGAAGAAGCAGCATCGAGTCTGCAAGTAACCCTCAATACGGTTCACTTCGATCCGTTCGCCGACGTTCGTGATCTTGATGAACGGTCCTTCGTCGGCGGTGACAGTGTCATAATGCTTCTCCTGGTCCTTGATGCGGGCCCAGTAGTCCGCAACAGCACGTTCAGGGTCCCACCCCTTGTAGTCCGGAGAAGAGAGCTTGACGCCGCGAATGTTGGCGGTGATGATCTCGTCCTTGTCGCAGAGAGACTCGAGGTAGATAACGTGAACACCTTTGGATCCGAACGTTTCCGAGACTTGCTTCCTCGCTTCCTTGGTGGAGTTGTTCGCGTCGTAGATGCACACCTGTCCGCCTTCTTCCGTGAAGAACTTCCAGATCTGATCCTCGAGCTCTAATCGGATCTTATCGCGCAGTGCGGTCGTTTCCCCGCTGACCGGGCCGTTCAGGAGATAATAGTCTCTGCAGTTGTCAGGTCCTCGCCTCAAACAGCCACCAGCGCCATATGCACTCACTTAGGAATATGCTTCGCTCCACCCAGAACTCGGCGCCTGTAGTCACCTGTACTCGGTCAGCTGCGGATCCTCATCTAAGGCTGCTTCGCTACCATTCCGGGCAAGTATCGCGAACCAGTGACCTCGAGGAGCCTCCCACGAATCCAACAGCGCAGAAAGGGTGTCGCCACTCACCAAGACTCTTGACCGTGGTTTTGACGCCCATCCATCGTAAGTACCTGCGTGTCAGCGATGTTTGGTCGAGGAGTGGTAGTGGTGGAGGCAGGAGCCGACAAACCGTTCAAGAGCGCGGCTGATATGCGTCTTTCCTCGAGCCGGGAGACCAACAGTGACGATCAGAATCAGACCGGCGTGGAAAAGACGACCGGACTGGGTCACGTATAGAGGAGCGGCCATGTTGAGTGCGGGCCGGAGAGTTGTAGGTTGCGAGGAAGGAGGGGTGGGGACGTATCGAGTTAGCGATTCCTGGGCGTTGCCGACCTACCAGCGAGCTAAGAGGGGGGAGCCGATACACCAGACCGCTATCGGCCAGGCACGTGTTGCCACCCTGGGAGTCTACGTGCCTGGGCTCAGGTCACGTCACTCACGAGATCGGTCCATCCACTGCTTGCTGCGTACTGCGTCGTCCCTCAACCCTCTTCCTCACACACCTTTCACGAACAGCTCGTTCCAGCAACGACCACCCCTTCTCCCTCTCCCTCATCAACATGTCCGAGCAGAAGGGCCTCTTCTCGACGCTCTCGCTCGGACGGACCCGCAATGGCGGCGTCAACCGTGTCACATCCGAGCCCATCGCACATCCCCTCCTCGGTACCGACGACACAAAGGACAAGGATCTCAAGGATGAACCGGCAGCTGCAGACGGCTCACTTCCGTACAAGCCTAGGCAGAGAAACAGCCAGTGGCCGAATGCAGCTCCCAACCCCACTCTCCAGCCATCACCTGCCACCACGACTGCGGCGCCAGCGCCAAGCTTCGCCAACGAGGCCGACACCGCAGCCGGCAAGTTACAGCTTCAGTCCCTCAAGGCTGCTGCACAGCGTCTCGGGCTCACCAACGGAAGCATGGGCATGGGTATGATTGAGGCCATCTACGACAAGGGCACGCGGACGCGCGATGCTGGGGATTGGGCCGAGCTTCTGAAGGTCTTGACAACGAACAAGGCCGTCCTACTTCTGCCAGAGACCGCCGCCAGCTCTCTCCCGATGACACCGCAAACCCTACGGGATCACATCGGCTTTATTGCTCCGCCGTCTGGTGACGGTGCCGTCGTCATCACCCTCTCCGGTCTCATCGGGACACTGCGCGGCACGGTGCTTTCGTTCGAGAGCACGGCGCCCGGTTCCCCACTTCTGGCTGCCCTACGGGACGACGACAAACGCACGGCCATGCTCTCAACCTTCCGACCCACTGAATCGTCCGAGGCGTCCGAGTTTCCGGGCTTCACAGTCTCTTCGGAGTCAGCGTCACTCCCCTTCCCGCCCCTAGGCAAGCAACATCAAGCAGAGCGACGAGATGTGCCCGGACGTCGCATGGGGTTCATGTCTCTTTTCGGGTCGAGTGGCTCCGGCACACCGATGCAAGGGCGATCACTCAGCCCCGAGAGAGCAACGAGCCCGACCCCGCCGTCTCGCGTTCCGAGCCCCCGCCCGAGTGTCATGTCGCTCGAAGACGATTCGGAGGGCTATACTGTCACAGCGTATGTGGTCGACAAGCCCGTACGCTACGCAGAGGTGCACAAGCAACTCGTCAAGGCAGTGCGCTCCACCGTGAAGAAGGCTTTGGAAGGGCTTCCGGACCGCGTCGCCGACAAGGTCGTGAAGCTTGTCATGTCAAGCATCTGCCCGATAGCAGGAAGCACTGTCGATCAGGCGCTGCTGAAGAGCCACCACCGTGGGTACAGTGATGCGGACGGCGCGATCCCGCTCGACTTCAGCGACCCGACATTGTGCGGAGAGAGGCTGCAGGATTTCATGGAAGCTATCTACGACGACCTCATCAAGCACTACCGCCCACGGCGATCAGTCGACACTCAGCGGAGTGGGCGCACTGCAGAGGACGAGGAAGATGACAGCGAGGCTAGCGCAGGCACAGAAAAAGTGGAAGCTCTCGTTTGCTCCATGCTGTACAACCGGATCTTCTCGCCGCTGTCCTCTGACGATGCCAACCACGACGAAGCTTTAGCATCACGCATTGCTGGCTTGAACATGGCAGAGTTGACGCTCGATCACCTCGGACTTATCACCCGCCCGCCGGGTGACGAAGGGAAACTCGCCGCCGGTCTCGACGATATCGTTTCGCAAGTCGGCGCGGAGCTTCAGAAGCTGAACGCCCCCCACTGCTTGAAACCGAAGGATAAAGTCGACGTGCTGGTCACCGCACACAAGTTGGTAGTAGACGGTCTCGCCAAGCTTCCTCCCGTCAAGCTACGCCCCGAGGGCGAGCCCTACCAGCCCCCTGCACCAGGGGAGACTGCCGAGTTGACGGACATCAAGACCGACTCGAAGCCAGAGTCCGCGACGATAGACTTGTCTGAGGACAAGGGAGAAACGGACGACGAACCGAAAGAGGCTGCGCCCGAGTCAGAAGAGACGACCGAAGCGCAGGAAGCCTCTGCGGAGCCCTCAGAAGACAGAGGTACCACCGCCAGCGGTGCCGACCTTATTCTCCCGCTGATAATCTACTCGGTCGTCAAGTCCAATCCGGCTCACCTCGCCTCCCAACTGATGTACGTGCGGCGTTACCGCTCCAACATCCTTCTGCGCGGGGACCAGTCATACGCCATTGTCAACTTGACTGCCGTTGTCGAGTTCCTCGAGCACGTCTCCCTCGCCGAGCTCGGCTTAGGCAGCTACTCCAGCCGTGTATTAAGCGTCGCCGACCTGACTCCCATCGGACTCGGAGAAATGGATCCGGACGTGGCGTCGGCAAGCACTCGCCTCCGGAGCCGTGTCTTTGCTGTTGGAGAGCTTGCCGTCGGTAGCGCCAACAAAGTGCTCAGTGGCATCGCAGACAGCGGATGGAGCGCGATGCGCGGGTTTATGAGCCCCGATCACTTGGCGCCGCCAGGCTCTGGAGCGCAGCCTCAATCGCCCACAAGCCCGACCCAACCTGGTCGGCCGCGTGGCGCGAGTTCATTCAGCCTTGCAAGCGTGACGGCCAGCGTCGCGAATATCGCCGCTGCGGCAAGCACGGCCGCCGCGCGGACGCGTTCGCAGGCCGGTGCAGACGAAGACCTAGCTGGCGGCAAGGAATTAGTGGATGTTCCCGCGTCGTCGCGGCCTGAGACGCCTGCTCAAATCTATGGCTCCCCTGTCGAGGAGGAAGATCTGCTCGGCGCATCGTTGGGCCGCTCTCGTTCGCACTCGGATGCGCGCTCGACCCGCTCCACGCGCTCGGACACACGCCCCGTCTCGCGCGCCGATTCCAAGTCCGAGCTCAAGTCCTCGACAGGACCCAGGGACAAGGGCCCGAAGGGAGAGAAGAGCCGCTTCGCCTCATTCGGCCGCCTGTCGAGTTCCGAGAACCTCGCCGATGCGAAGGACAAGGGCGGCTTCTTTTCCGCATTGACGGCGCGGCAAGCTCGGCGGCCGAGCATCATGACGAGCCTCGAGGAAGGTGCCCCTGCGAGCGAAGGCGAGGACATTGAACCGCCCGTCGAGCGCTGGATGGTATGCGATCCGGGAGAGCTGAGGGTGGGAGAGGTGGCAGCACTGTTGAGGGACTACAGGCGGCTGGCAGGTGTCGTCGCAAAGTTGCAGAGGGATCGAGAGTAGATTCATATGTACTACCATGCATTTTCTTGTCACAAAGCTCTTGGTTCACGCCGCTGAGGCGTTAGAGGCCGTCACTGGCATACCTTACTCACCGGAGTTGCAGCAAAGAGTCGAGAAGCAGCACGGCACGCGTCTCCGAGTTTGGCGCCCAGGCCGCGCTCGCCGTTGTATGCGTGTGCAGGGCGGTCTGCGAGACCGCTCCTACTGTGCCTACTAGCTACAGAACTACAGTAGACACAGCCGATGCTGCAGTTCTTGAAAAAAAAGGAGGACGATCGAGTTGACGTGTGTGGACGGGGACAGAAACGCTGAGAGCGGCGTGTCTCGGGAAAGATGCACACATGGGCACTACAATCGCGACGGTCTTCCTCCTCGATTTCAGTAAGTGAGACTGTAAACGCCGGCGCAAGATGGCGAACATCGTCCGGACGACGCACATGGTCGTGACAGAGGTCGACAACCCGGAGCCCGGGACGGACATCTTCATCGAGCCGTACCAGGACGACGGGTACGACTCACTGGAGGAGGCGCTGGACGTCTGGGCGCTGCACGACGGGCTCGCGCGCATGACGTTGGACGGTGCACACGAGCCCGACTCACACGACTCGTACGCGCAACACGACAACAGTGCCAGACCCTCCGCCGACACCCAGCAGCCACAGCACGCGAAGAAGCTCGCTCCCACCGACCAGACCGAGGTCGACGAGTGCGACGAGCTCGACGCGGTGCCCGATGAACTCGTCGTTCAGCCCCATGACATCAGCCCAGAGCGCACGGACCAGGTGAAACACCCTGAGCGGAAGCGCACGAGGACGCGCTCGGACAAGCACATCAAGAACGCTCTCCGAAAGCACTTCGGCGACATCCCCGTGACCAAAGAGTTCCTGGAGGAGATCAGAAGCGGGCTCGCCGACGACCTTGCCGAACTCTCTGGGGAGAGCTCATCTGAACATGATGACGAGACGCCGAGTGACAAGCGCACCAAGCACGGAAAGCACTCGGTCGTCGGCGCGCAGGACACAGGGGACATCGACGCGATCGAGACCCCGACCTGCGACACTGGGTATGGAGACGAGCTTGAACGCCAGGCCGAGCGCGACGCGGAGCAGGCTGAGTGTGAAGCGGAGCAGGCCGAGCGTGAGGCGGAGCAGGCCGAGCTTGAGGCCGAGCTCGAGGCACAGTGTCTGGCCGAACTCGAAGCGCAACGCGAGGCCGATCTCGAGGCAAAGCGCCAGGCCGAGGCCAAGCGCATCAAGCTCGACGAACTCGCGGCCGAACGCGAGGCCGGAAGGCCAAGATCGAGGCCGAGAAGGCCAAGGTCGAGGCCGCGTACAGAGACAAGGTGGCGAAGCTCGAGGCGGACGACGACGCCAACACCCGCAAGCACCGCGCCGCGGGCATGCAAGACGATCGCGCGGCCAAGCGCTTCAAGGGCGACGACAAAGCTGCCAGCCCCGACCTCCCTCCCCTGTCCCGACGACATTCTCGCGGGCCGCGACGACTACCCCGACCTCGCCCTCCCTGCCGAGGACCTCGCCGAGAGTGGCGGCCGCGACGACTACCCTGACCTCGCCCTCTCAGCCGAGGACCTCGCCGCCATCGACGCCGAGACACGCAAGCGCCCGTCGAGTGGCGGTATTCCGCCGGCGAAGCGCCCGCGGCCCGACGACAATGTCTCGCTGACGACCGAGCAACAGGCCGTCGCCGACATTATCCTTGCTGGGGAGCACCCCGTGTTCGTCACGGGACAAGCGGGAACAAGAAAGTCGCTGCTGATCGCGCGCGGCGTGCGCATGCTCGAGGCCGACGGCAAGACAGTCGCGGTCACGGCGGGGACGGCGACGGCGTCGTTGCTCATCGAGGGCGGACGCTGGCGCGGTGGTGCGGCGCGGGCACGGCGTCGTCGGGTCGAGCGGACAAGGCGCAGGGGTTGGCCGATGAGCGTGCATGACACACAAACGTTGTGATAATCGACGAAGTGTTGCTTGTTAATGCGCACTTCCTCGAAGAGCTCCGCGAGCTCTTGTGCAGCTGCCGCAGGCTGGCGCCCGGCAGGTCGCGCGCCATGGGGCACGCCGTATTCGGCGACCTCCGCCTGGTGCCATTCGGTGACCTCTTGCAACTCGAGCCCGTCCTGGCCGACAAGCGCGGCGGCACGGTGCTGCAGAGCAAGGCGTGCAAGGCGCTCCGCCCACACCTCGTTCTCTGCGCGTTGCTGTGGGTGTTCGGGCCCGCACCTCATTTTCGGCGAGTTGACGCAGGTGTTCCGCCAGGACCACGCACACTACATGCGCCTGCTGCACGAGATCCGCACTGGGGAGCTGTCGCAGTTTGCGCAGCAGCAAATCAAGGCGCTGACGGCCGGCCAACCCGGCAAGAGCGCCGACGACCCGGAGAGCACATACATATTCCTCCGCAACGAGGACGTCAAGGCCCACAACGAGGCGCGGCTCGGCTAGCTGCCGGGTACAGAGCGTGTGTTCAAGGCCGAGGACGCCAGTTCGGGGGACGCGAACTGGATCAAGGAGGTGCTCGGCGCGTCGCGCCTCGAATGAGAATTTAAGCTCAAGGTCGGCGCTCGCGTCGTCTGCACGCGCAACATGACGCCGCGCGTGTTCAACGGGGGCCGCGAGATTGTCGTGGGATGGGGCGACGGAGGGGTGCCGCTCGTGCGCATGGATGGGTTGGAAGACATTGTGCGGTTCGACGTGTATGAGTATTCCGACTCGGACGTCGTCGAAGGCACAAACTGATGGGCATAGCGGCACCAGATCCCGCTCGAGCTCGTTTGGGCGTTCACCGCCCACCGCGCCCAGGGCCAGGGGCTCGACCGCCACGTCGTGTAGGTCAAGGAAGCTTGAGCGTACGGCTAGGTCGATGTCGCGCTGTCCCGTGCGACGAGTCCCTCGGGGCTTGTCATCGCGGGGCTCAACAACAGCACAGACGGTATAGTCGACGAGGAGGCCAAGGCGTTTTAGCGGCCGTCAGCCGCACGTGGGTGATCTGGCGCGCCGAGACCGGCATCGAGTAGGCACAAATCACATGCATTCATATTCACAGCGAGGGCAGCCGCAGGGCGACGAGCCACTCGGGGATTCGGCGGGCAACGCCCGCCTCGTATGCTACGGCGGTGCGTATGCTACGGCGGTGCGTATGCTACGGCGGTGCGTATGCTACGGCGGTGCGTATGCTACGGCGGTGGCATTCTAACCGCGGAGCATGTCGAGCAGCTCGGGCGCCGTGCGGCGGAGGCGTGCGATGAACGCGGGCGGGTAGTTGACGAGCGAGTCGAGCAGTGGCCCGTCCGTCTGCGTTGCGGCGTCGGTGCCAGGTCCCTTGGGGGTGGCCTTGGCCTGCAGAGTCTTCAGAGCGTCCTCCGGGGTCTTGAACGTGTCGGGGCTCTCGGGGGTTCCATGCAGAGTCTCGTTGGGCTTCTGGCCGTGGGGGCGGCGGAACCGGGTGTGCACGGGCTCGTCGGGCACGAGAGGCGAGCGAGGGGCGGTCTTGCGGGTGTTGCGTGTGTTGCGTGGCCAGTTTGTCACAGCTTCCATGTTGTTCACCGAGTCGACCTCGATGATCCCGTCGTCGTCCGAGTCAACCTCAATAATCCCGTCCAAGGCGCGCTTGCCCTTGTCGACCTCGATGTTCTCGTTCGAGACGGGCTCGTCGTTCTGCTGATCCTCCTCATCCTCTTCCTTACGTTCCTTCATCACTTCCATCTTGGTCTCCCCGATCCCGGTCGCTCCGACCGGCTCAATCCCAAGGTCCTGCTGAACCTCCGGCAGGGCCCCCTCCCAGTCATTCTCCGACGCCGGGTCGTTCAAGCTGTTTAACTCGGCGTCGATGAGCTCCTTGAACGGCGCATCGTACCACGTGACGACACACCAGCGCGCGCGCGCACTGCGCTTGTTCTTCCAGCTGACGACCGCCTCCATGCGTGAGGTGCCAAAGACGGCCTGCTTGGGGTGCACAAGCTTCGCCGGCCCACCACCGACGGACACAAGGAGCTCGTCCCCGAGGGGCACGATTGCGCGGTACGCCCCGCTAGCGCCGCCGGCAACGATGTGCGAGGTAACGTTGGCCAGGATCTCGACGCGAGCGCCGAAGGCGCACCAGCGCGCCCAGTCCGCCTGCATGTGCGGGCGCTTGCGGGCTGTCGGGCCGTGTGTGCTCTTCTCGATGGCGCTCCTCGCGGCGTCAGAGAGCTGCTGCGGGTCGCCCCCAATCCGGCTCTTGCCGCGGAGCAGGACGAAGCGCGTTGCAAAGTCCCAGATGTCGATGAACGCCATGCCCTTGGAAGATGCGGGGCGCAGCACGGCGACGCCGTTGCAGGCCACGAGGCCGACATTCTTGTGAACCGCGTCGCCCATGAGTGCAGCGGTCGCCTTCTGGAGGCGGCCGTACGCCTGGATAATGTTGTTGAGGAAGATCACGTCGGTCGGCATGGCGGGGAAGGCAAGGAAGACAGACAGTCAGGAGACGCGACGGCAAAAGGGGTGTCGATGGTGGCGGTCACAGAGGGCCGAGAGGGGTGGAATACGCGCAAGTCGATGTGTACGTTGCGCAAGTCAAGGTGTCCGTTAGACCAGTAGATGAAGTGGCGAGAAGGACGTGGAATGGACAAACGCAAGAGCGACGGCGTCGAGTCACCGGCACTAGCGTCCACAGACGTCACCCTTCGTCCAAGGCCGACACTCCGCCATAACCCTACACCAGACAAGATGATAGAGAGCATACGATGCACAACAGGTGCATGTTTGCAAGGGAGAAATACGCAACTAGACTTGCGTGAGGCTATAATGCGCGATCTGTCCCCACCCGTACGACGTGCTTCCGAAAGAGGCGACGCAAGATCAGAGCACGGTCTAGTCGGAACGAAAAGTGAACCAGAGCGACACCGCACAACAACGTAAAACAGCAGCCTGGCCCAGCGACAGACAGAAAGTCATAGAATGAAATACAAAGTAAAACTTGAGACATAAGAACCGAAGAACACGACCTGAAGCGAGCGACCTATGACGGTGCCGGAATTCGAACAGAGTCCGTGGTCCCTGGGCCATGAAGAAGGTCCTGTAACAACCGCATTTATCACGAAATTCGGCGAAACGCCACACGTTTGCGTAAACGCAGGACGAGAGCTGCCACGGGGCCGCTCATGGCTGAGGCTGACGAGGAGCGCGAAGCGCGACGAGGATGCCGATGCAGTTTTCACGCGACCGAGGGGATGAAGGCTGCCGGGGCGGCGTAGCTGTCGAAGATCAAATTCTCTGGCGGGCACACAGCGAGACCGGAAGCGACGCAAGACGAGGCGACGCTTCGGGTCACAAGGATGTGCACGCACTGGCGCACCTAGGAATATGAGCCCGGATCTATCGCTGACCGATGTGGCGCGACAAGTACTGTCCACCATCATCGTCAACTGGCGCCACGCTGCTCGCGGCAGCCGGTGGACGCGGGTCGCCAAGATTGCCGCAAAAACCAGAACGCCGCAGACGAGGCAGACTCGTCGCTGTATGCGAAAGCCATCCGAATGCGCGGCGTTGGATGGAATAGCCGAGCCACATTGAATAAGCGGCGCACGAGCACGCAGCAAGCGAAGCGGTAAGACACGCAAGCCGGTCCAGTGTTCCGTCCCAAGAGCCATAAGACGACGGGTTCAGGCTAGGGTCTGCCAGCGCCGACCGCACAACCACCCGACGGAAGATGCCACACTGCGAGTCAGCATCAAGGCATAACGCGTGACTAAACACCGGCAACCAGCAAACGCATAGGTGACGAGCCCGCAGGTAGACTCAATATGCGCGGCACAACACATCGAGACGGTTGCCGTCTTTCGAGTCCGTCTAACAGAAACGAGTAGCGAGATCTGACCAGGACACACTCGTGTTCGAGCTAGCACGAGACTGTTCAAGCCGGCGAAGCGGTGAAGCAGATGACCATATCGTCACACCGGGATCAGGGAGACAGAAGTTGACGAGCGCGGAACCTCAAGACGCCGGTCGTGGCGGGCAACGAGACGAAGGCTAGAGAAGCGAACCACCGATGGCTCCTACGTCTGTGGCAACTGCTGAATTATCGTACATCTCGGACACCAGAAGAACGAGGCTTACGCAACGACGGATCACACGACAGGTCAGGTTTCGAACCGTAACGCACCGCGCCCCATGGGCAGTAAGTCGGACTGGAAGTAGTGCGGCGCGGACGAAGTTGCACAAGAGGGCGGCTGGGGACTGAGGCAGAAAAGGGGTGCGCAGCGCGACGAGGACGCCGACCCGGTGTCCGCCGTGTTCGCTAACGTAGAGGTGACCCACCCTTCTCCCTCCGTCGTAAATGAAGTTCCTAAACTGAACTCACATAAGTCCATTCACGTGGCTTGTCAACAAAGGCGGTCTTGGCTGCGGTGAACTTCAGAGTGACGTCACGTGAGAGGTTTCAAGGGTTAAAATTGTTATGTGGGAGGAGCAAACAAGTCTTAACTTTTAACTCTGCGGCGTGTCTTCGGCGGTCCATTGTCCAGTCGTCTATACCGAAGGACCGCTCTTCGCCATCGCCAACTCTCTCAAAAAGCGACCAGCTCAACAGAACACCTGGTCCCTCTTGACCCCCACTCTTGCGTTTCGAACACAAAAAGCGGCCGCTGCACACAGACAGAACCGCCACTAGTCGATTTGATATCGGCATCGCACACCTCCGCCCTCACCTCCCCTTCACCCTTCGCGTATAATCACAATGCCGTCCGCCTCCAAGGAGAAGCGTCTCGCCGCTAAGGCTGCCAAGGCCGCCAGCAAGGGAGGATCCGCCAAGTCCACCCCCGCCCCCTCCACTGCCGCCGGCACCCCCTCCATCAGCGCCAACGGCTCGTTCGCTGACCTGAGCGACGCTCAGGCCCAGATGCGCAAGCTCAACCTTGCCACTGACCGCAGTGCCGTGAGTCTTATCAGAAGAAGCAGCAGCTGACGATAGAACGGTGTCCTTGTCTCCGACCCCCAGTCTCGTGACATCAAGATCGACCAGTACACTCTCTCGTTCCACGGTCGTCTCCTCATCGAGGGTGCCGAGATCTCGCTCAACTACGGAAACCGTTATGGTCTCCTCGGTGAGAACGGATCTGGAAAGTCGACTTTCCTCCAGTCCATTGCCGAGCGTGACGTCGAGATTCCGGAGCACATTGACATTTACCTTGTCTCTGGCGCTGCCGAGCCTTCCGACATCAACGCCCTTGACTACATCGTCAACTCGGCCAAGGAGAAGGTCGCCCGTCTCGAGAAGCTCGCCGAGGAGATGGCTGTCGCCGACGAGGTCGACGAGGTCGGTCTTGAGATGATCTACGAGGAGCTCGAGGAGATGGACCCCTCGACTTTTGAGGCCAAGGCCGGTGCCATTCTCTCCGGTCTCGGCTTCAAGCAGGACATGATGAAGAAGCCCACCAAGGACATGTCCGGAGGTTGGCGTATGCGTGTCGCTCTCGCCCGTGCGCTCTTCGTCAAGCCCCACGTGCTGCTCCTCGACGAGCCGACCTCCCACTTGGACCTCGGTGCTGTCGTCTGGCTCGAGGCTTACCTCGCCACCTACAACCACATTCTCATCCTCACCTCCCACTCGGCCGACTTCATGGACACTGTCTGTACCAACATGATGGACCTCACCCCCAAGAAGAAGCTCATCTACTACGGTGGTAACTACTCGACCTACCTCCGCACCAAGGCCGACAACGAGATCAACCAGATGAAGGCTTACAACAAGCAGCAGGAGGAAATCGCGCACATCAAAAAGTTCATTGCGTCCGCTGGTACCTACGCGAACCTGGTCAAGCAGGCCAAGTCCAAGCAGAAGATTATCGACAAGATGGAGGCCGCTGGTCTCATCGAGAAGGTCGAGTCTGGAAAGCCCCTCCGCTTCAACTTTGAGGACGTCAAGAAGCTGCCCCCTCCCATCATCGCTTTTTCCGACGTCGCGTTCTCGTACTCGGGCAAGAAGGAGGACTACCTGTACCGCGACCTCAACTTCGGTATCGACATGGACTCTCGTATTGCCATCGTCGGTGACAACGGTACCGGAAAGTCGACCCTCCTCAACCTCATCACCGGTGCCCTGAACCCGGTCGAGGGTACCGTCCAGCGCCACGGTCAGCTCAAGCTCGCCAAGTACAGCCAGCACTCCGCCGACCAGCTCCCGTACGACAAGTCACCCGTCGAGTTCCTCCAGTCTCGCTACAAGGACAAGTTCCCCGAGAAGGAGATTCAGTTCTGGCGTCAGCAGGTCGGCCGCTTCGGTCTTACCGGCTCCCACCAGACCAACCCCATTAGCCAGCTGTCCGACGGTCTCCGAAACCGTGTCTGTTTCGCCGACATTGCCCTCGAGCACCCGCACGTTCTCCTGCTCGATGAGCCGACCAACCACCTGGACATGGCTTCCATCGACGCTCTGGCCAAGGCCATCAACGAGTTCGAGGGCGGTGTCGTCATCGTGTCCCACGACTTCCGTCTCATCTCGCAGGTTGCCCAGGACCTCTGGGAGGTCAAGGACAACACGATCACGAACCTCACGAAGCAGGACATCTCGATTGTCGACTACAAGCGCGGCCTCGCCAAGCGCTCGCAGGCCCAGATCGAGAAGGCTCAGCTCCTGTCCAAGTCGTCCACCAAGGGTGTCGCTTAAGGAGCTCATGTCCGGACAACAGCCGGCAGCGCTAGCAGAAGGATGGCCGCGATGCCCGCTCACTCCACGCCACCGACATATGTCGAGAGGAGGCCATCTGTTATTTTGTTCCATCCCATAGACTTGCATATTGCACAGCTTGCGCCAACCAAACCATCATACTTTCCACATTAGTGTACCGTAATTGGTGCTGTAGACGTTATGAAATGCTTGAAACGACATGATCGGAAAATAATGCCGCGCCAGGGACCAGGGCTGGATCCCGGACCTGGTGCCGCGTGATGTTATGAGCCGTATGAGCCGCCTAGCCGCCACCACGATCTGCGGCAACCGGGTGACTTCGACACTTCGCACTTCGGCCATATCACTTGCTTCTTCCAACTCCGGCACACATTCCCTCGCACCGTCTATCGACATGATTCTCGTTCTTCAACTCTGACTATAATCACGTCTCTCTCGTCGGCCCAGGAGCTAGCTCAACATGGCAGTGTTAAACAGTCCCGTCAACTGGCTGTTCATCGTCGAGCTAGTCGTCATTGTCATTGTCACGACTGCCTTCCTCTTCTACTGGAACCGCATCTTAGGCTTGACTCTCGGCGCCATCATCCGTCTGGGAATATGGAAAACCTACAACGCCTACCTCGATATAGGGTCCCTGCAGATATCGCCGTTGGCAGGTCGCATCGCCTTCCGCAATGTCGACTATCGCTCGAGCAATCTCTCGGGCCACGTCGTTGATGGAAACATCACCTTTCGCTTCTGGATATTCCGCGTGCGGCAAGGCGAATCGTCCGACTCGAATGCGAAACGAGGTTGGTCACACCGAGCTGTCAGCGCGCTAACATCTAGGTAAACTTCCATGCCGCATCGTGATCAATCTCGAAGGATTCGAACTCTTCGTGTACAACCGAACTCCGGCGTATGAGAACATTGTGGAACGCATGCGGAAATATGAGGAGAACGGCAGTGTGAACTTTAACGTCGGCGGCGAGGGCATCCGCCAGCGGAGGGCTCCAATGTCGCGCGAGACCACAAACTCGTCTCAGCAAAAGGAAGAGACGACCACGGAAGCAACTACTGCGGGTGAGTGCTCGTAGACTGCGTGGTCTGATTACAGAAGAGCCGCCATCGAATTCGGACGCCGGAAACGAGGGCTGGATGACACGAGCCTTCGGCGCTGGGCTGAGCTGGGCCGCCTCTGCTCTTCCGATCGAAGTGCGGGTTCGCCAGGGCTCCGTGGTCCTCGGCAGCGATGCCACCCCGATGGTCATCATCCTCGACACGAAGCATGCCGATGGCACTATCGAGATGTCGGAGCCTCGCTCGCCGTACGACTGGTACAGACTCAGCTTCAACTTCCACCTGCAGGAGATGAACGTTCTGATGCGCACAAACCACGACTACACCGGCACATTGCTAGCGCATGGTAAACGCGTGTATGACGACTTGCTGGAGCAGAACCCGGCGATCAAGGACGAGCCCTCTTCTGGGGTCACCTCCCGATCAGGGTTCCAAAAGATCCTCAAGCAGTTCCCCGCATTGTTGGACTCCAAGTTTGCAGCTCGCCCCATTGCAGTTCAGCAGCCGACGGGCCAATGGAAGGGTCTCGCGCGTTACCGCCTGGAGGACGATGGTGTTCCAGTGGTGAAAGTCGCGCGAGAGGAGCGGCAATACGCAAAGGTCACGACGCTGTTGACCACCAACCTGTTGGACCTCAGCTACTACTACGATGTGGGAGGACCTGCACCCAAGCCCTCCGAGTCAGTGCGGATAGATGCCAACGACAAGATCGGCAATGTGGATCTCCCGCCAGAGTATGGAATCGACCTTAGCCTCCACGGTGGCTCTGTCAACTATGGGCCATGGACGGATCGGCAGCGAGACGCCCTGCTGAAGGCGTTTGCGCCGTCAATCTTTTTCGACACCGAGCCAAAGGCACGCATCGCTGCGGGCGAGCCTCGAGTCCCGATCGAGATGGTTGTCTCCATTGCGATGAAGGAGAAGATGACCCTGCGCATTCCGACCCGAGAGCCGTCAAAGGACTGGATGTACGACAGTGCCCACGGCGACGTGGAGCGCAAGTACGGCTGGCTCGACGTTGCCGTCGGTGCCAACTCCTCTGTCATGTACAACCAAGCGCAAATTGCCACCGAGGACGGTTACGATTCGTTGGTCGTCCTGTACCTCGACCAGCTGGACATTGCGTCTAGCGTAAATCTGCAGTCCTTCGCTGTGGCCCAGACTTGCAAAGTGGGTTTGTATAGAGGCTGCGCTGACCCCAGCTTTTGATCTCCATGCCTGTTCCCTTGACCTGGAACGCCCAGAGGAGCTGGAGCATTGAACTGACTTTGGACACGCCTGATATTCTCCTCATGCGTGAACACATTACGCTCTTCGCCGACCTCGCCAAGGACTGGAGCTCAGGTGCCCCGAGCGACTTCCACCACTTCGTGCCCATGCACTACAGCTTCCGGGTCAACTTACTCAACTACATGGTCCACCTGTTCATCAACGACTTCAACATTGTCGACGCTCCCCGCTCTATGGAAGCCAACGCGTTCCTTGACATTCATGGCCCTAGGATAGAGTCCTATGTGGCTGTGGCATCAACACGGTACCGCCCAGAGTTCTCGACGGTGCCCTTCACGGTCGATGCAAAAGACGTTCTCGTCAATGTTCGCTTGCCTTCCTGGGACACCCACCGCACCTTCAATCCGGAGCCCTCACTCGAGGTCGGCCGTGTTGGCGATATCAACGTCAATGGGTCGTATCGGTACTATGCCACGCCGTCCCCGGATCATCAGGAGAAGCTGAAGCTGAATCTCGACGCCGAGAATGTGGCTTTCAAGGCCCTCGGTTGGGTCGTGCGCCGCATCTTCTGTGTGAAGGACAATTACTTCGGCACCTTCACACAGTTCTCGACGATGCAAGAGTTCCTCGAGAAATTCGACCACAGCCCCGACTCGGTCGGCGACCCCATCGTTGAGAAGTACAGGCCGGGTCGCTCAGACTCGTTCGCTGTCAACTTGACCGTCAACGTTCGTGATTCCATGGTCGTCATGTCCGACGAGATCTATGGCTGCGATAAGGGCATCATCATCCCAGTGCCGCAACTGCAGCTCGACCTTCGGAACAACGAATACCAAATGGACATGTCTGTCGATGTTGCCCCGACGTACGTCGTCGCCTGTGATGACCTTGAGCAGTGCTACCTCAGTGGAGTGCCGCCACTCGCCAAGGACCAGGATGTCGTCTTTGTGGAGGGCATCGACATCAAAGCGAACCGGTTGTTCGGCCCCCAGCCGAAAGGCACCACGTACATCTGTCTCTGGGAGTTGTCGATCGGACACGTCTCGGCATTCCTCACACCAGAGTTCAAGGACACACTAGCAGCCGTGGGCTCCGCCGTCGGTTATAACTACACCGATCGCGACAATGCTCCTTCAGCGGTCTACATCGCAAAGACACCGCCGGACGCTACCTTCGTCAAGCTGTCGGTTCGACGAGTCACTGCTCTGCTGTCTACTGGTACCTCCGGAGTTGCCATCGAGCTTCCTCAAGGCGTGTTTCTTGACACCAGTAGTGTTGCGTCTCAAGCATGCCGCTCTGTTCAGGGCCTCGGGATTCCTTGTGCTAGCGTTCACCTCCTGCGCAAGCGAGACGGTCACAAGTCCTGGCAGCCCGTCGGCTCCGTGTCTACGGGCTTGTCAATGGACACCTACAAGATCCCGCCGGGATGGAAGGAAGACGCCGAGAAGCAGCAGGAGTTCTTGCGTGAGCAGGACGAGGAGACGAAGCGTGTCCCATTCCTCTACGGGGAGAAGGACGACCCCGCCTACGGGCGTCACGAGAACGAGATCTACGTTCCTCGGCCGCGGCCCACTGAGCCTTCCTGGGACGATGAGACTTCGCTCTACACTTACGAGGAAGCCAACGACGACTCGTCATCCGCAGACGAACTTGCTGCGGTCGATGATGGCAGCCTTCCGCTCTCGCGGGTGTCCCGGCGCCGGAGGGCTATGTCTCGAGCTCGTGCCGCGGAGGCCGACTCCTTGTATGGCGGCAATTCATCGATCGGCGACGAGTCGGATACTTGCTCGTCCTTCAGCTCGTCGACTGCATCCTCGAGCAACACTAGTATGGAGGAGGAGGATTCCTCCACCATTCTGGAGAACAAGCTGTTCGCGTTCAGAAAGATTCATGAGCGGGCGCGGCGTCTCTTTGCTCACGAGCCCTCGACTCCTTCGCCGTTTGTGCAAGACCCGCAAGACTTGTTCGAACCCTTGTGCATCACGGAAGGGGCCGTGCAGCGTATCTCGCTGCAGACGACCACGATCGAGATCACTCCAGCTACGATCGAAGCGGCTGCCTCCCTTGCTGCTGGTTTGCAAGCTACCGTACCCCGCCCCGAGGTGCAGCTCGATCAACTTTTGACATACCAAGTTGACTCGTTGCTCAAGAATGGCCTGCCTCGCAACCCCAAACTGTTTGTCATCAACGCCCCGCTGGCCGAGGCCCGCCTGGTCGCCGGGGACAGCTACAGCCACCCTGATTCGGTCACAAGAGTTTCAGTCAATTGCTGCAGCTCCCGAGTGTTGTCGACGCCCATTGTGGATTCGACCAAGTCTGTCTTGGAGGCAACAGTCGCCGTTGGCGCTCTCACCTTGACGGCCTACCGAAACGGCGCACCGCCAGGCAGCCTAGCCCTCAGTGACATCCCCGACGTTCCCGTGCCTGCAGAGCCGAAGCACAATAAGCTTCTTCCTTACACCTGCGCGCGAGCACTCGATCTTGGCGTCACAGTACACCAGGAACCCGAGAGCCTCACTGTGCAGTCCAAGGTCACGGCTTTGGAAATCCACTCGGCCACGCCTGGCGTGCCGGTCATCTCCAACGTGATGGACATCTGGCTCCCCGTTATCAAGAACCTCCCAAAGTCGGAGAAGCCGAACAACGCAGAGGGCCTCGTGTACGACATCCTGACGCAAGCCATCGCCACCAGCACCTCTCTGTCGTTGCCGTCGTTCATGTACGAGGCGTCTTACGGCCTGCACTTGGACGACCAGCGAAACATCCGTCGCGACGTCGGCTGGGGCGTTATCCAGCGTCTGCGGTACTGGATGCGGCAGATGGAACAGCATGGCCAGATGCAGCCAAACGTCATCCGCCCCAGCGGACCCACCATGGCCAAGACCATCGTCATTGACATTGCCAAGGTGGATGATGGCTTCGGGCAGACTGCCGAGACTGTTGTCACCATTCCGTTCTTAGCGAAGGCCCTCGGCAAAGATTTGCAGGCTGCAGGTTGCGCCCCGCCGCCGACCCCGAGTCAACTTGGCGTCTTCATCCGTCTGGAAAGAGGAGAAGTCAGGCACTACGGCCGGCAGTTGCAAACGGACAACATTGCCTGGAGCATGATCAAGATCGAGGCGGCTTCGGTTGCGTACGCGAATCTGAAGACGTGGGTGCAGGATCTGCCCCTGTCCAATGTTCGCAGTGTCATCAGCGTTCGTGACATCGAGTTTGACCTGAAGGACAGCTCGTTTGCGGCCAACGAGGCCATCATTCGACACATCGACGCGCACCGCAAGGAGATTAAGGAGCTCAAGGTCGTCGAGGCCGTCGAGGGCGCGTCGACTGTTGTCATTGATGTGCACTTGGATCGCTTCAAGTCGGGCCTCACGTTCGGGGGCATGCGTGGCGAGACAACTCTGGATCATGGGCAGGTCGCAGTCACTCTGGAGCGAAGCTGCAGCAACGCCAGCAACTGCACTCTGCAGCTCGAGCAGCGCACCTGCGTGTTCAACTGCGCGGCGCTCGAGGGCGTGCTGGCCAAGTGTCCCGACGATCCCCGCGACGACTCTGCCCCTGTCCCCATCATTACCACCGCTCTGCGCGGCATCAAGGCGGGCGTGGCCACAAACTTCAACAGCCAGGACAACCTTCTCAGCTTCCAACGCATCCTGATCGGTTTGGAGTCTCTCGACTTTGACTCGCGCCCGCAGCTGAAGCACTTTTACGAGTTCGCCCAGGACTGGCGCAAGCGGTTCTGGCCGTTGTACGAGCCCTATTGGAAGAAGTTTGAGGCCATGATCAAGAAGCAGAAGGCGCGGCTCGCGAAAAAGTCTCCAAAGGCCCCGTCTCTGTCGGACAAGCCCGAACGGAAACCAGTCGGGGACAGGATGATCGACGCCTTCGTAGGCAAGGCACGTCTTCAGCTGAGAGGCTCCGAGAAGCTCTGGTTGCGTTGGGACATGAACCGCATCTACGGCTCGTTTTGGGGCACGCCAGAATCCTCAAAGTTTGGCGGCCGGATCGATCCCCAGGTCATTGGCGGCTACAGCCAGTACGAGTGCATCAGGGACAAACAGGCGAGCATCATCAATCTTCCCGAAATCACCGGCATCGGCAACTACGAGCAGACGGACGACCTGAGGCATCTCGGTATGAACATTGGCATCGGCATGTTTACCGGTATCATCAAGCCAATCGTCCTTGACCGCCTCCTGAGCTTGCATCAGAAGGTGGGAAAGGACGTGACGGCGATCGTGCGGGAGATGAAGGCGACTTGGGGTGACAAGAGCCCAAAGTCTGAGCCCAGCTTCCTGCACCCGCCTGATCGTCCTGAAGAGCCTGCTCTTCAGTGGTCATTCGACACCCAGATCGGCCTTGCTGGCGTTCGTGTCGGGCTCCGAGCGGAGAACGTACCGTCGACGCTAATGTTCGAGGCACTCGATCTTCAAGCCTCAGCGTCCAATGTGGACCGGCCATCTGTGGAGTGGAAGGCCAAGGCGAACCACGTTGGTCTCAGCTTGAGGCGTCTGAGGGAGAAGGATCGACAGGCAATGCGCTCAGCAGCAAAGCCTCTCGAGGGACCCCGTTCAGCGTCGATGCACTTTGACGTTTCGGCCGAGGAGATCCCTGGCAACCCCTCCAAGTTGAACATCGAGTTCAGAGGTGTTCACACGGTGATGCATATCGCGGCGCTCAGCGAGGTCAGCGACCTCATCAAGAGCTGGTCGGCCGATCTCACTGTGCTTCGAGAAGTTCACAAGGATGAAGTCGACGACGTCAAGGAGGAGGCGACCAAGGTCTTCAAGAAGATCGAGGGCAGCCACATGTCTACTGTGTCGACGGGTACGCAGGAGTCGAATGCCACGGCTATCGAGTCTTGGCTGAAGAGCCGTGTTCTGAAGCTCGGCGTCCACGGTATCGGCATTGCTATACCGCTTGACGAGGATGCCAGCATAGACCTTACCAAGCGGTACCGCACCGACGTTCCCGCGTTACTGTTCTCCATCCGAGCGATGGATCTGAAGACCAGCCGCACAGAAACGGCGCGATTCAAGGTGCTCAATACGGAACTCCAGTTTGTGAACAGCTTCGACCCCTCGCAGGCGGAGCATTTCGTCGGCGACTTCCACAACACCGACAACAAGATGAAGCTGCCGAATATCGAGGCCGAAGCGCAGTTGACCTCCAACGCCTCTGCGCTGCTCGTCACCGCCCACTGTCAGGCGACGGATTTCCATCTCTGTCTCACACCGGACATTGCAGATGGTATTGGCAAGCTCGTCGACCTCTACGAGCTTGGCAAGGGCCAACTCGAGGCTCTTGAGAGGGAGTTTGAGCGCAACAAGTCGGCGGTACCAGAGCAGCCGGAGAGCCTCCAGAGCAAGTACGACGCTCAGGTTCAGACGTCACCGAAGGCCGTCACCGTGCGCATGTCGTTCCGGTTCCAGAGTGGTATAGTCGAGCTCCACCGCCCAACGGCTACCAAGTCGAAGCGCATCCACCGGGAGAAGAAGCCTGAGCACGATCTCGTTGTGCTCCCCAGTGTCTCGCTTTGGATGGAGTACATGGGCCCTAGCTCTGAAGAGAATGCGCGGACTCTTCTGTTCAACACTGCCGTGCACGAGAGCAAGAACGTGCTGCGACCGACAATCCTTCCGTTCTTTATTGAGCTGGTTAATCGCATTGAGCGGCGGGCTAAGAGCCGTGCCGCCACGAGGTCCAGCACGGTGACGCCAGCCCCGTCCCATATTAACCGCTCGCCGGAAATGCCGCTTCTCGATGTGGGCGAGCGTACCGATCGGGCCATGGCCAAGGTGGAAGACGTTCCAGGCAAGGTCCGTCTTCGCGTCACACTACGCATCGACAAATCCGAGCTTCGGCTGTCGTGTAAGAGCGACTCGTCGGCTTATCTCGACTTGAAATGGGAATCGGGTGGATTTGTTGCTGCGACGATGCTCGGCGGAAAACACACGACGACTCTCGCAGGCTCCGTGACGGGTGTTACGGTCTTCATGTCGCACGAATTCGCGCAGAACGACAAGGGTTGTATCGAGGGAGGAGCCAAGGACCTGGCGTTCTCAGTGGCCCTCTGCTCTGAAGAAGGGAACAGGGAGCGCGGCCTGTCAATCGTTGTCGACACGGGTGTATCGGCTGAACTGCAAGTATCTGCGCTCAGCGCCTGGCTCGAATTTGCCTGCACCTGGATTGAAAACGCCCCGAAGCTCGACATCGGTAACAAGGACGCGCCAGCCTCGTCGATGACCTCGACTTCCGCCCAGCTCACGTCTACTGCCTCGACAACAACCGTGCAGACGTGTGCGCCCGCGTCAGTGCGGTCGAAGCTTGGTGTGGCAGCGCTCATCCGGTTCCGAAGCATCGACTTCGACGCGATGACGGCCCCCACAGACGTTCATCTGAAGATGTCGCCCGTCGTTCTCCGGACTGTCACGGACGGCGAGGAAACAGAACTGGATCTCACGCTCGGTGAGACAACGATCACGGCTAAAGGTACCATCTCTGGTAACATCACTTCCGAATCGTTAAAGTTCCACACGATCCGGCGCTCCTCGCGGTCCGCGGCCTCGTTCGCGGCGGACCCGGCAGTGCTGAAAATGTCGATCGACGCTGGTGACTTACGCGGCGCTGCCTTCCTCCGTGACAACAACATCATCCGCTTCCGTCTGGAGCCCTCTCGCGTGACGCTGGCCGACAACTGGATGAACCACGCTCACGACCAAGCCCAGCCTGTGTCCCTGGACTTCATCGTCGACGCGGGTCAATTCACTGGTGTGCTGAAGCTGCCGCTCATTCCAAAGCTGCTGGAGCAGGTCTATGACATCCTGGATCAGATCGACAGTGCAGAGAACACTGCAGCGCATCGCAGCACGGCCTTCCAAATCAAGATGAAGAAGAGAGCGGAAGGCAACAACGCCGTGATGGTCCTGAACAGTACAGCACCTAGCACGCCGACGTCGGACGAGAAGCTGAGCCCGCCGGTGCTGGTGCGCACGGCGCAGCTCATGAAGTTTGAGCTCAAGGGGCTCGATGTCGGCCTGTTTGTCAATGACTACGAAGATGGCACTGTCGCCGACTTCCTCCGCTTCTACGTCGGTAAGATCGGCGCGGACCTCACTCGAAGCCAGGACGACCAGCAGCGCCCCTTGCGCAACCTCCGTTTGCACGTCGACTTTGTCGAATGGCAGACGAGCGACGGCCGGCGCGCAGCCAAGGTCGAACGGCACAACCAGCTCGCCGGGGAGCTCATCTCTGCGGCGATGAAGCACGGGTACAAGATTGTGGTTGTTCTTCCCCGAATGGAGCTGGACATGAAGTCGACCCAAGACGGCAAGCAGGTGCTGTACGACTTTGACGTGATGTGGGGCGAGACGGACGGCGACGTAAAGGTCGTGCCCAAGTTCCTCGGCTTTGCTATCAAGTCTTTCCGCAAGCTGCATCACGACATCAGGAAGCTGCAGCTGGACCGCGCCAAGAAGCGCGGCGACGTGCGCGCGCAGAGTGCCGCTGCACTGCGCAAGGCACGCAGACTCGACCCGAATGCGAAGGACCCCGAAGAGGAGGCGGCCGAGGGCCTCGAGTTCAAGTCGCGCAGCGCCAGCTCGGCCGACTACCCGCTGCCCAAGCTGCGCGCGCTCGGCGACACGACAGGCGACGCCGCCGCGTTCTTCGACTGGGCGTCGAGCCAGCACATCAAGGGCGCCGTGCGCATGCTCCCCGAGTACTCGCACAAGTTTGTCACCCTCCCGCTCGAGGAGGGCATGGACCTGCTACTCAAGCTGTACCAGAAGCAGCTCCCGGACCTCGAGGAGGACTCCGCGTCGTCGGGACCGGCGCGCACCCACAGCGTGTCCGAGTCCGACGCGGGCGCAAGCAAGGCCGGCAGCGGGGGCAGCGCCATCGGGAGCGTGGGCGGAAGCGTCGGCCGGACTGCAGGCCGTGGCGTCGGGGGGAGTGTTAGTGGGAGTGCGGCAGGAGAGCAGGCGAAGAAGTAACGCTGAGCGGGCCTACGGGCGCTCGGCAACTGTAAACAATTGTATAATCCTTAGCGCGTAGCTAGATACCCTATTATAGACACAGTCCACGTTTACGTTGTGCAAAGATGTACATATGATGTTTAAGAACATCCGCTGTGCTTGGAACTCTTGCTGCCAAGTCACTGTGGATAGCCGAAGGAGTATCCCGGTTGTTGCTCGCCGGCTACAGTCTCAACGCCCCTAACACTAGTGTCAGCATACGGCGACCCCCATCGAGTCTCCGCCTGTTAACCTTGGTCACGTCCCCTCAATCTCCACCCTTCCTCGGCGCAAAAAGCGACCCGTTTGGCAGAGCCTTGAAATGCAAAAGATTTGACCACTGACAGGATCGAACTGCCGACCTCCGCATGGACTGATAATCGTCAGATTATTAGTACGATGCTCTAACCAGCTGAGCTAAGCGGCCTTGGATGCTTATTGCTGGTCGTAGTGACGAGGCGGCCCCAAGTAGGCAGCTTCTGACATCCGTGGCGGAAACGGGATATTGGTTGTTTACCTGTTTCTAGCGTGAGCAGGTGCGGGAAACTCACGCTCTTCAAAAGCATCTACTGGCTGTAGCGAGGTGATCACTGGGACGAATTCTGATGTCAGCGATCTCAGTGCCAGCTTGCTCGTGCGGACGCACTCGCATTCATGCTGCCAGCCTCGCAAAGACACGCGGAGCTGTCGGTCAGCTCTACCAAGCATCTAGGAGCTCACAAGGACAGACCGTCGCTGTTACGTCTGCAAGCTCACGTTCGCGCGAACCACACCTTCGCAGTACGGCCTGCTCGTTTGCTATTTAGAATGACAACGAGACATAATGCCGTTCTCGGACTTGAAAATACCAGCCTACTGTATTCAGAATAGCCATGTCCGTCCGGGGCAGCTCTCGTTTATATTATCTGCGAGTCAGCTGCTGTACATAAACTGTATCGCAGCATACCTTAATCTCGGAGAAAGATCATGCTCCATCTCGTGTTTCGCTTACCGGGCGGCCGGTAAACTGTCTGCCAGCTGAAGTCCCATGAGTCTCAGCTCACGCTGTCATTGTGGCTCTGCCGTCAGCTAGGATTTGCCGTCAGCTAGGACATATGACCTCCCAGCCTACCTCACCCCTAGATGAGCACGTGTGCTCAGCTGCCCTTGGTAAAAAAGCTTCCTAAAGCTTCACGCCGTATACAAACCTGGCCAATGCCCGAAGTTGGCGTCTTTTCCAGGCTGAAGACAGCTGGTCCTACTGTCCTAGGCTCACTGTTGGTCTAGCGAACGTACTGATGTCAGCTCTAGCAATCTCAGCGACTTAGCTCTTCACCTTCGACTTCACCGTATTCCTCCGCCAAAGCTCAGTACGCTTGCCAGCGCCAACAGTGTAGACGGAGCCTGTGTGTTGCGCACCGGTCTGCTGATTAGCTGCTTGCTAGCACGCGCATCTCAGCTCACCATCGCTTCGCGCACCCCTCTGCGGTCAGCTTAAGCGCGCATGGCCAGCTCACGAAATCCTGGGACCATGACTGTTGTCAGCTTGAGGTCAAACGTCATGCAGCTTACACATCAACTGGAGGTTAGCTACCGCTTGTCACAATGAGCTCACATCTATCTGGCGGGGCTGCGGTCAGCTTCCAGCGAATCATCCTCCCAGCCCTCTCACTCCGTCTTCTGTCACAGCCCTGTACGTCAGCTACCCCCCATGAAGAAACAGCTCACATTCCTCCAAGCTGTCGATCAGTTTCGCTGCCTTAGCAGCTTACCTTATGCCAGGCCTGCAGTCAGCTCGCATCCAGGAATGCCTAGCGTACCTAGCAGATACGGCATGAGCAGCCATGTCTCGGCAGACCAGCTGCGCAACGAAGAGGAGGATCACAACTTACGCCCAACCAGTCAGCTACCCTTAGGCAAAGGCCAGCTCACGCCACTGCCTGGTTCTAGGTCAGCTTATCGCTCTGCCGACAGCTCACGAGGCTTTACGCCAGCGCAGTACGTCAGGTCCACTTGGAGTCGGGCTCGCCCCTCCAGCTGCCTGTCAGCTCCAATGGCGGACTCTAAGCTCACCATGGGAGCGAACCTGGTATCAGCTTCCATCGCATGTTGGCAGCTTACCACGCCGGACCCGGAGTCAGCCCTGCTGCACGTCAGCTCGCACGCAATAGGATTAGCTTACAGAGCTTGCGCTGCCGGTCAGCTTAGCAGAAACATGACAGCTCACCCGGTCCGGCAGCTTCGCTCGACAGTCAGCGCACCCGAGCATCTGCGGCTGGGCTGGCAGTCAGCTGCATGACCCAGGCTTTAGGAGCTCACAGGGTCTGATATCAGCTTCCCGGCTTCCATTTAGCTTGCCCTCTTACCTTCTCAACAAGTCGTGGTGGGTTGTGAGGTGTCAAGATGCCAAAGCTGCGTCCACGTCACCAGCGCAGGAGGGGGACCATGCCGTCGCACCTGCCGTGTACCCTGCCCCCTCCTCTTTCCTTCTGTGCACTCACTGCGCCCCTTGCGCCCTGTCCCGCAACGCAGCAACCTCTGCCCCGTTCTTGCCCCTTGTCGAGGCGATGTGCGCTGCGCCCCCCCTCCTCACCTACAGCCTCCACACTCCGCCTCGATGTGCCACATCACGTGCCGCCCCAGTGATCAGTGACGTGCTTCGATCGAGTGCCTGCCCGGCTGCGTCGGCAGGCAGAACCAGTAGCGCCCCCACACAATCCGTCTGGTCCCGTTCACATCGGCCCATCGACCTCCGTTGGCTTCGCTTGCGCACCCGCCCGCCCGACGTGCCGCACCAGCGAGCCGTACCGGGCACACCAGCCGGACCAGGCTCCCGGGACCGGGTCACGCCCGTCACTCGCCGTCGACTTGCTTGCTCGTGCGAGCACTGCTGAGCTGCTCGCTGCTCACGCTCGCACGGGTGTCGGCGAGACTGTGACAGTCTGGACGCCTCGGATATCTGGCGCTGGCTCGGGTATCACATCTCCCATATCAGTCCTCGCCCACACTCGCTGCTCGCTGCTCAGTACCGTGCTCGCTGCTCAAAGACACACGCGCTCACTGCGCTCGCTCGCTCGTGAGGGGGTGACTTCTTACGTTGCATTCTTCTTTACTTCGTGCTACTACTACAGGATACTACAATGGTCTTGATGCGATTACGTGGTTGTTGCTTGCGGTGTCTTGGTGGCCCGGGCGGGCGATGCATGGTGTGGATATCACGGCCCTTGCATTGCAGGGGAGGGGTATACTAGCGCTGCTGCTCGGGTCAGCTAACATCGCACGATGGAGCCAGCTTTCGGCTGTGGTAGACTCACGCTGAAGCCGGCCTTGGAGCGGAGGGGCGAGGTGGAGAGCATCTCCTTGTCCTCGGCGTTGGGGTCCTGGACGCCGACGGCCGAGCGGGCGATCTCGATGAGCGTCGGCTCGCCCTTCTTGTACCCGCCCTCGCGGTAGCGGGTCGCGCGCTCGCGGTCCTCGTCGGACACGGCGCTCATGCGGCGCCCGGTGGGGCGGGGCTCGCTGTCGACCGACGAGACGCTGTTCTGGGGCGACACCGACACGTCGCCCATGTCCAGGTTGTCCGCGTCGAACATGCCCTCCTGCTCCGCGTCCAGGTTGCCCTGGTACACGTTGTTCTCCTCCTGGTTCAGGCTGCCCCAGTTGTGCGCGCCCGCGCCCATCTTGCGGTCGTGCTCGCCCTTCACCTGCCCGTTGCGCGAGTGCTTGTCGCGCATGATGGCGGCAGGGGAGGTGCGGCGCTGTAGCAGTAAGTCGGTACAAGTGAGGAGTGCGTTGATGGTAGGGGTGGGGTGGTCGTGTGGGCGGTGGAACACGGCGGCAGGTCGGAGAGCGGGGACGCAATGTCAGCAGCTGGTCACGGGCAGGCAGGCAGTTGACTCACCTCGGTACGAGTCATCTTGACGGCTAGTTGTTGTGGTGGTTACTGTTGCGGTGTGGTAGTAGGTAGTCGTGAGACTGTGAGGAGAGGGGACGACGTGGTGCGGTGCGGTTATATATGTGGGCGGGGCTCAGGTGACCTGACGATGTACGTGTCGGGATCGGTTGGTGGGATTAGGTGGGGGAGGACATAAGATCGGGATCGAGTTGAGTCGATGGACGAGGAGAACGGCGTGCTATGCGTGCTATGCGTGCTCGGTGAGCACATGCGCGTGCCCAGCATGCCCAGCTCGATGGCAGCACAAGGCGGGGAACGGCGGGCCAAGCAAGGACGCCGGGCAGGCGAGGCAGGACGCAGCGATGACTCACGAGTCCGGCTGGTCACGAGATCCACGCGACCCTGAACTCCCTATGATTCCCCTGCACTACACTCTGGGGTCCCACTCGCGGCCACCCGCGCGCGGCCGGGCCGCAGGCCCAGTGCCACTGACGTACACGCCCGTTAGCCGATCTTGCCCCCAGCTGTTCTTATCCCCCGCTTTACCCCAGGCCAATCCTCGCCCAGCGCTGTGCCTCTGGCCAATTACAACCGCCCACCGCTGAGCCTAAATACCTCAATTAGGGCTGATTACAGATACCCCTGGCTCTATGCATCATCGTCGCTACCACGTCCTTGCACCCCTGCAGGCTCAGGCTCGTCCACAAGCGATCACCGCCGGCCGCGCCGGGCCCCTACGCACCACCGGCTGCCCCCGTCGTCTGCGTCGCCCGCCTCGCGCGCCCGCTGACCCCGCACAATCGACAGGAAGGCCGTCTCCGTCGACGCTCTGATTGTCAGCGTCTCGTCTGCAGCATGTGTGTTCCCGGAATAACCAAGCGCGTAGCAGCACAGTGTGAGAGCGGGTGGGATCTCTGGAATTGGACCTGAGAGAAGAAGCAACCGCAGCTCGAGCCTAATCTCGCTGCACTGGCTGTGCGCTTGCACGGTCGGAAGGGCTGCAGGGCTGCCCGCCGCGGCCAGCGCCCGGCCAAGTCCGCACGATTAGCATCCGCTGCCTGCACCGGCCTCGGCCGATCACTCGCGCCCTGGTGCCCTGCCGCCTTGCGCCATTGTTGACCCTGCTGCGGTGCCAGCAATCTCGCAATCGCCCGCACCCGCGCACCTGCCGACTCGCCGCTTTTGACTTTGCGTGTGCACTCGCGAATCGAGCGAATTCAAGCCACCACCGCAGCTGAACCTACCCCACATCCGCTGGGCACGCCATACGCCACGCCGCTCGGCGCCAACCCTTCTCGCACTGCACTCTCACACACTCTCGAACATTCTGACGCCCCGCGACGGGATCCGGGAATCGATAGGATATGGAAATGGAGGAACAGCACTCACTCATGTATCGTCCACTGACCGCCTGCGTCGCGCAGTGCCGCGAGCAGCGACGCAAGCTCGCCCTCGCCCACGTTCGGCACCGACAGGCGCGTATTCGTGTCCTGCGAGCGGTGGGCGCGTTCGAACCCGGCCGCCTGCAGGTGCGCCAGCACGCGCTCAGCCTCCGGCGCCGAGACATGCACCTCGTACGTCGCGTAGCGCGCTTTGAGCCCGGCCGGGGTGCCGACGGCTGTGCGTTAGCGGCCTAGTCCAGCACGGGACGGGGTCGGGCGGGCTCGGACAAGCGGCGGCAAGAACCAAACAATGCCCCTTGCTCCGAGCCCGAACGACGGTTACTCACCCAGAAGCTTCGAGGCGATGATGCCAACCCGGTCCGCGAGTGCGTCGACTTCTTCCATGGAATGCGTCGTCATCACAACCGCCCTCTCCCTCGTCAGCGCACGAAGGGTGCCCCAGGCTTCGCGCTTGCTGAACGGGTCGACGCCAGAGGAGAACTCGTCGATGAGCACGACGGGGCGGTCACCGATCAAGGCCAGCGCGAGCGAAAGCTTGCGCTGGTTGCCGCCGCTCAAAGAGCTCGCAAACTCGTCTGCCTTTCCGCTGAGACCTGCGCCGGCCAGGAGGACGCCGATGTCCCGCTTCAGTGGCCCGGAGGGCACACCCTTCAGGCGGCCGTACACCCAGAGGTGTTGTCGGACTGCGGTCAGCTTGCCTCTCATTGCTTTAGCTAACGTACCAGTCAAGTGAGGGTCGATCGCGTTGACCTGAGGACACACACCAAGAGCGGCACGTCTGCTGTCAGCTATCGGCCAGAAAAGGATAAGCTCACGCCCTGTTCCGCCTCGCCACGATGGAGTTGCTTTCGACGAGCACGTCTCCGCGGTTAGGCTGCTCGACACCGCGGATGCACGCGAGAGTCGTGGTCTTGCCAGCTCCGTTCGGCCCAATGAGCGCGAACGTGCTCCCGTGGTCGACGCCAAAGGTGACATCGTCGACTGCCGGTTTCTTCGCCTTCGGGTAGCGCTTCGTGAGCTCGCGGACCTGCAGCGCGTCGCTTGCAGCCGCAACACGGGCCTTCTCTTCCGCGATGTCTGCGTCCCACTCCCCGGGAGTGGAAGTGCTAGCTGGCAGCGCCTTTGAGCGCCGCCGCAGGAAGCCGGGGCGCGGGTACCCCGAGTCGGCCCACACCACCAGCGCGAAAGCGAGCAGACCCTGGATGATCATGTACGTGATCGGGCCGCCGAAGAGGAGCATGCTCCCCATCGGAGCCGTTGTGAAGCCGCCCACACCGTCGCAGAGCAGGTTGAACGAGTTTGTGCTGACCATCGCGGCGCGAACTGACTGTCAGTTGAATGCCGATACGTGCAGCTCACCAATGTTGGGCACCGGGGAGACGATCGCGAACACAAAGTGCGCAAGGTTGATGTGGTCCGTCGCGGCTGAGCTCTTGTCGAACGTAAGCAGGCACATGTAGATGATCCTGAGGTCAGCTCACGACGAGACTCCCAGCTCACAGGTAGAGCAGGAAGGTGATCGCGTTGAAGATCGCGACACCGGCCCAGGCGCCGAGCACGCTTCCGACGAAGACGGCAAACACGAATGAATAAATGGTCGCGCTGATGCCATAGAGCACGAGGCATACCCAGAGCTCGCCGACGCCGCGGAACTGGCCCATCGCCGCGAAAGCGATAGTCGCAACCGTCGCCACGAGAAGTACACCAGGCACCTCGAAGAGCAGGTGGCCCGTCCAGAGCGCCACGGGGCTTGCACCATTACTGTTTGTCAGCTTACGTTCTGCGAAAAGCCAGCTCACCTGTACTGATTCGCGCGGACAAGGGTCACCTTCTCCTGCGTAGGGTACAGCGCTGCAAACGCTGGCCACACCGCGATTCCAATTCCGCTGTCTGTCAGCTACCTTCAAGGGTTTGAAGCGTACAAGAAGACGAGCCACTTCAGGGACGAGCCCGTGTTGCTGAAGTCCTGGCCCGGGATGTACTGGAAGTACGTGCTGATGCGCCATCGGCTGCCTTGGGCTGGGCGGAGCTGCTGCAGCACACTGTTCGAAAAGAGATTCAGCATGACCGTGCCCTTGTTCCGGCGCGGCGAGCCCTCGAACGCGACAATCTGGTCCTGCGTCACGTTTGCGAACGAGGCGCCACCAAGCTTCTCCCGCGCCATGTTTGACTGCAGGTACGAGCTCCATTTGTCACGGTTGCCTTGCTCCGTGTACGCGGGGAGAGACGAATCGGCCCAGGGCTTCAGCCCCGAGTCGCCGAAGGAGAGAACGGCTGGCTGCAGACCGAGACCCACAGCGCTCGGGTACGACAGCGGCAGCAGCTCCTCCGTGTCGGCAATGTAGGCACAGCCGGCCGTGCGGTCCTTCAGGAAGATGAGCGGGATGCAGAGCAGGAGCAGCGCCGCAAGCACGCCGAGAGCTGCGAGCGCCCATGAATGCCGAAGCACCATGAGGCGCTTCAAGAACACCGTGCCGGCCTGCGACGCCCACGTCCTCAGCTTGCCGCGGCGAGCACCAGGCGACAGCGCCAGAGTGCCCTTGCCTGCACCGAGCTCGGGCATGCTCGCCTCCGGATCGTTGGACGGGACCTCCTTTGCGTCGTAGAACTTCTCGCCCTCGCCTACCTGGCTTGCGTCGGTTTCCGTCATCGATGTTGAGCGCGACGGGCGCTCGGCGTTGAGGTCCAGGAACACATCCTCGAGCGACGTGCTACCGACCTGGAACCTGAGCGGCTCGCTGGCGCGCAGGCGCTGCAGTCCCACCACGAGGGCCTGGACACCGCGTGCGTCCGTGCTCCCCGTGTCGAGAAGCAAGGCGCCATTCGGCAGGACTCGATGCGTGAACGGAACACCCGTCTCGTCCTGTAGCCTCTGCACCAGACCTGACATGGATGTATTGTCCGACTCGACAGCAACCGAAAAACCAGCGCCGGGCCGCGTCTTCAGCCCGACCGGCGTGTCGTATGCCAGCAGGCGTCCAGGCTGTTGGAGCACAGCAACACGGTCGCCGAGGTAGTCCGCTTCGTCGAGGAAGTGGGTCGTGAGAATGACTGTCGTGCCGGCGGCGCGGGCACGCGCGACGACGTTCCAGATAGCGCGGCGCGAGAGCGGGTCCAACCCCGAGCTGATCTCGTCCAGCAGCAAGAGGTCCGACCCGCCTGCCAGCGCACACGCGAGCTGCAGCTTGCGCTTCTGCCCACCGCTGAGGGATTTGCTCACCGCGCGCCGCTTGCGGTCGAGGTCGCAGCGGTCGAGCAGCGCGTTGGCGTCCGCCTTGCCGAGTCCGCCGCCCTTGATCGCGCCCCAGAGCCGGACGTGCTCGGCACACGTCAGGTCGTCCCAGAGCACGTCCTTCTGCCCCGCCAACCCGAGGCGCAGCTGGGGCTGCATCTCGATGCTCCCCGCCGTAACGGGTGTCATGCGCGCGAGCGCATACAGCGTCGTCGATTTGGCCGCTCCGTTCCTGTCGTTAGCTCTATCAAAGGCTGCGGAAAGCTTACCGTCCAAGCAGACAGGTGATCTCGCCGAGAGGAATATCGAGGCTGAGATCCTCAATCGCGACGATGCGCCGCTTGCGGCCGAGGCAGCGACCGTTGCGCGACGCATACTCCTTCCGGAGGTGGGAGATGCGCACTGCAATGTCGCTGGGAACGTCTGCGCCTGCTGGTCGATGTCCGCTCTTCTTCTTCGATACGTCAAACAGAGCCCGCTCAACCCAAAGTGCGAGCAGAGGGTAGACGATGATGACCACGATCGCCATGCAGAGCAGGGCAATCTGAGGCGCATCGCCGTCCGGCGACTTCTGGACGATGTTCGTGGCTCGCTCCGCTAGCTCGAAGGACGCGATGCCGCGCACGGCAGACACGACGAACGTGGGAGGGAGAATCAGGACAAGCACAATCTGAGTCGCTGCTTTGCTGCCGACGATGTGGCCGACGATGCCCCACAGGATTAGCAGCCCGGCCGCCACGATTGCAGCCAGAGAAGGCACACGGCTGAACGGCGCCGCAACGAGCATACTCCAGTTCACGAGCATGATGCCCATTACTGCGAAGAGCACGACAAGGTATCCCGTGTTCGTTTCGGGCATGATCGTTGTGCCATAGATGACGCCGAAGAGGATCCACACGATGATGTGCGCGGAGCAGATCGAGAGCGACCAAGACCTGGGCGTCAGTTCGGACAACATACGTAAACTTACACTATGCGTGCAAAACCGGAACAACCCTGCGCTGTCAGCAGCTCCGTCAGGCCGTTAGCCCGCTCGGATGCCATTCGACCCGGCATGTGGTAGACCGCGAGGATGTAGGCAACGACCCAGCCGAGAACGAGAATGTCCCTCGCGCCGCGCATATAGGCTGACGTCAGCTTGCTAACGCTTGTCCAACTTGCATCGTCCCATCTGAGCATCATGCTCATCCTGTGTCTTGGACGTGTACTCCCATATCCGTGGCGCCTCGGGGAGTTCTCCGGTAACGAGCTGGACGAAGCTTGCCTCTACCGCCCACTGGATGGGGAGGAAGCGTGCCTGCTGGTCGTCGTTACCGGGACTCTCAACGTCGACGGTCCTGTACCCAAAGTCACCCCTCAAGGTGTAGTTCAGGACTTGCGCCTCCGGGTCGACGTCAGAGAACACGAGCGCGGCGAAGCACTCGCTGAACCCGTTCAGGTTCTGGGGGCAGTGCGTGCTGACGTCTGGGTCGTCGAGACGCACTAGCCCAATGTTGCGCTCCGACAGGCCTGCATTCTGTAGAGTCGCTTGCAGCAGGCGGCTGCCCCACGGCTCGGCGTCGGGCGGGAGGTAGTACACGAGCTTTTCGCCGCCCAGATCCGGCTTGAGCGGCTGGAGATCTTGCACCTGGCCAGCACCGTAGCGCCCATTGTTCGCAAAGAGGTACCGCGCATTCGAGAGGAAGGCTGCGTAAAACACAGGCAGGATCAGGCAGCGGATCAGGTTCAAGATCGGGTGACGCAGAATCACGATCCTGCTGTCAGCTCTGATCTAGAAGTTGTAGTTTTGGATGCACAGCATCTTCGCAATGACGTCGGAGGCGGGGAAGGCCGTCCGAGACCCGGTCTCGACCCAGCAGCTCGCGGAGGTCAGGTCAGGGCTCGGCGCCGCTTGGGCAGCTCAAGCATCTTGGACGTCTTGGACTGCTTGGACGCTGCCTGAGAGGCCAAGTCGGCGTAAGGCAGGCTGTGAGGGTCCTGCTGCCAAGAGGCTCAGGAATCGCCAGGTACGCCCCGCGCTGGTGAATGCCGATCGCCTGAGCCTGTCGGACGCGGCCGATGCCCGCCGGCCACGCGCTCCTCCACCGCTCGTCCATGCTTGCCATAGCTCCACCAACGGGTGGCAAGGTAGACTCACCAGTTCTTGATGAAGAGCGCCTTCACCTGTCGCCAGAACGAGGGCCGGCCGTCGCCGTCGCCCCAACCACCGTTGTGCGCCTCGTGCGCCTCGGCTTTCTCGGACGGCGGTGGCGGTAACCCACCGTTTGGGTCGTCCATGTGAACTCGTCCGCTCGCTCTAAGGTTCTAGGTGTGGACGCGTGTCTGAATACTCGAGCCGAAGGAGAAATGAGGGTGTAGTATCGATGAGAGCAGCTGCTCTCTGTCGCGTACAGAGCGGTTGGAAGACGGATGATGCAGTGGTGAATGTTAAGACACCGCAGGCGGGACAGTGCGATGACTGAAATTACGGAGCCGAGCGGGGCGTCGATGTGTCTTGCTGGATGCCAGCCCAGAACTGTCACGGCCGGCTGGAGCTTTTATTTATCAGCGGCCCAGCAACTCTAGCTGCTTGCGGATGTGCGGATTCGGCGGAGACCTCATGAGCCCCACGTCCTAGATCTTGCCCCCTCTCGGCATGCCAAGCCAGAGCTGGGCCGCCCTGGAGTCAGGGTTCGGCACATATCACGGCCAGCTCGGAGGAGTCGAGGGACGGCTCGATTCTCATCTAGGAAATGCATATACAACAGTTACAACGTCCCAAGATGTCATTAGTCGTGCGGTCTAGTCTCTCAAATACTGGGCCCTGCACGTCAGTAAACTGCAACCTCATGAAAGCTCACCAGTCGTGAATACGGTCGAACATTGCGGTCAAGTATGACGTTTCGTTGAGGAGCACCTCGAACTGCTTGATCGCGTCCTCCTCGGACAGATCAAGCATGAACTTCTCCTGCACCTGATAGGTCAGCAGCATGTCAACGCAGTACCTACCTTCCACACAGCCTTGTCTGGCTCGAGCTGAATGTCCTGGATGCCTGCATCGACCATGAGAGCGACGAGGTTGAGGATCAGGTTCGAGTTCTTGCGCAACCCGATGAAAGCCGTGTAGCACAGGCTCTGGAAGCGCGCATAGTGCACCGAGGCCGTCCCGCCCATTGCGTCCACCATCTCCTTGCACACCTTGACTGGCGGAGGATACGGCTTCGGGTCGCGTCCGAGGATGTATCCGAAGTCGACGTGGAAGAAGTGCCCGTCAGGCGCTAACATGAGGTTGTCGAGGTGCCGGTCGCCGACGCCGAGCACATAGGTCAGTACAGAGTAGCCAGCTGCCTCGTCAGCCAACACCAGAACCTTACAACTCACCGCAGCTTCGAATGAAGTTGTCCATAACGCCAGCCTCGATGCCATACGACCCGAGCGCGCCGTCGTCGGCATGGTTCTCCCGCAGGTACGCCTGCAGGCTGCCATACTCTGCCATGATCGCCGCCAGGCTCTTGCTGGGCACGAACTGAATCATGCCCGCCGCGGCGGACGTCGCTAAAACGGAGTACGGGCTGATACGCAAGTCGAGGTTCTCCTTGCGCAGCAGGCGATCCATCAGCGTGAACAGCTGGATCACGAGCTGATCCTGCCGCAAGTCGTCGCCATCCTTGAAGATGATCGGGTACTCGCCAGCGGGCTCTGCGTCACTTCCGTCCTCCTCAACCTCTTCCTTGCACTTCTGGAAGTAAAGGAGGAGGGGGAAGAGGTTCGACTTGAAGACTGAAGCCTTGTCCGGGATGATGCTGCTGACGTGGACACGTGGGTTCAGAGGGAGCGTCACCGCCTGTGGCAAAGGAGAAAGGTTATGCTTGGAGTCGGCAATGTAAGATCGCAGCTTGTCGATGCGATGAGAACGAGCATCTTTCGATGCTCGGACTTCCTTTGCACGCAGTGTGAGCGCTTCCACGAGCTCGTTCTGATGCTGCAGCTCCGAGCGTTGAGCCGAGCCCTCGGGAGTTTCTTCCAGCCTCCGGTGAAAGTTGAACGCGACCTTGGCGTACAGCTTCCCGACGGCTGTCTGCGTGTTGCACTCGATCGACAAGTACCAATGGAACGTCGTGCCCAGAATGGGGTTTGCCACGGCGCGATCGATCAGGAATTGCGCGAGGCCGCTGCCACCGCGCTCCTCGGCCGGCTGGTCTCGCCGTCGGTGACTTCGGGTCGTAGATGTTGGCTCGTGCTCAAACTTGAGCGCCTGTACCAGCTGCAGCAGGTAGAGAAGTATTTCCTGAACGTCAGCTCCTGGAACACATGTCATGACTTACCTCATCATCCGCCCGTTTCAGCCTCTCCACGGCAAACGCCCTCACGCGGCAATCAGAAAACCCTGGGCCGAGTAGCTCAAGCGCATCGTCTATGCCGACGTCTTGGCCCCAGAGAGGCAGAAGCTTCTCGGTGGCCTGTTTGGCCTCCTCCGCGTCCGACCAGGTGACACACTTCAAGAACTTTGTCAGGGAACGCGGTGAACGGAAGAGTGAGAATCGGAACTTCCACAGCAGGTCCTTGTCGTTGGCTGAAAGTGATGCTGTCGGCGGCAAGGTGAAGATTTCGTTCAGTCGGTCTCGATCAGAGGGTCCTGGCTTCAGATCGCGTCCCTCGTCACCCAGACGTTGGCTACGCAAGAGTTTGCGGTGCTTGATCTCCACAGGGTTTTCTCGCCACGAATCGGGGTCATACAGCGTCCATAGGTTGCGATCATTGGTGAGAGTATTAGAGGGCACCGATGTCACTTGTTGGTGAGGCGGCAGGGGATGCGATACTGGCGCCGGCGGATACGGGATGGCACTCGCCTGTTCTGAGAAGACGACGGTGAAATCGAATCGCGGCAGATCGACGTAGAGATACAGGTTGTCAGACTTGCTGGCCTCAGTCTGAACGTTAGCTACCAACTACTCAGCAAGAGGACTTACCGCATGAGCCCGCTCTATTTGCCTAAACGCTATCCGGTCCAGCCAGTCGATCTTGGCGATATCACCCCGTTCGTAGTCCTTCACAAGCTGTTCTAGTCGTCCCATCTCGTCCTTCGCCGTTGGCACTTCACTCGGCGTGGATGTATCCGGCCGCGGATCTGCCTCTTTGTTCCGGTGTGCAAAAAGACGCTGCTGACCTCGTCGCAGAGTACCATCTGGCCGGAACAGACTCATCGTTGTCCCGCCGACAGGAACGGCCTTGCCTGGTCCTTGAACGTCCCAGATGGTGAACGCGAGCTGCGATGTCGGCAGCAGACTTGTGTACGTGATGGGGAGCACGATCGTCTGGTTCCATCTGCAACAGAGTTAGAAAATCAATGACGACGTGGCTCACAAATATGTCCGCGAGAAGTCTTTCCATGATGTCCGAAAAGGTAGAGTCTCCGCTTTGCCGTCGGTCCAGAGTTGACACGTTACATAGAGGTCGGCCAAGCCACTGCAGGTGAGTTGTGTGTGATATGCTTTGTGCACCTACTCTTGTTGAACTCCTGTATGCCGGAGGTTCTCGTTCTCCAGCAGGTCGCTGTACGATGTCTTCGGGATCCGTCCTTCTAGCGAAACACTAACGTCAGCGAGACTGGGAGCGTGGGTTTGCCACCCACATCTTGACAGCAACATGGAAGTTGAGGTCACTGAGCCTTGCAAAGGACAAATCCTTGTCCTTCGAAGGTTCAGCCTGCATTATTCCGTGTTGCTGTGCTGCCAGTTGTACGAGTAGAGATAAGATGCCAATACTCGCAATTGATGGACTAGGTCGGCATCTATGGGTGAGTGACGTCGAGGGGCGCACGGACATGCCCGCATCTCCGTATCAGCACCCACCAAAAATTGACACCTACAACCGGTGCCGGACTGCCTCCACATCAAAAGTTGAGCGGCCGGATTGTTGTTGCCTCCCAGATCCGCTACAGCCCTAAACACACACGACAGCATGGCCCCGTCCCAGCTGCAGCAGCTTAAGGCTGCGCTCAACTCGGCTGGACTGAACCGGAAATCCGGCGCCAAGAAGGACTCAAAGAAGAAGAAGGGCGGCAAGTCTCAGGACGTCGATCGCGCGAAGAAGGCCGCCAAGCTCGACGAGATCCGAGCCAAGTTCAACAAGTTCGACGAGCGCGAGACGAAGACGAAGCATGATGTTGGAGGTCGCCATCTCAAGGGTGTTGTCGGTCGCCCGGCTGCCAGTAGGCAGGCTGGTATTGAGCAGGTGAGCTGCAACGAGCCGCAGGGAAGCTAACGTGCAGCGTCGTCAGACTCTGCTGCAGGAGCATAACCTGAAGGACCACACGGGTACCTTCCGTGACCGTCGTTTCGGTGAATCGGACCCGACCATGTCGCTTGAGGACCGCATGCTCGAGCGTTACACCAGGGAAAGGCAGCGCGGACAGGGCAAGAAGGGAATGTTCAACCTCGAGGACGACGACAACCTCTTTGGCGACGATGACGACGGATTTGCTCTCGGCGGTCTCACGCACGGCGGACGAAGTGTCATGGACCTTCCCGGTGACGACTTTGTCGCCCAGGGCTTCGGGGAGGATGACGAGGAGGAGACGAACGGGGCAATCGACCGCCGGCAAGTTATGCGCAACCACTTCGGTGGCTTCGGTGACGAAGAGGAGGACGAGGAAATGGTGAGCTTGAAGAAAGGGTCTTGTCAGCTAACAATGCAGCCTGAGCGCAAGAAGACGAAGCAGGAGGTCATGTCTGAGATCATTGCCAAGAGCAAGGAGTACAAGATGGAGCGCCAGAGGGAGAAGGAGGCGGACGCCGAGATGCGTGAAGAGCTCGACGAGAACCTTGACGACATCCGTGCCCTCATCGCCGGTGGCACTGCAACGATCAAGCCCGAGGTTCAGCTTCCCGGCACTCAGCGTACTGCTCCCACTGTGGCCGACGAGATCAACGATGACGGATATGACCAGTTCGTCCGATCACTCGCGTTCGACGCTCGTGCCAAGCCCAAGGACCGCACGAAAACAGAGGAGGAGCAGGCTATGGAAGAGAAGGAGCGTCTGGAGGCCGCCGAAGCCAAGCGTCTCCGCCGAATGCGTGGCGAGGACTCTGAGGACGAGGACGGACCCTCCAACAAGCGTCGCAAGGGCGACCGAGCACCCGAGGCCGACGACCTCGGCGACGACTTTATGGGAGATGTCGACGAGGACGGAGGTATCTCGCTTCTCGGAAAGGGAATCACGAGAGAAGCTATCGAGCAGGACGCTGGCTCCGACTCTGACTCCGGCTCCGAGGACGAGGGCGACTCCGACGAGGACGAGGGAAGCGACGAGGAAGATGGAGAGGAGGGCCTTGATGTCGAGGCGAGCGACTCTGACGCCGGAGAGTTCGCCGGATCTGACATGGAGGACCTTGACAGCGATGCTGAGGAGGAGTCAGAGGATGAGAGCGAGGACGAGCTTCCCCGCAAGCGCAAGGACAAGGGCAAGGGGAAGGCCAAGGCGGCCGTGAAGGAGATTCCCTACACCTTCCCGTGTCCTGCGACTGTCGAGGAGTTCGAAGAGTGTCTGGAGGGACTGGACAACAGTGCTCTTCCGGTCGTTGTCACTCGTATCCGCGCGATCCACCATCCGTCTCTCGCCCAGGGAAACAAGGAGAAGCTGCAGGACTTCCTCGGTGTGCTCCTGGACTACATCCTTATCCTTGCCTCCGAAGACGAGCCGCCATTCAAATCGATCTCCGCCCTCAACCCCCACCTTGCCGCTCTCGTCAAGCTGAACCCGATTGCCGCCGCCCACCAGTTCCTCGCCAAGCTGACGCTGATGCAGAAGAACCTGCAGCGAGGGCTTACAAAGGGACCGGCATCTCCAGACTCGAAGACCCTGCCCGGGGCCGCCGAGCTCATCATCCTCCGCCTCATCGGCACGCACTGGTCTACGAGCGACTTCTCGCACCCCGTCGCCCAGGCCGCCGAGCTCCTTATCGGGCAATACCTCAGCCAGTCCCGCATTCGCTCCACGCGTGATGTCGCCTCGGGCCTTTTCCTCGCTTCCGTCATCACGCAGTACGAGGCTCAGTCGAAGCGCATGGTACCGGAAGCCATCAACTTCATCGCTAACTCGCTGCTCGCCCTGCTTCCCCGTAAGAAGGCGGCCGGCAAGTGCACTGCCTTCCCGGATCTCCTCGCGTGTGACATCGCTATGAAGACGGGCGCCGAGCCGAACAAGCCGGCCAAGCTGGCTGAGGCGTTGACCGAGGACAACGAGCAGGTCAAGAGTGACCTCGTTGCCGTTGCGCTCGGCCTGATCTCGACTCTCGCCACGCTGTCATCTGAGAACCCGGGCTACATCGAGTTGTTCACGCCGGTGCAGACGCTCATGTCTGAGATCCGAGTCGCGAAGCTCGCTCCGGTGCTTAAGGCGCAGATCGAGTCGGCGACGACGCAGCTGGGCAAGCAGCTCATGTTCGCGAAGCAGGCGCGCGCGCCGCTCATGCTGCAGGACCACAAGCCTGTGCCGATCGCGACGTACGCGCCCAAGTTCGAGGCCGACTTTGCGCCGGGCAAGCACTATGACCCGGACGTCGAGCGCAACGCGGTTGCCAAGCTCAAGGCGCAGTACAAGAAGGAGAAGAAGGGTGCGATGCGCGAGCTGCGCAAGGACAACCGCTTCCTCGCGGCCGAGAAGGCGCGCGAGCAGGCCGCCAAGGACGCCGAGTACAACGCCAAGATGCGCAAGGCCGTCGGCGGGCTCAACGACGAGCGTGCAGAGGAGAAGCAGATGGAGAAGGAGAAGAAGCGCGAGAAGCGCCGACGGGGTTAGTCATCCTACCCATAGACGAGCTGTACTCCGGGCATTCCACTATCCACTACCAGATCAGATGTATTTGCATTTCATTTTCGCACAACTGCCTACTTGCCCTGCATGAACTCCTGGAGCACCTTCGCGAACGTGACCATGCCGCTCTGCATGGTCTCATACGGGAGAATCGAAAACGAAAGGCGGAAGTAGCCCATGCCCCGTCCGCCGATGTCGTGGACGCCGCACGAGTCGAACGCCCACCCGGGGGCGAAGAGGACGAGGTGCTCTGCGAGGCGCTTCCAGAGCTTCTTCATGAGGAGCTCGTCCCCGTGGCGCTGGTAATCGGGGTGGCTGTCGAGGTGCACGCCGACGAAGACGAACATGCCCGCGGAGGGCGGGATGAAGCTGATGAGCGGGTTGCCGAGGGCGCTGCTCGCGCCGCGCTTCTCGTCCCACTGCGCCTGGGCGGAGCCGGGCGTCGGGCGAGCGTAGCCCGTGACGGCGCGCCCGAACTGCGTCTCGGCAACGAGCGGGTTGAGGCCGCCGTCGCCGTCGAACTCGAGGTGGAACGCGTGCCCGAGCGCGTCGACCATCCAGTCGCGCCGCTGCTGGTACGTCGCCTTGATGCCGCGCAGCCAGCGGATGTACCCGTCGAAGCCCCACGTGGTGAGCATCGTCGTCGTGAGCGCGGTCGCGAAGCCGCTCGGCGCCTGCGTGCTCGCCTCGGAAGCACGCGTCAGGCGCTCGATGAACAGGGGCGACGACGTGAACCATCCGAGCCGCGAGCCGGGACACGAGGTCTTCGAGAAGGTCTGCGGTCAGCTAGCTACTGATGACGAAAGCTCACGTCGAGGCGGATGACACGGCCGTCGGTGTCGTAGCGGAGGTAGCTGGGGGGCAGGGCGTCGATGAACGCCTGGTTACCCTTCTTGCCCTCCTTCTTCTGCTCGTCGATGGCGCGCTGCACGAGCGGCGCCAGCTTCTTCCCCGGCGGATGGTACTCCCCGCAGTGCAGGGTGAAGTACGGGTCGTCCTCGATGATGACGACGTCGTACTTTTTGCAGATCGCGTACACCTCTTTCTTGCGCTGGTGCCACATCGTGGCACCCGTCGGGTTCTGGCCCGTCGGCACGGTGTAGAATACGCGCGGGCGGGGGCGGCCCTCTCGCGCCTGATCCCAGTTGGCAAGGATGTCCTCGAGGTGCTCGGGACGCACGCCCTCGCCGTCCATGCGCACGGCGACGCGCTCGACCTCGAACGGCATGTACGCGTTCATCGCACCGGGGTACGACCACTCCTCGACGAGCACGGCGTCGCCCATGTTGAGCAGCATGTTGAACGCCTTGCCGAACCCGTCGGTCGCACCGACGTCGACGAGCACGTCCCAGTCGGCATAGCCCGGCTGGTACACCTTCTCGACGTACTCGCGGAGGAACTTGGGCAGCGCCGGCGGGCCCGTCGCAGCCTGGTACTGCAGCGACGTCGAGAGCTGGATCGCCATCGGGTCGGCCGGGTCGTCCGCGTACTTCGGGATCGTGAACGTCAGGTTGCCCCCGAAAAGCCACTCCATGAACGTCTTCTTCGGCTTGGTGGGTACGCGCGGCCGCTCGAGCGGCAGCGAGTCGTAGCGCTGGATCTCGGCGGAGAGCGTCTCAAACGGGAACATCTCGGGCGACGGGATGCCGCCCGCGAACGCCTGCATGCCCGGCATGCTCGCATACCGGTACAGCTCCTTGAGGGCGTTCGGGCTGCGGTTCTTTGTGATCTGGTTGATGTGGTGGCTCATGTCCTTCGCCTTCGGGAGCGACGCGGAGCGCACCTCGAAGCCGGCCTCGGCGGTGAGCGGAACAGTGTCCATTTCGGGTCCTCTAGAGTCGAGCGGGGTGAGAGGATGCAGCGGCGGGTGAGAAATGTTCGGTGACACAAAGTGGATCCTGGAGTGTCTGCCTCATGACGGCGAGCATTTCCCGTCTTATCAAGCATCCAGGGTCCACTCGGACAACGCCGACGGCCTGCGTGCCTGCGGAAAGCCATCTTCTTGCTGTTTGTTTCGTCTCGATACTAACTCGTGAGGAAGTGGTGAAAGCAGGAGCGCCGTACTGATAACTGTTAAACTGCTCGCTGTTATCTGATATCACCAGGTCATCGCCGAGGCCGAAGCGGGGCCGCTCACTCTAGTGTGATCTGCGCCTAGGGTTTCTGGAGTGCGTATGACAGCCATAGGCGCTAAAAACCATCACGCTCAAGCTCGCCATCGGACACCGAGGCCCCGTCGTCTCTTTCCCTCTGCAATGGTGCGCTCGGGATTGCAAGGAACGAACCTAGCGAGGCATGTAGAGGTTCCAGAGTTTCAGCAAGCTTCATGTTGTCAAGAGGGTTGCCCTCGTGAGAGGCAAGTCACACGCAGTCCCGGGCTCCCTCTGTCCCGATGCTCCGACCGAGGAGCTGGCAATGCACCCAGACACTCTGTGCTCATCTCTTCGCCTGCCTGCTTCTAGCCATGATAATGATCGCGATGCATACAAGACTTCAGATAGGAGCTGCAGTGAAGTTGCGCGATTCACGTGATAGACGGGATCATTTCAACGCCCATCCGCAGCCGACCTGTGCGAGAGTGGCACTCAGTCCAACCACTTGGGCTGGTCGATGTTCGTTCCGATCGCAATGAGCTTGTTAACCAGATACTCCTCTGTACCCTCCTTGCCTCCTTCCGACCCGTATCCAGACTCTTTGATCCCTCCAAACGGAATTTGCGCTTGAGAAATCGCTCCGGTATTTGCTCCGACCATGCCGACCTGCATGGCCTCGGCCACGCGCCAGATGCGGTCCGAGTCCTTGGAGAAGAAGTAGCCGGCGAGGCCGACGTCAGCGTCGTTTGCGAGGTCGACCACGTGCTGCTCGTCCTTGAAGGGGATGAGCGCGGCGATGGGGCCGAACGTCTCGTCGTGGGCAATGAGGCAGTCCTCGGGGACATCGCGGAGCACGGTCGGCTCGAACATGTTGCCCTTGCGGTTGCCCCCGGCGAGGACCTTGGCTCCGCGTTTCAGTGCGTCGTCGAGGTGGGACTGAACCTTCTCGGCCGCCTTCTCAGTAATGAGGGGCCCGTGTGTGACGCCGTCGTCGAAGCCGTTGCCGACCTTGAACTCCTTAACCTTGGCGGCGAGCTTGTCCGCGAACTCGTCGTAGACGCTCTCGTGGACGTAGATGCGGTTCGCGCAGACGCACGTCTGGCCCGAGCCGCGGAACTTGGTCGCGATCGTGCCGGCGACGGCGGTGGGCAGGTCGGCGTCGTCGAAAACGATGCACGGGGCGTTGCCGCCGAGCTCGAGCGAGAGCTTCTTGAGCGTGCCCGCGCTCTGCGCGGCGAGCATCTTGCCGACACGCGTGCTGCCCGTGAACGACACCTTGCGCACCTTGGGGTTCTCGGTGAGCTCCTTGCCGACATCGGTGAGGTGCTCGTGCGTCGAAACAATGTTCACGACGCCGTCCGGCACGCCCGCGCGCCGGATCAGCTCCGCGATCGCAAAGTTCGTGTAAGGGGTTTCGGCAGGCACCTTGACGACGCACGTGCACCCGGTCGCGATGACGGGCGCGAGCTTGCGCGCGGGCATGCCCGCGGGGAAGTTCCATGGCACGAGCAGCGCGCACACGCCAATCGGCTGCTTGATCACAATGTTGCGCTGCCCCGCGATCGCGCTCGGCACGACGTCGCCGTACGTCCGCACCGCCTCGCCCGCGAACCACTGCACGTAGCTCGCCGCGTACAGCGCCTCGCCGTACGCGTCGCTCCACGCCTTGCCGTTCTCCCACACAATCAGGCGCGCAATGTCCTCGGCGTTGTCCATGAACTCCTTGTGCAGCCGCAGCAGCATCTTCTGCCGGTCGCCTGGCGTCGTGTGCCGAAAGCTCTTGAACGCCTTCGCGGCGACGTCAACTGCACGGCTCACGTCGTCCTTGTCCATGTCCGGCGCCGTGCCGAGCACTTTGCCCGTCGCCGGGTCCGTCACCTCGAACGTCTTCCCGGACGCCGCGTCGACCCACTTGCCGTCGACCCACGCCTTCTGAATGAAGAGGGAGGGGTCGTTGAGGCCGAGCTGGGGTCAGCGGAGTCCAATCACTGAGGAGAGAGGGCGTCAAGCGTCATTGGCGAGTCCGTGTCACCGTAGAGCAACTCAGGCAATGTCACTAGCGCTTGTCGCGCCGTGAGACGCCGACCGCGCAGGCTGTTGTACAGAGCGACTATGCCGCGGCCTCGGCTCTCTCCATGAACGCCGACGTTGCTGCGCAGCCGTAGGGGCCAGACTCTGCCGTCCGAGATACCAGAGGCGCCGACAAGCCTCGGATCCAAGTGTCCCAGATCTCACAGCTTGACCGCGCCGGACATTTCCAGACGCTGGCTATCTGGGCTGCTCGGCCGGGCCTGGTGCCCACCTCGCACAACCCGTCCACACCTCACGAGATGGCCCTCCCCTCCACTCTCGCACGCATGATTCCCCCCTCCACATAGATCAAGTACTCACAGGGTTCTCAGCGCTCGTCTTCGGCTGGTGGCTGACGCTCCTGGCGTGCTGGGGAGCAGCGATCCGGGGAGCGGGCACGAAGGGCGCGGCGGTGCGCAGCTCGCGGACGGTCGTAGCGACTGCCGCGCGGCCGGCGGCGGTGCGCGCAGTCGCAGTCATCGAGGGGCGCGCGAGTCTTCGAGCGGAGGTGCGAAGCATGCTCATGTTCTGGTCGTCGAGCTAGCTAGCTGATGGGCGGTGAAATGACAAAGCTGAGAACGACATCGGTGGGGACGGTGGGAGATTGTTGGCGTCATACGGGCCGGAATGCGGAGTCTCCACACGGCCGAGTAGCCGGCTGGCGCCGTCTGGCGATTTGACCTTGGGCGCTGCGATCTGACTTTTCTCTGTTCGAATCTGACTTTCTGAGGGCTAAGCCCCCCGCCGCCCTCGAGCCCCGAGGCTGATGATTGGAGCCAAGAGGGGTGCAGACCAGGACCTCACACCTGCTTGCGCCCCCGTCCGAGACGGCATGGCGGATTTGGCGAGCATGGCGATCGCCGTAGAGTGGAGGCAGCATGGCAGCAGTTATCCGGGGTCTAATCGCGGGTCCAACTCATGGCGCCTGACTTTCTGATTAACCCCATCTCTGGCAGCCGTTTGTCATTATCTGCTAGATCAACACTGACAAACGGCAAACTGATGGGAGAGCTAGGTGATCGCTGGTGTTTCCGACGTCCTGGACAAGCCGACTGTGTGCGTTGGGCTTGTCGCAGTTGCTTGTCCGTGACCGCAGCCCTCAGACGTCCGTGACCGCAGCCTCCGATCACCTAGCCCAACAATGCCCACAGGCAATCCCTCGTTTGAACCTCCTTACCACCGGACAATGGGACCCAGTGCCTCCCTGCGCATGCTATAGCCTACATTAACGCGACATACAAAACCCGGAGCGAGAATCTACTTGGCGTACTGCTGGGTCCAGAGCTTGGCCTCGGCAATGGCAGCATTCTGGTCCTCCTTCCACGCCTGCGCGACATCGTTCGCAAGCGGGTCGTCGGGGTTGGGCGCGCCCAGCAGCGCCTGGATCGACAGGAGCACGGTCCGGATCTGGAGTGCAGGCGACCACTTGTCCTTCAGGATGTCGAGACAGATACGGCCGAGCTTGTCTGAGAGTTAGTCAGAGCGAAAGCCTTGCAGACTCACCAATGTTGGGGTGGTAGATCTTGGTCAGGAAGCGGACCTTGGGAGGGTTCATCGGGTACTCCTCCGGCAGGAACAGCTCGAGCTTGAAGATGCCGCCTGGACGTTAGATTTGTCTCTGCCACCACTCAGCTCACCCTCATACGGGGACGACTCCGGGCCAGCAATGGTGACATCAAAGTAGCGCAGGTTGTCGTCGTGGGGAGCGGCAGTAATTCCAGGAGGCGAGTCAGCCATGAGGCGCTCGGTTTCCTGCGTGACCAAGGCAATGTCGAGTGACAGCGAACCGGCGTTGAATAGGCGGGGGCACGAAGGATCAAACACGTCGCGGATCCACAGCGGCAGGGTCAGCAGTTAGAAGGGTTAAGCAAGTCGCAAGTCGCATTGTCCGCGGCGAGGCGCAAGTGTGTTCGAGATCGAAGCGCGGAGGAAGTGGTTGCCGCAAGGTCGAGGGAGGAGCATGGTCTCAGCGTCGCGCCTGCGGGCCTAGGCATCGGTTGCTGCTCACCTTGAGGATACGCTTCGGAAGTCCCGACATGGTGTGCGGTGTTGGCAGAGGTGGATCTAGAGTTCTATGCGATGAGAGACCAGAGGTGGAGACAACGCCAGACGATGTCGGTGGCCACTGGACAGTGCGCTCGGTGCGGTGCGGTCACTGGGATGGTGCGACTGATTACGTATCGCAATGCGGCGGAGAAGTAGGGGCAGTCCGTGATACCGAGGTTGGAGAGTCGCGTGCAACTGGTTCCGGGGAGGACGGCGTCTGCGGACCGGCTACACGTGACATCATAGGTGTGCCTGTGCAAACACACGCAGCGTCCAAAGCGAGGCTGTCCAACCGCGCGTCGCTGCCCGATTGCGGGGCAAAGTCGAATGCATCCGCTGGCGCTTTGGCCGGCAGACGGTGGGGGAGACGCCGGGCAAGCGAGGCTAGAGGCTGAGGACCGAGGGCAGGCGGGGCAGGGTGGGTGACGTCCAGCGACCGCGATAGGACCTTGGCAGAAATGAGCGCATCGGATGGGGCCATCCAAGCAGGTCGCCTCCCAATCTCCCGGTCGCAGCTCTCCCAAAATCACTATCAGCCGCTAGTCGTCCTTTTTCCACTCGTTTCCTCCTTATCGTCTCACTCCACACCACCGCCTCCGACCCAGCTCCCTCCCAAGTCTGCATTCCTAGCCGACTTGCCACCCGAAAGTGCTGCACCCAGGCAACCTCTGCGCCCGACTCACTCCTCGCACCGGCACAGCTCACGAGAGCGCTAGACAATTGGGTCAACATGGTTGTGACGCCCGACCACCGTCCTATCGACGCCACCACCCCCCTCTCCCCCCTGCTCCTCGCCACCGCCTCGCCTGCGCTGCATGCTACGAACAGTTCGGCCAGCTTGACTGGAAAGGTCTCTGCCCCAGTCGCTCCGGTCCTCCGCAAGCACAGCACCGGCTCGTTCTCCAAGCTCTCCGAGTTCCAGCTGGACGGCCCGGCTATCGGCAGCTCGGGTGCCTCGCAGGAGGACATCAATAATTCCCTCGGCCTCCCTCATGTCAATCTCAGCATCGACGCGAGGTGAGTAACGGGCACGAGACCAGTGCTAACCCCAGCGAATGGCGCCACCCGGTGTTCAAGACAAAGGTCCTTTCGACTCTGCGCCGTCTCCGCGTCCCCATGTGGACGCACCCCAAGCTGACGCCCTCTAACATCCATCTGCAGAAGGTGTCTGGAGCTCTCACGAACGCGGTCTTCTTCGTCACCTTCAACCCGCGTCATGAGCCGACCTCGCCTTCCATGTCCCCCCTCCTGACGCCGACTATGCCGGCCCATGACCCCGACCACCCGCCTATCATTACCGAGGCCGACTACCCTCAGACCCTGCTTCTGCGAATCTACGGCCCTTCTTCTGACCAGCTGATTTCCCGGGACGAGGAGCTGCGGATCCTTCACACGCTTTCGACGCAGTACGGGCTCGGTCCGAAGATCTACGGCACCTTCCTGAACGGCCGTGTCGAGCAGTTCTTCCCGTCCCGCGCCCTTCACGCTGAGGAGCTGCGTGTCCCCCGACTTTCGATGGGCATCGCTCGCCGGATGCGCGAGTTACACTCTGTCGACCCGGTCAAGCTTGGCTTCGACCATGGCCGTGAGAAGCAGCCTATGATCTGGACGAGCATCTCGCAGTGGATGCCGGCAGCCGAGGAGATGGTCAGCTCCTTGACTGCGCTGGGAGGGACATGGGAGATGCTGGGCGAGCAAATCGCCTTCCACCGCTTCCGTGACGAGCTGGAGCAGTACCGCCGCTGGGTGACTACCAAGACCAACAGCGACAAGGAGGTTGTCTTCAGCCACAACGACACGCAGTACGGCAACTTGCTGCTCCTCGACGCTGAGCCTCCCAAGGGTGTGCCCGACCACCACCGTCTCATCGTCGTCGACTTCGAGTACGCCTCGCCCAACTGCCGTGGCTACGACATCGCGAACCACTTCCACGAGTGGCGCGCCAACTACCACCACCCTACCCTCTCGCACTCTCTCATGCCCCACGGTGCCTACCCTTCCCCGGAGGAGCGAGAGCGCTTCTACAGGGCGTACCTGTCCGTGGAGATGAGCCAGGGAGAGGAGCTCCTGCGGGACCTCGCCGATGTCGACGCCGCCAAGGTTGCGCAGCTCGAGCAGGAGACGCTCAGGTGGTCGCCGGCGTCGTCTGCGTTCTGGGCACTCTGGGGCCTCATCTCGGCCGAGGAGCAGGTCAGCGGCATCGCCAGCGAGCTGCAGACCGGCCAGCCCTACACCCCAGACTGGGACTACCTCTCCTATGCCGTCGAGCGCTTCCAGATGTTCCGTGATGACGCCCGCGGACTGGGAGCGATCGCTTAATCGTGAACTACACACGAAAACACAAAATACAAACTCATATCATCTAGTATCCGGCACACTGTCTAAAGTTGTTTATCATGCTCAGCCGTTCACCACGGCCCGGATACCGGTCAGCCCGACCTTACCGTTCACCACAGTATATTTGACTGCGGGCAGGACGAGGCCAGACCTTGTCGTGACTGTATGTACTTTTTATAGGTCTATTGGGATGCCACTTCAACATGTCATGTATCTGCTTCCGTCGCCACCGCCACCGATCGAGGTCTTGCGTCAGTTCAGATCGAAGTTCGATCTCGCCACCAGACAACACACCATGACCAGTCATGCCCACGGCGCATAGCGACGTCTACAGCATTATCATCGAAGTTCACCCCGACAACGAGAACCCCGAACAACCAGGTCAAGATTGGAGACTAGGCGACATCTCAGTCGACTGGGTCGACCTCATCCGAGAGAAGAGTTCCGACCGCGCCTGGCAGGAGGAAGACCATCAGCCAAAGGAACGCGTTGAGAAGCACCCCACAGTTCCAGGAGCCATGACTAAAGTCACCTCCAAGCCCTCGCCGCGCCATCGCAAGAAGACGCGCCCGGAGTCCGCCGACGACCTCTCCCTGCAGCCACTGCTGGCTCACATCGCCGGGCCGAACCCATTCGAGGCGTCGTCATCTTCCGGCGTCACCCATGTCGGCAACGGCGTCGTCCACCTCTTCAAACATGCTCCGCCGGCTAGCTTGATTGCGCGACTGGACGGCCAGAATGGCGAGGCAAGCTCTGGGCCTCCGGACCCAGAGGGCTGGGCGGACGAGAACGCCGAAGGCGGCGATGGCAGCCTGATCGCTATCCTTGCAGTGCCTGCGTGGATGCGGCCAGCCGATCTCATCGAGTTTCTCGGAGGATGGGCAGGGTGTTTGGAAGGAGTAAGAATGATCAGGTGGGTTACTGATACAGGATCTTGCTAACCATCAGAGAAGCTACAACCCCGAACCGATCCATCGTGCTGCTCAAGTTCAGAGACCCTCTGCAGGCCTCCGACTTCATGGTGATCTTTGCGGGCAAAGCCTTCTCCACTCTTGAGCCGCGGGAGACCTGTCACCCCATCCGAGTGCATCACCTCGTTCTTCACCGTCTAGACGCAACCGACGTTTCCGTGCCCGCGTTCCCGCCAAGCGTGTACGAGAGCCGCGCCAAAGCACTCCCGCGACAGCTGAAGGGAGTGCCAAAGTCAAATGAGCTTCCGTCGTGCCCCGTGTGCTTGGAACGTCTGGATTCTACCGTCACCGGTTTGGTGACTCTTCCATGCGCCCACACGTTCGACTGCGATTGCCTGCGGAAATGGGGAGACTCGAGGTGCCCCGTGTGTCGCGTTTCTCACCTTCTTCTCAGCTCTGCCCAGGGCATGGAGCAGAGCGAGCGCGACCGGATCACCCGTGCTACGCAATGCGGGATGTGCGACTCGGCCGAGCACAACTGGATGTGCGTCGTCTGCGGATCCGTGGGCTGCGGACGGTACTCGAAGGGTCACGCCCGTCGGCACTGGAAGGAGACGGGCCATGTTCTGGCCATGGAGCTCGAGACGCAGCGTGTCTGGGACTACGAGGGCGACAACTACGTTCACCGGTTGATTCAATCGCGCGCCGATGGCAAGCTAGTTGAGCTTCCCAGCGCTTCCAGTCTCACCGCCATGCCCTCGCGTCCTCTGCCGCTAAACCGACCACTGGACGATAGTGACCCCTCGTCGCGCTCCACAACGCCAGTGATGTCCACGCCACCTCGACCTCACGGGACTCCAGGGACCCCAGGCACTCATCAGCACACGGACAGCACTGGCCATGCCGGCCCCAGCTCCAACGACGTGGAGAAGATCTCCACGATCGAGTCGATCACATTAGAGTACTCGTACCTGCTGTCGTCTCAGCTGGAAGCGATGCGGCAACACTACGAGGCGCAGATGGCCGAGCAAGCGTCCCAGATCGAAGAGCTACGGGCCGAAGCATCGCGAGCCAAGGAGGTTCACGATCAGGTGTCGGCGGCGGAGAAGCAGCGACTGGAGGCCGAGCAAGCTTGCGAGAGGGCTGAGCGCAAGGCGGAGAAGGCTCTCGAGATCAGCAGGGCATTGCAGCAGAATCTCGGCAGCGAGAGAGCGATGAGTCAAGGCCTCAGCAACAAGATCACAAAGCTGACCACGGATCTGGAGAACGTCCGTGCTCAGCGCGATGCGAAGAGCAAGGAGGTGGATGACCTGAATGACACGGTCCGAGACCTCATGTTCACGCTCGAAGCGGGCATGAAGCTGCAGGCGGAGGGAGAGGAGGGGGGTGATCTTGTCGTGAAAGGCGGCAAGGGCAAGAAGAAGAAGAAGTAGTCATAGACGACCGACTTTCATGCATGTGTTGTAGCATCTGTACCCCCCACCAGCCTATGCACTGGCTGTGCCACGCCTCGCGTGCTCGTAATGTAAGGCGTCGGAGCGGGATCAATTGAGCTCCGCCGAGCCGAGGTGGTGTTGTCATTTCGATCTCGTCGATCTCTCAAGTCGCCCTCCCCGACCCAAAAACCCCAGCAGCCATGTCTGTCTCTCGCACCGCTGTCCGACGCTTCGCCACCTCGGCTCGCCTGCGCAACACCCAGGGCCAAGTCTACACCCCCAAGTCTGAGCCCCAGCCCGTCCCCGCCGCGCAGCAGCAGCCCTACACCCCGCCCCAGCCGGCTTACACCCCGCCTCCCCAGCCTCAGCAGGTCGGAACCGCCGGCAACGTTCCCGTCGAGAAGCCCGTTGGTGGTCTTCGGTAAGTCACCATGCGCTAGGTTAAGCGAAGCGGTATACGAAATTCCGACGGAGCCGACTGCTTCGTTGCGCCGCGGGCGGCCGTTTTCTCTTGTCAAACGATGACGACATGGACATGCTGACGCTCGCCTTTTCCTCGCACATCGCATATTGATTGGTTTCGTTCTACAGTGGCGGGTAAGTCTACTGTGCTTGTTTTGCGACGGAAGGCTGACGTGCAGCATTGTTGGATTCGTGAGTCGCAGCGGTGGTGCTCGGTCGGCGGATATCAACCGGCGTTGTGGCCGTCCATACCCGACACAAGCCTATCACACTTGTGCGTGGATTGGTGACTGACCATGCAGCTTCTCGGCTTCTCGGCTGCCACCGGCCTCGGCATCTACTACCTGCAGCAGGACACCAAGGAGGCGCAGGGCCTGCTGACCTCGTCTGTCGAGGAGCTCACCCGCGACACCCAGCGCATCACCACTCACCTTGACCGCCTCCAGACCACCGAGAAGGACCTCGCCGCGCTTCGCAAGGAGGCCGCCACCAAGGACGACCTCATCAAGCTTCGTGCGGAGCTTAAGAAGGCTTGCGTGAGTACGCTCGGGACAGTCGAGGCAGGATCGTGGAGTGTTGAACTGGAGAGTTCGATGCCCAGTTGGTCGACCAGAGATGAGACTGGTAAAAACGATACAGACCCATCTTGGTGCCCGCAAACATCCGTGATTTGACTCAGACGCTGACGTCAGGACTCCCTCCACCTGGAGAACCTCGACCTGCGCGCGCACGTCTGGGGTATCGAGCAGGACCTGCAGAAGGTCGCCAAGGAGGGTGAGTGCTGCTGGCGATAGCGGTCCTGTGCACAGAAGGAATGTGACAGCTGGAGGAGCGATGTGTGCGGTGTGACTGGAGGGAGAAGCAACTCTGAAATGACTTGCGTACATGGGTCGTCTGAGCTTGGCTGAATTGGCGGTGCTCGGAGGTGACTTGCCGTCCAATCGTGCCGCGCAGCCGCCCACGCAGCCACGGTCACGGAGATGGATTTCCGAGCGTGTTTCCGAACGTGATTCCATTCCAGGCGATCCAGGCTCGCGGTCGATTCGGCAGTCACAAAGAGGAGAGCGACGACTGCCCGTTGGCCGTTGCCAGTCACTGCCCGCCGTGCCCGCTGCCCGTGCCGTGCTCGGTTCCTGCGTTCCTTCGTCCGTCGCGTGGCGCACCCGGCGAACGTCGCGGGCTCCTAGCTGCGTGGGGATGAGACAGAGGCGGTGCCGAACGGTGCGCGCGTGCGCGCATGCGCTCGTGGCGGTCGAGGCGTCGAGGCCCGCGGCGTCGACCCGAGGGCGCAGCCTGTCGTCGCACGCTGCGTTAGCGTGACTAGTGACTTGTGCTTCGCGTTCGGGGCGCATTGTTCTTTCCGGCCCGTGACGATCATCCTCATGTCGGGTTTATGTCACCCCGCCCGTCGGTAGGCGCCGCGGGGCGCGGCCTGCGCCGGGCGACGCCCGCATGACGGCGTGGGACACATCCGATGTCCTGTCGGTGCTGGGGCTCGCGCCCAGGCTCGGGACCAGACGTCTCAGCGCGGTACCGTTCGTCTGGGCGCGGGCTCGCTGGCTGCAGCACGGCGTGCTGGGGCGGACGGATGAGGTGGACAAGGTTTCGCAAGGTTCGGGCGGCGGGAAGCCTCCTCTCGCGACCTGCCGGCGCCCCAGCCGTTTCGCCTCGCTCCACCACTTCGGGCCATCTTTTACGCTGATGACGGGCGGTGCTGACGCAACACAGAATCTATCAGGATCTAGACCAAAGCTTAGACAAACAATACGAACAGATGCATGTGTCGTGCATATTGCGGAGCGAGCCAAGGGACAGTGGGTTGGTTGGCCTGGGCAGGCGTGGATCCTGGGCCTGGAGTCTGGCGCTCGGCCACGCTTGGGCGAGTTGTGGAAGCGTCGCACTCTCCTGGAACTGGCGCTTCGGCCGTTTCATGTCTCAGACTGAATGGATCGCCGGTGCCATGTCTGGGCCAGCGTGGTGCAAGGTGCATGCTGCAGAAGCAGGACAGACTGACGCGCGCACGGGTGACGCGCGCCCAGTCCAACGTCATCATGGGACACCTGGGCGGGCGTGGCGCGGTTGGGCGGCTCGCTCGTCTCAAGCGAGGGCCTTGTCTTGACAAGATTGCGTGCAGTCGGCTCAGTCAGTCGCTCGCAGACGGGAAATTCCCGGAGTATCAGACGGCGTTCTGGTCGGGGCAAACGCTCCCCGCCGGCGCTAGCGCACAAGGCAGTGGCACTAACGCTGGTTGCTGGAGTACACCGAGGCCATGACGACCGACGAGCACTAAGCTGTGAGCCAGCAGCGCTAGTCGACCGCCTCGGTATCTCGGGTTCGGAATGTCTCGAGTCTACATCCAGGTGTGTCTGCGCGTGTCCCGTGTCGAGCCCCCGCCGGCGTGCGACTGGGTGCGTCTGGAAGAGGCAGGTGGAAATTGGAGGCTTCAGAGTTCATCCAAGACGCTGAAGCTCTGAAGCTTGTTGCGCAGAGCGGTGCTGGCTGCGTCTTCTTGCGGCCATTTCAGGACCGCCAGCACGACAAGCTCTCGTCAAGCTCTCGACAAGCTCGCGCCCATGACTAAAGTGCAATGTACCTCTGCGCGGCCCTGCGCCCTGGCGAATCTGGGCGGTCCACAGAAAAGCGCAAAAGTTACCGCGAGCACTCGAGACCCCAAGGCCGCGCCGTCTCAGCACGCGTGTGCGCGTGCGCGCGCACGCCTGCGTTTGCATGTGTGTGCGCGTGCTCTGCTGTGGCCGCGCCGGCCTCGGCGCGCGCGGTAACTGGTCGCTGGCAGTGGGCCTGCAAGGGGGCGATCTGGGCCACTGTGCAGCGAGCAGCCCGGTTGGCCCTCTGCAGAAAGTTCAAAACAGATGAAAGTGATCACGCGGACGCGGCAGACGCGCGGTACCACCCCCCCTGGCCCCTCGAGGCCCCCCGAGTCCCCTCTGGCCCCCTGAAACGCGCAGAGCTTATTTGCCTTTGCTCGTACCTTGCCAGCCAGCTGCACCTGCTGCGCCAGCTCCAGCGCACCTGCGCGGTGATCGCAGGACGACAGGGCAGGCGCTGGCTTCTTGCTTTGATGAAAGAATGCTGCTAGCGTGTGGGACCGCCTGGAGCGGTGTTCTGCGTGACATTGCTCCCCTTATGCACAGGCATTCCTCACCAGCGTCGCAGCGCCGGGCTAGGAATAGGCCAGTCGTCTGCGCCCTCGGCCCACGCAGACACCATCGCCGTCGCCGCTGCGACCCCATTTCGTGAATAGCACAGTCATAAACATGACTTGATCAACAGCTGACCCAGGATGCTGCGCGCGGACGCCACACTGCGCCAGGCGTAGTGCTCGCAGTCGGTGTGGTCAGTCCAGACCGCGCTGCTTAACAGAGCACGCGCGCACGCAGAGGGCCAGACACCGGTACACGCCAGGGCGCAGGGAACGCCTCCGGCACACCGGCACCTGTGCGGGGTGCAGCCAGGGGAAGGCGCTGCGTGCCCTGCTTGCCCTCGGGTCGGTGCTGGTGGAGGATCAGACTTGGCCCAATGGATGAAACGCGCCGTTTCGGTGGACCCTCTGCTTCCCCTGGGCCACTGCGGTCGAGGACGATCCTCCGCGTACTCGCATTATGGTTTTTGCTTCTGCTGCAGGCGCAACGCTCCATCCCTTGACTCAGGGCCACGACCACGGCCGTCCCCTGCGTGTCCTGCGTTCGTGCTTTCTGTACATTCTATCTATCGCGAGCGTACGAGCGCATCAGCGCACACCCACTGCACGTACCTCACTCCGCCAGCCGCCAGCGACGTAGCGAGACTTACCTCACTCCGACGTGAGCTCAACCAAGGCCGCGGCAGCCTGCCGTCCCACTCCGCACCGCTCCGCGACCTCCAGACACCCTTCTCGTATTGTCTTCTCTCACCTCCGTCTTCCTCTTCGCACACTCCTCCTCACGCCCTCTCCCACCTCGAAACGTCTCGCCCCCTCGACCCGGCCCTCCGGACAGCACTCCCAGGCCTGACCCCGACCTGTGGAGCTTGCTCGAGCTAGCTTGCCGACTCCGGGATTACGACTCGGATACGAAACGCCCGTCGCAACCTACAGCCTGGCGCTGGGACCGCTGCATCAGACGACGATCCACGATCTCGCACGAACAACATAACGAGCCCAACACTCGGGTGTGCACAGTTAGCGACATTATATGACTGCACTGGCGGGGCGAGCATCAGCCTAGCCTCTGTCCGTTCATCTCTGTCACCAGTTGAATCGCCCGACCCCCTGCACCTCGCCGCCTAGTCCGAGCACACTGCGGCACGTTCATCGGGTGACAGCCTCTCGCCACCTGCAGACGACACCCGCAAGCACGCTACCCACTCCGGCGAACAGTCGAGTGTCGCTCAGACCGCCGACCCTCGATCCTCGATACGGGAGCTCATTCCAGCAAAGTGATTCAAGTGAGACGCTATCAGCGCCGCCACCGCACAGATCGCCCGTGCAATTCAGTCTGTTGTCCGGACTTGTCGCTTTCGGCGCATCGTCATTGTTGATTGTCGCTCCGTGCGCCATCGTTGCCCGACCCGGTCAAGCAGCCCAAGCCCGCTGACCCCCGCCCTGAGCATCGAATCCTCTGCAACACTGCGAACCCCGGTCTCTCACCCGGTGTACGGTATACCGTCAGCGGCGAGCATCCCGGACGCCGCACGCCGCATGCCTGGGCGAGCGCACATTCCCTGCTGAATAGATCGGAATCGATAACGCGATAACTCCATTCAGTCAATCTCACCCAAGACTAGGGTCTATTCCAGCGCCTTAATCGCTAGCTTCACGCGCAGGACGCCAGACGCGCCTCTCCTCTCCCAGACTTACGCTTTTCAGTGCTTTCGGCAGCATAGCGAACACCTGCGCACTTGGCCGAAAGAAGGTCCCCCTGCACCCCGGCACCCCCGGCATCAAGCACTCGAGCCACGATCGGTCGGTCACGAGGGTGCGAGCACCTGTTCGCTTTTCATCATGTCATCTTCTCTGAGCTCGTCACTGAGCTCCTCCCTCTCCACCGGAGCACTCAGTGCCCATCCGTTCCTCAACATGGGCGCCTCCCCAAGCAGGTTGCAGCAGCAGCAACAACAACAGTCCCATCAGCAGGTCCCTCCACCTCTCCCTCTTCCGGATTCGCATCATCACACCTCCAGTTCCGGACCCAATGGCGATCTCGGCCTCAAAATCCCTCAGCACCCGGAATCCCTGTCCTCCCCCTTGCGAACTCCGACGCAAGCATCCATCTCGGCCTCTCAGCACGCCCAGCACCGACAACAGCAGCAGCACCTGCCTTCCTCGTCTTCGCATGGGCAGCTGAGTGTCCCGCCCCCGCCCGCCAAGCTGCGGCGGCAGCATTCTGACGTCAGGCGTCCAGCGATGCCGACGCGAGCGTCCTCGGACGAGTCCCAGCGCAGGCAGCAGGTCGCTTTCCCGCCAGCCCCGCCAACTGGAGAGCCCTCTGCTCCGCTTTCAGCTGGGCCTCATTCATCACGCGGTGTCAAGTTCCCGGACAGCCTGCCCCTTCCTCTCCCGCGCAAGGCTTCCACACGGAACGCGAACGCGGCGCACTCCCGAAGCATGAGCGTTCCAGACCTCGAAGACCCCGCAGGGCAGCAGCCTCGACGCTTCGGCATCGTTAGGAAACTCAGCCTGAAGCGCTTCGCTGATCGGACTACATCGACGCCTGGACCGGCCCCTCCAACGGGCAGCACGTCCAACGGGCAGGGCAATGTCGCTGCGTCCATGATCCCCCGATCACTGAGCAGGAAGGGCAGCATGTCCAGGCTCGGTTCCTCCAGGGGCGCGCAGTCTTCGAAGCGATCCGCAGCAGCAGTAGAAGGCCCCTCGACGTCATCGACACAGCCTCTCCCAGCACCTCCTGCCCATCCGACGGCCACCACCGGAGCCTCGCCCGCGCACCCGTCAAGACAGCCAACACGCTCGGCGTCGCACATGGCGAATCTAGGCAAGATTGCTGTTCCTTCCCCTGTGATGGAGAGCTCGGAGTCGATGGAGACCCCTAGGACACCCCCGGCCCAGTCCCTGTCTCCGGAATCTGCTGCGAGGCGAGCCAGGGCCACCCGCGATTCGAGTCTGTCACCCCGCAAGTCATCATTCCGCGGGGTCCGCGCGGCTTCATCGCCGTATTCCAGACAAGCCCATCGCCCCTCGGCCCCCTCGTCGACCGTGTCATCGTCGTCGAAATCTTCGACCAGTCCGGCCCAGCGCGCTGCTCGCGAGTGGCGCGCCAAGCTCGTCAACCTGAGTTCGGCATCACCCGAGCACACAGACGAGGAGGTTGCCGCCACAGGGTTCGGCGGTCCTCGCCCCCCTCCTCGTCCCAAAACGGCAGCCGCCGGCCACAGCAACCCCTCGACGCCGCTTTCCGAGGTTCCTCCTTTGAGGCCCCGCCACCGCCGCCGGAGCTTAGACAGCCTGGTTTCCGTGTCGACAAAATCCGGGAGACACCCGAACGTCAGCCCGGCTTGCTCCGCGTTTGGCGACGCTTTCGACGAGCAGCGCCTCTCGATCTGGTCTGCCGACTTTGACGCCCTGTCCCTGCAGGCCGCATCGGTGTCCTCCAGCACTGTCTCCAGGGTCTCGCGTGGCACGAACAAGTCGATGAAGTCGAACAAGTCCAAGGCGTCCACGAACCTGACGATGGTGCCCGAGGTCCCCAAGATCCCGGATCACATGCGCTCGCAGCTGTCTTCTATTTCGGGAGTGGAGCCGCTCGTCCCGACGTCTGCGATCGGACCGGGTGCGAAGACTGACACAGCCTCTGCGCTTTCCAAGTCTTCGCGCGGACACAACCGCTCTGCGACTGAGGGCCAGTCGTCTGTTGTCACTGCCACCATGGTGACAGCAGCGACGTCGACATCGACGTCGACTGAGCAGTTCTCGACGCCGGAGTGGCAGCCTAGTGAACGCTTCGTCGCTGTGCGCAGCTCTGCCCCCAACATGTCGCCCGTTGAGGACGACGAGGAGGTGGAGCCGAAGACGCTCAGGGGGCTGGGCCTGAAGATGGATCTGACATCACTGAAGGCCAAGCCTCTGCCTCCTCCGCCGGCTACGCCGCAGTCGACTACCCCGCCACCGTCCCTCTCGCCCGACAACGGCGCTCAGACGAACGAGTCGCCCTACCCGAGCCTCTCGACGCGGCGGACCTCGACGCCTGACCACACCGAGTACCTCGTGACGCCGACGTGCGCGACGGTGGACGAAAAGCTCCTCGCGCGTGCCGGTCCCGTCGTGGTGTCGGACAGCGAGGGCGAGTCGGCCGCTCCTGAGCGCAAGCTGGGGCAGCGCCCCATGGGACCGCGGAAGAACTACAACGGGCACATCCGCGACGCTTCCGACGTCAAGATGGCTATCGCGCTCGCACAGCAGTCGCACAAGCTGACCCGCTCCTCCTCCTCGGACAGCAAGACGAAGGTGCACGTCGGTGGGCCGCGCGAACCGAGCAAGCCTTCGCCGAGCGTGTCCCGCTCGACGTCGCAGACGCTCGTCAGCGCGATCCCCCGCACGACGTCGAAGCCAGCCGCGCTCGACCCGGGACCGGAGCTGCTCAAGTCGTACGACCTGACGCCGGGTCTCGAGGACGGCGGCCGCCGCCCGCGCAAGAAGGGCATGCCCATGCAGGACCTGCGCAAGTGGCTGGAGACGAGTCGCTGAGCCCAGCCCGGCGCTTTTGACGAGCGCTCGCCATGCCTTTGAGTAGCGTCGGCGCGAAAATGCTGGCCGTTTTCACGCAACACAACGCTACGCCATGTCAAGCTACGCCACGCCAACGCATACTTCTATGTTAACCCCTTTCTTTGTATTGATTAGACAGCTAGACGGCGGTGTATGAATACGCATGTGAGCAGAATGCTGGGTGCGCACTCACAACGACTAGTGCTCACAACGACTAGTGAGCGAGGGAGCAGCCGGGACTCAGACCCGACACAAATCGCAAACGCTAGCGGCGGGGATGCGAGCTGGCACACGAAACGCTCCGGCGGCCTCCTCGCGGCCTCCCGGCCTCCTGGCTGCTGCATCCGCCTCGCGTAAGGCCGTAAGGCGGCATGCGGCACGCGGCAGGCAATTCAGCGCTCAACTCCGAGTATGCGTCCGCCGCCGGAGCCGAGGTGCTGAACACCGCTCGCATCCGCGACGATGGCGTGGGCAGAGTCGTCGTCGCCGTCTGCGTTCGACACACGCGGTCGCGAGATCGCGAGGGTGCACGCGCGAGGCGCCAAGGCGCCGGGCGTCGCGGCGGGGCGCAGAGGCGCGGGGGAGCCACCCGGCGCCGCAGCAGAAGCGATCAGCCCTCCGCCTCATCCTCCAATCGCGGCTTGGTGTGCGGGTCGGGTCCTCCCAGATTCCTGTCTTCCCTGCGGGCCCTACTGGCCCTCGTTCTCGCCTTGTTTGTGTTTGTTTGTGTTTGAGCAAGGAAGCACCCTAAGGAGGAATGGGGACCGGCAAGGCGACAGGGCCGCGCAGGACCTACAGAAGGGCCGGAAGCGACCGCGCAGCCGTGCCAGATCGCTGCCGCCCTGCGCCCTGCGACAGAATGGGATGCGGCGCACTGTGCGCCTCTCGGCAGGGATATATTCGATTGCGCGTGCGCGCGTGAAGCGCGTAAAGCGCGTGAAGCAGAAGAAGGATCAAGAAGGTGCAGAGCAGAGGGGAGAGAAGGGGAGGGATAGGCACCGGCCGGGCCGGTGGACCCTGATGCCGAGGGGCGCGACGCGTTGTGCTTGCTGCTCTCTTTTCGCGTCGCTGTGCGCTGTTGCTTCCCTCGTGCCCTCCCGTGCATTTCCGGCCTGGGACCCGGCCCTGCGGCAGCGGAAAGGAGGATGCGGAGCAACGTCCTGTTCCGCTATGCTTGACAAGCATAATCCGCCTGGCCGCCTGGCCGCCTGGAATCGCATACTCGCTGCTAGCTACGCCAAGATCGACCTGTTTGAGCGACCAGGCTGCGGAGGCGCGACAGATACGCATTCCGGACATCCGATCATTTGTACCCAGCTGTGCATGGCGCATTGCGCAGGCCTTGGCCAGAATTCAGTAGTACGCGTACGCAAGCATAACCATGTTTAGTGCCAGCGCCAAGATTGGCGGCCACCCGGGGGGATGTTTCAATTCTGTCGCGCTCCCGAGGGCCGAGGATCTGGCGCGACGCTTGGCTTGGCACGTGAGTGCGACGTGCGTGCGTGCTTTTGCGGACTTGCTCACGACGAGGGGAGGAAAGCCCATAGGCCACAGGATGGGCTGCTGGGCACGCTCACGCTGGGTCTCTCGCCAGCGTATCAGCGTAGCAGCGTGCATGCCGGAGCGTCGGGATTCCGACACTCCGGAATGTCGACGCTGGCCGGTGCTGGCCGCCGTACGCCGTTCGCTGGTCGCGATTGCGAGCTGGCTGCGGATCCGATACGGCCGGCCGGTGCCTCCCCCTCGCGTGCAGTTACAGGTCACTCCGTCAGCGAACCAGCGCACCAGCGTCGCACGCCCGCCGGATCGAGCCGGAATCGCAAGCTTAACGCGAGCCGGGGTGTGAGCACGCACCGAAATACGTATGCTGCGCGCTGCCATTGGCCCCGTCTGGGGTGCCAGTATACATAATTAGAAGAGGCTCAGAGCCTATCGTCCGAATCCTGGGATGACCCCCGCCGGCGAGGACTAATAGGGCGGCGGCGTCCCTGGGCTCACGCTATCCTGGCCGCCATGAGTCATAGCCCGCCTGCGCTTTTCTCACCACGGAGTTGGTTCCCAGCTCCATGGATCGAAATAGACATTGCATCACTGCTGTCACCCAGACGCTCCGAATGCACAGTTTTCTTCATCGCCTCAACGCAGCAGCAGCCACATGCACAAGAGCGCATGCCAAGCAGCAACAGGAATGAATGCGAGATCGGCACGTAACGCTGTGGCGGGTCGCAATACAGGAACCGAGTTAATCTCGGTCATGGCAGAGCGAGGCACTGTGGACGCCCGCCGTTAACCGCCCGCCGCCCGGCCCACCGGCCTCGGGCGTCGGGTGGCTCGGCTGACCCGGAGTAAACACCTCTCGCTGACATCGTTGTGGTCTGCCATCTACCACGCGTCTGTCCCAGCCATCTTAAATGAATATCTGCGGCACATTCTCACGCCCGCCGAGTGCACACGACGTTGCGCGCAGCGAGCAGCCAGATGCAGACAGTGCGGGCACCGCAGAAGACGAGTGCCAGGGACAACTGGGCGTATCGCTTCAGGTTCGCCAGGTTCGCCAGGTTCCTCAGGTTTGTCAGGATCGGGCAGGCGTTCTTGGGAACTGGGAACTCGAGTGGAGTGTGCCGAGCCGAGCCGATGATGACTACGATGGCCGGCGCATCAATGCCAGCGAGGAGTGGGTGCTTCTATTCCTGTGTGGGACGTGGGTTGCCGCACCGCCCTCTTGTCACCGTCGCACGACGCCGAACGCCGTGCGTAAAGCCTGCGGCCGAGGGCCGAGCGGCGCCACGAGCAGTGTGAGCGAGCAGCCGCCCGACTCCTGAGCCGCCGGAACGTCCTGAGGAGCCTGACAGGCAGCGAGCAAAGGTGAGGATCGTGAGCAAGGACGCAAAGAGCCGGCCGTTTGGCCGTTGGTGTTACTGGAAATTCTGGTTCCGTCATTGAGGAGACCACTAGCGTCGTTTGCACAAGCACAGCCTTGGCCATTATCAACGGAGCAGCCCTGAGACATGGTTCCTGGCTGGCTGATTTGTTCCTGGCTGCAGGACGGAGAGGCGGCCCCGGCAGCCAATGGGCAACCGCTGCTGCCCGCCGCGCGGTGCGCGGTGCGTCCGGTGCACGATTGAGTGACTGGGTGGCCCTGCGCTCGCCACCCCCTGCGCCCTGCGCCGTGCTGTTGGATACTCGTGCCAGGCCCAAGGCCCCAGGGTCATCTGACGAGAACCACCCCCTGAGCATGAGCAGCCGACCGTTATAGACATGCAGAGCAGACGCTGGACGCTCCGACGTAAGCAGCTCAAGTGACGCAGACACACGACTTTAGGGATCCCCAGGGCAACCACACCGCCAGGGCACCGCTCCTTTGCTCGTCTTGCCGCTGCACCCAACGCCGGGTGCCCGCTGGGCCTCACCCAGCCGGGCGCCCAGCCCGCCAGCCCATCGCATCCAGGTCCACAAGTCCACTGGACGGACCTCTGCTCGCCGTGCAATCGCACACCGATATCTAAGCCCCAGCCATTCCTGCAATCGTTTCTTCTTTCCCTCACCTCTTCACCCCCCTACCCCGGCGCATTCTTCTTGCTCGACACTTTCGACTTGCCTGCTGAACGTCGTCGAAGCGAGCAGTTCCCCCCCGCGTAAGTCGGCACTCCGCACCGCTTCCCCCTCGCGCCCTCGCGCCCTCGGCGATCCACCACCCCGCCCCGCCCCGCCCAGACCAGACCGCAGCCCGCAGGCGCACACAGCAGCACACTGCGGACAGAGATTCGCACTGCGCCACTTGTCGCCGTCGATCTCAGCTCGGACGTACGCGCGACACAGACCGTAGCCCAGTGACGCACACTGCCTTGCGCACTGGCTGTCTCGACGGGCTTCCTCTCGTGCCGTGCGACATCACTCAAGCACCGCCAGATCTCCTCCTCTCAACAGAGGGCGACCGCTATAAACCCCACCCCTTTGCACCTCCCCTCCTCTTTCTTGCAACCTCATGTGCTAACCAATCTCAGCCTTCATCTCTCCTCCCCGCTACCCCGCGTTATTCTTTCAGCCTACCTTACTTCAGCGACGTAGTCGACCTCGGTACCTACTCGCTTAACTCTTACGACTGTAACGTCCGTCAGCAGCAACGATGTACGCCACCGCTCTCCAGACCCTCTGGACGGTCGTCCCGCTGCTTGCGGCCGCCGCCAATGCCGCCACCCCGCTCACCTTCGAGCCTGCCGGCGATGCAGGAATCAGTGCCCAGATGGTGAGTAGCCAGCGTTCTTGGCACCCCAGCCTCCGCACACCCCGTGTCCATTTCGAAAACGCCACGGCCTCTCGGCCTGTAACCCTCCCTCATGCCAAGACACAGCCACTAACCGTTACCACAGATGTTCCTCGGTACCAAGAACAAGGTCTACATCCTGGACAAGTCGGAGAACAACCCCACCACGATCGATGGCAAGTACGGAACGCACCCCGCGTGGGCCGTCGAGTATGACATCAAGACCCAGCAAGGTGAGTAGTAGCCGTTGCCCTGTTCGCATCAACACCTTCACGTGCTCCTACTACGACTTGGCGGAAATGATGCCATTGAATGGAATGCGTAGTGGAGTACCGGTGGGTGGTGCCCTCGGCCTCTGAGGTCATATCCGAGCTTGTTCCTCGGGCCTTGTGACTGAACGCCGTGGGCCCATTCCACCCTCCCTACCTCCACACGCCTTGATCTAGTCGCACCACCTGCTCCCGTTTGCACGGACATGTCCGCATCTAGGAGTCGTACGCTGACCATGCAGTGCGCACCATGGACGTCTACTCGAACACTTTCTGTGCCGGTGGAGCGGTTCTTGGAAACGGAACCTGGGCGGTTTTCGGCGGTAACCAGCGTGAGTTTATTCTTTTTTTGGGCCGGCGATTACATCACCACCCATATCGATGCTGCGGAGCGATCGACGGACTAACATGACCCAGCCGTCACTACCAACGGAGTCGCGACCAACGAGCCTGCCGAGTACAAGAACACGGCCGGTGGTACCGCCATCCGTCTCCTCGACCCCTGCGACGACGAGACCTGCCAGTATGTGCAGGGCGAGCAGACCTGGGACATCGCCAAGGACACTGGCGGCTACCTTCAGATGACCGGCAAGCGATGGTACCCCACCGTCGAGACCCTCCCCGACGGAACGCTCATTGTCATCGGTGGTGACAAGAACGGTGGCTACGTGAACACTGCTGCGCAGGACAACCCCACGTACGAGTTCTTCCCTCCCAACGACGAGGGCGCCGTCAACCTGCAGTTCCTCTCCGACACTCTCCCCGTCAACCTGTACGCCCTCACCTGGCTGCTTCCCTCCGGCAAGCTCTTCATGCAGGCCGCGCGCAAGACCATCATCTACGACTACAAGACGAAGGAGGTGACCAACCTGCCGGACATGCCCTACGCCACTCGTGTCTACCCGGCCTCGGCTGCCACTGCGATGCTCCCCCTGACGCCTCGCAACAACTACAACCCCACCCTCCTCTTCTGCGGTGGTTCCGCCACTGACAAGTGGGGAGACGACGGTGGTCCCCACTACAACGTCACTGCTGTCCCCGCCGACAACACCTGTGTCCGCATCACGCCCGAGGGCACCGACAACCCGCAGTACGAGGACGACGACTACCAGATGGAGGGCCGCTCCATGGGCCAGTTCGTCATGCTCCCCGACGGCACCATGTGGCACGGCAACGGTGTCGCCATGGGCACTGCCGGCTACGGCTGGGACAAGTACTCGCTTGGCCAGTCGTTCGGCCAGGACCCCATCTACATGCCGACGATCTACAACCCCGACGCGCCTGCCGGCCAGCGCTGGAACCGCAACGGCCTCCAGCCGTCGCCGAACGAGCGCATGTACCACTCGACCGCCATCCTGCTCCCCGACTCGTCCGTCCTCATCGCGGGCTCGAACCCCAACGCCGACTTCACCAACGAGCAGTGGCGCTCGCGCACCGACCTCGAGCTCTGGTACCCCTGGTACTTCAACGAGCAGCGCCCGTCGTCGGCCGGCCTGCCCAAGACGTTCAGCTACGGTGGCGAGGGCTTCAACCTCACGCTCACTGATGTCTGGGCCGCGAGCGAGGACGTTGTTAAGACTGCCAAGGTCGTCCTGATCCGCGGTGGCTTCAACACGCACGCGATCGGCTTTGGCCAGCGCTTCCTCGAGCTGAACTCGACCTACGTCATCGACCAGTCCAAGAACAACGAGACGACGCTCTTCGTCTCGCAGCTCCCTGGCGAGATCGGCCCCATGGTGTTCCAGCCCGGGCCCGCCCTGGCGTTCGTCGTTATCAACGGCATCCCGTCGCACGGCGAGATGGTCATGGTCGGCAACGGCCAGATCGGCGAGCAGCCCACCGCTGCCAACGCGCCCCTGCCCGCCTCGACTGTGATCCCCAAGCCCGAGGCGCCCAAGCCCACCGAGGAGCAGCAGCAGAACAACGCCGCCGCGCCCGACAGCACATCGGCGTCGTCGGACCAGAAGGCGAGCGCGCCCTCCGAGACGCCCAAGAGCGGCGCGCTGCCCCTCATGTCGGGCCTGACGACTGCGCTCTTCGGCCTCCTCCTCGCGCCCCTTCTCCTCTAGGACATTATCTAACGGACTCTACGCACTCGACACCCACCACCCGCCCGCACCAAGCATCGCCATCTCATACCTCGCACGCACGTCAACGACACCGACACCACCGCCAATACAATTTGCATTTGAACATTGATCCATCCGCACTCCCCACCCCGTCACTCAGTGTAAAGGACTCTACCACGCCACGATACCTTAGATAGCAAAGTATATAGTAATATGTTAATTTCTGCACACCATGCCATGGATGCATTCAGTTCATGCGCCTATGGCTGCACTCGAAGGCGACCGAGACACGCCGCGCAGGCTGCGGTATGCTGAGCGCGCGAGTGCCTTCCTGCCCTCTGCTGCCTTGCCAGCCTAGTGTAGCCCAGCGCAGAGACATAGCTCAGCGCGACGATCGGTGTGAAAGCCCACTTGGCCGTGGCCGTGGCCGCAAATTCAAGCCATCCGTCTCCATCTGACGTCAGGCCCCGCTGGAATCGAAGCATGCGACACCGGCCCACATTCTCGGGCCACGGGTGTGCTTGTTCTGCGCTGGGGCGATCTGCGCATGAGCGTCCTTGGGTGCCGGGGTGAGGGGGCATGAGGAACGGGGGCAGAGTCAGCTGACACCCCGCGTCATGTACGGTGGCTGGTCGTCATGTGTGGTGGCTGGTCGTCGATCGCTGGAACACTCTCGGTGGGCTGGCAATCAGAAAGTGGGTGAATAGACCACCGACGCGTCCTGACGCGCAGCAGTTCTGGCGAGACAGGTGCACTGTCGATCGGGCATGCTCGCCAGCCATCGTGTATGGCCGGGACACGGCCGGCTGCAGACGGATGTCCATTCACCTTGCGAGGTGGCGCCTGTTGGCTATGGAAGGCTACGGAAGGCTACTGCAGAGAGCCCGCTTCTGCTGCATACTGTAGCTAAGGCTGGCCCGAGTTCTCCCAGATGCGTAACCGACAGATGCGTGGCCTGAACGCAGACGCAGGCGAAACACTCTGGGACACGATTCGAGGGGGGCAAAGGAAGTGTGGGGGGTAGGCGAAGCGGAGTCCACATCTGCCGCAAGACACAGGCAAAGTGCACCTCGCACCCCTCCTTCTGACTCTGACAGGGCGAGCAGCCCACCTACCCCGTCGCGGAAGACATGTTTGTGCATCGCTGATCCGTCCCTTCCCAACTCGACAGCAAAAGCTTGGTCCCCGACTTCGCCGTATGTCATCGGCGATTGCGCACCCACCACGCGCGGGTGCCTCGTTCCACGGCCGCGACTGCCTGCGTCTGCAGAGTCGCACCTCGGGCACCGAGCTGGCCGCGGCGGCCTTGCTGGGTCCGGTTCGGACAGTTGCTGCAGCTCAATGGCGAGGCTGGCCAGCAGGTTCATCAAGCGGTCGGAGCGAGCGTCTCTCCCAAGCGACAAGCGGAACGCGGCCGGGCTGCCTTTCCGGAGCAAGAATCTGTGACCTGCGTGCCCCAGCGGCGCTATGGTCAGAGCACATGCGGCGACAGCCTGCAGCATCAGAACAGCCCGGCGCCCGGGGGCTAGCGCCAGCGGCCAGCGGCGCGGTCAAGACGCGCGGCCAAGCGTGGCGGTCGAGGCATTCCCGCGGAACCGACGCGAGGCTCTGCGGCCTGTCGCTCCGCACCTCGGGCCTCGGACTGGGCTGCCGGGTGAGCTTCTTGCGGCCCAGACGGGCGGATCAACCAAGCCTAACAGAGGGCTACTACCTGACCTGGCAGCACCGGCCGCACTGGCAGCCCGGCAGCACCGGCACGAGGCCGGGGTGTGTGGGGCGAGCGAGGGCGAGTGACGCCAAAGGAGGGCCAAGGGCCAGCCCGGCGATCAGTGCATGCGGTGCGGGCATGTGGGCGTGTCGCCCCGCGTCGCAAGGGAACGGCATCGAGGGGACCCAAACTCGAAACTTTTTCTCTTCTGGTTCGGCATAGGTGCTCGCCTGCTCGCCTGCTCGCACGACACGCGGACACGGGCGGTGGAGGCTCAGGAATGCGTCGTGGGCTCGGGTGTCCCTGCAACTCAGCTGGGCACGGAGACGCACCGGCCTGCCACGGGCCAGACGCTGCCCTTACGTAACTTCGGATGCCCCAGGCTCACTCTGACGCTGACATGGTGACTGCCGATGGTGTTGCCGTTCGGAGATCCGATGCGCTGTGGGGAATACAGTAGCACGCCTGCACGCCTGCCGTGGGGAAGACGGAAGACGGAAGGCTTGGAAGGCTGGGAGGCAGTAAGGTTGGGGAGGTTCCAGCCAGATCCAGCGGGTGCGGGCGTCCCTTCCCCGCGGCACTGGGAGCGCGTACGGCACCAGGTGTCCCATGTCCCAGGCAGCTGGAGGCTCACAGGACCGGGTATTTTCCAACAGCGCGGTGGCCGTATGAGCTCTGCATGTCGTGCGGCAATTGGTGTCCGCCCCGTTCCTAACGCTCAGGTGCTTGTTCGCCTTAGGCTGTCAGCAGGACGCAAGGAGCACAGCAGGTGGGCCCATGGGCCTGGAGCAGTCAATGGCGAACAGAGGCCAGAGGCCGGAGCAGAGTTCAGCGAGTCACAGGTCCCAGCCGACCGACGAGCCAAGGTGGGGAAGTAAAGCGGGCATGCAGCGGGTGATGCGGGGTCGGGCCTGGGGAAGCAGCGCTGATAGGCCGCCGCGCCGCATCACGAGCTCGAAATTCGCTCAGCCCCAGGTGCCCAGCCAGAGATAGCCCAAACTGGGTCGCGTGGCTTTAACCCCGCTAGGGCATACATGCGGGGTTCGATTAAGGACATCCCAAAGGCTGCAGGCCTGCAGCGTTGCCTGCCTGCCTGCCTGCCTGCGGCTCGCAGCTCTCGTGCTCTGGCTCTGCTCCGCCTCGCCCAGGACCGATGCATTCTTCCTTCGCGAACGTCGCCCGCTCGTCTTTGCTCTCTTCCTCGTGCTTGCCATCCTCCATCAACGCCCGCCGTTCTCCGCGACCACCACCAGCGCCGACATCAAAAAAGACGCACTCACCTCTGCTCTTGGCCACCCGTCGACCCAGCCCCACATCCCAAAAGGCATACCAGAGGCCCCTCCCGCCCTTTTGCCATCAAGTCTTCGCGCAAGGCTCCCTCCTCCACTCGTCTTCGTCGAGTCCGGTCATCGCCCCGTACTTCGCCCCGGTTGACGCACCCACACTTCCTAGTCCCTCGACCCACCACCCCCGCTCAACCAGATCGAAAAAGGAATGGCCTCGGCGCCATTGACTGCCCCGACTCACCATGTCGATGACATCCCCTCAATATCGGCTACTTTAGCCGCCAGCGCCCATGCTTCCAACCCCGCAACCCCCTCATCAGAGGCGAACCGCTCCCCCTCGCCCCCGACGATGAACCCCGCCCAGCTTGGCGACGTCCCCACGCCCGAGGTGTCCAAGATCGAGGCTAGCGAGTTCACCGGCGTCACTTTCAAGCCTGAGTGAGTGTAATTCCGTCTGCTGAACGGCTGCAGTCCGTCGGGTGTTGTTGCCAGGCGTATGTCATGTTCCTGACATTCCGCTGGATCTGGACTCAAGCTTAGTCTCTCGCCCATGATGCTGGCTCCGTGGAGGGTGTCCGCGAGTGAAAAGCAGGCTAAGATGGCCAAATGACAACCGGCGACGGTCCGGTCACAGCTCGCTCGGGTCCTCGTGATCCGGTGACCTGCATTCCGTTCACACCCCCCGTTGCTCGCTCCAGAAAAGAGTCCTGTGCTGACGCTGTTCTCCTTCTTCGTCTTCCTCGCCTACTCCAACGTCCAATGTCTACATCGAACCCGATCTCGGTGTTTTACTTGTTCGGTGCCAATGTGCGGACGGTGCTCTGATTTGTCCGTCGACCACCTTCCCCCACCGATGGCGCCCACCTGTTGCCTCATGCCGCCGCTTGCGACTCGATTGGGAATATCCTGCGCTCCTCGACCTGCGTGCTGCGACTGATTGACGGACATCCGCTCATGGATCATTCTCCGACGCCACCTCGCTCGTCTGCATGGTCCCCGCACTTCACACACACATTGTGTGATCACGACATGCCCTCATCCTTGTGCCCACACGTACACAAACTGTTCCGAATTCCAGGCTATGGATGCAACGTCGGCATTGGGCTCTGGAGATTCTCCGCGAGGCTGGCGTTCGGTCGGTCCTCGACGTCGGCTGCGGTGTCGGTTCCCTGCTGGAGCCCCTCAGCCAGCCGCCCTCGACGATCCGTGAGCCGCCCATCCTCTGCACCGACCCTGGTCACGAGGGCGAGGCTCCTGAGGGGCGAGAGCTGTTCGTTTCTGTGAGTGGATGCTACGTGTACACTGCTGACTCCGCAGCACCTCGGAGCTGTTGACATCAACCCCGGTGTGATGGCTGGTGCGATCAAGACCCTGGAGCCGCCCGCCAAGGGCGACCAGATGGCTGCGCCGCGCTGGGAGCCGATGACTGCGGAGCTGTGGTTGGGCAACATCGAGCGCTACAACTCGCGCTTTGAGCCGTACGAGGCACTTGTCATGCTCGAGGTCATTGAGCACCTCGAGCCCCAGCTGCTCAGCCGTTTCGGTGTCGTCACGTTAGGCACGTACCGCCCCAAGCTGCTGTTAGTGTCAACGCCCAACTTTGACTTCAACTCCAAGTTTCCCCGCCAGCATGACGACGACTCGTGCCCCAAGGGCTTCGCCGACCCGACCGGGCGTACCGACCGTGTCTTCCGTCACAGCGACCACAAGTGCGAGATGACCTCGCAGGAGTTCCGGGAGTGGGCGATTGCGGCGGCTAGCGACTGGGGCTACGACGTGCAGATCGGCGGTGTCGGTGTCTCGTCCAAGCCGAGCTACTACCCCGACGGTTCGCCCGTGTATGCGACGCAGACGGCCGTGTTCCGCCTTGCGAGCGGCATCCCGATGCGCTCGCCGAGGAGTGTCCGCACGGTCGACTTACCGTTCATGCGCGGTGTCAGCGAGGCGCATCACCCTCACCGTCTCGCCGGCAAGTTCCAGTTCCCGGCGACGGCGGTCAGGGCGCCCGGTGCCCCGCTGTCTCCCGAGGAAGTGAACAAGACCGTGCAGGAGGCGTTCAAGTACGTCTCGGTGTCGCGGGTCAGCCTCACGGAGCTGTGGGGCCTGCCGAACGTCGCGGCCGCTTGCGGAGGAAGCAAGAGGCACCTCGTCAGCTGCCTCGGCGGCTGGGGAGACTGCAAGCCGCTCGGCAGCTCGAGGTACGAGGTTACTAGGGCTAGCTTTGGTCTCGAGGTCGGGTTGAAGGTGTAACAGGCGACGCACGCACGCATCATGCCAATTTTCCCCCTACTCCTTTTTCTAGTTCAACACAGACAGCCACACGCAACATCCATGTACGAGTATATAGTTTCTTTTTTCCCCTTTACATACATAGGTCGGATACCAATGCAGGTGTGAATACGCCGCGACACTGGAGTGCGATGCACCAGGCGGGGTAGAAGTGGTGGAGTGGGCGCTTAGCTGCGATACGGGTGCGATCCGATGCGATGAGATGCCGATCGGATATCGCCGGGGCCTTAGTCGTCATCCTCCCTGTGACTCGTATCGTGTCCTCTATCGCCCTCCACTCCATCCTCGTCTCCCCAAGCCCACCAGACCACGACCATGTCGGCCAAATCGACCTTTACGCCGTTCGAGCTGCTCGCGCTGCCGTCCAAGGCGGCGCTCGTCGAGGAGTTCCAGGGGCGCAAGCTCGGCGAGCTGCGCACGCCGGCGCTGGTCCTGAACCGGTCCGCGTTCGAGGAGAACTGCGCGCGCGTCGCGCAGGCGGTCGAGGCGCTCGGCCTCGAGTTCCGGATGCATGTGAAGAGTGAGTAGTGCTTCCCTGGGCTGTATGGCATCCGTACTGTCAGCGGGGCGGGTAGGCTAACGGCAGCGCACAAGACGCCGGACGGGACACGGATTCAGGCGAGCAGCGTCAGCAAGCCGGCGGGGCTCATTGTGTCCACTCTGCCGGAGGCGTGGGGCATTGCCGAGTCGGGGCTGGTCGAGGAGGGCCGCGTCAAGGACATCCTGTACTCGATGCCGGTGGGCGCGGACAAGCTCGAGGACCTAACCGCCCTCGAGGAGAAGATGCGCCGCCCCGTGCTCGTCATGCTGGACGACGCGGCGCAGGTGACCGCGCTGGCTGCGGCGCACGCGCGCCTCTCGCGCGCGCCGTGGCGCGCCTTTGTCAAGATCAACGGCGGGGGCGAGCGCGCCGGCGTGCGCCCCGAGTCGCCCGAGCTGGGCGCGCTGCTCGCGGCGGTCGCGCAAGCGGGCGGCGCGGTCGAGCTCGTGGGGTTCTACTCGCACTTCGGGCAGAGCTACGCGTCCGACGGGCAGAGCGACGCGGCGGAGTTCTTCGCCGGCGAGGTCGAGTGCGTCCGCAAAGCGGCGGACTTTGCGAGGTCCAAGGGGCTGCAAGGGCCGTGGACGCTCAGCGTCGGCGCGACGCCGACGGTGCACGCCGCGAGCTCGCTGCCGCGCCCCGAGCTCGGAGACGACACGCTCGAGTACCACGCCGGCTGCTACGCCGTCAACGACCTGCAGCAGCTAAGCACGGGCGTCGTGCCCGGGCGCGCGGCGATCCGCGTGCTCGCGTCCGTCGTGTCCGCGTACCCCGAGCGCGGCGAGGCGCTGTGCGACGCAGGCGCCCTCGCCGTGTCCAAGGATCGCGGGCGCGAGCCCGGCTTCGGCCGCGTGACTAACAGAAAGGGGTGGCGCCTCGGGCGCGTCTCGCAGGAGCACGGCATCCTCACGCACACCGAGGACGGAGAGCGCGACGAGGTGCAGATCGGAGACAGGGTCGAGATCCTCCCGCAGCACGCGTGCCTCACTTGCGCATGCCAGCCGTGGATCTACGTCGTCGACGACAAGGACCCGGACACCGTCGCCGACGTCTGGGTGCCGTGGAAGGGGTGGTAAAAGGTACTAGTTGGTGACATATTATACGAGTAAATGTATTATGGTGGTGGTTGCAGTATGCACACGGCGTAGCCGAATAGGTGTTCTATGATGGTGCTTCTAGATTTCCCCTTTCCCACTCCCTCTTCCGCTGCCTGCGCTGCAGCCCTACCGCTCCCTCCCAACTTTGTTCCAACAGGCTCGCAGCCTTTGAACCTCCCCTCATGCCGTAGCCGTGACAGCCTGCGGCCGCTACCACAAGCCGACGAGACTGCCCACGCTCCAGAACAGCGTCACGATGCCGATGGGCAGGATGCCGACATACACGATCAGGTCCTGCCACAGGCGGCGGCCCTGCCGGCGCTTCTGCAGCTGGCGCTCCTTGCGCGCGAGGAGCACGTCGGCGGCGGGGTTAGTCAGCGACGGCGTGCGCTGGTGCGCGCCCGCCAGCGAGCTCTGCTCCGGCACTGGCGGCGGTGGCGCGTGGCTCGGGAAGATGATCGCCAGCGGGGAGCGCACGTGGAACGTGATGATGAAGAAGAGCGCTGCGAGTTAGCTATGGCCAAGAACCATCATAGCTTGGAGCGCCGCTCCGGCACTTACATGGCAGGAACCACCCGATTGCCAGCGTCGCGATGACGCCGAGCAGCTCGATCTTGTCCGCGACGACACCGCCGAGTGCCGCGAACGCGACGACGACGACCCAGATCCCCGCACCCACAAACTTGCCCGCGCGGTACCGGTCTCCGCCATCCACATCCAGTGCCACCAAAACCGAGTCGCGCCCGCGCACGAGCCAGGAGCTCACGCTCGCAAGCACCAGGAGGCACATAAGCACGCGCGCAAAGTTCGTCCACCCGTCGTCGCGCGGCAGCTGGTCGAACGCCGTTGCCGCTGGCGGGAGGAGGTAGTACGGGACAAGCGCGAAAGGAAGGCTGAGCACGACGATGAGCAGGCCCGAAGCGAGGATCGGCACGGCGAACTGCTGGCGCTTCACTCGCTTGAGTGACGAGTGAATCGGGAGCGTCTGCAGATGCGGCGTGAAGAACATCGTCAGCGTCGTCAGACCAGAGCCCGCCGTCTTCGGTGACAGACCACGCAGGCCGCGCTTGATGTGCGTGGTGACGGACTCGGGAGCTGCTTCCGCCGCCTGCTGCAGAGTGGCAGCCGCAGCCGCAGCAGCGGTCACGATCGTCTCGCCGGCCTCGTCCGCCGCCTTCTTGACCTCGACAGTGCGTCCGATCACGATGAAGGTAACAAGCGGGAGGAGCAGCGCGAACGCTACAGGCAGTGCACGCAGGTGTCGGATCGAGCGGGACGGAATGAGTGCGGGGAGGATCTGCGGTCAGCCATCGTCGCACCACCGCCATCGCCACATTGCACCATCACCCCGCTGAGACACCGCCCAGCCTTCGGGGATCACCTGACTTACGAAGATGCTGGCCGTGATCGTCCAGAATATCCTGCTTCGCAGGAGACCGTTCGGGAGGTACTCTTGCGCCACCGGGTCGAGAAGGCTGGCGACAGAGCCGAGCCACCCAACAGCAGAGCCAAGCGTCGCGACGACGACGAAACCGCGGCCAACAGCCTGCCCAAAGCGCCCGAAGCGCTCGCCGGCGCACGCCGCAAACACCTGCTCGAAAGAGCCGACCTTGAGGTACCATGCGAGGTAGACGATGACGATGTGCGCGCAGGCGCTGAGCACGGCGAGCACGCAGAAGGCGGGGATGAACAGCGCAACACCGGCTGGGAGGAAGCTCTGCGGTACCGCCGAGAGGGCGGGGAAGAGTGCAAGCGGGTGCGCGAGAATCAGCGGTGCCACCAGCTGTCTGTCAGTTCAACTGAGGCGAGCACAACTTACCTCGAACAAGCTGCGATAGCCTGTCTCGTCTTCCCTCCTTCGCCGTCGCCGGCGGACGAGCGGCTCGTCGCTGTCGGCGTCAATGTCCTCGGACATCTCGTCCTCGTGCTCCATCTCGGAGAAGTTGATGCTGAAGCTATCGCTCGTGCTGCTTGTCGGGATCTCGTCCTCGTCGTAGTCGAGCTCGAGCGAGTCGCGCCCGTCGCGGGACCCGAACTCGATCTCCCCGTCGTCGTCGGACGACAGGCCGTCTTCGGCATCGCTGTCCTTCTTTCCCGCGACCGGCGGCTTCTTGAACACCATTGTTCCCGTCGAGGTCACGCTGGCGGTGCGCGAAGCGCGCGACGCTGGGCGCGACAGGCCCGTCAGGCTAGGGCGGGGGCTCGAGGTGCCCTCGCCGACGCGGAGGAGGTTGTCGCTGTCCGAGACATTGGAGGTGGCGCTCTGGTACGACTTTGCGCTGACGAAGGACATGCCGCTGGCATTGGAGAAGTTGCGGGCGCGGGACGGGCCGGCGTGGCCGAGGCTGAGGTCAGGCCTGTCTGGCCTGGACATTGCGGCTGTCGTTCTTTGTTTGTTTTGGATCCGGATTTGTTGTTGTTGTTGTTGTGGTAGCGGGTCCAGCGGCAGTACTAGGCGCTAAGCAGTGAATTGGGAAAAGTTGGGAAGTCGATAGAAGGGAGAGTGGAAAGGTAGGGCCGAGCGCGATTGACGGCCGGAGAGACGTTGGTGGGGCTCGGGAGTGGAATGAATACTCGGTTCAGACATGTCCTAAGGTGCGCTACTCGAAGCTTAACTGGCCGGCAGGCACGCAGCAAACGCTGGTGTGCGTCAGATCTGACATCGAGGGCACGTGCCTGTGCACCCTTTCCTTGTCCTCTCCCTGTGCCCGGCGCGCCCGGCGCCCTGCGTAGCAAGTAACAAAGTGCGTCGGCGAGCACCACAAGCGGGCTCGAGCGCAACCGCGACCCCGAAGCGCGTAGCGACGTCAGGAGCCAGGCGACCACGCCAATTTCCAGTGTTCCAGCGACAAAGTCGTCATCCTCCACCGACCACGTCCACCCCGGCCTCCAGGCCTCGTTCCAATCGAAACAGACACGCACTTCGCAATCGCCCAGTCCCTCTTCGCTCCTTCCCTCGTCGCCACCTCTACTCTCGACCCACCCCAGCCTCGACTGAAAACAGGCCTCGACAGCGCCATCGACCTGCTACGCGGAACAGCCCGCACACATCCCATCGTACAGGCGGCAGGATCAGGTGGCAAGGGCGAAAGGGCATTCGGACAATGTCGCAGTCGACGTTCAAGCGCAAGGCGCACAAGGCCTACTTCACGCGGTGTCTGCAGGCTCTGCCATCGGCGGCCGAGACGCACGATGCGAACCGGTGCGTCCCACCTTTACGCCCAGCCCGCGGTGCACCTCGCCCGCGCCAGCTGTTCATGGTGGTTGAGCTGACAGCAGGATAACGATCGCCTTCTTCTGCCTCGGCGGGCTGTTCCTGCTAGGCGAGCTTGCGCCGTCAGACCGCGACCGGGAGGACTGGACGGAGTGGATCTGGTCTTTGCAGGCGCGTACGTGCTCCCTCCCTTTCCCTGCTGACAACAGCGGACGGCGGCTTCGTCGGCGGCACGTACGGCGCGACCGTCGCGCACCTCCCCTCGACGTACACGGCGCTGTGCTGCCTCGCCCTTCTCGGAGCGAAGATGGACCGGCTCGACCGGCCGGCGCTCCGGCGCTTCCTGGCGCGGTGCCAGGCGGCCGACGGCTCCTTCGCCCCGACGCCGGACACGGTCGGCGAGTTCCAGAACGACGCGCGGATGAGCTACTGCGCGGTCGTGTGCGGGGCGGTCGCTGATGCCGGGGCCGCGGCCACCGGCGAAAGCTCCGGCAAGAGTCAAACCCGACCAGAGACGGACGGCTTCGACAGAGTTAAGGCGGCGGCGTTCCTCCGCTCGTGCCAGACGTGGGAGGGCGGGTTTGCGTCGCGCCCCGGCGTCGTCGAGGCGCAGGGCGGCATGACGTACTGCGCGCTGTCGTCGCTGGCGCTCCTCGGCGAGCTGGGCGGCGGCTCGGAGCTCGAGGCCGAGGCGACGCGCTGGCTATCGCAGCGCCAGATCGGCGGCTTCCAGGGCCGCCCGGGCAAGCTCGAGGACGTGTGCTACTCGTTCTGGTGTGGGGGCGCTTTGTCTGTGAGTAGTATGATGACCGCTGCGGCTTCGAAGGCAAAGGAACGCAGGGACGATGAGAGCAAGCGAATCGAGCAGCTGCTGACCCCAGGCGCTCGGGCACGCTGACCTCGTCAACGAGGGACCAAACACGGCCTTCCTCCTCGACTCGCAGTCGCCCCTCGGCGGCTTTGGCAAGGCGCCCGAGGACTACCCCGACCCGTTCCATGCGTACCTCGCTCTCGCGGCGCTCGCGATGACGCCGGCGCGCGAGCAGCTCGGCCTCGCGGTGCTGGACCCGGTGTGGAACCTCGCCCCCGAGCTTCGGGACCGGCTGTTGCAGCCCGTGCCGTGAGCCGTCGGCAGTCGTTCGTGTTTGTATTTTGGTCTTCGTCAGGATGTCACATCATATCCATGTTCCTGTTAGCATGTTCAATGGCAGCAGCAGGATTGCATTCACAGCTACTGATGCTCTACGCCTCATTCTGCTGCGCTCGGCCGGCTCAGATCGCCGCCAGCCGCACGAGGTACCGCTCGAACACCTTCTTGCCGTTTGTGAGGTTGAGGAGGCGCATGCGCTCGTTGGCGAGGTGGCCTGCGTCGCTCGCCTGGCCCAGCGGGAGGTGCACGCACGGCACGCCGAACTCCTTCTCGAGCCAGCTCATCGTGGGCACCGTGCCGCCCTCCCTGATCTTGAGCGGGCGGCGCTTCCACACGTCCTCGACGGCGTTCTCGAGCGCCTTGAAGAACGGGTTGTCGAGCGCCGCGAGCCACCAGCTCGCCGCGTGCGTGATCTTGACGTCGAGGTGGTTTGGGCTCGACAGCCGCTCGAACTCGTCCCGGCAGTAGCTCGTCAGCGCGTCCACGATGGCAGACATGTCCTGGTCCGGCACGAGGCGCAGCGAGATGTCCGCCGTCACGCGGCGTGGAATGACTGTCTTGTTCTGCGTGCTCCCAGACGTGCGGATGTTGGCGATACTGAACGAAGGCTCGCGCCACACCCTCTCCAGGTCTCGCAGACGACGGCCCGAGGCAGTCGCGACGCTCTCGAGCAGAGAGCGCTCCTCGTCGCTCTCGGGGCGCACGCTGTCGTAGAACCCGGGCACCTTCAGGCCGCCCGTGTCGCTCAGCTTGGACAGGAGGTTCACCATGTCGAACATTGGCTCGTGGACGGCACCTCCCTCGACTCCAGAGTGCACATCGTCGCGCTGCGACTCGATTGACAGGTTCGCGTATACCACCCCGCGCATGCCGTACACGACGCAAGGGTCTTCCTCGTCAATCCACGTCGAGTTCGAGAGCAGGATCACGTCCACATCGCCGATCGCGGCGCGGTGCCGGCGCACAGCGCTCGCGAAGCCGCGGCTGCCCGCCTCCTCCTCGCCCTCGATCAGCATGACGAGGTCCACGTCCAGCTCGCGCCGCTGCCGCAGCGCCGCGGCTGCACATGCGATGGCCATGATCGGGCCCTTGTTATCCGTAACTCCGCGCCCGTACAGATACCCGTCCTTGCCTGTCAAGTGCCAGGGGTCGCTCGACCAGCCCTTCTCGCCGACGGGCTGCACGTCGTAGTGCCCGTAGAACAGCACGCGGCGGCGCGGCTTCTCGCACGTAGGCTTGTGCCCGCTGAATGTGGCGAGCACGAGCGGGTTCTTTCCCTGGTCCCCGCTCAGCAACAGCGACTTGGCTCCGAGCTGCGCCAGGATCTTGTTCAGCAGGTGCGCTCCCTGCCGGCACGGCTCGCGGTGCAGCTCGTCCGACACGGTCGGGATCGCGACAAGCTTCGACAGCGCATACAGCATCGTGTCCCCGTCGTCGGCGTCTGAGAGCTCCGTAAGCTCCGGCAGCTGCAGATCGCGGTGCTCTTCGGGACTTCGCACTAGGCGCGACGGATGTGCGCGCACACGCCAGATCTTGACGTAGCTATCGTTGCCGGCGGTTACCAAGTCGTACGCGCCGTCCCGGTCCGCCGGCACGATCACCATGGCGAGCGCGGTACTGTCGTGCGCACGCAACGCCGCCGTGCAGTTGAACGCGTCGTCGATGCGGAATATCCGCCCGTCGCCCGCACCGCTGTACACGTCGCCGTGCAGGACGGTGAGGCTCAGCACGTCGCTCGAGTGCGCCTCGATCGTCCGGATCCGCGACCCCGTCTCCAGGTCCCACACGTCAATCTCGCCGCCCTGCAGGCCGCCGTACAGCAAGGAGTCACGGTACGCCAGCGAGAAGACGGCACCCGATAAACCAACGAATTCCCGCACGAGCTTCAGGCCACCGCCTGGCAGGCACTCCCATACCTTCACGTCGCTGTCGCCACTGCCCGAGGCGAGCCACCGCGTGCCGTCCGCTCGCGCGATCATCTGCAGGGCGTACACGTAACCGTAGTGCGCATAGAAGAGCGTCGAGTCGGCATCGACCTCGAACTCCACCACGTCAGTCGCACCGCGCTTGAAGTAATCCCCTGACGCCGTAGCGGGCCCAGCTGTACCCTTGCCGCAGTTGATCGACCGGCTCGGCGTGCATCGCCCCGCGGGCGTGCAGGAGCCCGGTGAGCCGGGGGTCGACGGCGTGTCGAAGAATGGACTGGGCTTATACCGTCCACTGCGCTGGCTTGGGGTCGGCGCAGACGGCGGCGGGTGCCCGTGATGCTCGTGCGGTTGTCCGTCAAGCAGGTTCGAGATGTCGCCCTTGACCGCCGTCGGCGCGACCACGGGCCGCGTTCCTCGGATATCCTGGCCAAAGTTGACCCACTCGATGGAAGTGTTCTGCGCGCCGAAGTAAAGCGTGCCGCCTTCTCGGTCATCCCATGCCAGGCTGAAGATGTCGCCCGATGTGTCGTCACAGGGGTGGATGATGTAGAGCGGCTGGAAGGTCCTTGTCGACCAGATCTGGCTGTCAGCTAATGAAGCAATCAAGGCAGCGAACTCACTCGAACGTCTCCTGCGCTGCTGCCGGAAATGAGCCACTCCTTCTCCGGGACCACGAGCAGACATAACACGCTGCCCTCGTGTCCCAGCAACCGGTACTCTGGCTGGAAGTCACGTCGACAGAAGACAGTGATCTCGTTGTCGCGGCCCTGGCACCCGGCGTAGATGTGATCCTTGTCCGCTCCGAGAGCGAGTACGCGACTCGAGCCAACGGACAGCAAGTGCGAGTGTGTCGGCGAGTCCGACAGGACCTGTCGGGTGAGCGAGTCGGCTATTTTGGGTGAGATGGTTGCGGGGATCGGGTGCGGGTGCGTTGCAGATGTCGGGGAGACGATGTTATACGCATGGCGAGCGTGACGGGCACATTGTTATCGCAAGATCAACCAGGAATGACGACAAGAGCACCGCACGAAAGAAGCAATGCGTGTCAGCGCCAGGTCCGCAGATCAACAGCCGTCTAGCCCGTTTGAGCGGCCCAGACCGATGTGCGATGTGCACAGCACGCGGCACTCACTCTTCATTGTCTCGAGATGCATGCTGTGGCTGGCGACGGGGCTCGAGCTCTCCATTGCAGGCGATTTCGATCCAGACGCCATTGTCGCAGCCTTCCGGGCGTTCGTTCGTGAGAGGACTGGGTCGGGTGCAAGTCGAATTCGGGCAAGTGTGACGAACGCGCTGGTTTCAAAAGATAGCAGCGGTTACGGCACCGGAGGCGGTGTCTTGTGGTCGCCTGACTTGCGGTTTCTTTCAATCGGCGAACGGTACAGGACTCTGGTAGTGATCAGCTTGTGAGCTGTTGACACTGGTGTGCGAGTGTGAGGTGTGGTGTCAAGTGTCTGACAGCATCGATACGGGACGTCGATCTTTACAGGGAGCGCTCTATGGGCAATCTCGATTGCATCACGCCATGGAGACTTGAACCGTCAATAAGCGCTGGGCCTGACTCTTGCCACCCAGCCAATCTCCTCCCCCGAAATACAAGCTCCATGCATACACTACAGACCTTTGGGCTGGGCAGACTCCTACATCTTCATCTCGTACATACCCTCGGGCGGGCGTGTGGGCGTCTTCTCTGCATGTCAGCAATGTCATGACAGGTCTGTTAACTCACCCTTGCCGATCTGGCTCCAGTCGGTGGACAGGGTCGTGCCTCCACTTTCCGTGAAGCTCTTGATCATGGCGCGCTTCGTGTCCTCATCCGCGTTCGCGTAAATGCCAGAGAAGAGCTTCTGAAGCGCCGCATCGCCACCCGCGTTCGGGTCCTTTGAGTCGTCGTCCTCCTCCAGCTCAGCATCAACAACAGCGTCCCAGTTCTTGCGCTGGGCCGGCTTCGACGCTGATGGCGCCGACGGTGTCGCGCCCTTGTATCCAGAGCTCGGCGCTGAAGTCGAGGAAGATGCTGCCGGAAGACTTGAGAGCTTGACGGGCTCTCCCGACGACAGCAGCGACGGCCACTGAGCCCCCGGCTCGTCCTTCTTCAGGGTGAGCTCAATCTGAGGTCAGCTACCATCATGTCGAATCGCCCACCTTCGTTCCCAGTACCCTCTCGCTGCAGTCCCCAGGAGCGATTGCGCCGGCGAGTGGTCCGAGGGTGAAGGACTTGGCCTCTACGTTCTCAAGAGCTGGCAAGGACACATCGACGCTGTGAGTGTGATAGTCGATCTTGATGTTCTCGCGAGCGGAAGGGGTGTTGTAGCCCTTCACGTAGATCGAAATGGTGACATCCGTCGGTGACTGATAGAAGTCGTGTCTGAGGTTAGCTGTTGCAACGAACTCGCAGCTCACCTCGGAACCTCGCTCATCGTTGCTGCTATCTGCAAAGCAACTGATGCTGGCGAGGAAGGTCATCGAAATCGTCATCCTCCCGGACCGCCTCCACCGCGGAACCAAATTCGATCGACACCCTTCGTACCTTCGTCGACAAGACAAGTTGCGAGGCAGTTCATCTCATCGACACGCTACTGCAGGTCCAAAAACATGCCCTCGTCAATGCATGGGCCAAAAGCTGACTGGAGTGGGATTCGAACCCACGCCCGAAGACTGCGAAGCTCCGAAGAACCTGAACACAGCGCCTTAGACCGCTCGGCCATCCAGCCAATGATGGGCAAGTGATGTGCCACGAGGGCCCCGGCCCCGGCGCCCCTACTCCCCGCTTGCGCCCTCGACATGCATGTTTGTTTCTGATCGCGAAACTGATTGTCTGCGGTCAGACGGTATACCGGAAGATCATGCCCTGACATGGAAGTAAGCTGCTCGTGGTGGTAGAAACAGCCACGAACAGCTGAAAGCAGGTGCCACTCCGGCCAGTGCCGCGCTCACGCTGTGTCCATCGCATCTGCAGTCTCTAGCTCCGTCGCAGTCCAATCCGGTTCCACTCCATGCGATGTGGCCCGTCAGTTAGCCAGATGTCACTGACATGCGGCAGCTCGACTTCACTGTTTGCCTCTAGTTTCGCATTCCCGGTGACGGCCGCGACCTAGTGGCGAAAGGCGACTCGTTGATCACTCCCGCCTGCTGGAAAGGGATATCAACCATACACGGAGGCATCAGATAAAGTGTACCATGGAGACTCCACCGAAGAGAAGCAGCATGCACTCAAAGGAAGCTCCGGCATCTCTCGTAACCCGTTAGCCGGCGCTACCCCACTAGCGCGGGACGGTCTCCGCGTGGTCAGTGACAGACTTGGCAACGCATCCTCATGGGGCCTTCCACAAGTAAGTGAGCAGCGGCCGGATGCCAAGCGTCGGCGTGGCAAGAAGAGCGAAGGTGGTACAGTGTGCATGGCAAGCAGGCAGTCTAGACGGTCGGAGATCAGAAAAGAAAGAACCACACGCAGGCGGTGACAAGGCCGTACACGAGCGGGTTGAGTTTTGAGCTCTGTCATGTCAGCTGGAGCAGGCGATGACACTCACTTTGGCGAGATGCTGCCTCTCCTCCTCTATCCGGTCGCATCCTCCCAGAAGGTGGTCGAGCATCTTCGACGCCTGGTACTCGTCCAGTCCGTACAGAAGCCGCAGCTGCTGCTCCTGCTGGAGCCGAAGGGCGGCCTTCGCCATTGCTCGCGCGAGGTTGTGTCCGAGCCACTATGCTTGGAGAACCCAGAGGCAACCTGGGTCGTACCTAGGGGACGTGACGAGTGAGCTGTTGTTGCCGTCCATGCAGGTGGACGTCGAGGAGAGAGTAGAAGAGCAAAGTGAGTTTGCCCCAACCAAGCTCGTCGTCAGTCGTTAGCTCGTGCGGGCTAAGAGTTAGCCGGCCAGTAGCGCCCCCGCTGGTATGTTGAGGGGTGCCACATCCTCGTTCGTTGTTGTTCACTGACTGATGCAGCGATGAGCATCGAGCAAACGATGTTATACTCCGCCACAGCGATGCCATCTCTTGCTTCAGCGACGGCGATCTCAGCCTCAGTGCTGGCGAGTGGCTCCGCCAAAGTAGTGGAGATGCCAGCCGGGGGCCCAGGGTGGGTCCGATTTACCGGGCCGAAACATCGCGTAACGCGGCCAAGGCCGGCGATGTGTGCACTGGCAGGAAATAGATATGAAGTCGCGAGTGCTTGGCTACCTCCGCGGAGCAGGACCGCATGCTCTCGAGCGATCAGACGGCGACGGCGCCGAAAGTCGTGGAGCGGCAAAGTTACCGAGCCTCGCGGGGCCCGCCTCGACTTTGCCATTGGCTGCAGACTCGTCGGGATTAGCCGTGGTTGTACACCCAGGGTGGGTGTGCGACTCCACCGAGCTCGTGGCCGCTGCTCATGCGTCCGTCCGTCACAAGAGTCGCTAATGACGCACCCACCCGTCGCGCACGCATGGCCCAGTCACGATGCCCGCGGCCTCGCCGGCAGACGCCGTTATGCACCTCCTGAAGCGCAGGCGGAACGCAATATTGCTCCAGAGAGCACATGGGCCGCCACGCCAAGCCACTGCGCACCCAAACATGCTAGCGGAGTGGCTACTCCGGGTCACCCAGGGACTACAAGTCGCCGTGCCATAGCCAGATCTTATTCGACTTGCGATCTGGCACTTCGAGTGACCTCCTGACCACGGCACAGTCTCAGGCGAGTCCGTGGTCCGAGGTCCTGTGACCCAGTCGGTAGTCACTCGGCAAGATCGTCAACAACTGGGCGGCCATGGCCGACTGCCGACTGCAGGCGAGCGGCGGAAGTACCTGTCACATTCTGCGACAGGAACTGTGTGACGTTTGAGCGACTCGAGATCTGGACCCCCGCTGGACGAGGAGGTGGGGCACGGGGAAGCGGGGATGGGCCGAGAATCGCAGAGGGCGTGGTAGGCGATCTCCCTCAGCGCTGGTCTCGTGCGCTGTCGCCAGGATCTCGAGGGCCCCCAAAGAGCGACCGGAAGCCACGCCGGCCAGGCCGCGAGTTGCCGCGCAAAGCTGGGCGGGCGACCGTAATTCCCTGATTAGTAGGCATTCCGCCTGTCGTAATTGGCCCCGATTAGGATCCGACTATTACCCGCGATTTGACCTCGACACTGTGAGCTCGGGAGGGTCGCCGCTTTATCGATCTGCGCGTCGTTCGCCGATCCTCCCGAACCACCGTAACTGAATCTCTCCACGGCCTGTCTCCTCTGGCGACCGGCCTTGCCGTCCGTGATGCACCACCGTACTACGTACGGCCTCCTCCTGCTTAAACTAGCTCGCCGTTGCCTCTTTGTCCTCCTTTCGTCCCGGCCATCCGTCTTTTCTTCATCTCCTTTCTTGACTGACTCCTTGCTTGCTCGTCGGCGACAGTACACTCGACGCTATACTCCACTGCGCCCAGCACCGGTGACTTCGACGCCCCGCACTCCATTCGCCGCCGCCACCCTCTTCGCCTTCCCCGCGCCTTCCTCCTTGTCAACAAACCTCGAGCAGCGATCAATTGCTCACTTGAAACGCAATGTCGTTCCACCCCCTCCCTCCCCGCGCCGTGTCGCTGAACGATGTGGCGGGAGACCACCCTCGCCTCATCCTGTGTGCCGACGGCGGTGGCTCCAAGGTCATGGTCGTCGTGCGCGCCGCCGACGGCACTGAGGTCCGCGGTACCTCTGGCCCTTGCAACGTGTGAGTGTCACTGAAGGTGTGCAGTGCCTGGATACGACTCTGCTGGTCGCGAAGGCCTATCAGCTTGCGGGCAAGCATGGCCGCAAGCGGTGCCAAGCGAGCCGGTGGCGCGGGCCGGCGATCAGAGTATCATGCCGATCCCGAGCTATCTGCACCGCATCGAGTTATCAGCACCGCTGCGGAGTGGCCTGCCTTGGTGCATGCCGCTACAAGGCGCGTGAGCGACATGGGATTCCTTAACGGCGCCTGCTGTCTGCCACTATTCGTATGGACATCAGCTGACTTCTAGCCAATCGGTCGGCCGTGGTCCCGCTGCGGAGCGCATCCTCGAGGCGACTTACCGTGCTCTCGCCCAGCTTCCCGCCTCCTACCTCCCCGAGGGCTTCCAGCTGCCTCAGCTGCAGCCCCAGCTCCCTCCCGCCGTCCAGCACCTGCGCAATGCTTCCCCTGCCCCCTCGGGCGCGAACACCCCGCGCATCAAGCTGCCCCCGATGACGAAGAGCCTGTTCGCGTACTGCTGGATCGCCCTTGCCGGCATCCAGTCGGTGGACGACTCGGAGCGCTTCAAGCCCTACGTCTCGAACGCCCTGCACGTTCCCACTGAGCGCATTTTCATGGGCAACGATGTCAACCTCCTCGCCGCTCCTGCGCTGCTCATGAGCGGCATCGACCACGTCGTTGCCCTCGTCTGTGGCACTGGTACTGGTGCGCGCACGATCAAGGTCGAGCACAAGGCCGAGCTGCCGCCCTCGCCTCCCGTGGAGGCGCGTGACTCTGGAGACAGCGAGGGCAGCCGTCCGACGACGCCCAAGGTGCGCAGCCTGCCCATTGAGGACGCCGGCCAGACCCGCGGCTGGGGCTACATGATCGACGATGAGGGAAGCGCGTACTGGATTGGCCGACTCGCGATGCGCTACCTTCTGACGCAGCGTGACCGTGAGAACTCGCCCCTCATCCACAGCGCCGAGCTGCCGGTCCGCGGCCCGCTGTACCGCGATCTCATGGAGTACTTCGATATCAAGGACCCTGCCGACCTCATCCGCATTGTCGCTCTCATGGAGCCCGACTTCGTTGAGGGTCTCGGCATCGGTGAGGCGTCGGCCAAGCGCAACGCCTACCTCGCTGGTGCAGCGCGTGTCGTCTTCAAGTGGGCGTTCCCGGACGAGGGTGGTGTCACGATCTCAACGAAGGAGGAGCAGGAGGCGCACAAGGCCGCGACGAGCATTGCGCGGAACGCGGTCCGCCCTGTTGCCGAGCTCGTCACTCTCGCGCTCGGTGACCAGACCATCGTGCGCCCCGAGAGCACCGCGCTCGACCTCGGTGGTGGCCTCATGAACTCGAAGGGCTACGTCCAGCTTCTCCTCGACGCGCTGCGCACCGACGGCATCGAGTTCCGCAACGTGCTCGTTGTTGACGACGCGGCCGGCGAGGGCGCCAAGGCGCTCGCAGCCGTCATCTTCGGCGAGGCGAACTAAGCCCCATCAGCAGCCCGCCCCAGCACTCGCCGGCGAAGGCGCCTGCTGGCACAGGCATGCTAGGCTTTAGTCTCGATCAGAAGTGGGGGAGAGGAGGTTTTGGGCTCTACGAGGACGCATCTCGAGTTTCCATCGTTCAGGATCAGTTCGGTCAAGTTCAGGTTCATAGTCGGCAGTCTGTTTACGTGTATCATGTATGGAGTATTGTGCACTAGGGGCTGCGCTGGTGTCAAGATGAAGCAGCGATCGACGGCGACGGGGACGCGGGCACGGCACACGCGCCGCCGATATCGCCGCCGGGGGTCTGGTGCCCCAGGACCAGGCCTGCTTCCGCGCCCAGGTCCACATGACCACGCGCTCCCTCGGTCCGCCGGCGTACTCAGGCGTTCCCGCACAGCAGCACCACATGCTAGCGGCGATCGCGCACCGAAACCGAGATGTTTGCCGACGCGCTGCGGGTGCCGTGCTAGCTTGCAGTTGGGCGGGGCAGCGGTCCGGGACCGGACCCATCGGGGGTGCCGGAGTGCGCCGGCCCGGGGCGGATCGTAGATCGTGTCTATAAGCAGACACGGCTCTGTGGCTGCGAACCGTGGGCAGTAGTGTCTGGGTGGCCGATCTACGGTGCCGCGGGATCGGGTTGTGACAGTCGAATAATCGCGAACTACAAGTGGGCTCGATGGCCTTCGGTGGGCGCAAGGCTAGTCTGGGAAGTCGGCATGCAGCCCGGCGCCAGCGCGCGCTAGCTCGTTCCCACAAACGGGCCCAGGTGGAGACACAGCCCAGCCGCCGCTCCGCCGGAGGCACATCACATGGCCCCGGGGCCCGTGGGGCCGATCCGCGCTCCACACCACCACATGCGCACATGCGCACATGTTCGCGCGATCACGCCGCGTCCTCCCTGGCCGTAGGCTTAGGCGCTGGCAGCTCGGCCTCGGGCCGCTCGACCGGCGTCACCGGTATGTCGGGCAGATCGGGGAGCTCGGGCTCGGCGCTGCCGCCGCCCTGCCCGCTCGCCTCGTGCATGATGCGGAGGTACACCTCTCCGATGCCGACCTGGCGCACCATCCTGTCTGTTAGCTTCGTAAACGCCATCACAGCTCACAGGTCCCCGTGGTCGCCGTCCTCAACGTGGTGCACTATGAGCTCGATCTCCTTCGGATACTTGCTCAGCACCTTGTTCAGCCACTGCTGCCCGTTCCGCGGCACCATGCCGTCCTCCCCGCCCCACCAGACCGAGATCGTGAGGCGCGCAGGCTTGTCCCAAGGCGCAACGGCGCTCACGTCCTTGGACGGGCGTTGGTGACGGATCTCCGAAGCCAGGCGCGTTATCTCGGAGACGAACCACTCGGGTCCACTGCGAGCCCCCGCGCGGTTCAGGCACAAAAGGTGTTCTGGGGTCAGCTCTTAATCGCACTCACAGCAAACCTTGCGCAATGCCCTTGGTGTTCTCGGCTTGCATGTAGTCCATCGCCAGGTTCTTAGCACTGGGGGCCCACAGCCGCTGCCGCTCTTCGTCCTCCTCGTCATCGTCCGGAACGACGGCGTCGGGTACCGTAGGCAAACCCGTCATCGACGATGGGATTGCGCCCAGTTGATCAACCGACTTGACATCCTTCTCAGCCTTGGCGGTGACGGTGGCGGAGGCCTCGCCCACGCTGTTGCTGCTGCTACTGGCGGCGCGGCTCATGTTTGACGGGGTTGCTTTGCCGCTCCACCAGGAGCGGACGCTGTCCACGGCACTGCCGATGGCCTCATTCACGACAGCGCTCGTTTCGTGGAAGGCCTCTTTCACGACCGGAAGTGTCTCTTCGACGCCCCGTAATGTCGTCGCGATGAAGGGCAGCGTGTACTCCTGCGTCGTGATGAGGGTATCAGGGATCCAGTCCAGCGGCTGCCGGTAGTACAGCGGGTCTGACGTCGGAAGCGGCGGTGACCACGGAGAGACGAGGAAGAGGTGCGGAGGGGGCGCCAGAGCCGTCTTGAACACATGCGAATGCTGGGATAAGAGCCGGAGCGCGACACTGTCTGTCAGTCATCACACCCGAGCGTGTTCTCACTATACACCAGCTGAGGAGGCAATCATGAATTGCGGCCTGATATCCAAATGCTCCAATACAGACTCGATTTGGCCTGCTGTTAGCTGAATCCGCAGACAATGGCGTGCAGCACGCACGGCAACTGGTGTCCACTCGTTGTGACAAGGGGACCATTGGTGTTGCACCCACGCCCGGTCGGTCCACAACAATCAGTCTGATGTCATGGCCAGCGGCGAGCGGATCTGAACGTCAGTATCCAAAGGCGACTTTGCTTACCTTGCGGGGCCGCAAACCATCGAGTGCACCCCGAAGGCGGGATCATCAGCACCGGCGTGCCGGAGGGGTCTCCGATATCCGAGAAGCTCACATCGGAGCCGGTCCGGGAGCAGCGCAGCTTGCGGTTGAACTTGAACAGCGATAAGTACGCTGCGGGGTCGTTGAGGGGCGACGGGTCAACCGTGTTCAAGCTTGCGCTCGCCGACAGCCCCTCCTTCTCCTCGGATTGCACGGGCATGGTCGTCGTTGTCGCTGTGGAGCAGTGTGATGTCGGGCAAAGTTCGGGAAGGGGTCAGCTGGATTGTGTCGGTTGCGGGACGGACGACCTCCACCAGCGCGTGATCAGCGAAATCAACAATTGCCTGTCGCTCTTCCACCACGCATCTGCACCCAAACATCGTCATCCAGAAATGGAGAGCTCGCCAGCACCGAGCGACAGGAATGACCGTCATGACGACTTTCCAGAAAACCGCGATCTGAAACGTACCAAGGTGGCTCACGAGGTGACTACCTCACGCGAAGGTACGCACGGACCAGCCAGTAGCGACGGCCACAGGTCTCCGGCACCTTCGACGTCTCGGGCCACTTCTGTCGGCAGTCCCGAGAAGCCCAAGAGCGAAAGCGGAAGCTTGGTCAAATCAGTGGTCAAAAAGAATGCAAAGTCCAAGAAGGCCCCAGACAGCGGTAACAGAAAAGTCGGCAAGCGGTCTTCCTCCAAGGTACGTCTTGTTGGTGCGACATGCCTGTGTTCGTGTGTGGTGCATTTCGCGCAACGCGGACCTCTAAGCCCGCTCGCAGCATGCGGGGCAGGGAAGGGCTGGCAATCTGCATTGTTTTTCGTGAGCGGTTCGACAGTCCGCTGCCGTAGGAGACTGGCCGATCGATGGAGCCGGAGATCAAGGCTGGATGCTGACAGGCGCAGGACGAGGGCATGGGCCAACGTGGCGAGGAGAACGACGATGACAGCAACGAGAATGAGAACGTGTACTGCGTGTGCAAGGGACAAGAGGAAGGCACAATGGTTGGATGCGAAGTGTAAGTTCTTGCTGGCGACTGAGACAGAGGCGCGCCGGCGCCCTTGGCGTCCAGGTCACTCTAGCTGGTCCGCAGGCGTCCCCTGCGGACGGCCGTGCACCATCAGCGCTACACTTTCCTTTCTGTCATCTCCCATCATTCCATGTCTGCTGTCTCGTCACCTGTCAACCCCGTCACTCCGCCGGCGCAAGGAGCTTCGAGCCCTGCTTCACCGTGCCGCGCGGCGATCGCAACCTGTCGTCTTCCGAGCCGGCCCTTCAAGCTTCTCCACTGTGCTAACTTCAGTTGCGACAACTGGTTTCACCCGAAATGTGTCGACGTCGATGAGGACAAGGTCGATCTCCTAGACGTCTTCATCTGCGAAGCGTGCGAGCCGTTGACGTCGCAGCGAACACGGTACAAGCGATTCTGCAAGCGCGACGGCTGCGAGCGCCAGGCTGCTCCAAGTTCCAAGTTCGTTCTCCACTTTTCCTGCGCGCAGCTAACGGTTAGGTACTGCTCCTCGAGGTGTGCGCTTCAGGTCGCACAGAGCATCGCTTCGGGCCTGGACAAGAAGACCTCTTCCGAGATCAGCCGCAGCCTCGCAGGGTATCCCACTCCCGCGCCAGCTGTTTCCGTTGAGCTCGCCGACGGATCGCATGTCAAGGAAGGGTCGACATCACACGCCACTCTCGTGGAAAACTTGAAATCCCAGATGTCTCAACTCGAGAAACAAATGGATCTCGTGAACAAGCGCCAAACGCTCTTGTCTCAAGCTATCGAGAGCTGGGAAGCTCTCCCCCTCGTGCTCGTCGAAGTTCCCGCCCGGCGGAAGAACAAGTCTAAGCGCCGGGAGATGGAGACCGTGGAGGTGCGACCATGTGGCTGGGACGCCAGGCTTCTCTGGGATGATGCGACTGTCGAGGCGTGGGACGGCTCCCGAGGAGATGGAGCTCTCTGCGATGGCGGCAAGCGCTGCGATCGGCATCAAGGGTGGCAGAAGACTGTCGCAGCGGGCCTCGATGTAGAAGGGGCCGTGATCGTAGGTTCGCCGCCATGGGACGGCAGCTCACTACAGAACCGACGGAAGCAGGACATGGAGGCAAGCATCGAGCGGGCAGAGCGCTTCGATGAGGCCTCAGAGACGGGCCGGAAAGCCAGGTAAGCTAGCTTGTTCCTGTCCCTGCAGCTATAGCTGACGTTCAGAAACGAAGTCCATCAAGCTCTCGCCGTCAGGCCCAAGTGAAGGGCACCGAAAACCTTTCTGATTTTGCATTAGACATGTACCACGACCAGATAGAATGTTGGCACGCATCACTTGTAATCACATCATCATGCATTATTGAACGGTAGGAGCACTGGAACCATCCAGGAAGGGTGGCAAGCTTACCAAGCCGGGCCGTGGACGACCTCCACTTTCTGGTTCCAGAGTGCTCTGAAATTTGTCAGGCGTCATCGCCGAGATTTCTGATCTTCCAATTTCATCCAACCCACATCTATAATCATGAACCCCGAAAAGCAACACGAGCCCCGGCCCGACGAGGATGACGTCCAGCTTGCTGAGGAGGACGTTGTCGAGGTCGTCGAGGACGATGGACCCGCCGGCGAGCCGATGAGCGACGACGACTTTGACGGCTACGATGGCGAGATCGTGATCGGTGCCCCTGCTCCGGGCGAGGAGGAGGAGTACATGCGGTCAATCGAGAAGGGAGAGGACATGGAGGGTGTTGAGACCATGGAGGACAACTCGTGGAGCGCCAGCGGTGAGTACAGCTGCCAGGTCGTGCACGAATTCGAAGCTAACATGAACAGCGGTTCACAAGCCTCAGCAGTCGCTCTTTGCCCTCGCTCTCCACCCCGCCTTCCCCGACCCTCCCATCGCTATTTCCGGAGGAGAAGACGACATGGCGTACATCTACGCCCCTCTGCCGCCTCCTGAGGGTGACTCGGATGCTAAAGGCATCCACGCCGACAGCTTCGCGCCGATCGGTCTCGATGGCCACACCGACAGTGTCGTCGCCACGGCCTGGTCGTTCAACGGCGAAATGGTCGCGACTGGTGGCATGGACGGCCACGTTCGTGTGTACATGAAGGGAGATGACTGGACCCAGTGGGGTCTCATCGCCGACCTCGAGGCCGACAGCGAGATCCAGTGGCTTCGCTGGCACCCCAAGGGCCCCGTGCTCGCGGCCGGATGCGAGGACTCGACTGTCTGGCTCTGGCAGCGTAAGTCCTTACAGGGTGTCCATGGAGTTGAAAGTTGACATTCAGTGCCGTCTGGTAACACTATGACCGTTCTGTCGGGCCACACGATGCCCGTCACTGCCGGAGAGTTCCCGCCCCCGAATGGTCGCCAGCTCCTGACCGCTTCGCTCGACTCGACTCTCATCCTCTGGAACCCCACGGCCGGCACTCCCATGTTCAAGCTCCCGGTTTTCTGTGGTGACAACGCTTCCGAGCTTGACCCCAGCGTTGACGGTATCACCGCCCTCGCTGTTTCGCCTAATGGAGCTCTTGCCGCCGTCGGAAGTGCCGGTGGTGAGGTCAAACTCATCTCTCTCCCTAAGGGAGACATCGTTAGCAAGCTCGAGGGTCACAGCGAGGGCGAGTCGGTCGAGGCCCTCGTCTTTGTTGACCTCCTCGGTGGAGCCGGCGGTGGTAAGGGCACCGTCCTCGTTTCGGGAGGAGTCGACGGCAAGGGCTTCGTCTGGGACGTCCACACCGGCCGTGTCCGTGCTGAGCTCAAGCACGACGTGAGTACAGAGCTTTCAATCTCGAGAGCCAACAGCTAACAGACCAGGAGCCTATCACCTCGCTCGCCGCCCACCCCTCTCCTAACCTCCATCTCGTTACGTCGGGCTCTGCGGACCGCACGCTCAAGACCTGGGACATCCGCACGGGAACCCTCGTCGCCGAGCACAAGGGCCACACTGGCGTCGTCAACGGCGTCTGCGTCGCGCCTCTCCCCGCCTCCGAGTCGAGCACGACTGGCCAGCAGCAGGCTCAGGCCGTTGTGTCTGCCGGTGACGAGGGCGTCAGCCTCGTGTTCAAGGTGTAAAGAGTCTAAGAACGACGGGATTTACGCCTACGCTGCACAGACCTGCAGCTCGGACAGTTGCACGGACTGTGCAGCCTGAGAGCATCTTGTGGGGCCACCAAAAGACGAGGAAGACGTCGGGACGGCTCGTCCCATCTGTCATATGTCAACATCAATACGATCTAGAGCTTGTAATATGCATGTACACCTGAACTTGGGGCGATCAGAAGCATACGCATGACTGGCACCGTTGGGAGCGGCGGCCGGAGGCGGGGCCGACGTCAGAGGTCCCCACGGCAGACGTTCCGGAGGGACCTCCACCGGGCTGATGGCCGGCTACGATCGCCCCATCTTTGTTGCCTTCTTTCCTCCACCGCTCTCTTCACTACCGCACCTCAACCCCAGCATGGCGACACTGGGGACTAGCAGCGCCTCGACGCCAGCGGCGCCGAAGGGCCAGGTGGCGAACGGTCCCCTTCCGACCCTCGGCACGGCGCCATCCACCGGTGCATACTTGAACGGCTCGCACCCGCGACCAGCGACGCCGCCGCGCACTCCACCCGGTGGCTCGACTCGCCGCCCCGGCTCCGGAATCTTCCACCCCACAGCAGACACGAGCACGTACCGTGACCTGCTTCTCTTCGAGGAACGCCTGAAAATGAACGCCGAGATGCTCAGGAGGAGAAGGCGGCGATACAGTGGTGAGTAATCGGCGGCGACAACAGCGGCGGCGGTGACGTCGTATAGTCATATTGTCCGACGCTAACTGATCTCCAGTGTTCCTTTATTCATTCGTTATCGCATTCATCGTCATGTCGTACCGGCTGGTCGTGCTGCCGCCGGAGAACTGGGTGCTCCTGCGCGGTCTGCAGGCCTCGGTCATGATCGTGTTCTTCACGCTGGCCCTCTTCTTCGCCTCGGGCATGTACGACGAGAAGATTCGCTATGCGCACAGGTTGGTTGATGTATGTATCTCAGAGCTAACTATCAGCTATGTCAATCATTCGAACAGGTCGCTGCGCCCCCTGAACATGTACTTCAACGTGCGCCGTGCGCGCGGTGGGCTTTGGGACATGCTGCCTCTGCCTGCTGCATTGCGGCCGTCACCGGCTCCGCTCAAGGCTATTAACAATACTTCGACGATGAGCGAGAAGCGCCTTCCCGGTGGCCACCGGCCCAGCACGCGGCGCGTTAGTAACTCGTCGTCGCACACGGTCATGGCGCAGATCCCACCAAGCTCGAACCCGCGCGGAGAACTCATCTTCTCGTCTCGCGTCGACCCACACTTTGAGGGAGGGTACAAGCGATACCGTGCAGCGTTCGAGAGGAGGAGGGAGGAGAAGGCGAAGGAGGAGGCCAGACTGATGGGCCCATGGTGGCGCCGCTGGGCGCACCGGGGCGGAACGACTCTCCCTCCCGCCCAATCTCCGTCGCAGCCGTCTAGCAGACGCGGCACACCACAGGCCTCCAGAGACCGGAGCCGCAGTCCCAAGAGTGACGGCGAGGAGCGGGATAGGACCGAGTCGTTCTCTTTCGTCCAGACCGGGCCAGGCGAGGCGGTCAGCCAGCGAGCGCGCGCCCGATAGAGTTATATCCCGGTGATGTACAACGTTGTGCAGGTATGCATCCATGATCTGTCCCTCCATCTGTCAACCGGCTTGCATGTCTTGCCCGTTGATGTCTTCCTAGCCTGCGCACCTCAGCAAGAGGGGCTTTATTACGTAACATAAACAACACACGACCACGAGATAACCGTGCCTGGGATGGGCCTCCATCTCTGATCGCTGGTCGGAAACGTCAACAAAACAAACTCACCCACGAGCAATGCCGACACACACGCCGCCGCCGGCGACGTTCACGCCGCAAGGACCAGCACGGCGCCGACTTCCGGGTTCCGCTGCCCGACTATCCACTTCCTTCTCCCTGAACCCGAACGATAGCAGCTACAGCGATGTGTCGATCATGTCACCATCGAGGGGGCGCGCGGCCTTCCTCTCCTCGGCAGAGCAGGGCAACATGAGCATGTCGCAGGTGTCGCCGGCGCGCACTCCGCTTAGACGAGGGACCGCGAATAGTATTCTCGGCCGCTGGACCCGTCCCAACCCCCCGGGCACCGGTACCAGCTCCCGCTCCCGGCTGTGTGACACGAGCGTTGACGCCAGCGACGAGCTGGACGACCTCGAGGGCGACGCGCGTGAGAGCATGATCGCGTCGATGCGCACATGGCGCAATGACGCCGCTATCCACAATCTGTATGAAACGGCCGCATTCTGGGCCGACAAGATCCTGTCTCTGACTGGTGAGCTGCAACTTCCTCAGACAGCAGCTGACAATAGGCGAGAGCAACGACGCATTCTGGCTCGCGCACGTCTACTTTTTGATGGGGCAGTACCTGCGCGCGCAGCGGCTGCTGATGGACCCGATGCCACCACCGCGGCAGCCTGGCGACAAGGACAAAGGCAAGGGGAAGGAAGAGCTGCTGGCGCCCATGATCGCTGAATCGCTGCCGTGTCGCTCGCTCGCGGTACAGTGCTTAATAGGGCAGGAGAAGTACGAGGAGGCGCTTGAACTGATCGGCGAGTCGAACCCTTTCCGCAAGGAGTCAGTCGCCGAGACTGGGCCGGTCGACGGCATCAAGCTGCACTCGGCCATGTGCTTCCTCCGCGGCATCCTGCATCTTCGCCTCTCCAGCATGGCGCTCGCGAAGGAGAGTTTCGTCGAGGCGCTCGTTATCGACGTCAAGAACTATGACGCTTTCCGCGAGATTGTTGAGGGCCAGATGATGACGGCGGCCGAGGGTGAGCTTCAAGTTGCGAAAACGAGCTGACGCCAGAATGGGAGTTTGTCAACAACCTCGCATACCGCTCGCAGCTGGAGCCAGAGGAGGCGACATTCGTGCGACTGATGTACTTGTCCAAGCTGCGAAAGGACGCTCACGTCTCGGAGATTGCGGCGGTGCGCCGCGAGCTGATCGACAACTACGGGCTGCGGGACAACCCAGACGTGCTGGTGGGACTGGCTGAGGAGCTCTTCGCGCGGTACAAGTGGGAGGACTGCTATTCCGTGACGTCCAAGATCTTGGCGCGCATCCCCGGTCACCCATCAGCACTCCCCCTGCACCTCGCGTGCATGCACTACATCCCGCGGCTGCGAAGCAGCCTCTTCATGCTCGCGCACGACCTGGTGCAGCAGGACCCCGACGCGGCGACGACATGGTACGCCGTAGGCCTGTGGTACTTCACGGGCAAGCGATGGGCCGAGGCGCGGCGGCACTTCTCCAAGGCGAATCTGATCGACCCGCGCTTCGCGCCTGCGTGGATCGCGTTCGCGCACTCGTTCGCATGGGAGGGCGAGCACGATCACGCCATCACGGCGTACAGCACGGCCGCGCGCCTCTTCCCGGGCTCACACCTGACGCTGCTCTTCATCGGCATGGAGCACCTGCAGCTGAGCAGCTCGCAGCTGGCCGAGGAGTTCTTCCTGGCGTCGGCCGCGCTACACCCGAGCGACCCGCTGCTCCTGAATGAGCTGGGCGTGACGGCGTACGACCGTGGCGACATGGGCGCGGCGGTCAAGTACTTCGAGCGCGCGATCGCAGGCGCCGGCGAGATGCAGGGCCGGACGGCCGCGTGGGCCGTGACGCACGCCAACCTCGGCCACGCGTACCGCATCAGCGGGCGGTACGCCGAGGCGCGCGCAGCGTACGCGGGCTGCATCGCGCTTGACCCGACGAACGCTACGGCGTACGCAAGCCAGGCGATGCTGGCACAGCTCGAGGGCGACATCCGCACCGCCATCGCGCTGTACCACCGCGCACTCGCCCTCGTGCCCCAGGAGCCCGTCGCGACCGTGCTGCTCGAGATGGCGCTCAAGGAGCAGGTCGAGTGCCTCGACCCAACGACCCTGCCCGGCCTCCCTGCCGCCATCGCGCGCAGCGACCTCGACCCCTTCAACGTGTCCAAGGGCAACCCCGCCTTCGGGCCGCTACCCGTTGAGGCCGACCCTCGGAGCCTCGAGGAGGCGGGCGGCGAGAGCCTCATGAGCGACCTCGTCGAGGAGAGCATGGAGATCGAGGACGACTAGCACTACCAGCACGCCCGGCCCAGCGGCAGCAGCTTACATAGAGTACATGCATACATTAATCTAATCAGTCGTCGTCCCGGTCGAGCTCGCGCTGCAGCTCGTCGATCTTGTCCTCGACGCGCTTGCGGATCTCGGCGCCCTTGACGACGCCCTTGTACGAGTGCTGGAGCGCGATGAGCTTGTCGGGGTTCCACAGCTTGGAGCTGAGCTTGATGCCCGACAGGTAGTTGAACACGTCGGGGACGGACGCGCAGCGCAGCATGTCTGCCTCGTTGATCTTGAGGATGGCGAGCGCGATGCGGAACAGGATCGCGTTGCCGCCCTCGCCCTGCTCGGCCGGCAGGAAGAAGATGTCCCACACGCGGAACAGCGTCTCGACCGGCAGGATGTCCGTGAACAGCGACAGGAACCACCCAAACGTGATCGACGTCAGGTCGATCGACAGCGCCTGCAGATGCGCCCAGATCTTGGGGATGTGCAGCTGCACCAGGTCCTGCAGCACGAGCTGGTTCGCGCGCGAGCCCAGCAGCGACGGCGCGTAGTAGTCTGTCGGCAGCAGGCGGTCGATCATGCTGTCTAACACCCAGAACGCCTGTTCTGCTACGTCAGCTTGGCGTGTTCAATCCGAAGCTCACCCTCATCAGTGTACGTCAGGAGCAGCGTCGCGGCGAGCATGTTCATGCCCTGACAGCTGGTTGTCAGTTTCTAGTAGACGCTGCTTAACTCACTATCCGACGGCGGGATTGTGCCACGAGTACGCGACGAGGACGCGGCGGAGCTTCTTGACACCGGGCCCGTCGCCGCCGAAGAACACGTTTCCGGGGAACGTGCGCCCGACGTCCTTGTCGATGTCGACCATGACCGCGCTCTGGTCCTCCTTGTGCACGCTGAGGATCTCGGCGTACTCGCCGGGGACCATCGAGTCGCGCGCGCCACACGACTCGGCCCACACGTCGCTGCGGTACTCGATAGGGATGCCGCGCCGCACGAGCCGGAGGAACTTGTTATACTCCTCCTGGCTCGACTTGCTCGTCGAGCCCTGCAGGTGGATGATCGCCGAGATGGCGCCGGACACGCCGACGTCCTTCCCCCGCCGGACGCGCTTGCGCAGGAACGCGTCCCACTCAGCCGTCCGCGTCTTCTGTTGCCGATCGTGGATCTCCGTCAGCTGGTCTAACAGCGACGACACGGTTAGCCGCGACGCGGCGGCCGACGACGCCTCGCTTCCCGAGTCGGCGCCGTTGGGTGTGCCTGCCTCGCTGATGAGCGCGGCCGAGGCACTGGAGCCAGAGTGACGCGACGCCCCACCCCGCACAGCGACGCTGACGTCGTCCTTGCCCGTCGTCGGGCGCGAGGGCGCAGGTGCGAGCGAGCGGTACAGCGACGGCTTCCGCCTTCGCTGAACGGTGACAGACCCATTCGGGGGCGATGTCGTCTCCGGTGACTGGGGTAGCTCAGGTGAGCCGCTTCGCGGGGACACAGGGATAGTCGCCGGGTCGTGGGAAAGCGCCGGCGGCTCCAGGTTGTGCCCTGTGAGCGAGATCGGCGCCGAGGTTCCTACCCTGCTGGCGTCCTTCAGCATGCTCGCGTGCTGAATGTCGTCTGATCGTCAGCTTTCCACCAGTGACCCTGCGGTTCACTTACAAATGAAGCCATAGCGGTCCGTTAACGGCGGCTGGTCACTCGTGAACCGTGTAGCAGTCGAGAGCTTCGGCGTGCCCTTGCGCGAGCTCGTGAAGAAGCTGCCGAGGTTCTGTCTCGAGAGGAGCACAGTCGGCGGCCGGCTCTCGTCCGGCACGATCGAGGCTAGCTCGACGCTCGGCGGCGGCAGTGGGCCATTCGTCTCGCTGCTTGGCGTGACTGCCGTCGTGGGCGCACGTGTGCTCTGCTTGTTCAGCAGCGCAGGGCGCTTCGGCGGCTTAGCCTCGTAGTCCATGCCCATGGCCGCTTTGGACCGCGAAATAAAGCTCCGTCCAGCAGCGACGGCACCAGCCATGACGTCCGTTGTAGCAGCTGCATCAACCCCAGGCTCGTTTAGCACCGGAGGGATCTGCTGGCTCGACACGGACGCTGCGCGAGACCGTGCTCGCTGCCGGCCCGGCGGCTCGCGGACACTGATCCCCTCATCACGAGCGTTGCTGACGAGAGTGTGGGCCCACTCCGCGAGTTTTGGTTGCGCATCTCCGTATAGAATCGAGCCCGTGTCTGGCGTCAAGATACGCTGCTGTCAGCTTACGGCGGCCCTTGAAGCTTACCGTAGCCAGAACGACTGCACGGAAACTCGGCGTGCTCCCTCCGTCTCCTCGTCGCCACTTGTCGTCCTCCTCCTCAGGCAGTGCGGACGCCATGCTCCCCATGCTTCCTTTCCTGGGCCTCTTGCCCCATCCCCAAATGCTGCCCCACGTCTTGTGCGAAGCGTTGCTTGCCGTTCGCGGCCGCGAGTTGCTGGATTTCGGCCTTTCTGTTGTGCTCGTAGACCGGGTCGACTGCACGCTGAGCGCCGGGCTCTTTGGCCGCGAAGCGTACGAGCTCGGCGATCCCGGTCGGTCGTCCAATAACTGCATCTTCCCCGGTGAGGCAAGCGATGTGCTGAGAGCGTCTGCGAGCGAGTCGTGGATCGACGCCTGTTGTCAGTTATCGCGTCTCTCAGTAGCAACTCACCTGATCGCTCTTGGGCACAGACACGGCCTCCGACGATCCGCGCTCCGTGCTCTCCTTGCAGATACTGCGGGGGCGGGACGCCATCGCCTGCTGCGGTGCGGCGGCCTGCGCGAGCCTACTAATCTGCGCGGCCTGCTCGGCAACCGTGTCCTTCAGTTTCTCGTTCTCGGTCTCGAGGCGCGACACCGACGCCATCAGCTCGCGCACCGCCTTGCTCAGCACGCGCAGCGGGTGCTCGGAGCTCTTCGGGGCCTGCGGCGGCGACGGCGGGAACAGCGGCTGGGACGACGACGCCGAGCGCGTCAGCGTCGGCGCGAGCGGGGACGAGGCGGCGTGCGGCGACGGCGTGTCTAATGGCGGGCGGCACTTGTCGCTGCGCGGTGTCTCGTGCACGTCGATCTCGTGCGGGTCTTGTTCCGCGTCGGAGTCGGTGTCGGCCGAACTGGCGCTCTGATCCCCCAGGCTAAGGGGCTTCACGGCCCAGCGGTCCAGAACGGCCTGGAGCTCCTTGTCGCTCATCTCGTCGTAGCGCGTGTCGAGGACGTCGTCCGCGTCGAGCCCCTCGAGCCCGAGCGCCGCCTTCGTCGCCTTGGCCTTGCTGTTGTTGCCCGACACGCGGCGCGAGCTGTACTTGCGCCCGCCGCTGCCGCCGATGCCGAGCAGGTCCGGGTCGAGGCTGGGCCGCTTGGGGCGGGGCGTCAGCGTCGCGTGTGTCTTGGTCGGCGACGTGCGCGTCGAGACCGGCGCCGATGGCGACGCAACGACCGGTGACGCTATCGCTGGAGACGTCACCGCGGGCGAGAGGCTGGGCCGCCGCCGCCCCATGTCGATCCCCTGGGCGGTGACGTCGAGCGCCGACGCGCTGATGCGCCGCGTTAACGAGCCGCCGGGCGAGAACGACAGCGGGTCCCCGTCCGCGGGTGACGGCGTCAGGAGCTGAGACGACGAGTTCTGCCGCTCAGGCATGGTGGTGAGGTGGACGGTTCCAACGGTAAGCCAGGGTTGAAACGTCATACGACACCGACCGGCAGTGTTTGCCTCCACCTTGGGCTCCTTGATGGTTGCGGGGGAAGGAATGTGATAATCAGCCACGACTCCTGGTTACGAGCCACCGCATTACCGCTCGCTTCCCCTTATCTCTCGGAACCCAGCGGTGCATGCATGCACAGCTTGAGCCTGCAGCGCGTGTGTATGCCTCTATCATGACATTCATGCAAAAATGAACTACTGTGAGATTACCCATTAAACTACATCTGCACTCCGTCCGGCTGGAGGTCCTCGTTGCCCTCCATGCCCATCTGCACGCCCTGAGCTCCCGAGGGCTCGTCCGGCCGGCGCGCACTGACAATGTCGTCGACACGCAGCAGCAGCGTCGCCGACTCAATGGCCGTCTTCAGCGTCTGGATCTTGACCGCGGCCGACTCCATCAATCCGTACTCGCGCATGTCCGCGACCTTTCCGGTCTCACCGTCGACACCCATGTAGTTCTTGCCCTCGGCGTGAAGCGCGCGCAGCTCGGTGAGCGTGCGGATCGCGTTTCCACCGCAGTTCTGGATCAGCGTGCGGGGGATAACCTCGAGCGCCTCGGCGATGGCCTTGTACGGCGCACCGGCGACACCGGGCATCGACTTGGCCTTCTCCATGAGCGCGGTCGAGATCGCGAGCTCAGTCGCACCACCACCGGGAGCGAGGATCGGGTTGAAGACAACGTTACGGGCGACGGCCATGGCGTCGGCGAGGTTGCGGTCAATCTCGTTGAGAATGTCCTTCGAGGGACCGCGGAGGAGGATGGTACAGGCCTTGGGCTCCTTGCACTCGTCGAAGAATGAGAAGTACTCGTCGCCGAGCTTGTCGATGTGGAACGATCCGCACCCGGTGCCGACGTCCGACTCACGGAGGTCGTCGACGCGGTTGACGATCGTGGCACCGACGGCACGGGCGATACGGTTGTTGTCCGATTTCCTGACGCGACGGATGGCGGTGATGGGGGGGTTCGCCTTGAGGAAGTAGTGCTGGGCGAGGTCCGAGACACCCTTCTCGGTGACGACAACGTCGGGCTTGAACTCGATGATCTTGTCGCACATGGCCTTGATCTGCTCCTCCTCGATCTGGAGAACACGGTTCCAGTCCTCCTCGCGCGAGATCTCAATGTTGGTCTGCGACTCTCCCTTCTTGTACTCGAGGGGGCAGTCGAGCAGGACGACGCGGGGGTTGGCGATCTTCCTGCGCATCTTGGGGTGGGTGATGTCCTTGTTGATCATGACACCCTTGAGGACGCGCGAGTCCTCGATCTCACCACCCGGCACCTTCTCAACACGAGCGTAACGCTTGATGTCGACGGTCTTGACGTCCACGGGGCTCTTGCCCTCGCCACCGGTGCTGACGACGTTGTTCTCGGCCTCGGCAGAGACGGCGACGGTCTTGACCGCGTCGAGCGCAAGCTGGCACATGAGGTCGGACCAGCGGGACACGAACTTGGTTCCGATCGACGTCTTGATGAGGGCGAGCATCTCCTTGTCGTCCGACGTGTTGACCTTGACCGAGATCCTGTCAATGGTGGCGAGCGCGTCGTTGAGCGCGGCCTTGAACGCGCGGATGATAACGACGGGGTGGATGTGCTTCTCGAGCAGGGGGAGCGAGTAGGCGAGGATCTCACCAGCAATAATAATAACACTGGTCGTTCCATCACCGACCTCCTCGTCCTGGGTTCGCGAGAGCTCGATCATGCTCTTGGCCGCAGGGTGCGCGACATCAATCTCACGCAGGATCGCGTGTCCGTCGTTGGTCAGGCTGCGCGTTAGCTTGCAGTAGCACGATAGAAGCTCACAGGATACCGCCCATAGGGTCAAGGACCATCTTGAGCATGGCCTTGGGGCCGAGACACGTCCTGATAACATCGGCGACGGTCTGCCGTCAGCGTTATCGTTAGTCATCGCTCACCTTGGCCGCAACGATGTTGGCGGTCTGCGCCTTGCGTCCGGTCTGGCGCTCGGGCCCGGTGTCTTCTCCGTCAGTTTCTCCCTCACTTCCGTTCACTCACTCATCACCACCATGGGCATACCTCCGGGCATAGCCATGTTGCGCGCGTCTTACTCGTCGAACCGGGGGGAAGTCTGTGGAAGGGGGAGTCTGGGCTGTGTCGGGCGGGAAAAGCGCTCGCTCGAGCTGTTTTGAGTCGCGGGGGTGGTGGGGCGGTCGCCGTCTCGTCTGCTGTGCGGTTTGCGAAGGGCAAGGGGGCGATGGGCAGCGGGGGCGGACAGAGAATGGGATAGAAGGTTTTGTTGTCGACGAGCGTCATGGTGGACGGTGGTACGGTGGACTTTGTCGTGGATCGTGGCGACGCGTGCACACCGTGGGAGAACAAGCGGCGTGTTCCTGGCTGGCCCCGACGCGCCGCGCGGTTCAGGCTCAGGCTGCAGGCGGTCTGTGTGCTGTGTGCGCCCAAGCTGCAGAAAACAGCTGCATGCATGCGACGGTGTTATGGGGAGTCTTATGCATGCTAGGTCTACAACTTGGCCGGCCGGCCCTCGAGGAGTGCGACGGCATCGAGCGCGCACCCCCACGAGCTCTGCCACCCCGCCCCTCCGTGACCGTAGTTGTGCACGACCGGCGTCCTCTTCCCTCCGAGGGCGACCTCCTCGCGCTCCAGCCGCGTGCCCCCGGTCCTGGACGGCCGGAAGCCGACGAGGTGGTCGACGACGAGCCCGTCGAGGGGGCCGCGGATGTCCCCGCCCTGCTCGAAGAGGGCGTGGTGCAGCCCGCGGATCGTCTGGCAAGTGTTCACGCGCAGGTGCTCCGGTACGAGCTCGGGGCAGATGTCCTGCGCGCGCTGCAGGATGTCCCGCGCCGTCTCAGCGCGCGGGTACGCCGCCCAGTCGCCCTCCTCGCGCGTGCCGCCCAGAATCACGTCGCCCGTACACCTCGGGATCACGTACGTGCGCTGCCCGCCCTCGCCGCCGTCGAGCGAGCCCACCTGCCGCGTCCACCCCGACCGGATCCAGGGTGCCCGCACACGCACGACCTGGCCGCGCGTCGGGAACAGCTTCGAGTCCTCCACCCCGCCGAGCGTCAGGCTGCCGAGCCCCGTGCAGTTCACCACGGCAGCCGGCGTAGCGCCGTACAGCGCCAGACACTGCGGAGAAGTCAGGTAGTCCAGTGACGGGACGTAGAGACGATGCATGTGCCCGCCGAGCTCCGAGAGCCGCTCAGCCAGGGAGACGAGGTACAGCGCCGGCGTGATCGTGAACGACTTGAAGCGGATCGCGTGGTCGACTTTGCACGGGATCTCCGCAAGGCGTACGACCTCGAACTGCCCTGTCAGCTTGCGCCAATACGTCAGCTCACCTCGGGGTGCTCCTCGTAGATCTTGAGGTGTTTCGTGGTGCCGACCCAGAGCTCCGTCTGCGTCAGCTGCATGAGGCCCGTGCTCTCGCCCCGCTCCCTCCACTCCTTGTTGAAGGCGTGGAACGCTGCCCGTCAGTGCCAGTCAGCCGGCGTGACTCACTTGCCATGTCCCATCTCCGTTGCCTCAGGTCATTGTCGTCGGCGAAGGAGAGGTGGTGCGCGCCAGCAATGCCGCTGGCGTAGTTGGCGTCCAGGTCGTCGGAGGGAAGGTGCCCCGCCACGACGTGCACTTCCCGTCCCTTCAGTGCTGGCGACTCGAGGACGCGGATCGCCGTCGTGAGGCCAATCACGCCGGCGCCGAGCACGACGATGGGGCCAGGTCCGAGGCTCATGCTGGTGGTTGTGGTGGTCGGTCGGGTAACTCGAAACGCAACCTTCATGACGGCGATGGGTATCGGCGATAGCCGGGTGAGGCCAAGGTGTGGCGTACCTTTGTATTTCTCGGCGCGTTCTCCACTCTCGCCGCTCGATGCAGCAAGCAGTAACGAAGGGATCACAACTAGCATGACTATCGTGCTATGCAAATTATACTAATCTATGACATGAATGACAACATGATGATCGGATGATTCTCGCTCTACTACTCTCCCATGTCAACGTCTCCGTCTGGCTCCACATCCATACCGCTGCCGGATGGAGGCATGTCGGTGTCCATCTGCGAGATGTTGCCGCTACCCGGCGTCCAAATCTCGTCGGTGGGCACGCCGACGACAGGCGGGCCGCTCATGAGGTCCTCGTCATCGTCAACGAGCTCGAACCGGTGCCCGTCCGGGTCCGGAATCTGGGGGCGCACCCTGTTCTTGCCCTTCGCCTTCTGCTGCCACTGCCGCACGACGTCCTCGGCCGGCATCCCGCCCAGTGGTCGGTAGAGCACGAGGCCGCGTTCCGCCGGCTCGACCGAGAAGTTGGGCTGGGTGCCGAACTGGTCGCGCTGGGCGTTCAGGATGTGCGTCAGCAGCGAGGGTGAGATGGTGAAACCCTGTGTTCCCGGCTGCGACAGGTTGCGGTTCTCCTCATAGTTGTACGAGGCATCCTGGGAATCACGCGGCGGCGGGGACGCCGTCGTCGACCGCGAGCGCATGTCGTCAAAGTCCGGCGAGGGCTCCGGCGACGGCGAGTCCAGGCTGGTGACCACTATCCGGTCCTTCTCGGGCTCGTACCACCCCCGCCCGCGCTGGCTGTCCGGCAGATCCATATCGTAGTCCATCGAAGGCCGTCGTCGCTTGCTCCGCATTTCAGGGGACGAGTCCATGTCCCTCGAAATCTTCCGCTTGTGCGCCGAGTCCATGTAGTCGACGTGTGGCGGGCCGGTGGTGTGTGTCGGCGTCGTAGGCGTGATGACTTCTGGGTGCTCGACGGACGTCGGCTGCTGCGGTGGTGGTCGGCGCTGGTTCGGTAAGCGGAATGTCGCGTCCGAGTCATAGTCTTCCTCCGACGGGGACGTAGACGAGAAGCTGCTGCTCCTGTGCCAGAAGCTTGGGCGGGAGGAGACACTGCTGGGGGCGGGAGAGCGGTCGGGGAGGACTTCTACACCTACATCTCCATCTAGCGGCGGCCTGGTGGGCTCCAGGCCATCTTCGTCCGTGTCGTCTTCAACCGCACTCGATCCCGGGTGGGAGTACCACTGCGGTGGCAGATCGGTCGGGTTGGACCCCGAGATGCTCATGGCTTGGAACCCGTTCGCGAGGTTGGGACGCCGGCGCTTGTGGTCCGGCGGCCCGCCGCGTTCTGAGGGGGCCTCGTCTGCTGCTCTTTTCCGGGTGTTGGTCTGGTTCGACATGGGGGAGAAGGTGGAAGATGTAGGTGTAGAGTTGGGATCGCATCCGAAAGTCGGCGGCTGCGGCTGCTGGGCCCAAGGGCCGGTAGATGAAGCGGCCATTAGGTTAGAGCCCGTGCAAGGCGAGAAGGGGCAGGGCTGAGGGGAGGGGGGAGGGGGAGGGGGAGTGTGGGAGAAACGATGCGGACGCGATGGCTTACGTCCGCCCGTGTGTCGATTGTCGATGCTATCGCTGGCGGTGGAGCATACGAGGCTTTGGAGGAAATATCGGTGGTGACGACAAGAGGTCAGGCAAGTCCTGGGTCCTAATGTCCGGCCTGGCCGAGCTTTCCAGAATCTCCGCGTCCTCGGTATTCCAGCCTGCCAGCTCAGGGGCCGCTACTCAGGCCCAAGGACCGATCGCCGCCCGCGTTATCATGGCGCCCATCACGTGACGTCAGTGTTCTTTTTCTAAGTACCTGCGGGCGGGTTTCACTTCTCTTACTCGGCCCGCCCAGTTTAGTGGGCCATGCGTGGACCATGCGTCGCGATGGCCACAAGTTCCGCGCAGACGGACTCGCCAGTACTCGCTGTGCCCCTGGCAGTTATCCGCATGCTCGGGAGAGAGGCTCTGACAGTGAGGATTTATCCGAGTCGAGCCATTTGCTAGTTGAAAAAAGCAAATCCACTCCTTCTATTCGATCGATTAAGATTGTTTAGAGAATTTCTGGAACCCCTACTTTCACAGTACAAACTACATTTCCTTTTTGCGCCTGTGCGTTCTGCTGCATCGGCGAATGCTCAAGACCGTGAGGAGTACAGAGGGAAGCAGACGGGGACGAGGCACTGTGGGTGGCCCATCGCCTGAACACAACCCTCGGCAATCAGCGTTATCTCCCCTTCGCGCGACACGTGCTCCGCTCAAAGTGTATTTTGAAAGACATGTATCACTCTACATGGGTCTACACTGGCTACTGGTGTCGCCTACGTGAAAAGAAAGGGAAACGGGCCCCCGAGAGCTGCGCAGCGAGCTCTTCTACATAAAGTCATCATCGTCAAGGACGTCATCGTATGCCGAGGTGTCGATGTCCTTGAAGGCCTTGGCGGCGCCGAGCTTGGGCTTGTTCGAGCCCTGTGACATGTCAGCTTCAAGCTCCGAGAGAAGTAGCTGTACGATGGGACGCACGGTGGCCCGGTCGCGAGCACTGAGGCGTGCGCCCGTGCCACAATGACGAGATAGATGACCTACCTTCTTCTTTCCGCTGGCCTTGTCGCGCTCCTCCTGCTGCTTCGTGTTGCCGAGGACGCTGAGGGCGCTCGAGACCTTGCGGGTCTGGACGGCGGAGAGGGACTCGCAGAGGTCCTTGGCGAGCTGCTCGACAAAGGCGGGGTACAGGCCCGAGGTCTGGTGGCGGCTCGTGATGGCGGCGACAATGTTGCGCGAGAGTTCGGCAAAGTCGTCCTTCGTCTTCGGGTTGGCGCCGACAACGGCCTTGAGCGCGGCTCCGGTGTCGACGCTCATGTCTCCCATCAGATCCGCGGCGACGGCGAGGTCGGCCTCGAGCTCCTTCTCCCGCGCCTCACGCCGGCGGTCCTGCTCAGTCCGCTCGTCGATCAGGTCGTCTCCAAGGTCGCCGCGCGCCTTCTGCTCTGTCAGTTCGGCTTCCGCGACGTGTAGAACTCACGGCCTCAGCAGCCAGGCGCTCCTTCTCGGCGAGCTTCTGCTTCAGAGTCATCTTCTTCTTGGGGGCGGCGACCGGCGCGGCCTTGGGCTTGGCGGCGGGCTTCTTCTCCTCCGTGTCCGAGACATCCCAGTCATCCTGGCGTTAGCCAAGATCCACAAAACTGAAGCTGGACTCACCTCGTCCTCACCGGCCCACTTGTTCTGGGCGGGCTTGGGCGGGAGAGTGGGGGCGGGGGTGGTGGAGGAGGAAGGAACGTCCTCGACATCTGTCCGTCAGCTCGACTCGACAATGCCAAGCTCACCCCAGTCGTCGTCAGACATGGTTGCGGTGGTGGGTGAGGGGTGGGGGAGGGATCGAGAAGGGGGTTGCGTTGGTATAAGGACGTCTGGTCGCGGCTCGGAGCGATCGGACGCGTGCGTTGGCAGGTCGTTGGACAATGTTGGCCACCAACTTTTGTCTGGCCGTCTTTTGCTGGACCCTGTGCTGCAGGCTCACCGCATTATTGTGCTGCGTGCGGCCCGCGCACGCTACGGTGCTATGGTGCTGTGGTGAGCGGGCTCGGGCGTCGCAAATATTTTTAATCAATTTGCCTTTTTCTCCCGCTGCCGTCCTCTCCTCGCGGGTCGCTCACCCTGGCCAGCTCGAGTTCAGAGGTGGAGGCCGACCAGGCCACAGGGGGAAGGTCAAAAGTCAACAAACCCGAGCCGACCCCATGCCGCGCACCCCGCACCCGCTCGCGAGCGTGGAGCAGATCTACTCGACTCCGTCGCGGCAGGACGGCGTGCCGGCCGAGCTGGAGGGCGACCTGCGCACCGCCGGCTGCATGCTGATCCAGGAGGCGGGCGTCATGCTCGCGCTCCCGCAGTCAACCATGGCGACGGCCCAGGTCGTGTTCCACCGCTTCTACTACGTGTCTTCCATGCTCTCCTTTGGTGTCAACGTGAGCTGATTTGCTTCAAAACATAGCTGACGACAGGACCTCTCGGTCGCGTGCCTCTACCTCGCGACCAAGCTGAACGAGACGCCTGTCCGCCTCCGCGACCTCATCAACACGTACATGTACCTGCAAGCGCGGATCCGGTTCCTGCTCGCGAAGCCGGCAGACACTTCGCTCGTCGAGCTGTCTCTCGCCGGGCCGCGGAAGGGGGACGAAGACCCGCTCTGGGCCGGGTTCAAGTTCGACGTGCCGAGTTTCCACAGCACCGTGTTCTGGGAGTGTGAGCTGAATGAAGCGCGACGTAGCTGACGGCCCCAGGGAAGGAGGCGATCCAGTACAACGAGCTGCAGGCGCTGAAGCGGCTCGGGTTCAACATGGCCGTCGACCTGCCGTACTCGCACGCGATCAACTACCTGCAGATCCTGGGCCTCGTGTCCGAGCCGGGGCTCGCGCAGCTGGCGTGGAGCATCCTCAACGACGCGCTCCTGACGCCGCTCTACGCCCAGCAGCCCGTGCACGTCCTCGCCGTCGCGGCCATCCTGCTCGCGACGCGCAAGAGGCGCATACCGATGCCCGAGGGCTGGTACCTCCTCTTCGACGTGGTGTGGGACGACGTCTGGCCCGTGTGCGGCACGATCCAGCACCTGTGGCGGGACTGGGGGTGCCAGGAGCCGGACCGCGAGCGCGAGAACAGGTGGAGGCGCGCGTGGATCCTCGCCGACAGCAGGAAGGCGGTGCGGAAGTGGGTCGCGGAGCGAGAGAGGGCAGAGCGGAGCGAGCGTGGTGAGCGCAGCGGGGCGCCGAGCCAGAGCCGGGAAGCGAGCGCGCGGGTGTGAGGTTGCCCCATGGCTCCTCTCGCCAGCGACCGCGCGACTACGGAGAAGACGCATATATTACATAGACTTCTACACTATATAGCACACAACTGTTGTACAACTTCTACTCGATTCTGGTTGACCCCCACGGCACGCGCCCCGCGCGGATGGCCTCGAGCACGGCGCCGATGCGCTCCACCGTCGCCTCGGCCGTGGGCTGGCGGCGCACCTCTGCGACGAGCGTGCGGCCCGTGCTCCTGCCCCCGACGGGGGAGTAGTGCAGGTACACCTGTACCCAGCGGCTGGAGAGGGCGACGCTGACGTGCGTGTGCGGGAGGGGGAAGGCGTGCGCGAGTGCGGCGTGTGCGCCGCCCGAGATCAAGCGCGGCGGGAGGCCGAGCATCAGGTCCTCGATGCGCGCGGCGGGCTGCTGTCAGCTTCACAATCATCAGGTAAAAGCTACCGCCCTGCATTCGCAGTCTCGCCCAGCACGGCGGCCGGCAGCAGCGGACTCACCTGGAGGAACGCGAAGATGTGGTCCTCGTCCCCACCATCTTCTGAGAGTGCGCTCTCGGCCCTGCGCTGCTCGAAGCCCGTCCGGACGGCGAGGAAGCGGTCGAGGACCGCGCCCTCGCGCGAGCGATGCGCGAACACGCTCTCCGCCGTCGGGTCCCCGCTGCCGGCGCCGATCGGGTCCGAGCTCTCGGTCACGCGGCCCGCGTACGCGGGGAGCAGCCTCGTCCTGAGGATCGCGGTGATGACTGGTGTCAGCTATACCCGGGCTGCCGCCAGCTGGGCGCTCTGGACGTACCGAGGAAGAAGCGCCGGTCGACGCTTCGCAGCGCGTACAGCGCCGCGCGGGCGCGCGCCGCGTCCGCGTCCTCGTCCCACCCGCGCGGCACGACGAGCATGAGCTCGCACACGCGGTGCAGGACGCTGAGCGGCAGCGCCGAGAGTCCCTTTCGGCGCGCAGGCTGGACACCCAGCTGCGAGGAGCGCGAGCTCGGATGCCGCGGCAGCGGCGGGGGCACGAGGCTCGCCGCGAGCTCGGAGTGCGCGGTGGCGCTCGGGTCCGCGAACTGGTACGGCGGGGGCGGCGGCGGGTCGGGGCGGCGGAAGCGCGAGAGGAGCCGCATCGCTTGCTGTTGGGTCATGGAGCAACGCCAAGATGTCGTCGCTCGTAGCTGGTGGCGACACATTCCCCGGTAGGCACTACACCGCCCCGGCGCCGGCGGCAGCCGAGGCGTGCCGGGCTCATGTCGCGTCGCGGTACGTGGTCTCGGCGTTGCACGCGCGGTGCATGCTGCTCACGGCGATCGCGATGACGATGCATGCTCGGCGCAGACCCCACGGGGAAGGCCCAGCCTGGGGTACTGTAGGCGGCGCGCGGCGCCGGCGCGCCGATTGGCCTACGAGTCGCCCTGGCCGCGTCAATACCTCGCTGGGTTTCGGTTTCGCGTATCTGACCACTGGTGCGTGTCACAACCAGGGCGGCGCGCGGCGCGGGCACCCGGGCCTACTCCAGGGCATCATTGCCGGCCGCTGTTCCTCGGGCTAATTAACCATCCTCCTGCCTGCTGCCGACTTTTCTCTTCACCTTCACGACCCACGACCCACGGCCCACGACTCACGACCACTCCACCATGCTCGGCCGCCTCTTCCACCTCGGCTTCGACGCCATCGCCGTCTCCACCATCCTGTCCGGCGTCAAGAAGACGACCGGCTTTGCGTGAGTTCAGCCAACCGCTCGCGTGAGCTGGCACCCGACCTTTGGTCTCGTGTCCGCGTCTGCGGAGGCCGCGGTGTGCTGCAAGCTATACTGCTGTGCCGTTTGAATTGGTTTGCCGAGTCGAGGGCTTCGTGTGGAGCCCAGACGAGGTAGCACAACCACCTCCGTGTAGGCTGTGGCCGGCGATCCGCCCGAGCCCCGAGAGCTCGCAGCAGATGCAGAACAACTTGAGCTGACGCCAGCCCCGACACCGAGCAGATCCCGGAACCGACGGTGCGCTCCGTCGTGCAGTCTTACCTCTCCGTCGGCGACACGTGCTTCAACTTCATCGCCGGACAGAGCGTCACGAGCCAGTACTTCACCAAGGTCAACTAAGCGCACGCGAGCGGGCCCGCTCAGTGGGCGCGAGGGAGCGCGCGAGCTGCACGGGCTGCACCAGCTCTGCCTTCGGTAGAGGACACAGCGAGCTAGCGAGCTGCGCACTCTGGCGGAGCGAATGATCGAATTCGACCGGACCGAGACCTTAGAGCGACAGCGTCCTTTATGTATCTAGGTGTATTAGAGCGGGCTCGTACTGACAACGGACTGACGATCACAAGACGCTGCGCACGATATTCGCCACTGGCACCACCGCCGGGCGACAGGGTGACGAGAGCAGGCGATCTAGCCTGCTGACGACACGGATTGCTGACGGCGTGACGCCCGGGCTGTCACCCTCTCGATCGGCCGGCTCGGCGTGCTCAGCCGGCAAGATCACGACAGCGGTCAAGCTCAACAGAAGACATGGTAGCATTAAGAACTCCCAGAATCGCCAGGATCCGCGGAGGCTCTCTCACTAGTTATGAATAGTTCGTACAAAGTCATGACGCTGTGGTGATTCTCGAGCACCCGTGTTACAGCATTGTCCAGCAACGATTGATTGTCCGTTTCGTGTCCGGCGGTCGGCGGTCAGGTGATGGGCCGCGGTCCTCCGGGGTGCGGCCGCTGCCTGCCCGGCCTGATCTGGGCGCTCGGCGCGGTGGGCGTGACTCGCCTCCGGGCGGGCTCTGGCGCGCGGCGCCGCTTCGTCGAGCTCCTTGAGCAGCGCGAGCCCCGGGGCGTGAGCGGCGCGGGCGGCGCGACCTGCGCGGGACTCGGGCTCGGGCTCACAGCATAGTTCGGAGAGGAGAGCGTGGGCCGGCGAGGGCGGCGCGGCGAGCGGCCGAGAGCCGCCTGGCTCGCGCTGGCCACCGACGATCGGGAGCGGGCGCGCGCAACGCAGGCCGAGCACGACGCGCAGCCTGACGCCGATGCCGAGGTCGCGGGGGTAGGCGGGGCGGCCGGGGGCGGAGACCGCACGACAGCCGCACACGCCTCCGAAGCTGGCGCCGGCGCCGGCGCCGGCGCCGGCACTGCGTCAGGGATACTGTGCCAGATCTCGTCGTAGAGATCCTTAAGCTCGGCGGCGGAGACGGGCTCGTAGTGCGCCCGCACCTGCTGCACGTCTGCCGCGGACGGCTTGCCGGGCGTGCCGGCGTCCTTCTCGGGCACCGGGGGCGGGGTGTCTGGCAGCTGCGGCTCTTCGTCCTCTTCTTCCCCGTCGGACTCGGCGCGCGAGCCCCGGTACAGCGAGTAGAGCGACTCGGGGGACGCGCAGCGTTCGGGAACTTCCGGTGGCGGGGACGGGTACGCCTCGCGCATGGCGGCGAGCTCGTCGGTGTCGAGCTTCGGGGCCGGCTTGCGCCTCGTCGGGAGGAAGGGGAGCGGCTGAGGTCAGCTTTTGCCTTGGGAGCCATGGAGCTGAATCTGTAGACAGAGACGGAGGAAGGACGCACCTTGCGATTGTCGACGGGCGCGGCGACGGCGGCCGGACAGTGCGCCGCCAGCGGCGTCGCCCAGCACTCGCTGCAGCGGCACGAGGACGCGATACGCGGCGTGCCGAAGAAGGAGTACGCGGCGTCGTCGTGCTCTGGCTGCTCGTCTGGGGAGGCGGGCGAGAGGCCGCGCGAGAAGCTGCGCGAGGCGCGCGACGGCGAGCGCGGCGGCCCGATCCAGCCGTGCCGCTTGCTGCCCGCGCGGCCGGTGTTCGGGGACGCGCGCACGTCGTCCCGCGTCATCCGCCTGATGGTATGCAGGACGGAGGGCATGGTGGGAGCGGGTCGTCGGGTCGGCTGCTGCGATGGACAAGGATGCGAGGCGAGCACGAGTGGAGCAGAGGAAAGAAGGGTGGCGAAAGTCTGCTGGAGCGAGATCCGGCCCATAGCGCAATGTAATGTCGGGCGGCCTCCACTTTCGTGCGGTGGCCAGGTGCCAGGTCGCCAGGTCGCCGTGATCGCCCGCCAGGGAAGGCCTTGATGTGCAGACAATGGGAGCGTGGCGCCGCCCCGCGCCTGCGCCTGGCGCCTGGGCCTGAGGCTGACTGCGCGTTTGCGCCCTTGCTTCCCATGCTCCATGCATTCAATCGCGGACGCCGAGCAGCTAGCAGGCAGATTTTGCATTGTCATGCGTACAACATTCTTCTTCCTTACAAGCTACAACACTCGTGTTCGTCGTGACAGTGCCAGCGCCGATGGGAGGCTGGATGCGGTCGTAGTGGCTGCGCAATACAGATGCGTCGAGATCTAGTGTAATTGGCTGGCGGCCTGGCGGACTAGAGGGCGACGACCTCGGCGCGCTTGATGGTGTACTGCCCCTCCTCGTAGTCGGTGACGATGGACGTGTGCGAGAACACGGACGCGGCATCGTCGGCCTGGAGCTCGTACGAGTCGTCGATGAGTTCGTGCAGCACGTCCCACGAAGTCGCCGAGGACGCCGAGGACGAGCGGAAGCGCTGCGGCATGGGCATGGCGATTTGCACAGGCGGGGACGCATCCTCGGCCTCCACCTGAGCCGCGTGGCGCTGGGCGCGGCACGGCGTGCTGACCTCGATGGACGAGGCGGAGCTCCGCGAGTCGCGCGAGCGCGAGTAGCAGCTCGACGGCGCCGACGAGATGGACGACGCGGGCGAGCGCGCCGCCTTGGCCTCGTACGCGGCGGCCAGCGTCGCCCACGCGTCCTCCTGCGTCACGGGCTGCGGCTGCAGGCACGTCGGGATAGGGATCGGGGCCGAGATCGTCGGCCGGCGCTTGTGCGCCTTGGTCGGGGTGCTCATCTTGTTCTTGAGCTTGGCGAGCATGCTGCGGCTTGGAGTGAGGTCGAGGCAGGGGGTGTTGGGCAGGGTGATGGGGGCCTGGAGGCTGGCTGCGAGCTGGCGTCGGGCTGCTAGCGGGGGCTGGAGGAGATCGCTGGCGTTGCTGGCGTGGACAGGCAGCAAAGTGCCGTGAGGGATCGAGGCTTTATACGTATTGCTCGCAGCACTGCGCAGTGCCGATCGCGATCAGCGAGCACTCGTCAGTGCGCTGCTGCGCCGTGCCGTCGTGCCGCCGTGCCGCCGCCGCAGCGAGCCGGGCAGCCGGTGCCCCATCATTGCGCCGGGCCTAGCGATAGCGCGATAACACAATGGCGCAATGGTGAATGGGACGAGTTTCACGGTGACCCGGCAATCCACTCGCGCTATCGCCCCGGCCAAGGCAGCATGCCCAGCGTGCCCAGTGTGCCCAGCCGGCCAGCCGGCACACGGCTACGCTGCCAGATGTCCCCAACCCGCGCTCATGTCCCCATCTCCGCATCTCCGTCCCCAGCGCTGCGGCATCGTTCGAATCGTTCGAGCACACGGAGCGCTCGAACGATGTGCGCTGCTCCCCGACTCACAGGGGCTGTCACGACGGGGCAGGCTTCCGCTGGAAGAGAAATACAGCGACGATCATCGGATGACGTCTCTAGCGCTGGGCTATGTTGGCCAGCTGGGCTATTCTCGCCCCAGGCGCAGCAAGACTCCCACCGATCAGCACGGCGGCTTTGCCCGTTCATTTCTCGTGGCGAGCGCGCAGCGCACAAGTCCGAGGATCGAGGATCGAGGTCGAGGAACGCCCGACAGCCAGCAGGCGGCAGGCGGCAATAGCATTTCCTCGTATCGCGCCATGCCTGGCTATCTGCCTAGCTCCCCTCAATCCTCTCCGGAGCTGTGGCACGATTGATGCCAAGGTGCCTTGGTCCTCCGCGGCACTCACCTTTCCTTCCGCAGCCATGTCTCGCAGGTTTCGCACGCGGGAACGAACGTCACCGATAGTGCGCTGGCACACTCGGCATCGCCTCATTCGCGGCGAGCCGCGAGCCGCCTCTGCCGGTGGCTGGGCGCGCGGCGCCGTCGGCGCTGTCGGCCACTACTCGACCGAGGCTCACCTGTTTCATGTTCTGAATGACGGCGCGGGACGGCCCCAGCTAGCCCAGCTAGCCAGCTCGTGCTTATCTTGAGCCAGCCGTCGAGTCGCTGAAACTGGAACCATCGAGCCCACATTACCGCCAGAGTGGAGTTCGCGCGCGCTCGCCGCACTGCCGTTCTCCAGCGCACGGCCTGCTGATCTCCGTCGCGCGCTGCGGCGCAGCTGCGTTTCGAGTGCTGGCCACTCGCCACTACTGCTCGCGCAATGCGGTGCTCTGCAGTGGGACCCGGCCACCGTGCGCACGGGGGGTGCCCGAGTCCTCGATGCGCACTCCCGCGCCTGCGTTAGTGAGCAGAGAGCCTGCCCGCGGATGTCCAGGCCTCCGCTACCATGGCGTGCGGGTCACCTTCGCTCCGTCGTGCCCGGCTGTGTCCTCGCAGCCGTCCAGTTGCGAGGACATAGAGGCCGATCACCGGCTACCGTCGGACGCGTGCCCGCGCGAGGCAACATGCTGCTGTGAGTATGCAGCACATCGCCGTCAGTGCTCCCCGTGAATAGAGACGCTATGGCATCCCAATAATCTACGATATCCGCTACAGCGTTTGGGCGTTCGTGCACAGTACTTTCAGTCGCGTCGCACGGCACCCCGACAAACTCTCTACTACACTGCGGCCCCTCCAGTGATATACGGGCCCCCCTAGCCACCTCCTCCGTAATCGTGTCCGAAAAAAACCTAAGAGACCGGTGAGTAGCTCCAGATCCTAGCTTGGCAGTCGCCGGAGCCCGACGCGAGCAGGCCGCCGGATCGGGCCAGGTCAATCGAGATGACGGAGTTCTTATGTCCCTGGAGCATGAACTGCGCCTGACCCGTGGTCATGTCCCAGAACTGGATCGACCGGTCCTTCGAGCCCGAGACGACCCATTGTCCATCGGGCGAGATGGCCACTGAAAGCACGTAGTCCTTGTGGCCGTTCAGCGTAGACGCGCATGTGCCAAGGCCCTTCTCCAGAGACTCCTTCGAGCCAGCCGACACCGAGTCGAGCGCGCGCTTCGTCTGCGACAGGTCCCAGACGCGAAGGGTGCGGTCGAGCGATCCGGACACGAGGTACTTGCCGTCAGGCGAGAAGGCAACAGAGTACACCGAGTCCTTGTGCCCCTTAAGACGTTCGACCTGGTGTCCAGTCTGGACGTTCCAGACACGGACCATCGTGTCGAGAGAGCCGGCAGCAACGAGCTTGCCGTCGGGCGACAGAGCGACGGACGTGATGCCGGCGTCGATCGGTCCCTGCTCGTTGTGGATGAAGTCCTCGATGCGGAGGTCAAACACACACTGGCCCTTCTCAATGTCCCACACGCGCGCAGACTTGTCGCCGGATCCCGAGACGAGGAATCGGCCGTCGCGAGAGAAGTCGAGCGAGTAGATCTCCTGCATGTGGCCCTGCAGGAGATGCTTGATGCGCTGCTTCTGGATGTCCCAGATGCGGATCTGGCGGTCCTCCGCACCGGTAGCGAGGAATCGACCGTCGGGGCTGAAGCAGATGCTGCGAATGTACAGGTCTCCCGTCCTGGTTGTCGTGTCGTCCATGAGAACGCACGTCTTCGCACCCGTCTTCGTGTCGTAGATCTGCGCCGTGCGGTTGCAGCCTGTAGCCAGGTACTTGCCGTCGTGCGAGAACTTGACGCAGCAGACAACTGTGTCGTGGACAAGCGAGTGCACCAGCGAGACGTCGAGCTTCTTCTTTGTCTGCGACGACCAAATGGCGAACCAGTCCGAGCCCTCCTTCTTCAGCTCTCGCGAGACGTTATCGGGATCCAGATCTGAAAGGTGAGGGGTAGGGCTTCCCGGGGCGACAACGGCACGCGCATCACTGCCCTTGCGCTCTAGGCTGGTGGAAACTGGCCGCGGAATCGGCCCCGACGCATATGGTGAACGAGCAGCTCCGTCGGCGCCGCTCAGAGGGGGGCCCGGGAGGGACGGAGGGTATCCGGGACCAGCCCCACGGTCACCGTCCGGCCCACCGGGGGCCGGCAGGTGGGGAGGGGATGCGGGGGCAGGGCCGTTGCCGGGTGGCCCGCGAGCTTCTAACTCTCGACGCAGACGAGCAATCTCCGTCTCATACCTTGATGTCAGCTAGCTCTTACTATCCTAGCTGTACGTACTCTTGCCTGATCTTATTGTGAGCCGCCTCGAGGTCATAAAGCGTTTTTCGGATCAGACCCAGCTCACTGATCTGTTGGGAGACTGCGACGCGTCAGTACTTGATCCAACCCTTGAGCTCACTTTGCAGCTCGTACTCCTCGCGCTGCACCTGCCAGTGGGAGTTGTTGTCCTTGGCGACCGTCTCAAGCTCATTCTGGATGATCTCGAACGCCTCCTTCACGCGGACGAGAGCCTGGTGAGGGACGGTGGACTCGGAGAGAGCCGTCGGTTGGGGGAGGCGCTGGTGCTGTTGGGGGTGAACGATGTGGTTGAGCGACGAGGACATGGCATTGGATGCGCGCAGTGTGGGCGGATGGGATGCAGGATCCAGGGAAGGGCGTTCGGCAAAGTAAATGAGTGCGGTGACAGATGGATTGACGATGTGCGTTGGGCGATCAGATGGAGGAAATGAGTCAGCGTCAATGCTCCAGCGGAAGGGACGGAGACAGCAGGAAAAGGCAGCGGTGTATGTGCAAAAAATAACAAGACACGCCTGAGGTCGCTGCGAGTGGACGAGAGCGGCCGTGCACGGTGACCTTCCCAGTGTGCGCCTCTTGTCATGTCGAATGGGATCGCGGGTTGCGATTGCTGGCGACAATGGCACGAGGGGGAAGGCTCGGCGCGGGCGGGCGGCTGGGGCGGCATACTCACGCTGTAGATACCGGGGGGCTGCATGGCGTCGGGTTCAGGCGGGGACCGCGAGGCGGGGTGCCGGGGGTCTAACGATGGCGAGGGAGGGAGCGGTGAGTGGTTCAGTCAGACACGGGCTGGCGGCGCGTGCGCAACCGGAATGGAGGACCGAATCTGGGCTAGCAGCTGCCGTTCGGTGCGTGCACTGAAATTAAGTTTGCTGGATGCAGTGCGCGCCAAACAGTCGGTGCTGCGATGGGCGAGAGCTGGGCGGGGCGGGGTGCGGGTGCTCGGCGGGGAGGGGATGGATGGATGGGCCGGGGATGTGGGTGGATGGGTGGATGGATGAAAGGGATGGACACTGGATGGATGGAGGAATGATGGAGGATGGAGAGTAGAGTTGGTCAAGATGGATGATGGCGACGTGAGGGGATATCGAGGGTGCAAGGGGAGAGGGGCCTGACGGCCTGGCTGGCTGGCTGGCTGGCGGGCGGGCGGGCGGGCGGGCGGCCTGGCCGGCGGGTTGGCAGGGTGCTGGGTGCTGGCTGGCTGGCTGGGCCAGGTGCGGTGGGTGCTCGTGCTTGTGGTTGCGCTTGGGTGGTCGAGAGAGATCGGGGCTAGGGGTACGGGGCTACGGGCTACGGGGCTACGGGGTGTGGGTATGCGGGCGCGCGGGCGTGGAGGGCGACATGAGCTGGCGTGATGCTCATGCTGGACGCTGGACGCTGGACACTGGACGCTGGACCTGTCTTTAGTTCTCCCAGGGATTTAGCGGCGGGCCTAAGGGATCAGAGGTCAGGGACACGGTCCTGCTCTCGATTGGAGCACGCCCGCCAGCGACCCTACCCTTGCCCCGATCCCCCGCGTACGCCTGCCGCCCGGCCCAGCGTACTCTCAGCGTGCCCAGCCCAGCCCAGCCCGGCCCGCAGCACTGCGCGCCCAGCATCTTCCTCACTAAGCTTCCGATTACGAACGTCCTAACCCCTACCCCGCGTCACCACGTTCTGATCTGATCACCATGCATCGGCGTCTCCCCAGACACCCCTTCCCCAGGATCCCCAGCCCAACACGCCCATGCCAGGAACAAGACCTGCGTACCTTGCCCCCCCTGCCCCTCGGCAGTCGACAAGTTCCCCAGACGAGTATCGTGCCTGCCTTGTTCCTCGTCCGCCTTTTTTGCATTATGTTTCTTCCCCCGGCTCTCTCAGCCTGCTAGCGCCGTGCCCGTGCCCTCGCGCCGACTCCATGGCTCCGTGGCTCCATGGCTCCAGCTGTCCGTCGCACGTATCATGCTCACGTCGTGCGCGTCTCGACGACCGCTACCCCCACGCGGCGACTAACTCTGTGCGCCAGTGCCACGCAGCGGACGCCGTGCCCTTGCATGTTCGGTGTCGGCGATCTCATCCACAGCGCGCCGGGGAGCTGGGAGCTTGGCGTGCGATGCACACATGCACATGTCATGTGGCTTCTGGCCTTCTGGCGCAGCGCGCAGCAGCACGAGGCGCGAGGCGCGAGGCCGAGCCGTGACCGAGCGACCGAGCCGGTCTCACAGCCCCAGCACGCCCGAGGCATGCAGGTGTGGACTGTGGACCGAGGTCGTGCCGCGGCCGCGAGGCCGAGTGCAGCGCGCAGTGTGCTATCTTGGACGCTTTCGTACTTTCGTCGGATGCTTAGAAAGCCCGCAGGTATTAGCCCGGCCGCATAGCTCACAGGGGATCGGCTACGGCTCGAGGATTGAGGATCGAGGAATCGAGGATTGGAGTGCGTAGCCTGCACGCCGTGCCTGGCACGACTGCTCGCCGCCCGCTGCTTGGCCACGAGCACCGCGGCCCTCGCCACCTGCCGCTGCCGTCACGATCAGCCGAGATGCCCGCTGCCGCCTGGCCGCCTGCTCTGGCACGGCACCAGGCGCCAGGCGCCAGCCCGGACCTTGTACCTGAAAGAAGCCGTCGAGCCGTTGTTTGTCCTGTGACCTCATCGCCGCTTACCACGCGGTCTTGATTGAAACCATGTGCGCCCCACACTTGCGCGCCCCCAGTTGGCAGATCTCCACTGCCTGCTCCAGATCTCCGTCGATCACGGCCACGAACGTACCCCCAGCTCCGGCTGTGGTTCGAAATATCTATACATGCACGCTCATCTAGGCTGTGGGGGGCTTGGTGACAGGGAACAGCGTCCTGCCACCTCAATTGTGACTGGTGGTATATGACAAGAACACCGTGCTGGAACGGGGGCGGGCGTACGTAATGCTATACATACGCAAAGGTTGCTTCCAAAAACTGTGATCATTGTGCGCGCTTCTTGCCGGGACGACGGATACGAGTAACGGTCCAGACCTGCTGTAGAGACAGTTATCGGCACTCGTGGCTGAGAGGGTGCTGTGGCCTAGGCTGGGGTTGTCAGTTGTGCCACACTCAGAGTCACCCACCTCGCTTGCCGACCTGGGTCGCGCGGCAGACATGCCGGACTGCGACTGGGAAGCCTGCGGTTGTAAGCTTCTCTTGCGGACTTCCTCGAAGCTCACTTTCTCGCGGTGCAGGCACGGCACAGCGTCGCAGACCCACTCCAGCCAGCCTTTTGGCTGCTCCTGCGGCTTCTCGTTGATCGTGTTCATGAGTTTGGTGGACGTCTTCGTGTAGTTCGTGGTGTTCTTCTTCTTCAGGCTGAGCTTCTTAAGTCTTTTTGTAACAGGCCCATCCGCGTTCGAGTTGATGCTACTCTGATCCGAGTCATTGTCACCGACGAGGAAACTCGACTGGTTCACCCGGTTATGCCTCTTGATCGTGTCAAAATCCATCGAGGCGTAGTGAGTCATCCGCCGCAGCTCCTCCAGCTCCCTGGCCGCCGAGAGCTTCTTGCCGCCAACGCCCTCGTGCAGGCTTTGACGTCTGGGCGGCGGAAGAATGCTGTCGTCGACATCGGTTGCGCTTCTAGCCAGAGAAAGGTCAGGTCGACTGTTGTTGTAGTTGCAAGTGTAGGTCGAATAGCAGTCGAAGGTGCTCCGTCGCACCGGCGCCCTCCGACCTTCCAGTGATGGCCGATCGACTTCCAGTACCTTCATGGGCAATGACAGCACACTGGCATTGCCACCCTGTAGCGTGATGCCGGAGTACTTGCTGCTGTGCCCGCTGCTCCTCTGGTCGGCATCAAGCTCTGCCAAGTCAATGCCGGCCAAGGGCCCGATCGTGAACCGGTGTCCGCCACCGTGACCCGCGGTGAACGGAGTTCCAGGTGTGCCCGGTGTCTGAGGTGTCAAGGGGTGAGACGACATGGGTCCCGGATCGTACCCCAAGAGGTCGATAACCGAGGGCACCGGTTTACGCTTCGCCCGGAGATGAGCCGCGGTCGGTCGAGTCAGGCCGTCGACGGGAGGGGCAACCGTCGCTGTTGCTGGAAGTGTTCCGGTCTGCAACGCCTGTGGCGTACCTGGCGTTTGCGGCGGCGGTGACTCCGTCGATTCATTGAACGACTCGTCCGAACTCTCACTGGTTCTCAGCAGGCCGTCGGTTGACCCATGGGCCAGAGACCGATGCGAGTGTTCGCACGATGGCGTTTCCAACGAATCAGGTGATAAAGTGGTCGAGTTCTCGGTAGGCATCGTGATTCGGAGCCCTGAACGAGGGGGTCTGTGGGGCTGAAAGTCGGAGAGGGTGCTGCAGAGGGTCGTGGCCGTAGCCGTCGAAGAAACGGACATCGCGGGTCTTGGCGACAAGTCGAAACTCGGTCAAGGGCGGCGAGACGCACCTCGTCGAAGAGAGTCGCGCTCAAGGAGGCTGGAAGTAAAGTGCCGTTGGACCGGGCGGGTGCAGGTGTTGAACACTCCGAAAGAAAAGGGCAGAAAGGGAGCTGATCACGCTGTGTCGGCTGCGAAGCTGCTGCGCTGAATGATCGGTACTCGGTGAAGCGGTCTGGAGGGAAGGCGCCAGTTGATCGACCGAACGGCGACAGCGAGGAAGTGCGAAGGGGGACGGGGGCGATAGAGGAAGAGAAAGGGGGGAAGGAGGGTAGAGTAGAATAAAGCAAGCGATAGGAAAGAGGCAGAAAGCAAAATCAGTGTACGAAGAAGTCCGTGCTTGGTGTGTCCTTGGTGCAGCGTGAGTGTGGAGAATGCATCTTGGTTGTGTGCTTGCCGCTCGCCGCTGCGGCGAGTGCAGGCGTGCACGCTAGCCACGGTGTGTACGGTGGGTGGGTCATGCTGTTGATGGAGGTCTGTGCACCTCGTCATGTCCTCGAAACGCCTGAGACAGGAGGCCCTCCGGACGCCACCGCACCCTCCTACCCTCGTCTGTCTCGAGATGGCGCACATGGCGCCTCGCCGAGACCTGAGTCGCCGCCGCATCGCGACCGCTCGGCATCTCCTGTCAGCAGTGCAATGCATTGCGTACCCCGCTACACGGAGCCGTCAGTCTGCAGCATGCAAGTCAGTCCTCCCACGGGCCGCGCGTACAACGATCCTTTGGGCGTTGTGTGCTGTGCGAGGTATTACCGATCGGCCGTCGATTCCAATCGGAGGGCCAAGGCCCTTCGGATCAAGCCGTAGTGCGTTGTGAGTGATGCGATCAGAGAGTTCCTTCATTTACCAGTTTGGGCGCGTCGGAGGCCCGGATCGCTCGAGCACCTTCTCCTCTCTATCCACGCCTTGCTCTTTCGCTGTCCAAATGCTCAGGAGCCCGGGAGCCATGCGGGCAGGCAAGCACGCCGCATGCCTCTGCAAGAAACCCTCTCGGCCACCGGGCCAACTTGCCCCGAAAGGACGTCGAGGACTCGAGAAGAAGCTGGTCGAGTTGTGGCGTCGAGGGCGTCGGAAGGAGCAGTGCAACAGCCTGCTGCATCCTCGCCCGACATTCCCTTCGTTGCCCCCATTCCAGACGACCTCGGGCACAACGGCGGCGCCGAGGGTACGAGCAAGAGGGCGCAGTGGGTTTGTGGACCCTTGCGCACCTGGATCCTTTTCTTTGTTCTCTGCGCTCTGCCCGAAAAGTCCTCACTAGCACACCCCGGGCACAGATCTCCACACCGTAACAGGGGGGCCAGAAAGCTGAATCGGGAAGAAGAAGGCCATCTTGAGCGAGGCACCTGCCCATACACAGGTCGCTGACAGCGTCGCCGTGGTTTCGATCACCTCGCGTTTCAGCCGGATAGTCTGACTATTGTCATGGGTCACTCAGAAGCGACGACGACGAGATAAGAAGGTGGGAAGGTGAGTAGTGCGTTTGCATGCATGAGCCAGAAGTCGAGACAGCTTGGCTAGGCCTCCACCTCCCAGAGACTCGACTGATCCTCAGCCGACACGTGGTATACGACGTGTCATTCGAGCTGCTGTATCAATGCGTGCCTAGCGACCTCCTTTCCTTTCCGCTGCAAAGTCGACGATCTCGAGCGGAAGTCGGACTTTTGTTGCGAGCAACGACCACAGACACCATGTCCGGCCCCAGCCTGCACTACCTGCTGTCCAGCCTCCGGAGTCCGATATTCAACACGGCGGCGGTGACCTCGAACGCGCGAACGGGTGCCAAGTACCTGAAGCGCCGACTGCGCTCGCCCGGCGCGCTGCAGTACGCCATGCAGTTCCCGACCATGCGCGCGCTCGCCAACCAGAAGGAGTACCGCGGCTGGGAGGGTCTCGCCCGCCCCGGAGACGACGGCTACGACACCCAGCTCCCCGCCGACATGGTCGTCCCGCCCTCCACGGAGGAAGTCACGTTCGTGGAGGTCCCGCGTGCCGCCCGCCCTGGTCCGAGCAACATCACGAAGTACAGGTCGCACTGGATCGAGGACTCGCACGAGTACATTCGTTTCGAGTACGTCGACAGGAAAAGGGCCATGGGCAAGATGGCCCCCAAGAAGGGTGAGTTTGTGCCGGCTTCGGTGGGAGCCTGGGCAACATGAAGATGTCCGGGATCATAGGTGCCAGAGCGGAATACCAGCTCTGCCATCCTCGGCTCAGACATCTCCCCTTTCTCAGCGTTGTCGAGATACCACATGTGGCTGTGCAAGAGAGCTGACATTATAGGCGAGGGCAAGAAAGCGCTTGCGGGCAAGAAGAAGAAGTAAACAGCTGTTTAACCCTCCGGGACCAGCTTTCGTTGCTGGTAAGTTGGAGAACATGTCGTTGCGAGTACAACTGACAAGCAGACAGGAGGGACGCACTCATTAACATCTATACCATTATGCATTCATACAACTCCGCGCGTTCAGTTGCAGGGAGGGATTGTTTTGTGGATGGTTGCTTGAGCAGCAGTAAACCGGCCCCGCGGGCGCAGGTTATTGAATTTAGAAGTGAGAGCTCCAGGAGCATCCAAAAAAGAGCCTGATCCTCGTGCAGGTAAGCAGTGAGCTCTTCGGAAGCTGGAAGTTGTGGTTCAAGTCGTTCCAGATGTAAAAGTCAGCAGGCCGATCGGCCGCCGCAGCCGGCGCCACGCGTGACCGCAAGCAACCTCCACCCTGCACAACCACCTCATTCCACTAACGTCTCGCTTCCGTCACATCCACAAGCCGCCATGTCCGTCTCGCTGAGTGCGTCCGCGTACGCCGTCCCGCTGCTGCACGCGGCGCGGCATCCTGCCTCGACCGTGCTGGGCCTCCTGCTCGCGCGCGGCACTGAGATCGTCGAGGCCCTCCCGATTCTGCACCGGTACGCGTCGCTGTCGCTCACGATCGACACTGCGCTCCGGTTTGTGCGCGCGCATGCTGCCGAGAATGGGTTCAAGATTGCCGGAGTCTACGTCGCGAATGAGGACGGGAGCACGAAGCTCCCTCGCGCCGCCGAGAGGCTGCTCGAGACGATAAGGAAGGAGAACCCGAGTGCTGTTGGAATCGTCGTGAGTAGAACAGTCCTACGTCTACGTCCTTGTTGAACGCTTCACGCGGCCTCGGTGCTTGGTTTAGGCAATGATCGACGGCCCCTTAAATGGCTGGGTTATTACATTGCCATCAAGTGCCGGGAATCAGACGCGTCACAGCTGTCATCACGGCTCCAGCTAACTCCAGCTCGACAACTCCAAGCTGGCTACGTCAGAACCGATCTACGTCTCCTCCGCTCACGTTACGTACCCGTCGCAGGCTGAATGCGAGAAGGCACTCCAGGCTGTGAAGACAGGGAAGGCGCACACGACGCTCGTCGACTTTGACGATTACATGGACGACTCGTGAGTACGGACCGCACTCTTCAGCTGAGGAGCCTTGGGGCGTCGGCTCTTCAGAGATCTGAAGCCAGGGTGATCAACAGTCACCGCTCAACTTGGACATTTGCAGATCGCAGACATCGTCCTGCAGCCACTTGCGAGGAGCCGCAGCTGAAAAATCGAAGGAGAGCTGACACTCAGGAACTCTGACTGGCCCGAGAACATCCAGGCCAAGAAGGCCATTGCATAGTAGTGGTATTACATGTATCTGCTTTAATTCTGTTACGCCTGCGATCGTCGCCATGAGCATGCAGTAGCACCAACGTCGTCATGCGGATAGAAACGCTTGTGGAATGCAAGCGAGCGCTCTGCTGTAATCCGAACGGTAACTGACACCTGACATCATACGCGACCGGCTTCACACACCCTCCGGTCTTCGGCCTCCGGTCGAGCCCGACCTGACACGGCTGGCAAGCGCCATGTGTCGCCGCAACGCCTCCTGGCCTCCGAATGCAGTCGCCGTGATTAGGATACCGCTGCTTGCTGCCCCGGCACTCCGCGACACACCTCTAGGCGGCCTCTGCACCTCCATTACTCCGTCACCGTTTGCTCTCCGGAACGCTCTCTCGTCGCTCTTCGCCCTTCCGATCCTGTCATGAACGATCCCCCCACCGTCGTCTCCACCCCCCTGTCCACCACAAGTAGCTTATGATGATAGTTTCATTTATTTTGTATCAATACTACCCCTTCGCTCCGCTTAGGCCGAGGCGGCCTCCTGGAGGATGTTGGTGGGGACAGCGTCCTTGCCGTACTTCTCGGCGTCGAGCTTGGCGTAGTAGTTGTCACGCTTCTTCACTGCGAGGGGTTAGCGTCCGAACGGTATCTCCGATGGCCGGTGCAGTTCGCGGGGTCGATGACGAGGGGTATGGCTGAGCGTGGCTTGGCCAAGTGGGCCGCCATTTGTCCACCTCTGTCATGCCATTCGTAATGCGGTCGCGGCGCTCGGAATCACTCGATACGTACTCATGGGGATGTGGACACCGTACCTGCAGGTTAGCTAATGTCCGTTGATGTCCAACACGGCTGTAGTCCGGGTGCGCGGTGTTGCTGTGCACACGTCTCCTACACGGCCGCTCGCGCATGACTTCAGAGCAACCTTGCACACAGCGGGCGCAGAGCAATATTGCCGCATGCACACCGCGCACCATGAGACCAGCTGTGCTAAACTCACCAGAAGGCGTAGCCGCCGGCGAAGCCGAGACCGAGACTGCGTCGTGTTAGTTATCTGGGCCGGGTGTGACGAGTTGAATCTCCTGCGTTTTGATTCGACACATACCCCATGGAGATGTCGAAAATGAGGCGCTTCTTGAGCTGCAAAGGTCAGCGTTGCCGCGTCGGGTCGTCCGTCGTACGCACCATGCCAGTGATAGGAGCGACGGCCATGTTTGCGATGTGGTTTCGGGGTGGAGTGGTGTGTAGAGAAGAAGAGGTCGTTGGTGAAGGGGCCAGGTTGGGCGAGCACTGTGGTTGGAGGCGCTCCTCGGAGTGGAACGGGCAATAGGATTTGGAGACATGTTCGTGCTGGCGCCTATCGCTGGCCGGTAGGAGGCCTAACCTGCGCTCGCGCCTAGCACGGCTCGTGACGTGGATTTGGGTTCTCACGTGGGAGCCCCTCATCCACCGTCCCTGGCTCCCTAGTTCCTCGCCTCGGCACTGGGGACTTGGGAAGGTGCGGCCGAGAGAGCGATTTTGGTCCCGCCGGTCCTCGTTAGCCGATGCGTCTTACCCGACCCGCCTGCTAGATAGCCAGTTGCTTGAATTCCGCTGTCTCGCTGATCTTTACCTTTCATCCACCCTCCGACTCCACCATGCTTCCTACCCGTGCCAACTTCGTCCACATCCTCGTTCCCGTCAAGCGCGCGATCGACTATGCCGTCAAGGTCCGCATTGCCAAGGACGGAAAGGGCGTTGACACCTCTGTCAAGCACTCGATGGTGAGTAAAGAGCTCCGCGGCAGACCGGCCGGACGAGCCGTGTTGTCTCGGCTTGGATCTGGTGACAGCTGCTGACTTGCAGAACCCCTTCGACGAGATTGGTGAGTAGCTCTTACCGGTAGCAACGAGCTCTGAGGAGATGTCGTTGCCCGGGCTGAATCCCTTCGAGCTCCAGCGAGCTGCAGGGGCGAAGTTGAAACGGTAGCCGAGGTCCGGCCGACTGACACCCGACAGCTGTTGAGGAGGCCGTCCGCATGCGTGAGAAGGACAAGAAGCTCGTTGAGAGCATCACCGCCTTCACCGTCGGCCCCGCCAAGTCGGTCGACACCCTCCGTACCGCCCTCGCCATGGGTGCCGACACCGGTATCCACGTCAAGGTCCCCGACAACGCTACCGTCGAGCCCCTTGCCGTTGCCCAGGCCATCAAGAAGGTCATTGAGCGTGAGGGCGACAAGAAGATTGACCTTGTCATCCTTGGCAAGCAGGCTATCGACGACGACTCGGGAGCCACCGGCGGTATGCTCGCTGGTCTCCTCAACTGGCCCCAGGCTTCGTTCGCCTCGAAGCTCGAGGTCTCGGGCGACGGTGCCGCCAAGGTCACCCGTGAGATTGACGGTGGTCTTGAGGAGCTCAAGACCAAGCTCCCCATGATCGTCACCACTGACCTTCGTCTCAACGGTGAGTAGCTACTTTTCGCGGCTGTTAGCGGGTTTGCGCGGTGTGGTTCGCCTTTCGGCTTCTTTGCCCGAACGGAGTCGGGAATGACGAACACATCCGCAACCGCGTTTTCAGCAGCGACACGACCACCGCAGGGGCATAGCTGACCGCCCAGAGCCCCGTTACGCTTCCCTCGTGCGTATCCGAGCTAACTTGAACGACCATCATAAGCACATAGCTGACCCCGCAGCCCAACATCATGAAGGCCAAGAAGAAGAAGGTCGAGACCATCTCCCCCGAGGACCTTGGCATCGACATCACCCCCCGCCTCGAGACCATCTCTGTCTCGTCTCCTCCCGAGCGCCAGGGTGGCGGCAAGGTGAGCACTCGCTCGGGAAAGCCCAAGCTGACTGTATCAGGTCGAGACCGTCGGCGAGCTCGTCGGCAAGATCAAGGAGGCTGGTGTCCTCTAAACAGCTCGTTTATAGTAGACTATGATAAGCGGGCCGTAGTAAAAAGGCATGCATGCAGTAGAGACGTAGGCACATATATCATTTGCATAGCGATAGCAGATGAACAGGGCTCCAGGAGGCCGTCAACACGACTGATGTGTGCGGGCAAGGTGACGGGCTCGCTTCGATGACCCGCCTGATCAAAGGTGATCGCCTATCGCAAGGTGTCGACTGCGGCCGGCCGACGAATCGCGGAAGATATGGGGCGGCCTGGTACTCACATAGCCGAGAGGTAGGCATGTCATAGCGTGGCCGGTCCCGTATCAATTTGTGACGTGTAAATCCGGCGGGCCACGCCATCTCATTGAGTCGGAGTATAGCTCCGATGGGAGTGGATTTTCTTGTGGCGTGCTAGGTGCATGTAGCGAGTCGGCCCTGTGGGCCTTCAGCCCCAACGTCTTGTCGTTTGTTCTTTGCATCGTCCAACGACGTTCACCCCTATCATGGCTCAAGGTAAGCTGCAGCGCCTTCCCGCGACTCCAAGCTCTTTGCTGACATCCAGCTCCGGAAGGGGTTACCGTTGTGTACGTATTCTCGAGATCGGCGAGTTGTTTGAACGTTCCGGTCCGGATGCCCGCCTGTACATTGTAATGAGCGACCCGGGCGTCTACGATGGCCTGGATACAGGGGATTCGACGCGAGGTTGCGACTGGGAACCATAGGCGTTCTCACGGTGACCTGGGTCTTTTGGTTGTACTTCCCCGGACGGACGTTCATCGGCTCGGCAGTCACCACCCGTGGCCCCGCGTGCAACCGCTGACATCCAGCCTCGGAGCCCAGTGGGGCGATGAGGGCAAGGGCAAACTTGTCGACATTCTTGCGGCGGACGCAGATGTCTGCGCCCGCTGCGCCGGCGGTAACAACGCCGGCCACACCATCGTCGTTAAGAATGAGAAGGGCGAGAAGACCACCTACGCCTTCAACCTCCTTCCTTCGGGTCTGATTAACCCCAAGGTTGAGGCTTTCATCGGCTCTGGTGTCGTTGTCCACGTCCCCTCGCTCTTCAACGAGCTCGACACGCTCGAGCGCAAGGGTGAGTCTTATGGCCACGGCGTGCCAGCGGCGCGCCAGCCCTAGTGCAAACGCTTGGCATTGAATTGCTTGGTTGTTCGGTGTCTGGTGTACTGACGAATCAGGACTCAAGGTCGCCGACCGTCTGTTCATTTCGGACCGTGCGCACCTCGTCATGGGCTTCCACCAGATCGTCGACGGTCTCAAGGAGATCGAGCTTGGTGGTTCCTCGATTGGCACCACCAAGAAGGGTATCGGTCCCGCTTACTCGTCCAAGGCCTCGCGCTCGGGTCTCCGTGTTCACCACCTCTACGACCCGACGTTCCCCGCCAAGTTCCGCAAGCTTGTCGAGGGACGTTTCAAGCGTTACGGCCACTTCGAGTTCGACACTGAGGGCGAGATCGAGATGCTCCAGGCTTTCGCCGAGCGTCTCCGCCCCCACGTCGTCGACGGCCCTACCTGGCTGCACAAGAAGCTTACCACTGGCAAGAAGGTCCTTGTCGAGGGCGCCAACGCGCTCATGCTCGACATTGACTACGGAACGTACCCCTTCGTGACCTCGTCCAGCACCACCATCGGTGGCGTCTGCACTGGTCTTGGTATCCCTCCCTTCGCCATCAAGCGTGCCGTCGGTGTCATCAAGGCCTACACCACCCGTGTCGGTGGCGGACCCTTCCCCACCGAGCAGCTGAACGACGTCGGCACCACACTCCAGGAGGTCGGTGCCGAGTACGGTACCGTCACCGGCCGTCGTCGTCGCTGTGGATGGCTCGACCTTGTTGTGTGCCGTTACTCCACCATGATCAACGGCTACACCTCGATCAACCTCACCAAGCTCGACGTTATGGACGGCTTCGAGGAGATCAAGGTCGCTGTTGGCTACAAGCTCGACGGCGTCGAGATCGAGGGCTTCCCCGCCGACCTTGACCGCCTTGCGCAGGTCGAGGTTGTCTACGAGACTCTTCCCGGCTGGAAGTCTGACATCACCGGCATCCGTAGCTTCGACGCTCTCCCCGAGAACTGCAAGAAGTACGTTCACTTCATCGAGAACTACCTCGGTGTCAAGGTTCAGTACATTGGTGTTGGCCCCGCTCGCGAGAGCACCATCACCGTCTACTAGATATAGCATGGCTATGGAACGAATAAAACTCTACTTTTCTGCGATGCGCAGTCAGCGAAGCATGCAGAGGCGCAGAGCATGGTTGTCAGCGTCAGATTATCGGGACGCGGGGCTCGAAGGTACCCTAGGCTGTGGCCGGTACGACGCCAAGCACGTGAAATGAAGCAGGCTACGTGTGTTCCGTCCCGTGGCTCGCGGTTTGCCACTTATGCAATCCGCACAGTTCACGCCTCGCTTTCGGCCGTAACTTTGACCTCGTCCTTCCTCATTCTCACACATCTCTGCGTATTCCTTGAGCGCGCGCGACACAACACTCTTTACTTCTGGTCACCTCCTCGACGAACTCGCAGGACCGACTGTGACAACTCACCAGCACGCGAACAAAAATCAGTCACTACTACCCGTCACAACAAATCAGTCCAAGGCAGGGCACACGTCAACACCCCGCACCAGCATGAGCCAGCAACAGCCCGGCCAGACTCTGGCTTCTCATCTCATCGCGCAGACGATCTCCAGCGTTCAGCTGCTCGAGAGCCTTGGCCTCATCCAGCATGCAGACGCGGAGGTCATCCGTTCCAAGCTGCCGAATCCGTACACGGCCTTCCCTTCACTGGTCACGGCGGCTTCCACCAGCAGTACGTGTTCCCTTCCCAGTTCGCCATCGCAGAACGTGCTTTCGCCCTCAAATAGAACTGAGCGGTGAAGGAAGTCGCATGGGAACCCAGCTGTATGTTCGCGCAAATCAAGCTGACAGCAGACACGGACCTCCCGAAGGCGATGAACGCCCTCAGTGTTAACAGCACTGGCGCAAGTCACTCGCCCTCCGTCAACGAGAAAGCCGTGGTCCCCGCGCTGCCTGTCAGGTCGACTCCTGAGCCTCAGGTCAACCGCGCCCGTGCCCTCTGGGACTACCAGGGCGGAGAGGCGGACGACCTTCAGTTCCGTTCGGGCGACACTATCATTATCGACGAGGAGGTCAACGACCAGTGGTTCCGCGGCCGTGTGGAGGGTGCTCCCAAGACCGGTCTCTTCCCCGCCAACTACGTGGAGAAGATGTAAGTAACCAGCTGTGGGCTTGACGTGTAGCTGATCGAATCCAGCAAGAGTGAGAAGAGCTCGGCGCCGACGTCGGCGGTCTCCACGTACCAGCCTCCTGGAGGTGTCCAGGCCTACGGGCAGCCGGCCGGTGGACCCGCGTACCAGCAGTACGCCCCCGTTCCGTCCTACCAGGCGCCGGCGTACCAGTCCCAGCAGCCCCAGACGGTTATCGTCCAGCCCGGAGAGGAGAAGAAGGGCAAGTTCGGCAAAATGGGCGGCCAGGTGAGTAGTGTCTCGAACAAGGATCTAAACCCCAGTACATGTATCGTCACTAGACGACACCCCTCGGCATCTCAAGAGGGGACGTTTTGCCGCCGGGCGGCTTCACGTCTCCATCTTGAGGTGCACTTTCCCTCAACCTTCATCTCCTCTCACCATGCTGACTTCAAAAGCTCGGAAACGCAGCCGTTACCGGTGCTGGATTTGGTTTCGGTTCGGCCATTGCGGGCAACATTGTCAATGCCAGTGAGCTGCTCTACAGACCTGTCGGTCATCAAGCTAACAGCCAGTTCTGTAAATACACTCATTTCACGACCATCTGTAGACATTATGCACCATATTCACACGAGCAAGGCGCCGAAGCGTGGGACTCGCCCCAGCTTCTTGCAATGGAACTCCGCGATATTGGCTAAGGTATTAACGCTGAGATGCGAATGCGATGCATAATATGACAACAACAACGACTACTCATCTGACTCATCTCTCAGTTCCCACTGTGAACGAGACGCTCCGCGTCGTCAAGATCCGCCTGCAAGACCTCTGGGTCGACCCCTTCCCGCTTGGCCAACACTTGTGTGACGTGCTTGATCGCGTCGGTCAACGCAGGTCTCACTCTCTTGACCTTGATGTCCAGCGTGTCCTTGTCGACAATGACCCGAGACGTGGGGCCATACCACTTGTCCATCGACGGATCGACGACGGTCACACTTGCACGCTCTTCGAGCTCGGCGGTGGGCGTGCTGAGGGGCATCTGGGTGGTCTCACCGCGGCGCCCGATGAGCCGGGAAATCCAGTCCCACTCTCGGAGACTGATGTTGAGTCCTGCGCCACCCGAGCTCATAGGGAACTTGAACCCGTCCACGAAAATGGACTGTGTCGCCCACGGCTGCCCGATGATGTTGCGGAGGTGGTATATGACGGCTGCGGAGCAGAGGTCGATGCCGCGCGGGTCCAGGTGCAGGTCGCTCTGGAGGATGGCGATGATGAGGTTCAGGTCGGGGTGCACGCCGAGCACAGCGAGGAAGCCGTTGAGGACGTTGCCGTCGCGGAAGGGCAGGTGCGCGAGCAGCGGGCGGAGGTTGTGGTGCTGCGCCTCGGTCTTGTGCACCTTGAGGTACTTGAGGAAGGCGATGATGGCGTCGCGGTCAACGGGGCGCGCGATGTGCCCGTCGAGCGTTTCGTCGATCGAGCTGCCGGCCATGTGCTGCCAGACGAGGTTCACGTTCGTGTGGTTCTGCGCGATGCGCTCGGCGTTGAACCACGTGTTCAGGAAGGCCGGGGGCAGCTTCACCTCCTCGTCGCCCACGCGCAGGAGCTGCACCAGGTCCGCCGCAAGCTTGGACGGCACCGTCGAGTTGAGCCGCGGGTTGCGCTTCGTCCGGTGGAAACGCGAGCGCGACCACAGGCTCATAACGTCCGTGTACGAGCTCTTGATGACCTCGAGCGTGGCGTCGGACGGGGGCCAGGGCTGCCCGCTTGCGAGCGCCGCGGCCTTGTCGTTCTGCATCTTTGTCCGCAGTGCACCCAGGGCGACCAGCGCGCCGCGGAAGTCCAGGCTCGGGAAGTACGAGTACACGATGGCGGCTAGGACGTCATAGCCCCACGTCTCCTCCGATCCCTGCGTCTCCTCGACGTACGCGCGGATGTCGGCGGGCGGCGGGGCGTAGTCCTTGATGATGATGCGGACCATGTTGGCGAAGTTCCGGTCGTCGAGCTCGGGGAACAGGGGGAGGACGTCGGCCAGCTGTGGCCGGAGAGCAGCGATGACGCGGCCGACGATCCAAGGTTGGAATGGGACCCGCTCCGCCAGTTGGCGCTGCAGAAGGCTCTGCGCGTTCGCGTGCATTGCGGCCGGCAGCTCCCCCTCGTCCCGCAGGAACTGCGACATGAACCATGCGTACTGATGCGACCGCTTCTTCTGGTACGCCAGCGTGTGCGGCGTCGGCTGCAGCGTCAGCGACAAGTGCGTGTGCACTATGCGCAGCGCCAGGCGATCTCGGTTCCCAGACGGATCATTGAGACACCACTTCACAGCCCCAGACACCGCGTACATGTCTGCAGCGGGCACGTCCCACGGTAGCGTGCCCTCGTCGAGGAGCTGGTTGATCGTCACTTTCGTCTTCTGGCGCTCGTCGCGCACCTCGAACCGCGAGGAGAGCCGTTGAGGGGAGAAGGCAGTAGTGCTCTTGCCGTATCTCTTCCGTCGACGTGGACTATCGATCGCCTCAACGCCGAGCGGCTTGTCCTGCGGCTGAGCCTGTAACCGCCCTAAGCTCGGTAACGGCCGCGCCGCGAGCGCCGCGCTCGTTCGAAATGTCCTTGGTCGTGACGGCCCAGCCTCGCACATCTCGGGGAGAAGAGACACGCGCCGTAGCACTCTAAGAGCTGGAGCACTCATAGCGGGCAGTGGAGCGAAAGGGCCGGTGGGGATGTGAAGGAGTCGGAGATGAAGAAAGTGCGAGCCCGGGTCATGACGAAATTCAACATTTTCCGGTGGCAACTACGGATGCCTCGGTGCCTTGGCGCCTCGTGGCTATCGGAGCCGTAGCCAGCCGTTGTCGTATTGCGGATTAGCCGCGGAACCAGATGCAGCACGTTTCCTAATCGGGCTCTAATCCAATTACGAAACGCGATCGCTCCTGATCCGACGGTGACTCCTCGTCATCAGCCACTCCGTTGTCATCGCCGCATCGTCAACTTCGGTCTCAGCAGCTACGATGAGTGAGTGATTTTGCCGGCAGCTCACAATATCCATTGAAGCTGATGTGACAGGACTGTCGCTTCTGTTCCTCGCACCGCTTGCGCTCGCGCAGCAGGCTCAGGTCTACCTGTACCCGCCGCCCTCCGACTCGTCCTCTTCCCCGTCGCTCACCGCCGAGCAGGCCGAGGTCGTCATTGCGCACCACCTCGGAGACGGAATTGAGAGCCGCCCGACTCCCCAGGATGAGGGTCTCTGGGGCCACTTGCTGAATGTCTGGCACCACGAGAAGAGGCCGCGTGTGGTGGTCGTCGAGGGTGTCGATGCCCAGCGTGAGTTGCAACCGGCGCTGCGGTAACTGACGAGTAGTCATTCTCCCCGACGATGCTGAGCCCGCCTTCACTATGGAGTCCTCTACCGCCTCCTCCGTCCTTGCGCCCTATGTCGATGCCGCCCGTGACGCTCTCGCCAAGGTCGCCGACATTCCCGAGGTCAACAAGGTCCTCACCTCTCTCGACTTTGCCGTTTCCCGTGAGCTACTGGTTGCGCACTCAAAGCTGACCTCAGGTGCCGGATCCATTCTTTCTCACGAGCTCGCTTCTCTCGTCGCGCTCGCTGACTCGATGTGGGCTGCGACTGAGCGCAACTGGGATGCCGTCCGCGTTCAGCTTGATGTCGAGAAGGGCTCTGAGCTTTGGGAGTCTGCGACGTCTGGCGTTCGCGCCGGCGTCAAGGCGATGACGATGGACGATGCCTCGCCGCTCGTGCTCGTTGTTATGCCGCAGGAGGACTCGCACGACATCGAGACTTCGCCCTGGAAGCGCGACTCGCTCGCCGAGCTGCTCAAGAAGAAGGAGAAGGTCAGGCCCAAGGACTACTCGGTCCACTTCTCGCTGTTCTTCGGCACCATCATCCTCCTCGCTGTCGCCGCCATCGCGGGCATCCAGCTCCTCGCCTCTGTCGGCGAAACGGAGCTCCCCTCGACGCTCACGCTCGCTGTCGGCCGCAAGCACGACTAATGGGTTCGTAAAATCAAAGTAGATGCTGTACAGTATGCAGAATGATACAACAGTATGGGTATAGACACGACGGGTAGTTCACAGAGATCGGGATAGCAACGGTTGTGGACTTGAGGAGGGACGATAGGAGGGAGAGTGTAGCGCCAACTGCGACGCGTCAGAAGGAAAATGACGCGCAGGCTACTCCTTCTCCTTCCTCAGCTCTTTCACCACAGCCTGGCATCAGTTGCCGGTCGGTACTTAGCAACTCACGGCGAGGGCATCAGGGTTGGCTCCAGCTTCGATCATGCCGACGCAAATTGAGAGCGTCTGCTTGTCTAGGCCTGTTGCCCGTCAGCTACCATACTCCTGTACTTGGCCGTCGCGCCAACCCACCAGTCCCGAGCAGCTGCGAGAGGTCGTGCAGCGCTGCTTGTCAGTTGTAGACCATACGCCCACAACTCACTGTCGAGGGTCTCGCGAGCGTTCTGAAGCCTGTCGTCTGGCATGGTGCACGATGGTGGTTGCAGAGACAAACAATGACGGATGCAATCAGCCAGCTTGGGGTGAGGGTGACTGGCTTGTTGGCTGGCGTCACAAAGCCCTGGGGTATTAGCCCGGCGCAATGACATGACGTTTGCGTTTTCGGATTTCGTTATTGCCTTCTTCCAACACCTTCAGTCGCGCTCGCCCTTGCGCTTGCTCACTCCTTTGTCGCCGCCGACGAGCCCACGCCTCTTCTTGAATTTGTCACCGTCTTGTCTCCCGCGCTCGGTGCATACGACGGCGGCGCTTTCCTGTAGCGCAGACGAAGCACGCGAACGCGCAACCCGACAGCCTCGGCCCCCTGCGATCCCGGGCCAAGACTCGCCATATGAGCGGTCCTCATGGCCTTCTTTGAGCTGTCCGTGCTCCCGACCGCCGTGTATGGCCTGCTGATTGCCTCCCTCTTCGCCTACTACCTGCGCTACGCGTGGAGCATCCTGCGCGACGACGGCATGGGGCCGATAACCTTTGCGTCTGGCTCTGCCCGCTCGGCGGGGGACGCTAGCGGCGCGGCACACGAGCCCGGCGACCGGTACCCGGGCATGGTGAACCTGAGCGGGACGCTGTGCTACATGAACAGCGTGCTGCAGGCGTGGGCGGCGCTGCCGCACCTGCGCGCGCACCTGGAGCGGATCATCGCGCTCGCGACGGCGGCCGACGTGCCGACGCCAGTGACGGACGCGGTGCACGACGTGCTGCAGCGCCTGAACACGGGGCACGCGCGCCAGCCGCCGGCGCTCCGGCCGCACCAGCTCCTCGCGGCGCTGAGCCCGCTGCCGGCCGTGCGGCGGCTGCTGGCGACGCGCGAGCAGCAGGACGCGCACGAGCTCTTCGTCGTCCTCGCCGAGGCCGTCGGCGACGAGGCGACCAAGGTCGCGAAGGAGGTCGCGCGCACGCGTGGCCTCGGCCAGGCGCTCGACCTCGGCTCCCTCGACGTGCGCGCGCTCAAGAGCGGCGCCGCACGCCGCATCCCCCTGCAACGGCCCGAGAAGGACCTGCAGGCGCCGTGGGACGGCCTCCTCGCGCGGAGGAGAGTTTGCCGCCGGTGCGGGTACAGCGACGTCGTGCGCATGGACAGCCTGGGCGGGATGGAGCTGCCGGTGCCCCGGTCGGTGAGTTTGGGACGCCGGTGTCGTAACTGACAGAACAGGGCAGCACGACGCTCGACGAGTGCATCACCGAGTACCTGTCGCCCGAGCGGCTGGACGGCGTGACGTGCGAGATGTGCACGCTGCGCGCGACCGCGGCGGCGTACGAGGCGCGCGCGGCCGCCGAGGGCCGGCTGGCGGCGATGCTGCCCGCCGCCGCTGCTGCTCCTGCCGCGCCCTCTACCGGGGAGAAGAAGAAGAAGAAAAAGAAGAAGGCCAAGTCTCCTGCGAACGGCGCACCGGTGCCATCGCCGAACGGCAGCGCGAACGGGCAGGCGGGCGGGGCGGCGAAGGAGGACGACGCGCGGCCCGAGCCAAGTGCAGCCGTTATAGCGCAGCAGCTGCGCGAGCAGCTCGCGGCGGGCGTGCCGGCACTGGAGGCCGCGGCCAAGTGGGAGACGGTGCGGACCGAGTCGCTGCGCGAGACGGCGGTGGTTCGCGCGCCGAAGACGCTGCGCTTCCACTTTGTGCGCTCCGAGTACACGCCGTACGGGCAGCTGCTGAAGAAGGTGGCGCGCGTGAGCTTCCCCATCTTCTTCGACCTAGCGCCGCACATGTCGCGGGGCGTCGAGCCGGCGCAGGCGGGCGCGACTGGGGGTGTCGCCGCCGCGCTGAGCGCCGGCGGCGCAGCTGCGCCCCAGCGGGTCATCTACCGCCTCGAGAGCGCGATCCTGCACTACGGGTACACGCACTCGAGCGGGCACTTTGTCGCGATCCGGCGCAAGCCCGGCGCGCCGCTCGGCGTGCCTGGGCGGGGATGGCTGAGGGTCAGCGACGCCGACGTCGAGGAGGTCGGCGCCGAGGAGCTGGCCGCCGCCGCCGGCCTCGTCTTCATGCTCGTGTACGAGCGGATAGAGCTGCCGCCCAGTCGCGCCGAGGAGCTCGCCGAGCGGCTCGAGTTTGCGTCCAAGACGCCGAGTCCGGCGCCGACGCCCCCGCCTCAGCCACAGCAGTCGGCTGGGCCCATCCCCAGCACCGTGCCGGCGGGCACGTCGGTCGACGACCTGGACTAGTGGTCCTAGCTCATAGACATCGCCTGCCTGATATATACAGCCATGCATCCCGTGTACTACTACTCGCTGCCGCCTACTTGCCGAACATGCTGAGCGCGGCGCCGCGCACGGCGCTCCACTCTGGCGGCGTGGGGCGCGTCTCGAACTGCAGCCAGTCGGCGCGCCCCGTGGGCAGCACGCCCATGGTCCAGCACTTGTACAGGCCGAGCGCGAAGACGGCGAGCTGGCACAGGACATAAAGCGCCATGGGCGGGACAATGAGGGCGTACGTGAGCTCGCCCTTGGAGTTTGTTGTGCGGAGGGGCTCGAAAGCTGGGTTGTCAGCTCAGCTCAGTACAAGTCCACCCATAGCTATGCAGATGCAGATGGCTAGGACAACTCACCCCGGAGCACGTTGGAGATGGCGCCAAACGGCCCAGTCAGGAGCATGAAGATCATGCCGAGCGAGAAGATCTGGATGCCCGAGCCCGAGAAGTAGAGCATGATGGCCTGCATCGGGAGCGACTTTGCGGGGCTGTGAGTCAGCTGAGTGCTGCAGCGACAGCTGCCGTTCCCTCCTGCCGTGCTGCCATCCTTGTGGCCGTGGTCTCCCATGGCGCATTGAGGCCAAGATGACGCGAAAGCTGAGTACGCTCCCGCCGGGAGAAAGGCACTCGGCACAGAAGCACAGGAGCGAGGCCGAGGGAGCGGGGCAGCGGGGCAGCGGGGCAGCGGGGCAGCAGACACTCACGCAAACGCCATCTCCCACGCGCGCCGCAGCTTGAGCTCGTTCGCGTTCCCGACGTGCTGTTTCTTGCTCGTCTGGCTCGACACCTGTTGCGTCAGCTTGTGGAACGTACGCGCTGCGAGCTCACCTTGCCGCCGGCCGCCGAGACAGCGTACCCGGGCGGGTTCGGGAGAGACCTGGGGTCAGATTGGCAGAGGTGAAAGGGCTCAGTAAGCTTACTTGGGCACGCTCCCGGTCTTGTAGTCTACGGACATTGTGGTGTCGATGACGAACGAAGCGAGATCGGTTCAAGGTGGAGGTGACTGACGACGATGGGGTGGTGGTTTGGTCCCGCGGGGATGGTGGCGGATGCTGGCTGGGTTGGGAAGCTGGTCGGCTTGGTGCTCAGTCTCGGATGCTGCCTGACGGCCGAGAATGATGCACAGGTACTGACTGCAGTGCAGCATAACGTAGCGTCTCTCACTTGATACATGAATCACTGCATAACGTCTGATGAAATAACCTAGATACTTTTGAATACTGCTTCTGACACTCCTACTCCAGGTACACGAGGGGCATGCCGGGGTTGACGGCGTCGGCGTGCTGGACGGCGATGCCCGTGACCTTCTTGCCCTTTGTGTCGTCTCCGGCGGCGACAAAGACGGACGTCTTCATCGCCTCGAGCTCGACGACGTGCTGCTCGTCGTCCTCGATGACGTCGCCCTCCTTGACGAGCACCTTCCACACGCTCGCGCTCAGCGGGCTCGTGACGGGCTCGCCGGGGAACTCGGCCGTCGTCTTGGGCTTGACGCCGGCGGCCTCGTCCTCGGCCTTCTTCTTCAGGAACGCCGCGAACATCTGCTCCTCCTCGGCGCCGACCTTGGACGAGCACGCGCGCTGCTGCGCGCGGAACTTCTTGGTCGCGTCCGCCTTGCTCTCGATCATCGCCAGGTAGTCCTTCATCTTGAACATCGACTTCTCGCTCTTGGGCGTCCACGCACCCGCCTTGAACTGCCGCTCAATCGACTCGAACTCGTCCTCCGACACCGGGTAGAACTGCACGCTGTCAAAGTTGGTCAGCAGCGAGTGGCTGTCGCTCCACGGCTGCCAGGTCGAGAGCGTGCGGCCGAGCAGCTGGTAGCCACCGGCAGAAGCGATCGGGTAGATCGCGCCGATGACACCGGCGAGGCCGATGGCGCCCTCGGGCGTCTTGGTGCGCGACGGGTTGTACTTCTGGCCGAGGATGCGGCGCGTCGGGTCGAGCGGGATGATGAAGGGCAGCATGACGAAGAAGCCGTGCGCGAGCACAAGCCACGGGGTGCACGTGAGCGTGTCGTGGACGTCCTTGAGCGTCATGCCGTTGTTGCGGGCAATGTACTCGGTGTTGCTGGGCAGGTAGACGGCCTCCTCACGCGCAGTCTTCATGTAGTACTCAATCGCCTCGTGCGTCCACTTGTCGTCGGGCACACAGGGGAGGTGGTGCACGGTGATGGGGAGCTCGACGTCCTCGCCGCTGCCGAGGCCGGCGTCGATCTCGACCATGCGCGCGATGAGGTCGCGCATGCTGATGACACGCGGGTCGAAGTGGACGATGCTGCTGCGCACGCACGCGTTCATGTAGAGCACACCGGGGATCTTGGCCTCCTTCATGGCGCGCTCCCAGAGCTCGACGCGGACACGGTTCTGCACGTCGAGCACCATGTCTCCGACCTCGTAGATGACGTACTCGTCCGAGCACTGGCGGAAGATGCGCTCGGGCGTGGTGGCGGTCGCCTCGACGCGGTGCAGGACCGAGCTCTGCGTCGTGTCCTTGATGTCCTTGGACTCGGTGAGCTGGTGCAGGGGCTTGGCGGCCGAGGTCGTGCAGGCCTTGAGCCAGGCGTTGTCGTCGGCGTCAATCTGCGCCGCCTCGTCGGGGGAAACGAGGACGAAGCGGATGCTGTCGCCGGGACGCATCTGGCCGGTCTTCCAGGCGGCTCCGTTCGCGATCGCGAGGACGTTGCTGAAGCCACCCATGTCGGGCGAGTCGACGGTGAAGAGAACGGGGGTGTCACCGTTGATGTTGAGCGAGGCAAACGCATAGCCCTGGTCGATGACGTTGGACGGGTGGGCACCACCGTCGCCGCCGTCGGGGCGCGACCACTGGATGCGGGGGCCGTCGAGACGGAGACCACTGCGGTTGGACAGCGTGCTGACCTTCCACTCGGCGGTGAGGAGGGTCTCCATGCCCTCCTTGGACAGGTACTCGAGGTCCCACTGGGCGTTGGCGAGCACGGGGACGGTCCACGAGTTCGTGAGGGGGACGCGGGCGGTCTCAGGGACAGTGAGGACCTCCTTGGCCTCGGCCTTGCCGATCTCGAGCAGGTCGCCCATGAGGAGGGTGCGGCCCTGGTAGCCGCCGAGGCCGGCGGCGGCAAAGGTCGACTTGGAGCCCATGAACTCGGCGACGTTGCGGAATCCACCGGCGACGGCGATGTAGCCGCGCATACCGAGCTCGTGGCGGACCATGCCGACGGCGAGGGTCTGGCCGGCCTTGATTGGCAGCGTCGTCCACTGGGGCACCTCCTTCTTGTCGATGGTGACCTTCATGTCGGCACCGGTGACGGCGACAACCGAGTCGACGTGGAACAGCAGCTTGGGGCCAGACATCGTGACCTCGAGACCCTCGGTCGTGGTCGGGTTGCCGACGAGGAGATTCGCGGCCTGGAACGACAGCTGGTCGGCGGGGCCGGCACGGGGGAAGCCGAGACCGATGTGGCGACCGGGCATGTCCTGGACACTGGTGCTGATGCCGGGGGTAAGCACCTCAATGGCGGGCGGGTGGTACTCGAAGCGGCTGCACCACGTCGTCGTGACGGTCGAGTCGCGGAAGTCCTTGGTGTCCAGGATTTGACGGCAGTAGTCGATGTTGTTGGGAGGACCGACGACACGGGTCTCGTCGAGCATCTTGATGGCCTTGTCAATGCACTCGGCGCGCGTGGGGGCGTGCACGATGAGCTTGGCGATCATCGGGTCGTAGTACGGCGTGACTGTCGTGCCGCTCTTGACCCAGGTCTCGACGCGGCCGCGCTCTCCGACGTCTCCCCAGGTCACCTCCATAAGCTGTCCGGGGGAAGGCTGGAAGCCGGCGTTCGGGTTCTCGCAGTAGACACGGACCTCGATCGCGTGTCCGTCAATGTTGAGGAGGGGCTCCTGCTTGAGCTCCTCGGCGGGGAGGGAGCCGGAGGGGCTCATGCCCTGGCGGACCATGAGCTCGATGAGGTCGAGGCCGGGGTGGATGACCTCGGTGACGGGGTGCTCGACCTGGATACGGGCGTTGAGCTCGAGGAAGTAGAAGGAGAGCTCCGGGGAGGTGTCGTCGAGGACGAACTCGACGGTGCCGGCCGAGCGGTAGTTCATGAGCTTGCACAGGTCGACGGCGGCCTGGCACATGCGCTTGCGGACCTCCTGCCCCCGCGCGCTGGCGAAGAGGGCGCACGGCGCCTCCTCGATGATCTTCTGGTGCCGCCGCTGGACGGAGCACTCGCGCTCGCCGGCGTGGATCACATGGCCCTCGCCGTTGCCGAACACCTGGACCTCGACGTGTCGCGCGCGCTCGATGTACTTCTCGATGAAGACGGCCGACTCCTTGAACAGCACCTGGCCCTTCTCGCGCGTCGCGTCAAAGTTGCTCCTCATCTCGCCCTCGTCCCGGCACACCGTCATGCCCATGCCGCCGCCGCCACCCGACGCCTTGACGATGACCGGATACCCGATCTGCGCCGCGATCTTGACCGCCTCCTCGACGTCCTCGACCACTCCGTCCGAGCCCGGCACGATCGGCACGCCGGCCTTGATCGCGACCTCGCGCGCCTCGTGCTTCAGTCCCATCGACGAGATCTGGTGCGGCGTCGGCCCGAGGAAGACGAGCCCGGCGTCCTCGACCATCTTGGCGAACGTCTGTGGGGTCAGTGAACTGAAATGAGGCAACACTCACAGCATTCTCACTCAGGAACCCGTACCCCGGGGCGACCATCGTCGCCCCGCTCTTCTTCGCAATGTCCATGATGGCCTCCATGTCGAGGTAGCCGCGGGGGTCGGTCCCATCTCCGATGCAGTACGCCTCCTGGGCCGCGAAGACGTGGGGCGTGCCGGCGTCGGCGAGGGTGTAGATGGCAACGGTGGGGATGCCGAGCTTGTCGGCGGTGCGCTGGATGCGCAGGGCGATCTCGCCGCGGTTCGTGATGAGGATCTTGTGCTTGACGACGGTCATCGCGGGGGTGTGTGGAGAGGAGGAAGAGGGCGGGGCAGGCATGGTGGGGGAGCCGTCTTATAGGCTGTCGAACGGCGAGTCGAGACAGAAGGAAAGAGAAAAGAGGCGCTCCGCGAGCTGGCTGAGAGCGGCCAAGGCTCCAAGATGGAGAGAAGGCGAGGTCGCCGGGTGAACCGGAACCTGGGGCCTATCGCAGGCGCACAGCGATCGCCTCTGGCCTGTCACCTTGCCGTGAGCCGATCTCGTACCGCCCTATCGCGTTGTGCACTCGGCCCCTTGCCTCTGTTCTCCCCACTCTGTCGCCTGTCGTGTGTGCTGCATGTGCTGCGTATGCATGCGCTGTGCAATCCGCGCGCTCCCCACACCTGCACAAGTGAGACAGGTGATCGGGCAGAGCGGGCGCTGGTCCGTTCGGACGGCAGGCACAGCAGGCACCGTGTGGGGCAGAGTGCGGGGTTCGGCGACTGTGAGACCAGGCTGGGCCAGCTGATGCTCGGCGGCTTACGTTGATAGCGCGCGATTCGACCCTCGGGCCGTGCACTGGAATGTATCTGCGTTCCGGTATGGGTGCGCGATGACGACCAGGCCGGGATGCTCGCTGCTCGCACCCAGCTGGTATGTGGGGGAGGAAGCCAACGGAGGGCAAGGGGTCGTCAGGGGAGGTGCAATTCGCGAAAGATAGCCGATCGGGGAGGTCGGTTTCCTCGCGCTCCTCGTTCTTTTCGGTCTCGGTGGCCAATCTCGACCCCGGCGCTGCCCACCCGGCGCCGCGCTGGCACCGCCTGGCGAGCCAAGCGACCTATCGGCGCGGCCCTCGGTCGCCACACCTTGCCGCCTCGCCACGCTGCTCATGCCGCCCAGGTGCACGGCAGGTGCTGCGCCAGGGCGCAGGGCGCAGGGCACAGGGCGGGGCCGGGGGCAGACGGGGATGCATGGGCGCCGTGGGGGCAGGCTGCGAGTGGTCGCCGTGCACGGTATCGAGCGCGGCCAAGTGCGATAGGTGCGAGAGGTCGGGGGTGCCGAGGTGCCGACCCGGCAGCAGCTGCCAGACACTGGCCAGTGTCAGTGCGCGGTCAGCTGCCCACGGCGGGCGAGCCGGCGCTGTCAGGTGCACGCGGCCAGAGCGTATCAGCGCCGGCGCTGTGCCGGCCACAGCCGGCTCGTGGACCGGCTACGCCAGCGCTGAGGATGTAGAGGCGTGTTGGGGAAATCTCCGCCCTGTCCCCGGCGACCTGGAGCGGCACAGCACCGTGGTATCTCTGAGCATTCTTGTGTATCGACTGCGCTGGTGTTCGGAAACGTCATTTCCAGCCGATCCAGCGCCCGACCCCACATCGCACTCTCTCTCTTACCTCGCCTCGCACCGCAACTGCACGAGCACACGATATATCGCTCGCCCGCACCCCGCGACCCCCCGTTCTTCCCCATCCTGCTCCTGCTCCTGCCCCTGCACCGAACATGACTGTCTCTGCGAACGACTTTTCCGAGCGCGTGTCGCTCAACTGCGGTGAGTCTTGGGCATGTGCGCTCGAGTCTGCGTCTCTGCTACAGCACTGGCGAACACTTCCAAAGCTGGACGTCCCAGTGTAGAGAGTGCTTAGGAGAGCAGGCTCTAGCAAGGCGGAGGCCGCATGTACAGCGCGCTGGGCGCTAGCTGCGGAGAGCGTCGCTAACCGCAGACATGGGCGAGGGGTACTACCGGTGGGCGCTTGGCCCCGACGAGTCGCTGTTCCCTCTGATCGACTACGCGAACATTGCGTGCGGGATGCACGCGGGCGACCACGCGACGATGCTGCGCATGGTGCGGCTGGCGAAGGACGCCGGGGTGGGCATCGGCGCGCACCCGGGCCTGGACGACGTGAAGGGCTTCGGGCGGCGGATCCTGCCGCTGACGCCGGACGAGTGCCGCTCGCTCACGCTGTACCAGCTCGGCGCGCTCAAGGCGATGGTGGACGCCGAAGGCGCAAAGATCAGCCACGTCAAGCCGCACGGCGCGTTCTACTTCATGCTGCGCGACGACGCCGCACTCACCCGCGCCTTCCTCGAGGCGCACATCGCCGTCAACGGCGCCAGCACGCCCTTCGTCGGCCTCGCAGGCACCAACATGGAGAGCGTCGCGCGCGAGCTCGGCGTGCCCTTCATCCCCGAGCTGTTCGTCGACATCGACTACGACAGCGAGGGCAAGCTGCTGAGCGTCCCCATGAGCAACAAGTGCACCGTCGACGGCATCCGCAAGAAGGTCCAGAGCCTCGTCGAGAGCGCCAGCACGACCGACAAGCAGGGCAACAGGCTCGACATCCCCGCCGCCAAAGGAAAGTTCACCATCTGCCTCCACTCCGACATGCCCACCGCGCTCGAGAACGCAAAGGCCGCGCGTGAGGTCCTCAACGCTGCCAAGTAAGGTTGTACCATATGTATTACGTCTGAAGTTCGTCTCGGGGCCCACGTCTGGACTGACGGACGCCGGTGGCAAAACTGCCCCGCGTGTGAGGAGCTGCACTTTTCCCGGCTTGGGCTTGTTATCGCCTCCCCGGACGCTCAGGACGCCAGAGGTGGGCATCGTCTGGTGCGGGCAACTGCCGTGCTCGTGTGCTGAGCGGCAAGCGATCCCAGATCCAAAGTCGGTGGACCCCGCAGATAAGCCGAAGATGCGTCGTCAGTGAACGCCGGGCGTGCCTGTTTGGCTTGTTCTGCAGCTCGTCTCAAACAGCAATGCCTGTATTGATATTAGAAGTCTATGAAATGATATGCCAAGAGAAAAGCAGAGATGAAACACCCTGTGCGCCTGTGCGGGGCACACGAGCGGGGTGCAGATGCGGCGACTAGAGCGCCTACGCGGGTGGCGCGCTCGGGATGAAGGCCCACCACACGAGCTGGATGAAGCGGAACGCGCACAGGACGCCGAGCGCGCCGTCGGCGCCGATCTGCGCGAGGATGGCGCGCGCGACAAAGCCGCCAAAGAAGAGCATGAACACGCCGCCGACGCGGATGTCGCGGCTCGGCACGGGCTTGAGGCCCAGCAGCTGCGGGTCGTTGAACAGCTCGACCCACGTCGTCGTCAGCACCACGGTCGTGTTCATCGGCGACGCGATCCGCTTGCCCATGATGCCCTGCAGGCCGATCGTCGCAGAGATGAACCCGAGGCACGCCAGGCTCGTCGGGTTCGTCCACGAGGGGTTTGCACGCTCCCTGCGGCTGTCAGCACGGTGTGCGCAAAGTAGTGGAGGTCGACTCACCCAGCAAACTGCGACTCGCCGCCAAAGTGCGCACACAGTGCGCCGGCCATCGTCATGAGACACTGCATGAACGTCGCGAGCACGAGCCACGTGCGCCTCTTCGGCCCGATCTTATCTCCAATGCGCCCGAGGCTCGTTCCGACCAGGAAGGAGAGGAGCGACACGAACGCCTGCTGGTCCGGCTTCATGAAGTGGTACGTCCGTGTGCCGAGCGGGTCAAAGTTGCGCGCAATCGCAATACCGAGCTGCGCGACGTTGCCGGTCTGGAAACCGCACCTGTAGATGTTAGTGCTGATCACGCAATGCTGCGGTGTTCTGAGCCGCACGGCAAGCCACATGCCGTTGCTGCATGGAGACGCCGACTGAGCGGCGATCACTCCTTGCGGTTGTGTGGAGCAGAGTGTCGCCGCCAGCACGCGGGTCGCGGCTATGCGGCAGAATTGCGGGTTGCAAACGTACCAGATGAAACACGCAGAGAACGACACGGAACTAGTGTACCCGGTCAGGAAACAGGCGTAGATCGAAATCAGGTTGCACTTCTTCGAGTCGACGACCTCCTGCATGTACGCGAAGAGGCCTTTCCTCGCGGGGGCGATCTGGCCCTCGGCCTTGCCCGTCTCGATGTCGGCGACGGTGGAGGCGTGCGAATTTGCCATGGCGGTGGCTGCTGCGGTGGTGTCGGAGGAACGGGAGGTGGTGTGCCCGAGTGTGTCGGTGGGCTCCGGGTGGACGTTCGGGTCGCTGGTCGTGTGGAGTGGAGGCCGCAGAAAATGGGTTAGGGCGGTGGTGTTGACAACAAAGGGGGCGGGAGAGGGGACGATGCAGTGGTGAGTGGTGGTGCTCTAGAATGCTATCGGAACATGGAGAGAGAGTGCAGAAGGGAACAGGAGAGTGGGGAAGGGGAGAGAATGGGTCGCAAGATAAGAGTTCGGTGAGGCTAAGAGGGAGGCAAAGAATTGCGATGGATGGCAACATGCGAGCTCGCAGTACCCGGCGGCATCTTGGACCGTGGTGCCGTGCGTCGTGCGGTGCATGCATGCGCTGCCGCGCTGCCCCACGGTGACCCGACTATCCGACGCCGGTGGAGGTGCAGCCTTGGCAGCGCGCACGAGAGCAGAGGCGGAGCCTAGTCGGGATCGGAATACGAGTCGGAAATTCTTTGGCAGGGGCGGCTAATGCCGGGTTACTCCCCTCCACCTCCACCGCGCTGGCGATAATGCTTCCGCTAATCACTTGACTTGAAAACTCGTCCGCCCCTTCTTCCCCGCTTGGTACCCGTATGCCGCGTGCCGCGTGCCGATGACTCGAAGCCTACAGTGAGCGAGCGCACGCTGGGCCCGCTCAGCCGTAATCGACTAATCTTTGACTCCGATTGATCCGATCTGCGCCTCTGACCTCGGCTCGCCGGCCACCTCTCAACTTTCTCGTTTCCAGTCCTGCCTTCCTTACTTTGGACAAAAACAACCTCATCAAAAATGGCCCGCGACCCCATCAACGTCGGCATCCTCGGTGCCACCGGCACTGTCGGCCAGCGGTGAGCTAGCCTATGGTCGACCACAGCTGACAACAGCTTCATCGAGCTCCTCTCGACGCACCCGTACTTCAAGATCCATGCGCTCGGCGCCTCGTCCCGCTCCGCCGGCCAGGAGTACGCCAAGGTGACCAAGTGGAAGCTCGCGTCGCCCATCCCCGAGGACGTCAAGAAGATGGTCGTCCAGGAGTGCAAGTCGGACAACTTTAAGGACTGCGGCGTTGTCTTCTCGGGTCTTGACCACGACGTTGCTGGCGACATTGGTGCGTCCCCAGCTAGCCCCGGACGTTTCAGCTGACAGCGCAGAGGCCGAGTTCCGCAAGGCCGAGCTTATCGTCTTCTCGAACGCGAAGAACTACCGCCGCGACCCCATTGTGCCGCTCATGGTCCCGCTCGTCAACGGCGACCACCTCTCGGTCGTCCGCCACCAGCAGAAGGAGCTCGGCCTGAAGAAGGGCTACCTCGTGTGCAACGCCAACTGCTCGACGACGGCTGTTGTCGTGCCGCTGAAGGCGCTCGAGGTCGCGTTCGGTCCGCTGCAGACGGTGCAGGTCGCGACGATGCAGGCGATCTCGGGCGCAGGCTACCCCGGCGTGTCGTCGCTCGACATTCTGGACAACATTGTCCCGCTGATCGGCGGTGAGGAGGAGAAGATCGAGTGGGAGACGCTCAAGATCCTGGGCGGCGTGAACGCGGACGAGACGGGCTTCGAGTACCACGCGTCGTCGCCGCTCGTCGTGAGCGCGGCGTGCAACCGCGTCCCCGTCATCGACGGGCACATGGCGTGCGTGTCGGTCAAGTTTGCCGGCAAGGCACCGACGCCCGAGGAGGCGCAGGAGGCGTTCCGCAGCTACACGTCCGAGGCGCAGAAGCTGCACTGCCCGTCGGCGCCGCCCCAGGACATTGTCGTGCACGACGCGCCTGACCGCCCGCAGCCGCGCCTCGACCGCGACCTGCACAAGGGCGCGTGCGTCCACGTCGGCCGCGTGCGCGACGACAAGGTGCTCGACCTCAAGTTTGTGTGTCTGCTCGACAACGTGCGCCTCGGCGCCGCGACGTCGTCCGTCATCAACGCCGAGATTGCGGTCGAGAAGGGCTTCATCTAGGCGAGCCCGCGCCGCGCACCATCCCAGCGTAAAAATAGTAGCCAGCATTGATCATTCGCATGATGCATTGTTATTAGAGCAAACCTAGTCCGGCGACTGGGGAAGTGGTGATGACATGCATTTGACCCTGATTGACTGGTATGAACCCTACTTGGCGGGCGCGAGGACCTTGTTGTCGGTGACGTCGAGGAGGAGCGCGCTGCTGTCGAGCATGACGCTGTTTCCTCCTTCCGCAATAACGCGCGCAATCTCGCGTGCGGCCTCGAGCCGCCTGAGTTCGAGGAAGCCCTTGTTCTTCCTGACGGCGTTGCCGATGAGCTCTGCGCTCTTGGCCTCGCCCTGGGCGCGCACGATGATGGACTGCTTCTCCTGGATGGCGCGGTCGACGGTGAACGCGGCGCGCTGCGCGACCTGCTGCGCGACCTGTTTCGCCTCGACGGCGTGTGTGAACTCGGGGCTGAACGCGAGGTGCGTGATAGACACATCGTCGAGGACGAGGTTGAAGCGCTGCGCGCGCTTGGTCAGGTTGTCGCGGACCAGGCGCGACACGAGCTCGCGCTGCGTGATCAGCTGCGCCGCGTTGAACTGCGCCACGACGCTCTTGAGCACCTCGTTGATCAGAGAGGGGAGCACCCGCTCGTCGTAGTCGGTCCCAAGCTCGCGGTAGCTGGTGTCAGTCCTGGAAGGGCGGAGCGAGGCGCAGAGCATGCACGGCACTCACATCGTAGGCAGCGCAGGCACATCCGGCCGCGACAGCACGCGCACCGTGATGTTGACCATCTGCAGGTCCTTGGTGCCCGTCAGCGAGCCGATGCTGCGCGGCTTGGCGCGCACGTCGTACCCGATGACGCGCTCGACCCAGGGGATCTGGCGTCAGCGCTGCCGAGCCGGCGCAGCCGGCGAGGCTGCCTGCCCTCTGCTCTCTCCAAGCCACTGACTGTTGCAGTGGGAAGAATCGGAGAGGCAAGGGGGGCGACGACTTACCCGGAAATGCGTGCCCTCGGGGTACACCTCGTCCATGACGCCGGCGAAGCGCGAGTACTTGATCGCGCGGTGACCGCCGTCGACGTTGAAGATGGCCGCGTTCACGAGCACGCCGCCGCCGAGCAGCAGCGCGAGCGCGCCTGCGCCGCCGAGCGCGGCGCGCGGGCTCGGCCCTCGTCCGCTACCACCGCCGCCGGAAGCCCCACCCCCGCCGGAGCCGCCAGCATAACGCAGGTTCGAGCGCGCACCGCGCTGCGCCTGCTGCTGCGCTTGCCGCTGCGCCGCCTGCAGCTGCTGCGCGAGCCGGCGCCAGGCGCCGAAGATGTCGCCGGGGCCGGGGGGTTTGTTCATGTCGAGCCGTCGGCGGACGGAGTGAGCGGAGCGAGGTTGAGTCGAGCGAATCGAGCGAGTCGAGCGGACGAAGCGAGCACGCGAACGACGTGAGCCCAGTGAGCGAGCCGAGAGAGCTGCAGCTGAGCCGTGTGTGGGCGGGAAGCGACGTCGACAGATCACAATGCATGAAGAAGCGAAGCGGCGTCTTGTACCCTCAGGCCGGCCCTTGCGCCGCCGCACTGTCACTGCTCCGGCTGCGGCAGCCACAGAAATCGTAGAAGGACCGGGACAGTGACGAAACGCGCTCGGCAGCTTCGGAATGCGTCACGTGACACCCGTGCCTGGACAGATGCAGCATCTGGCGGGGAATGCCGTAACTTTGCTCAGGCAGGGCTTGTTTTGCTACGCGTTCGCGTCGTCGACGGGTGCCTGGCTTCCTGCCAGCTGGCATGCTGTGACGATGGGAAAGAGGAACGCAAGTATGTCGACAGACTGACGCCACCGGCTCTACAGACCACAACGTATGCAAATATAAGCTCATGCAGGTACTTTATCTAATGCTAAGGAAACAACAACCTGGTTGTTCGTGGCGAGGGCGAGGGCGAGGCGGCGGCGCGGGGAGGGAGGGCATGTAGATGGCCCGCGCCGCGCGGCGCAGGCTCCTCCGGGCGGCCACGGTCTAGGAAAACGGGAGCGTCGGTCGGGGCGCGGGCGGTGCCGACAGCGGGGAGAGGACGCCGGGCCTCATAACACGACGCACTTCTTGCCGCTCTTCTTGACAATGTTGCGCGTCACGCCCTGCATCCCTCCCTTCTTGAGCGACTCGCGGATCGCAGCGTCGAACACCTCGCGCACGCCCGTCCCCTCCTTGGCACTGCACTCGAGGTAGCGCTTCGCCCCGATTTCCCTGGCGACCTTCTCGCCCTCTTCTGGCGTAATGGGCTTCGTGCCTTGCGCTCCCATCAGCTGCAGTGTCGTCTGGTCCCGGCGCAGATCGGTCTTGGTACAAACGAGCACGAGAGGGACGTCTTCGCAGAAATGTGACATCTCCGGATACCACTGCAACCGGTTAGCATATGCAGGAGGGCCTGTAACCCACCTTGTCGTAGACATTCTCCAGGGATGGGCGGTGGTTGCACGCGAAGACAACAAGGATGACGTCCGTGTCGTTGTAGCTGAGCGGCCGCAGTCGGTCAAAGTCCTCCTGTCCCGCAGTGTCCCACAGAGCAAGCTCGATCGACTTGCTCGGGTCTAGGGGGTTCGGGATCGTGGTGATCAGGTTCTCAAACACCGTGGGGACATAAGTCTGTCCGTGTCAGCTGACAACAGCACTCGCAATGAAGCTGTACGAACCTCGGGGAAGCGGTTCTCCGCGTACACGGTGAGCAGACATGTCTTTCCGCAGCCTGCGCAGTGTCAGTGCCTGCTGCATCGTTATCTCGCCAGTAACAAAGTCTGGCAGTGTCACGCCCACAGGCCCAGCGTCACGCCCCGCGCGGAACAGGGGGCACGCAAAACCAGGCGGTCTGCACTCACCTCCGTCTCCGACGACGACCAGCTTCTTCTTTAGATCCGGGCGGCGAGGAGCATCGAGCTGGTGTGGTCAGCAGTGGTTGGCGGTGGCTGAATCCAGACTCACCGACATGGTTGATGAGATGGGCGAGGATGTGTTGTTGCCAAGCGATGAGGGAAGATAAGGTTACCAGGTTGTTTGTACGCGTGCAATGGGAGCGGGCCCGGTGCCAGAGGATGCGAAGTCGAGACGGGGCCGGGCGGCGACGAGTCGAGGAAGAAGAGAAGAGTGACAGACGTAGCGACGAAGAGTACAAGGGTGAGTGAGCGGTAGTGGAGAGCCGGCTGGAGTGGGACAGGTAGGCTGCTGTGGTTTGTTGACACAATGAGCAGCGGGCAGGCAGGGTCAGGCGTTCTGGGGTGGGTGGTCTCTCACGGCAGGCAGCGTTTAGGATCCGCGCGCGCGCGCGACCGAAAGGCACACGCGCTTCACCATGCAGCGAGCGAGCACAAGAAGCGCAAGGGGCAGGGGATTAGGCAGCCATTAGCGGGACCAATTGGGACGATAGCTGGCCAAGTTAGGCGCAGGCGGATGTGGAGCATTTCAAATGTCTTGGGCGAGATCGAATTGCGAGTGGCCGAATAAGTTGTATTTGGGCGGGGCGGTGGGCGGGCGGGCGCGGTCTGGCCCTCGCTAGACCCCCGGGCCGTAGTACGTTGTGTGCCGGTTTGGGCAGGTGCACGCTTAGTCGATCAAATACCGAAACATAAGCGGAGGCAAATCGAAAATAGTGTTTGCTAATCGATATGGTCCCGCCCCCGACGCGGCTGAAAAAGTGCTCAAATCAACTTGCACCGCACGACTACTCCCTCTTAAGACCCGTCGTTACTCGGACTGATCCCCCCATAACCCATCCTCGTTAGTAATCCATCCATTACCATCCTCCCTGTACAACATCTTTAGGCCGGCCTATTAGCCATCCTCCCTCGCCTCGACAGCCCCCCGCGCTCCTCGCCAACATAAACCCCAACATCGACTTGACTCTGTGAGCTCCCCGTCGCCGACGCCGCTGCAACTGTGCTGACAATCGCCTCCCCGTTCCACGCCGTGGTCCCATTGTGTCACCCGTTTTTCTCACGTCGACCCAACTCTCCCTACGCGTCATCCCACCTTCCAATCCACAACCTGCACCCGCCCCCCGCTGCCATCCACCATGGTGCCTCACTCCTGTGCCATCCGTCCGCCACCTCCAGCAACAACATGGCTGCCATGGCTAGTTACGAAGAAATGGAGGCCAAGCGCCAGGAGGTGAGTCCACACTGAACGCGAACCTTTTTTCCCTTCCGGTCCAGTCGCGTACCACACTGCAAGGCTTCGCAGCCTTGGTCAATCAGGTCAAGGCTTTCCCCACCCAGGGAAGCTAAGCTCTGGCTCTATGCCGCGACAGGAACCAAACAACCGGTCGTCGACATTCGCATTCCACAATGTCCACTCGTCAATCGTCATGCCTCGCGATCCCATCAGAATGCATGCTGACCCCGCTTCCAGATGATGGCCTCCTTCAAGGACATTGCGAACGCGATGACCCGCTGCGTCGCAATCATTGAGGAGTACGCACGCCTGTCGCCCTCCACCCTGACCACCTCTGCTGCCCTTGCTGCTGTGGAGGGTGGTGCCATGGGTGCCGCCGAGGTTCTCGCCGCCGCCGCCATGGTTAACAAGAAGACCCGCAAGCAGAAGGAGAAGAAGCCCAAGGACCCCAACGCCCCCAAGCGCCCCCCTTCCGCCTACCTGCTGTTCCAGAACGACATCCGTGAGGAGATCCGCCAGGCCCACCCTGGCATGCCCTACAAGGAGGTCCTCAGTGTGATCGCCAACCGCTGGAAGGACCTCGACGAGCCCGCTCGTAAGGTAAGCTGAAAGCAGCTGAACGGTAGCTGACGCCAGGTCTACGAGGATGCGTACAACGAGGCCACCACCCAGTACCGTGTGGCTGAAGAAGCGTACAAGGGGGTGAGCGCCGCGGGCGATATTGGCGATATTGCCCTGGTGAGCCGTTCTCGCAACTAACCGTTAGAATGCCCCTGCTACTCTTGGAGCAGCTGTTGTTAGCGACGATTCATCCTCAGACGATGACTCGTCGTCCGATGATGGGGCTGTGAGTGCCAATTCATCTTTGGGCACGCTGTTCCGGTTGTCCCACACTGCAAAGTCGCTGACTGTCCCAGACTGGTGCCGCTGCCAAGCTCCTCCCCACTGTTGCCACCCCTGTTCTCCCCACCACCCCCCAGTCGGCGAAGAAAGACAAGAAGCGCAAGTCGAAGGACGAGTCGACCCCGGGCGATGCCAGCAAGGGCAAGAAGAAGAAGAACAAGGAGTAGACTCGCCGACGCGAACAATCTTAAAACCAAACCTATGTCCTCAAATTATTTCGGGTGTTGACTCTCCTCTCAATCTCTCTTCTCTTCCTCTTTACGTATGCGTGTGAACTTTTCGTGATTCGCGAGGCCTGCAACGGGCCTCCTGGAGAGGGGTTTGCTTATAGTTCGTCTGTCGGACCCGTAGTAGTAGTAGTAGTAGTCAAAACCAGCCGACAGTATTGCAGTATAAATGTGAATACCCCTTTCTATTAGTTTTCCATCTTAATGAACCGAGCATGCACTCTCTGGTATGAGATGTATTGCGTGCTGCGAATCGAGCGTTGCGTGCTGCGTGAAGACATAGGATCAGAAGGTGCGAGCTGTGCGCAGGAAAGGAAGCCGCAGCGCTGCAATCAGAAATTAGCCGACGATACGACGCGCCGCCCGACTGGCTACGGCACGCGCAGAAATCCCGGGCCGGACCACCGGCATCGCGGCGTCCATCTCGGCCGTCCCCGGGCTCTCCTGCAGTGGTCGCAGTCGCGTGCCCACCTCGCTCGGTGATCCCTGCGTCCGAAGTCCTTCTGTTCTTGCAACCACACACACCATGTTCCACCTGCGACGACAAGCGGTGCGCTCTCTGCGCCAGCGGCCGCTGGGCGCGCGCTACGCGTCGACTGGCGGGCCGAGCTCCGGCTCCGGATCCGGGGGGCGGGCCGTCCCCGCCGTGCTTGCGCTCGCGGCGGTCGGGCTGGGGGCGTACGCGCTTGGCCGGCGCGAGCAGGCGAACATCGACACGGCTCCCTCCCCGCCCGCCTCTCCCTCCCCGGCAGCAGCAACAGCGACCGCAGCGGCAGGGGGCAGCGCCAACCCCGCCTTCGACCCGAACCCGGCGCTGCGGCACCGCTTCGGCAGCGCGGCCGACTACGCCGCGGCGGTCGCCGAGCTGCAGGCGCTGTTCGACGCGGAGCACATCACGACAGACGAGGAGGACCTCGCGCACCACGGCGCCTCTGCATGGACGTACGGCGTCGCGCTCCCGCCCAGCGCGGTCGTGTACCCCGAGACGACCGAGGACGTTGTCCGCATCATGAAGGTCGCGACAAAGTACCGCGTCCCCGTCGTGCCGTACGGGAGCGGGACGGGGCTTGAGGGCCAGTTCAGTGCGGTGAGTGGCGGCGGAGCGCTGGTACTCCAGAACAACGTCTCGTGCCGTGCGGCTTAGGAGGTGGGAGAAGCCTTGTTGACATTTACTGACGCCCACGCTCAGCCTTACGGAGGGATCTGCGTGAACATGACCAAGATGAGCCGCATCCTGGCGCTGCACCCGCAGGACGGGGACGCGGTCGTGCAGGCCGGGCTGGGGTACGAGACGCTGAACGCCGAGCTGGCTGCGCGGGGGATCCCGCTGTTCCTGCCGCTGGACCCGGGGCCGGACGCGACGATCGGGGGCATGATCGGGACGGGGTGCTCGGGGACGAACAGCGTGCGGTACGGGACGGCGCGGGGCGAGTGGTTCCTCAACGTGACGGCCGTGCTGCCGGACGGGACGGTGCTCAAGACGCGGCAGCGCAGCCGCAAGTCGTCGGCGGGGCCGGACATGACCAAGCTCTTCGTCGGCGCCGAGGGCACGCTCGGCATCGTCACCGAGGTCACGGTGCGGCTCGCGCCGCTGCTGCCGACGCGCGTCGGCGTCGTGTCCTTCCCGAGCGTGCGCGCCGCCGTCGACGCCGTCGTCGACATCCTCAACGACGGCGTCCAGGTGCAGTGCGTCGAGCTCCTCGACGCGCTCCACGTCGCAGCCCTCAACCACTCGGGCATCATGCCCAACGCCCTCCCAGAGAAGGACTCGATCTTCTTCAAGTTCCAGGGCAACCCGACCGTGCTCGCCAACAGCGCGCAGACGGTCCAGGACCTCGCGGCCCGCCACGGCGGCGGCGGCATCCACTTCGCCGCAGACGAGAAGGAGAGCAACGCCATCTGGGCCGCGCGCAAGGGCGCCCTCTTCGCCGCTCTCGGCCACTCGGGCTACGACACGCCCATGCTCTACGGCAACGACGTGTGCGTGCCCATCTCGGCCCTCCCCGAGCTCGTCGCCGACAGCCAGGCAAAGTTCAAGGAGCTCGGCATCTACGCCCCCATCGTCGGCCACGTCGGCGACGGCAACTTCCACGCGACCATCATCATGAAGGGCCTCGACGAGGTGCCCATGATGAGCAAGGTCATGAGCGGCATCATCAAGAAGGCGCAGCAGCTCGACGGCACGTGCACCGGCGAGCACGGCGTCGGCATGACCAAGAAGAAGTACCTCCGCGACGAGCTCGGGGACGGCACCCTCGACCTCATGCTGCGCATTAAGAACGCCGTCGACCCGCTCGGCATTATGAACCCCGGCAAGCTCTGTGGGTATTCTCCTCGGTACGATGCTAACCCGTCTCAGACCCCGACGAGCTCATGTACGACGAGGTCAAGTGGCCCCCGAAGGGTGGATCTTGTTGCTAGACCTGTAGACGCGCATGCGACCATACTACACCTGTGAAAGCTTGGAGCAGGTCTTGATCAGGCAAGCTAGCACACACCGTCACCCGCTTGGACTCCTGCACGGCAATGACAGGTCAACGAACAGCGAGAGGATCCAAAAACGATACACTGAAGGGGAATCGAACCCCTAACGCATCCTTGCTCCATGGGAAAGATGCATGATAACCGTTTCACCATCAGTGTGGGTAACCGCTGAACCAACATCAGTCGGAGATCGGCGGCTTGTCCGCCGAATTCGGCGGCCTACTTGTCCTCGGACAGCTTCGCTAAAGCTTGAGCGTTGCAGCTCCTCCCCCCGTGCATGGAGGCCAAACCGCCCCACGGAACCCCATGGATGTGCGAATGATTGTGAATGGGCGCAACGCAAGCTGTGTCGGCTGCGGAGTTTGGAGTGGAGGCACTGTGTTCGCAGAGAGAGGATGGCACGCCGATGTGACGCCGAGCGCAGAATTCGACCGCTGGGCATCTCGTCCGCCAGGTTTACTTCGCTTGACAAGGTAGAAGACGGCATAGGGCTGAGACTCGTTTGGAGAGTCAAGTTCGTCAGTCGTTCTGAGAGTAGAGGCATGTTTTAGGAGCGGGGGAGTGGAAACCACGGCCTCGGAAGGAGCCAACATCATCAGTCCAAGTATGTCAGTTCCTCTGGGCCAGTACTGCTGTATGCTTTGCATTTTTCTATCCTGTGCAGGGTGTTGGTGCTAGTTGGGGACGGACTTGAGGGTAACGTCGGGGGATCCGTCCTCCTTGATGACGGTGCCGTTGAGGTCGGCCTGGGTTCCGGCGCCGATCGAGTGCGGCGAGGCCTGGAGGAAGGACGACGTGTTCTTGAGGCGGTAGACGGGGGGCAGCTCGGCCTCGTTGTAGAGCAGGCGCGTGTCGGCGGCCTGCATCGTGAGCTCGAGGTGCTTGGCGTTGCGCTGCTCCCACAGCTTGCCGTCGCCCTTCATCGCGTTCGCGTACCAGCGCGTGAGCCACGGCGCGTTCTCGTTCGCGGCCTCCTTCTCGAGGTTGTCGTTCGAGACCGAGGGCGACGCAGAGACACCCTCAATGGGCGAGGGGCCGTACTTGATCGCGAGCGCGACGGCGGCAACCGCGATGAAGGTGTTGCGCCAGGTAGCGTTCATGAAGCCTGCAGGTTAGCTTGTGTCTTCAACAAACAGCAGCTTCCGACCGCGAACCAACTGCACACGATCACTCCAACAACACCTCCAGGACACGCCAATTGACAGTCCGCACAACAACGGCGACAGACCCGGCGCAGCTCTCCAGACCGATACGACAGCCGAGGCGAAGTCCAGTCGATCGGACATGTGGTTGGTTGTTGTCACCAAACGTCCGAACGCCTCCGCTGCAGGCGTCCAGCCTCCCGAGCCCGCCGCCAGCCTTCCGTCCTGCTCTCGGAGTGCAGCCTTCGCCGTCCCGGGCATATCCGTGCGTGCTCTCGTCGCGTGTCCATCGTGTGTTCGCCGACGTTCCACCTCGGTCATCGGGGCGCCAGATACCCACTCTCAACGGTGTCGTGCTCGGCGGAGCCGTGGGCGCCGGAGTGGCCGCCGCGGCGGGGGGCGGAGGTCGAGAATCCTCGAGCGGCCCGCATGGGGCGAGCGGCGTAGCGGAGCATGGTGGTGTGTGGTGTGCCGTACTCGGTGTCGAGGCTTCGTAGCTCACTGAGTGCGTCTCACCGCCCAGCACGCAGGCAGGGGTGCATTGCAGCCCGTCCCAGTGGTCCGGAGTTTCGGCGTTACAGCGGTGGCTGCCCGGCCGCCTGTGCCTGGATTTGCTCGCAACTGCACCTGTTTACGGGAATGGGTGCGCTCAGCACGCACGACAACGGTGCAGAAGAATGGGCAGAACAGATGCTGATGCATGGGCAGTGTCGCGCTATGGATGTCTCCTCTAAGCATACCTCAGCTGTCATGTGGAAGTTGGACAATCAAGGAATATAAGAGGACCCGCGCCCCCATCTTGTGGGAGCGTCGGGTTGGCTTTCTTTTGGCGACTTTTTGACCCCCCGGCCTGGAGGAAGGCAGAGCGAGGGGCTTCGAAAGTGCCAACGGTCCGCGGACCGTGGTCAAGTACAGAGTGCGTCAGTAGTATTGTGTCCGGGCTGTTGCTGAGAGCCGTGCTGCGAGTCGTTGAGCAAATGCATACAATTGTTAACCTGATGTCAGCTGTGTTCGAAACGAGTGGCCAGCATGCTTGCGCGCGGTGCGCTACTCTGCTTGTGAACTCACCTTCTACACTCTCCTGGGCCTGCGCGCGCGGGTTCCTCCGATCTTGATGGGGGTGCGGTCCTCGATGCGGGTGATCATGTTACGGAGGTCCGTACCCTCGGGTCCGCCGAGAGCACTGGCGGCAGCGTCGCGAGCGAAGCCGCGAATGCCCTTGAACGCGACACGGATGTACATGCGCTGAGCGTCTGCGCTGTCAGTTGGTGTTCTCCAGGTCGGAGCGTCGGCGAACGCAGTCTGCGAGCTGCCGGCTGGTGCGAATCGCCGGGCCAATGCGAGGGCTGCGTCTGCGCCTCGCGCCAGCGGCGCTCTTTTCCAACACTCACCGTCGGGGTTCTGTTCCTGGCGCTGCCTGAACTCGTCGGCGACGGCCTTGACCTGCTCGATCATGCGGACGGTGGCCTGGTGGGCGGCCTCGTATGTTCCTCGCTGGGAGCCCTTGAACTTGCGTCCCTGGCCGGCGGTGCAGTTGGGGATGAGGGGGCCGAGGCGGTCGGAGAAGGAGATGATGCAGTTGTTCGGGCTCGCCTTGACGGTGAGGGTGTGTGTCGGGGCGCGGTCGGCGAGGCCGCTCGAGTTGCGCCACGGCTCGGGCGACTCGGGCTCCCAGCGCAGCGGCTGGGCCTCCTCGACGGGGCGGCGGCGCGGCGCGGCGTGCGCGGCCGCAGACGTCGCGAACGCGCGCGCCGGCAGCGACGCAAGCGCGTCGAGCGTCACGCGAGACGACGTCGCGTGCTGCGACGCTCGCAGGAGCGGCTGGAGGCGGTTCATGTCGGGGGTGGGTGATGCTGCAAAGACATCGGGGCGACTTTCCAGCCAGCCGCAGGCAGACGCCAGCCAGCGACTTTTTTCCCGGACGGGCGGCGGGTGTGGCACTACGAACTCCGCCGGCCGGTGGAGGTCTCCCACCTCGACCTGACTCCTCGAGCGCATGTGGTCATGACCTCGCCATCGACCAGCCGACAAGCATGCTCCGACCACGAACACTGCGAGCCCTGCGGGTTTTCCGCTCCCCGTGCCCCACCCGGTTCTACTCCCGGGAAGCGTCCGACCACCCCCTCCGCCCGAACGTGCCGCTCACCGAGCTGCAGCAGCCAGTCACGCCGCTCGACCCCCCGATCCTGTCCATTCCGCCGTCGTCGCTCTCGCGTGCCGACCTCGAGCGCCTGCACAGTCTTGCAGCGCTGAATCCTCCACCAGCGGGCTCGGAGGAGGAGGCAAAGCTGTTGGAGGACCTGAACGAGCTCGTTGGCCTCATGGACCTTGTGCACGAGGTCGAGGTCAATGAGGACCACGGCGAGCTCCTCACGCACGGCGTCCCCGAGATGGTCTTCGATGTCGACACAAAGCATGCGCCGCAGTCCCTGCCTGAGGGCAAGCGGGATCGAGAGCTCCTGGAATATGCGACGCGCCGCATCGGCGACTACTACGGCTTCAAGACTGAGGCGAAGGCGAAGAAGGAGCGCGAGGAGGCTTAGAGCAGCATTACAGTAGACAGCACTCAGCACATGTATTATAACACTGGTCCGGCATATCTTTCAGCATTGCATACTGATCTATAACAGCGCGACTTGCGCTTTTGCTACGTCTAACACGAGCCCGCGGCCTCTGTAGCTTAGAAGAGGCCGAAGGGGTATCCGCCGTCCTTGATCTTGAAAAGGCGGATGAGGAACGAGTACAGGACGACGATGAGCGCGACCCAGAGGAGGACGCCGACGCGCTGCTTGTTCGTGTTTGCCTGCGCGGGAATGAGCGTGGTGAGAATGACGACGGCGCCGGCGAGGGCCGCGTAGAGGGCGGCGACGACCTGCGTCTCGAGGCCGTACTGGTTGCCGTAGCCGTGCGCAATCCAGTTGACCTGCCCGTTCTGCCCGGCAGTGACGTACGGCGCGCCCTTGATGCGGTTCCACATGTAGCCCGAGGTCCAGATGGTGACGGCGATGATGCTGAGCACGCCCCAGAAGATGCGAGACTGGGCGACGGGGATCCAGAAGTCGCTCGTCGCGTACAGCACGTAGCCGGCCGCGCCGACGATGAACGGTGTGATGATGAACGGCCACGGTGACATCGGGCGGTAGATCTCGAACGACACCGGCGTCGTCGTCTTGACGAACGAGTGGAGGTTCTGCAGGCCGAGGCCACTGCGGGTCAGCTATCGTGTCCAATCCACTAGCTGGGAAACTCACGCGCGGTTCAGGTCGTACTGCTTGCGGTCCTTGCTCGCGCGCTCGCCCTTGTTGGGCGGGTGGTAGAAGACGGTGGGGGCCGTGTTGAGCTGCAGCTTCTGGTAGATGGCCTGGCCGTCGCTGAAGTCGAGCTGGGCAATGAAGTAGTGTTCCCGCGCATCCTTGGGCGCGCGCTGCCAGCTCTTCGCCAGCTCCTGGTACACGGGCTCAAACTCGTGGCACGGGTTGCACTTGAACTGCGCCGGGAGCGCCGTCAGCTCGACGAGCACGCCGTAGTCGCGGTCCCCGCTCAGGAGGTCCTCGTAGCTCTCCGAGTCGAGCGTGATGATGCCGTTCTTCGACTTGGACGCGAGCTCCGCCCAGTGTTCTCGACCGGGGTTGGCGGCGAGCGCTGCCGGGAGCAGCGCGCCTGCGAGTCCAAGCAGGGAGGACAGACGCATGGTGTTGGTGGTTGGTTTTGGATGGGTGGTCAATGTTGGCACGCGTCACTAACCTGCCTGGCGCTGTGTCGTGGAGGTCGCTGCTGGACGGAAGCAAAGTGACGACACACCAACGGCAATCTGCGGCAAGCACCATTTCGGTGCAGTGCGAGCTGCCTCAAGCGGTGGCCACGCCGGGATGCATGGTGCTGGCTGAAGGAGACCACTATGCATGGGGTATCTACAATGCGTGGTTGATGCTACTTGTACAACGGTTCCAGAGAGCAGCCACACGCTTGGGCGTAAGCCAGCAAGCGTCCTGAACGGCCAACAGAGATATCCTCACCAGACGATGAACCTCCTGTCCTCGTTGTACTGGTCGCCGTCGATCCTCGAGCCCTCTCCGTTCTCGTCGAGGAACCTCATCTTCCTGACGCCGTTCGTCGCCTGCTTCCACCACTTTGCCGCGCTGGTGTGCGTCATAGCGTACTGGGGCAGGAGCTCGAAGCCGAAAATGCTGTTCTGCACAGATCCGTTCACGTTGTACGACCTGGAGTACGCCTCCTTTGCGTCCTTTGCGATGCGGATCGCCTGACGCACCATGGGCCGCCACGAGATGCTGTCCGAGAGCCAGTTGACGAGGTGCACGTGCAGCACCGGGCGCCACGGCTTGCGGCCGAGCTCGTCGAGCCAATACGCGTTCAGCCATTGCTTGGGGATCTCGTAGAAGTGGTCCGAGTACTTTGGCTGCGTCCGGAGGCGCAGGCCCATGTAGTGCTGGTCGCTGAGCTTGCCAGGCAGTTTTGTGTCGCTGATCAGGTCCTCGAGAAACTGCAGCATCGTCGGGTGCACGCGAATGAGGAAGACGCCGGCGTTGAATCCGTTGTGGTCCTGCGAGCCCAGGAGCAACGGCTCCGGCGCCGTGTCCTCCGGGGGAAGGAGCACATGGAGCGCAACAGAGGGGTCGGCCACGATCGTGTCCGCGTCAGTGTACCTGCCGGTTAGCATGCAAGCAACTTGGCCAACCTACAAGATCCAGTCGGCCGTCTTGTGCTTGAGCTCCTCGCGCATGGCGTCCCTCAGCACAAACTGCTTGTTGAAGCTCCCGTGGACGTTCTTGCCGCAGTAGTTTCCGCTCGTCGTCTTGTGCCGGTATCCCCACGCCTTGGCGTAGAACTTGTGGCTGAGCTCGCTTGCCTTGTCGATGCGCTTCCCCCGGACGTGCTGCACGATGAGGATCTTCCTGTTGCCCTCCAGCGAGACAGGCGATGGCGGGTGCTCGAGGCTGGTCATGGCCTTCTCGAGCGCGGCCAGTGCCCTGTTGTCGGCACGGCGGTTGGCGACGACATATGCTGTGCGCGACAGCAGGACAATGGACACGATTAGCCCCACAATCCACAGCAGCAGTCTTCGTCGTGATCGGAGCATGTTGCAGGAGCGGCGGGACGGAGTCGAGGACGACCGCTCCAGGTGGTCCAGGTTCGACTTGCCTGAGAGCGACATTGTGGTCTGTGCTCACTGGGCAAAGGCTGGGCCGGAGATGGGCGAGTCGATGCGACCGTAGAGCCTGTCGATGTTGTGTGCTCGCTGACCCTTGGGCGGTTCGGTCAAGCGATGGGCGGAAGGGGGAAGTGCAAGTCGCATGACTGACGCGTGTAGCGTGTGCTGCGGGCCGCGCGCCGATCGCCGGTGCACACCGCATTCGCTGCCGTTTCGAACAGCCACGATTTCCGGTGGGCCCTGAGGCGTAGCCGGATAACTGCTTGATGTCCGAGATACTCCCGTCAAGATGCCGCCAGCTTCGACCGCCTCTGCACAAACAACTTCTTAGCTCTGCACGAACTGCGACCCGTAGTGCGTCAGCTTCCTTGGCCCCACGCATGACCACCATGCACACGACGTGCTGCAGCCTCGGGTCTATTTTTGAAATGGGAACTGCGCAACGTGGCTCCGCAGTCGGCGTTCACACGTTCCTCGGTTTCTCGGACCTGTGCGACCCCCAGCGCGTTTGCACCATGGGCTTCCACGCGGCTCTTTCACACGTCGCAAGCCTGAATGCAGCTGCAGCAGAGTTGTGGAGATCTAAACAAACAACGCTTTCATTGAATGATCATAAGTATAAACGTTGCAAACTAAAGTCTAATGGATTTGCGTGGTGAGCTTAGGTGCTCGGGGATAGGGGTCTAGGTTGTTGGGGGAATGTTTTGAGACCGAACATCGGGTATGCACAGCGATGGGCTTGCTTAGAAGGCAGCGACGGCGGCGATGACGGCGGCGGCGACCGAGGCGCCGGAAACAGCGATGGCGGAGGCGCCCGAACCGCCGTCGGCGGCAGCAGAGCCGGAGGGGGCGGAGGAAGCGCCAGACTTGGTGCCAGAGCTGGCGCCAGCGCCTCCGAGAGCCTTGGAGGAGACGGACGACGCGGCGTTGCCGCCAGAGGTGGCAGCGCCGCCGGCAGAGGAGCCGGCGTTGCCGCCAGAGGTGGGGGCGGCACCGGCGGCACCACCAGCGCCCGAGGCGCCCGAAGCACCCGAAGCACCGGCAGCGCCGGGGGCGCCCGAAGCACCAGAGGCACCAGCGGCGCCGGAAGCACCAGAGGCGCCGGCGGCGTCAGTGCCAGAAGCGCCGGGGGCAGCAGCGCCAGAGGCGCCGCTAGCGCCAGCAGCGTCAGAGCCAGAGGCGCCGGGGGCGGCAGCACCGGAGGCGCCGCTAGCGCCGGCGGCGTCAGAGCCCGAAGCACCAGGAGCGCCGGCGCCCTCAGTGCCAGAGGGAGCGGCGCCGCCCTGGGCACCGTCGGCGCCGGCCTCGCCACCCTCGACACCGGAAGCACCAGCACCGGCAGCGGAGTCGGAGCCAGCGGCACCCTCAGCGCCGGCGGCGCCAGAGGGGGCAGCAGCGCCTCCCTCGGCGCCGGCACCGGCACCGGCACCCTCAGCACCAGCACCAGCGCCCTCAGCACCGCCGGCGGCGGAGGGGGCAGCGGCGCCACCCTCGGCACCAGCGTCCTGGGCGTAGGCGACAGCGGCGACTAGAGGTCAGCGTGTGCGAATGATGGGCCACGATGGCCAAAGGAGGGGGACTCACGAGCAGCGAAGGCGGTGACAGCGGTGAACTTCATTGTTGTAAAGAGTGTGGGGGTTGTTGTGGTGGTTAAAGCGTAATGGGGCAGACGAAGGCGAGTTTCTCGTGAAGAGTGCAAGTGGCCAAAGTGATTTGGAAGTGGTGTATGGTATGAGAGAGAGGGGAGGGAAGACGAGTTGGCTATATATGTGCTCTGGTCGTTGGGGTGTGTGGGCGTTGTTTAGAGGACGGCCTGGGACAGTTGCAATGCTCTGCTGGCCGCTGGGCACAGCGGTGCACCCGGTGCAAGCTCCGCAGCGTTGCGGTGGGAGGTGCCGGCGGGGCAGCTGCCCCTCCTGGCAAGCTGGCAGTCGCCTCGCGCCTCGCTGTGCCAGGTACCTCGCCTGTACTGCGGTGTCTCTTCCGTGACTGCGACTGCGCGCTGAGCATGCTGGGCGTGCTGGGCACGACTCACGCTTGGAGGCTTGAGGCTCGCGACTCGGGCCGGCGCGAGAGCCAGGCGCCAGCCGTGCCGTGCCAGCTGTGCCAGACAGGGACCAAGGATCATCACTTGAGCCTCGAGCTGCTGCGGATGCTCAAACGAGGGTGTTGCAGTGTCGCTGCGTCGCAGCGTCGCAGATTGTGTCCGGTGCGGTGCGGCATGCTACCCCAGGTTGTCGGGGCTGCGTGAGCTAGGGGCTAAGGGACGATCGCGCGTATCTGTGATCAGTCAGTAGCAGGCGCGCAGCTCGAGGCGAGAGACCGAAGGCGGAGCGCGTGCATGCGTTGGTCTGGCTCGCAGTTCCCATGCCCCGTCTCCCTGTCTCGGTCTGGGGCCATAAGGCCGCCCGCCAGGCCGCTTGCCTGCGCTGCCGGGTCCTTGGACGTCTCCGTAGTCAAGCTGCGAAGCATCCAGGACAGTGCAGGACACCGCCAGGAGCAGCGCACCCAAGGAACGGACCAAACATGCGCCGCCTGTCGTACCCCCGGGCTCCCAGGGCGCAAACCCTGGCCGCCCTGCCGTTGCTGCCTGCGGCCTGCGGTCTGCGGCCTGCGCGACGACGACCTTGCTTCGCGCGTGTTTAATCTGGCCCCCACGTGCACACAGGATACTCTGCTTTGGAATCCTATCTTTGCGTAACTGCCGCGCACTATTTGTGGGGAGCCTGACGCCGCAGGCCACCGGGCCCAAGGCCACGGATCCAAGCTGACATCCCCACAGGCACTCCCCTCTGGCCCGGTATCACGTCTGGCCAGGTGTGACAGGGCGAGCCCGCAGCAGCGCACACAAGCACACAAGCACTGAGCACTGAAAGGCCCACCGGCGCGACATGTCGCATCTCGCAGCAGGCCCGGCCGTCCCGGGCGAGCCAAGCATGGCCAAGTGTCGGAGCCGAGTACCGCGACTGGCGAACTGGGCCAGGCCATTGCGTTCGCCTGGCGTGCTTGATCGTCTCGCCGTTCGCAGATGGCGACATGCGACACTGTACACCGCCCTTGCGCCGTCGGGACCAGGTTCGAGGTCTCGGCTGCGCCCATTCGAACGTAGCAGAACGCGATAGAGCCTGTGGGATCTATGGCGGTTAAGGCTGGCATTCACGGGCTGCGCACGTCTTTCTCTTGCTCTTGCCTTTGCGCATGCAGTCAGTGTATGCTGTGGCTTGCGGCAAGCTACGCCCATTCAGCATGCATCATTGGCCCACTCCTCGCTCATGTTTGCGTCTCGCCGACACCGATCACCGACCGGTTCCCACCGCCCAGCGCCCAGCGCACTGCAAGCCACCTCGCCACCGCCGTCCGGTCTGCGAGATCTCGATCTCGCGCTGCACTGAACCTTCTGCTGTGCTGCATGTGCGGCGCGCTTCTAGCGACGCCCGTACCGCCCGTACCCCCGGTGACGTCCGCAGTCGCAGGCAGCAACAGCGCGAAAGTAGGGTGGTGATGTCACCGCGTCACCGGCGACGTCTCTCGTTGGCTGCAGCTACGCGGTACGCGGTGTCCTGGCGTGCGGTGTGTGGAATGGATCCGAGCGTCTTGCCTTCCTCCGATCCTCCACCGTCTCGCGCCTGGCCCGCAGCGATCGCAGTCAATCATCCCATGCATCGCAGACTGCGCCCGCTGGCTAAGCAGAGCTGACTCAACTGCGCCTGTTTACGCGCAGCGATCGGTCGCGTCCCGGCGCCAGCGCCGAGCGTCCGAGCGCTTCCCAGCGTTCCCACATGAAACACCGTCGTCCGAGGGCCCGAGCCAAGCCGTGCCGTGCCACGCCAGGCGCCAGGCGCAGTCGACCTCCAAGCGATCCAAGCCAAGCTTCCAAGCGGCAAGCGCCCAGCGGCCCTGCAATGCGGCGATGACCAGCGGCCAACCGCGCACCAGGGCCTGGCTGCGCTGTCGCCATGTCGCTATCCACGTACGCCGAGCCGGCCATTCCCCCGATGCACGGCCGACGGCTCGCCGCATGCCGCATCCCGGTTGCCGCATGCCGAGCGGGCCGCGAGGCCGACACTGTGCAGCGCTCGCTGCTGCGCCGGCCGGTGCTAGCAGCGGTCAGTGGCCGGCGGGTTCTGCGGGCGCAGCGTGTGAGACGTGGGACAGTCGCGCGCCTGCGTCCGCAGATCCTCCCACCGCGCTACAGCGCTACAGGCCGCTCCGTGCGGGCCGTCCTTAGCGCTCGGATCCCCGCTGCTCCGCCGCCTGGCACCGGCACACCGGCGTGTCTCGCCTTGGCTCTGCCATCTAGCCTGCGCCCGCAGCCCCAGCACGCCAGCGCAGACCCGTCCAGACATATAAAGGAGGCTGCGGGTTCCTGTCCCCGACCCCGATCGTCGCTCGAGAATCAGCTAGCACCAGACTCACGGTCGCACCGGGCACCGGCGCAACGTGCGACATGCGGCGTGCGACGGTGCCTCCGCTGCGGCCTGCGGTGCCCATTGCATGGAAGGCGGGACCGCAACGCGCCCATTCACGGGCACACCTGCGCGCTACGCGCTAGCAGCAGCAGCAGCGGCGCAGGCTTTTGTGCGTTTTGGGTTCAGGTAGCGCGTAGCGCGTCCTTTACGTCCTTGTTTCTGTTTCTGGTCTGTCTTCCCAAGGTTTTCGAGTATCCGAGCCATGGCCGCTTAACAGAGTTGCCAGGCTGCGTGCTGTCAGGCCGGACGCAGGACGTGACTTCGTTACATGCTGCGCTATGCTGCTCGAGTCGACCACTGAACTCTGCGACGGCCAAGGCTGTGTCGTGTTTCGGGCCAGGCTCTGTTTCTGCCAAGCGGCACACCGGTGCATGCGTGACTGCCAGAGGTCTGAGTCATGCTTTGTTCTTGTGCGGCGCTCGCGATCCGGCCAGCTGCAGCATGCGGTTCTGAGGCTTCTGGCCGCTGGCCGCTCTTCTAGTCTGCAGTGGCGCGGCATCGGCCATCGAAGCCGCCCAGCCGCCCAGCCGCCCAGCCGCCACGCAAGCCGAGCACGATGCCGACGCCGCGCGCGGGGAGAACGGTATCGCCGCCGTGCCTGTGCCTCTGCCCCGCAGCGCTGACCGAGCCGCCGAGCCGCCGAAAGCCTAATCCGCACGGCCTGGCCATGGCCCTCGCCTGCCGCCTTCCGCTGGAACGCTGGCCTGCCGGCCTGCTTAAGCGCGCGCGTTGCGTGGGCGAGGCCGAGACGGGAGGCACAGATGGAGGCACTGCGATCGACAATCACGCCGTCAGGCCCATTGCTTCTTCCCCTCCACTTGCACTTGATGCGCAGATGGGGCAACCGTGCGTTCCGTATCCCAGGCTGCGTTCTGGCTGCAGCGGTGGCGAGGCTGGAGCTGTCTGGGTCCGAGTTCCAGCCGTCCCCTTCCAGCTCAGTCACCTTCACTCGCGTACTCGCATCGGATGTCGTAGCGATGAGGCATTTCGCGCACCGTCGATCCGTCGCGGCCCGCCAAGTGCGCCCTCGGCCCATCACACGACCTCTGCTGATCGCCCGCGCCCGGCTGTCTCAGCTCCATTGCCAAGCACATTGTCTCGGTTGAACCGGCCGTCTCCACTCTCCGGACCCCCTGCCAGCTAGCTTCTTGCCTCTGCTGCGCCGCTGCGTGTGGGAGGAGAGTATCAGCGGGAGCAGGCGCCTACCTCTGCGCCCAGGCCTGGCCACGGCGGCCACGACGTCCCGTGACCTCGGCGCCGATCAGCAGAAGCCGCAGAAGCCTGTTCCCCGCAGCAGCACCGCCCCCGACAGTTCTGGACTGCTCTGTGCTCTGTGCTCTGTGGGCACGTTGACATCGGCACGTCGGCACGTCGGCAGGCAGGGGCCAGGGGCACAGCCTTGGAAAGCTGCGAAGCTCGTGTCGAATTCTGTGATCATTCTACACCGCTGTGCGCGCGGTCGATCTACACGCCACGTCCTCGTTCACTCACGCCCTCACTCGCTGCAGCACTCACCCTCAGCAGCCTGACCCACGCCCCGCTTGCCCTGTCTGGGTCCCGTGACTGCACGCAGCCACTGACCATCGACCTCCACCGCCACACCCACCACCAACCACCCACGACATCAACCTCCATTGCCTCAACCATCCCCCAACATCCCATGCATCCCCAGCACCACCAGCAGTCGTACAGAGGGCCAAAAGGTCCTCGCCGGGATTTGAACCCGGGGCCACTCCCAATCGCGGGCTCTGGCGAACCAGAGAGACCGTTGGAGGCAAAGCTCAAGATGTTAGATCACCCTAAGAGAGTATGATAACCACTACACCACGAGAACGTCCTGTTTTGGACGGAGGCTGAGTCTCCGGGGGCGGAGATGGTGGGTGCGGCGTTGCGGGAGTGCTCGGGCTGGCTGGAGGAGGTGCGAGCGGCTGGAGAGCTAGGGAGGAGTGGGGAGATGGGAAGGGAGCGGCAGGGCAGGGATCGGAGGTGCGAGCGAAGGGTAAGGAGAGGGAGGGTCGCCGAAGCCCTGGCCGTCACGGCGCTCTACTGATCTCACGGAGACTGACGCTGCACAACGTAGCTCCGCTGCTGAACTGGGCAGTACTGACCACCAAGTATCGAAGACCAGGGTGCCACACCAGAAGAGGGCGCAAGTGGCACTTCGGCCCCCATCCACACCCGGGCCACCCCCGCCGACTCGCAATCGTCCCAGGCCACCTCCCACACCCCCCAGAACACTGTCAGACGCACGGCAGACCCAAAAGGTCGGCCGGAGAACAGCGCGGGACACGGGATGAACCACCGAAGTCTCCGAATGCTAAGGACGCGCTCTACCAGCTGAGCTACATCCCCTCCACAGCAGGTTCTCGTCGCCCGGCGGGCAGCACCGCGCGGGCCGCGCTCTGCTTATGCTGGTGCGCGGAGCTTGTCCAGGCGGTAGGTGGAACGTGGCGGCGCATAGGTCGTGTGAGAACGGAGATGTCGGCGTCGGCGGAGAGGGACGGAAGAGGTGGACACGGGCAGGCGTGTGGGGGAGTATGGCGACAGGGGTCTCTCAGCCTGCGCAGCGAGTCACGCTTCCATGACAGACGTGCACCAGAGTGGCCAGGGGCCAGTCGGCACACAAGCGGCCAGCGAGCAAACGGGCGCAGCTGCAGGGCTTCAGGCGGCGAGCAGCGGGACCGAAGGCGGTCGGCGGCGCATAGCTCGCATGGTGCCACGGCCAGTCGCACACGAACCGCCCCCGATCGGAGCACCCCGAACGGCGGCGTGAACGCAACATGCGCAACGCTCAGCTCCGTCTGTACCACTGCATAGGGCCGGGAACCTAAAATACAACGTCGTCTGTCTGCTGCGCTGCTGCTGCGCGAGCGCCACGACGATTCCAAAACTAAGAAAACTAGAGACTAAGGGAGGAGTGTGTTGTGCGGGAGAAAGACCTGCGGCAGAAGCCAGTGTGGCCTCCTGGCGGAGGCCACGCGGAGGCCACGCGGAGGCCACGGCTACGGCCTCTGCGCGAGACAGCGGTTCACGCTCATCTCGAAGGGCGTCTGGCCGCTGGCGCGCCGGCGGGGCACGTTGCTGTTGATCTGGAGCTCTTCTGCGCCGACGCCGCCGAGGAGGGCCTGGTACGAGTAGCTCTTCGAGACGGTGTTGCCGCGGCGGGGGCCCTTGCGCGCGCCGCGGCCGAGCTCGCGCAACGTGCTGACGAGGCTCTCATGCGCGTCGCGGTACTGCCCGTCGGTGAGGCCGACGCGGACGTCGGGCGCCTCGCCGGCGGCAATCGCCTCGTGGACGGCCATGGCCTCGCGCGCGCTGATCGCCCACCGCGGCCGCCGGCCCTTGCGCGCAGGCAGGAACCGGCTCAGCAGGTGCGCCGTCTCGGCCGTCGCGGGGCTGAAGCCCAGGCTGTGGTGGTACGCGACCGGGTCGCTCGTCGTGCTGAGCCGGCTGGCGGCGGCGGCGGCCTGCGCGGCCGTCTGGCGCGACGACGGCGCGCGCGACGGCGGCCGCGGCGCCCCCGGCTGTCCGAGCACGCCCTTCAGCGAGCGCACCGACGAGAACGACCCGACGCGCTCCGGCCGCGTCGGCGGCGCGGCGCGCGCGGCCGCAGGAGCGCCGGGGGGCGCACCAGGACCGCCCTCGTCCCACCCCTGCCCCTCGACCGTCTCGCAGTTGACAACCGCAGGCGCAGCAGGCGGGTAGTGCAGCGACGCGACGCGCTTGGCGCTCTTCGGGCTGTCGAGGAAGCCGCTGCGCCCCGTCGGCGAGTTGAGCGGGTGCGGCGGCGCGCGCAGGCTCTGGATGCTGCGCAGGCTCGTGACGGACAGCGGGCGGGGGAGGGACGCCTTGGCCTTCGGCTCGGGCGCCGGCGCGTCGGGCAGCTCCTCGGGGCTCGTCTGCACATCGTCGCTGCTGAGCACGCGCTCGCGCGGGGCGGGCACATCTGGCGTCGCCGTGTCGCCGCTCGTCTCGTGCTCGGGCTCGGGCTGGGCCTCTTTCGTACCGCTCTTGACGGTAGCTGTGCTGGCCTGGCTGGCGGTTGAGTCCTCGCGCGTCTCCGCGCGCTTCTCCTTGCCCTCCTTGCCGTCTTTCGTGCCACCCGCCTGCTCCATCTTGGGGAAGGGGTACTCCTCCGGCTCTGCGGGGCGCTTCTCCTCGTGGCGGAGGGAGGACAGGCTCGTTGTCGAGTCGGCCGGGCGCGTGAGCGAGATGCGGCTCTGGGAGCGCTGTGTCAGGGACGGGCGGCGGCTCGCGGGCCGGCTCGCTGGCCTGCTGCCGGGCTGGCTGTTGGCGCCGCTGGTGGGCGCGGACGGGGTCTGCAGCGGCGTTGGTGTGCCGGGGAAGCCCTTTGTGCTGTGCTTTGGCTCGTTGCGGGGCGAGTGCGGGGGCTGGCGCAGGTCGCCGGGCGACTCGGCCAGCACGACCTTCTTCTCGTCGCCGCGGTCCGCCTGCTTGTCCAGCGTCGCCTGGGCCGCCTTCTGTTCCCGCTCTGCTGGGCCGGTGGGGCCGGCGGCGAGCCCCGCGTCCTTGAGCGCGGTCGCGGGCGTCTCCTCGCCGCTCTCCCACTCGCCGTCGTCGCCGTCGTCGCCGTCGCCTGCGTCGTCGCCGACGAGCACCTCGACCTCGACGCTGTCGCGGTGGCGTCCGCGGCCCGAGTCGTGGCGCGCGCCGTCGGGCCGCTTGCCCTCCGACGACAGCACGGAGGTGTTGGACGGCGTGCGGCTGACGGGCGCCGGATCCGACGCCTTGCGCGACGACCCGGACCCCGTGTCGCTCGTGGTGCGCTGCATGCCTGCGCCCTCCTTGCGCCGCTTGCCGTCGAGCGCGTGCATCGTCAGGCCGGCGGCGAGCGCGCGCCGCCCGTCCGCGCCCTCGGACGAGCGCCGCGACGAGCGCGAGCTGCGCCGCGCGTGCCCGCCCCCGTGCCCGTGCCCGCCGTGCCCGTGGTGGCCGTGGTGCACACCGTGGTGGCCGTGGGCGTGGTGGCCATGCGCGTGGTGCCCGTGGGCATGCGCAGAGTGCGAGTTGTACCGCGAGTGCTTGCGCTTCTGCTCGCGGTCCGAGGACGTCGTCGACGCGGCCGGGCCGTGGCCGTGGCTCGCCGTCGGCGAGATGAGCGTCGTCCCGGACGAGGCCGACATGGCGGGCCTCAGCTGTGCCGCTGTGCCGTGTGCCGCTGGCGGGCGATCGGGGTCAGGTCAGGCCGGGCGCGGGGCGTGGATGCTGTCGGTGTCGGGTGGTCGTGCGCGCTTGCGCCGTGCTGTTGTGCTGAGTTGCGGGAGGGAGTCTCGAGACGTCAGACGTCAGTCGAGTCGCTCGGCTAGGTGGCTAGTGGACTGGGACTGCCCGGCCGGCACGAGAAGCTTTTACTCCCGCCGCACCGTACCAACCCACCGGGGGCTCCCAGATAAGGAATCCGAATGATCTGCGCCTGCCCGTTGCGTCATGCGTCATCAGGAATGTATCTCGCGCGGCGCCCGCCCTCGCTCAGCCCGCCATGTCCCGCTACATGCATATGTACATTACAACTACTCTACAGTCGGTATTGTCAACAAGAAAGTGTCTGTGGGGTCTCGCTGTATCGCGGGCCCGGATGCACCGAGCATAGAGGCGGACCCCGCCCACCCGCATACCCGCTTAGCCGACATGTGGCAGTGGAGCTCCACAGTCGTGCGACGCAGGCGGCGCGGCGGCGCGGCGGCGGGCCGCGCATCCCATCCCTGGCGCGCGCCGTCCGGCAAATAAAACTACTGCAGCGTGACGCCGAGCCAGTCCTTGACGCCTGCGAGCCCGACGGCCTCGAGCGGGTTGGCGAGGAGGGGAGCCCAGCTGCCGCGCATGAGGAGGAAGCCGATGAGCATCCAGATCCAGTCGCGGCCGGACGCATGCGGCGCGACGGCGCGGGACGAGGCGCGCTTCTCCTGCGCGGTGCGGAGCAGGCCGGCGGTCGGGTTCGCGGCCTTGGCGCGCCGGCGGCGCTCCCACGGCGGGGCGCCGAGGCCGAGCGCGCGCAGGCCGAGCAGGCGCGCGAGCGCGCGCTCCAGCGCCGCGCGCCACGACTGCAGCCGGATCACGAACAGCCACAGCAGCGTCTTGACCAGGTCGCGCTTCCGGTTGCGCCCGTAGCGCGGGCGCACCTGCCCGTCGCGCGTGCGCACGACCGGATACCCGAACCACGGGTTCTCCTGCGCAAAGTGCCCCACGGCGGGGGCCGGCTCCTCGGCCGCCGGCGTCGCCGGCGTCGTCGCTGGCGGCGCCTCCTCGGGCAGCAGCAGCGACGGCAGCGCGAGCACGTCCGGGCTGTACCGCTCCAGCCCCTGCGCGTGGTGCTCGAGCAGCGAGTACGTGTAGTTCTGCTGCGCGGTCGAGAGCTGCGCGTTGCGCGCCGCCGCACGCCGCGCCGCCAGCATCGAGCCCTCCATGAACGCGGGCTGCAGCGAGCGGCGCCGCTGCAGCAGTGGCCGGCTGCCTTCGTCCTTGCTCTCGGCTCGGCCCTCGTCCTCCGAGTCCGACAGCAGGTCGCGGTGCGCCAGGCGCGACGGCGAGAGGTACAGGTGGAAGTCGGACAGCGACTTGATGCGGTGCAGCGGCGACTGGACCGGCTCGTCCGGGAGGGGCGACTTGGGCGCCTCGCCGCGCATGTAGTCGAACGCGCGGGACGGGTCGCCACCGGCCGGCGGCGACGCGGACGCGGACGCGGCCTCGGCCGCCTCCTCCTCGTGCTTGGTCATGGCGAGCTTGTGGTTGAGCTGCGAGAGCATGAGGTGGCTGCTCTTGCGGGACGGGGCGCGCGACCCGGGCCGGCTCATGGCGGGCGACGCCGGGGCGGTGAAGAAGACGTCGGCCATGGACGTCGCGGACGTGGCGCGGCTGAGTGAGTTGCGCGACTTTGGCGACTCGCGCGACGGCGCGCGCGAGCCCATGCGTGACGGCGCGCGCGAGTTGACGCGGGACGACGGCCGCGAGCGCGAGAAGGACAGGTGGTGGAGCATGGTCTCGTGGTCGACTGGTGGGCCGTCGCCGCCCAGCGCTGCGATGGTCAGTTATACGTCAACGGGCCGGGCATGGCTGGCCGTCCGTTGATCCTTGCACACACCCTCGTGCGCCCCGGTTGCTGTGCATGGTGGCGGGGGCGGCGGGCGGGCAAGCCATGCATGATGCATGCCGCGACACACAGAGGGGACGGCGCGCCCGATCTCAGCGCGGTGCGCGCCTGTGCTTGCATGATGCAACGGGAGTGCAGTGCGTGGAGACGGGGCGCCGGGGTCGCGGCCGAGGGGAGGGCACCAACGCCCCGGACTCACCTTTGGGCAGGGTGTCCAGGTCGAATACGGCCTCGGTATCGTGGCGCGACTCGAGGAAGGTGATCTTGTCGACGGCGCTGCGCGGGAGGAGGCGTTTCAGGATGTTGTTCCACATGGCGCGGTGCGACCAGCCAGCGTTGACGACGTAGACGCTCTCGAACGCGCCGGGGTAGCTGTCGCGCGCGACGTTGAACAGCGTCGGGAGCAGTTCGACCTCCTGAGCCTGTTAGCGGCGACAACAATGGAGAGCAGCGAGCAGGAGAACAGCCAGCTGGCGGTGAAACAATTTTGTGTCCCCGGTAAATCACTGTCCGGGTTATGTGGCCGCTGGGACCACCTCGTCGCCGCAGGTGCCACCGTGCGTGGTCGCCAGCTGCATGCCGCAAGCCGTGCCGGCTGTTCCGCACGGCTTGGCAGCACTCGACGTGGGTGCGACGGGGGAGGCCCCGTCGTGGGCCGTGCCACGTTCGGGCCCGATCCCCGAGTATCCCAAGACGCTAAGCGGCGGGTCGCGTTCGGGTGCCGGTGGCCCACTGGCGTGCAAACCTTGGGGCCAGCAGCATTCCGGCCGTCAGCAAACTCACCAGGTTGCGGTAGCCCGCGTCTCGGGCGTCGATGACGAGCACGGCGCCCTCGGCGCCGGTGCCGCGCCGCCCGTCGGCCCAGTACTCCTTGAGCGCGCGGCGCACGAGCTCGAGGCCCCACCACGTCCAGTCCTTGAGCTCGTCGAGGGCGCCGGTGTCGTCGCGCGCGACGTCGCGCAGGCTCAGGACCACGACGGGGTGGCCCAGCCGGTCGACGCACGCCCGCCGCCCCGCGTACGGCAGCAGCGTCCACAGCGGCGTCGGCGGCAAGGGGATGCTGCCGTGCAGGCCGCGCTCGAGGCGCGCCGCGAGCGCGGCAAGCAGCTTGGTGTGCGCTGCCTCGGCGTCGAAGCGCGCGCGCTGGGGTCAGCATGCATTGTTGGTCGCTCTGCGGGCAGGACGGGAGGCAGGGCGGCCTGGCGGGCGACATTTCGCCCCGCCTGGCAATCACATGAGCCCGGCCCGGTTTAGCCGGTCCCTGCCATGCCTTCTTCTCACTCTCCGCCTGCGCTGCCCGCTGGATCACTGGAGCCCAGCGACGAAGAACTCACCCGGAGGGCGCGGAAGAGCATGCCGCGGTCGTCGAGCCAGGCCTCGACGCCGTGCGCCGTGCCAGGGTCCCAGCCGGCGACGGAGCGGAGGTCGTCGACGTCGGCGGCGAGGTCGCGCTGCAGGCCGGCGAGTGCGCCGGCGTGGTCGGCCAGCTGCTGGCGGCGGGCGGCGAGGCGGGCGGCCGCGCCGCGCGAGCTGCGCGAGCTCGAGCTCGACCCCGAGCCCGAGCCGGAGCTGTGCGACGTCAGCGGCGACGAGGCGCCGGACGCGAGCGGGCGGGTCATCGCCTGCTTGGCGGTGGAGGCGGCCGGTAAACAAGGGGCGGCGCCAGGCTTTTGGCAGGCCGGGGGTTGCGTGCGGAGGTGGACGGAGCAAAGGTCGCCGCAGCGCGAGGCGTGTGCAGGAGATGCGCGAGTGTGTGCGAGTGTGTGTGGTCGCAGCAGGCAAGAGTTCAGAAAGAAAAGACCGGGGGACACACTGGACAGATGACAGCATGCCCGCGAGCCCGCGACATGGGCTTGGAGCGGGAACCGGTGCGGGGCCCGTCGTGCCGTCGTCACCGCGTGCACCGCGCCGGCGTCCAGCCGTCCACGGCTGTCCCACGCAAACCTTGACTAACCACCTGGTCAACTCGTGCATCCGCCGACCCAGCGACCTCCGCGTATCGATGCATCGGCCAGATGCAGCTAGTCGCTTCCACCCATCGCGCACTCACCTGCCTCGGACTGCTCGTGGAGGCTCATGGCGTGCTACTACTCCTGTGCATGCTCCGCGTGCGCTGCTTATCGTCCCACCCGGTGCCCGATGATGCATGCGGCGCTCACGCATGCACATCCTCTCGGTCATCGCACACTCGCCCCTGCACGCTTCACATCGCCCAGGCACTCCGTGACGATCGTCGTCGCCTGCCTGTGCTCTGCCGTCCAATCACCTCCTGCACCATTTCCACCAATGCCATCTTCTTCTCGCAGTTCTGCACGCGATACATGCTCTATGGTCGGCACGGCCGAGCCGCGTCTAAGGATAGCTGGGTCTGAGCCCCATTTTGCTTTTGCTTTTGCTTGTTTACAAACTACGCGCGCGGGGGTGGGGCCGCGCCTCACTCGCGCTTCTTCTTCTCGATGCTGTAGTCTACCCGGCGGAGCAGGACGAAGAGCAGCAGCATCGAGCCGCAGAACGCCGCGACCGTCAGGGGCTTCTTGAACAGCGCGCCGCGCGAGTAGCGGTACGTGACGAACACGGGCTGCGCGTGGTTCTCGGTCACGAGGTGCTTGCGCAGCGTCACGACGGGGCGCCCCGTCGTGTCGAGGTACGTCTTGTGCACGGCGTGGTCGATCTCGTCGACGGGGAACGGCGGGAACACCTGCACGTCCGTCGCGCCCTCGGGCAGCACGATGCGCAGCTCCTCCTCGTCGACGACCACGTCCTTGAGCGGCGTCAGGAACGGCACGCTCAGCACGTACGTGCCGTCGGCGCCGACCTTGAGCGACTCGGACAGCGGGCTGTCCCAGCCCACGGTGAACGTGTAGTTCCACCCGCCCAGCAGCGGGTAGCGCGGGCGGAACTCGAGCTGCGACTCAGTCGTGCGGCCCTTGCGCGCGACACCCTCGCGGAAGTGGGACGTCGAGACGTTACCAATGACGTCGTAGTAGTACACCGAGCGCGCGAGGGGCGGGAGGCGCATGACGAGCTCCGAGAGCACCTGCGCGGGCTTGCTGGCCCAGAAGCGCGACTGCTGGTGGTTCAGGCGCGAGAACTGGCCCTTGAGGCGCGGGCCGTTGTTGAACAGCTCGATCTCGTCCTGGATGTTGAGGTTTGCGCCCCAGTGGCTGACCTCTGCGGCGCGGCGGAGCGAGCGAATGCCAGCGATGGGCGTCTTGGTCTCGTAGTGGACCCAGAAGGGGGACTGCTCGCCCTTGGCGTCGCTGCCGAGCGTGGGCGGCACGCTGTAGAACGGGCCGAGGGTGATGGTGGCGCCCGACTTGGTCACGTCCGAGTCGCGCGTGTACGTCTTGGGCACCTTGCCCTGGCCGATGATTTCGGGCGACGGGGCGCGGATCTTGATGCGCTCCACGTCCGACGTGTACACGCTGTCGACGAGCGTCGAGTTGGTCTCCCACATGATGTACTGCGGCGCGCGCTGCTCGATCTCGGCCGGCACGGGGCGCGACGCCCGCGCGACGAGCTCGTTCAGCGAGATCGTCACCGTCCCGTCCTTCTTCATCTTGCCGATGGGCACGAGGGCCGCGGGCGCGCTGCGCTTGTCAGTCACCGCACACTGCACACTGCGTTGCCTGTACACTGCGCTGCCATGCGCACAGCTGTCCAGCGCAACCCAACTCACCCCTCAACAGTGTCCGTCACGACATTCTGCACAGGCTGCCCCGCAACGAGCACCTCGTACCACGCGGGCGGCGCGTCGCCCGCCCTGCCGAGCGCGAGCACGTACGTCTCCGGGTTGTCGACGAGTGCCTTGACGTTGTACTGCGTCGTGACGGCGTGCGTGCTGCCGCCGAGCTCGATCGTGCGCGCGATGGCCGTGTTGGTGAAGGACTGGGGCACGCCGCCCTCGAACTTGGCGAGCGCCAGGGGCACCGCTGGCGCCAGCGCGAGAAGGGACGGAAGCAGCATCACTCTTTGGCGCGGCTGCTGGGGGTCTGGTGGTCGGGTCGGTCGTCGATGCGAGCGTTGCAAGTGCACAGCGGTAGTGCTGTCATCGTCCCGCCTGCCGCTCGACGCCGACACGTCAAGGCCATGCCGGGCCACACGTGGGCTTGGTTCCGCCAGCAGCCCAGGGGCCCGCCGCACGTCGTTTGGTGCCGCCCCCAGCCGCCCAACCGCGACCCGTGACTGACCTGAAATCATGATGTCCTTCCTCGTCCGAAACAAATGGCGAGGCGTGCGTCGTGCGTCGTGCATCGTGCATCGTGCGTCGTACGCGTGCTCCTGGACGTGCTCAGCTCGTCTGCCAGCCCCAGAGCAAGGGTAGCACCCCTGCGCTGGGCGACCGCCAACTCAACTCATTTGTGGTACAGACCTAATGCATGCATACACGATAAGATGGACTGATGCAAGGATGAAGAAATGACAATTACTACTATCTAGTGGCCGGCTGCTCTCGCTCTGCAGCAGCACTCCACTCTCCTCCTTCGCCATGCCCACAAGGCAGGCCGGTGTCGCTAGTTGACGGACGGCTTGCTCCCAGGTAGGCCGCAATCTCACGGACGCGAGCTGGCGTACGCCGTCGGCGTGCTCATGCCTGGAAAGCGGGGCTCGCGGGGAACATAGCCGCCCGGCGGACCATAGTATTCCCGGGGAGGGGGGCCACCAGGCGGCCCGGGAGGAGGAGGGCCTGGACCAGGACCAGGACGCCAGTCATCCCGGTAGTAACCAGGGGGTGGACGCGAAGGAGGCCCGCTCCAGCGCCCGTCCAGGCGCGGCGACTCGTACATGCTTCCCGGAGGCGGCCGGTTGTAGTACGGCCCACGGTCGTCGTACCGCGGTCCAGGCGGCGGCGGAGGGGGCCCTCGCATGTCTGGACGCAGGTCCGGGCGCATGTCGCGAGGATCGCGGGGATCAGCCCGAGGATCACGAGGGTCAAGGCGAGGGTCGGGACGCATGTCGCGAGGATCGCGCGGGTCACGGCGAGGGTCATTCATGAGTGGCTCGCCGGGGCGCATGTGCGGGTTCGGCGGCGGCGGCGGCGGTCCACCCATGCGCGGGTCCATCGGGTGAGGCTCCATGCGGGGGTCGCGCATCGGGTCGAACATCCGAGGGGCATCGCGAGGCGGCTCACGGAAGTAGGGGTCATAATGAGGTGGCCGCGAACGGTCAATGGGGATGGGGGGAGGAGCACCACGGTCCATCTCGCGATTGGGGATGGAACCGCGGCGAGGAGGAAGAGGTTCATGCGCAGGCGGCGGCGGTCGGTAGCTGGGAATCCACGGCTCGCGCTCGGGCGGCCCCATGGGCGGTGGAGGTGGAACAACCGACCCGCCACGCTCGTAGCCCTTCGAGGGGAAAGGCGCAGGCCGGGGCGGAGGTGGAGCCTCTTTGGGAGGGAGAGGCTCGTTCCACATGACAGGAGGGGGACCGGCAGGCACGACCCGGACGGGCTCAGGGGGAGGTGGGGGCTGCTCTATCGGCTCGGGAACCTCGACAGGACGGGGCGGCTCAGGCTCAGGCTCGGGCTCGGGCTTGAGAATCTCGATGACCTCCTCCTCCACGAGAATGGGCTCGGGCGACGGCGACGGGGAGGGCGTCGGTGACGGCGAAGGTGTCGGCGGGTCCCTGAGACCCAGGGCGACGAGATCGTCGTTCACGTCGTGGCGGTTCGCGGGCTGGATGCCGAAGTCGACGGCACGACGACTTCGCCACTCGTCCTTGGCATACACTGGCCGCGTCCTCTGCTTGCCGTTGGACAGCAGCTTGGTCGGGAGACGCCAACCACCGGAGCCGCGTCCCTCGCCCAGCGTCGGCATGTTGGTATAGAACTTCTTGGGCCTTACGTGATGCTTCGGCATTCCGCGATCCAGGTAGACCTTCTCGGCCTCGAGTCGAGAGATGTTGCGACGGCACTCGAACATCATCTTGTCCGCGAGGTCCTCGCAGTCCGCCTGTTGTCAGTTTGCGTCTCAAACCTGGGTAACTCACCCTGAACTGGAAGCGGATCTGGTCCAGCTCTTGTCGCCGGAGGTTGTCGAGCTCGTTCTTCTCCGCAGTGTACTTGGTGAGGGCGTAGCTGAGACGAAGCTGGCGGCGCTTCTCGAGCTCATCGAGCAGCTCGACGAGCTGAGGGTGCGTCTCGTCGAGGACGGCCTGCTCTTGCTGGTCGAGTGCTTCAATGGCGGCGTCGATAAGCGCGTGGCGGGCCTTCTGCTCCGCGACCGCCTTGGGGTCGTCAGGGTCCACCTCGCCTCGACGCAGCCACTTGCGGCGTTTTCTAGGCGCACGCTTGGGCTTCTCTTCAGCGGCAGCCACAGCAGCAGCCACGGCCGCATCGGCTGCGACAGAAGCATCAGCACCGGTGGCTGTCGTGGTGGGAGTGTTGGTCGTGTGGGTGTTGTTGGATGCGGCGGATCCGGGAACAGCGGCAGTGCCAGCGGCAGCAGCGTCTGCTGCCGCCGCTGGTGCTGAACTGTTTGTAAGAGAATTGGTGGCAGAAGGGGTAGCGTCAGGCACGACATTGTTGCCGGCATGATCCAACACGGCAGAAGCCTTGTCGTCTGGAACAGTCGCATCCACAGCGTGATCCGTGGGAGGAGTCGTCGCGTTGGGGGTGTGCAGCTCTGAGCTGACCGTGGTCATGTCGTCGTCGACGGGAGCCTTGCGCTTGCGGCCAAAGACAAGCATAATCTTCTGGGTTTTCGCAGAGGAATCTGTTTCGACGGCGGGATCTTCTGTGATCGGTTCGTCGGCCTGGTGCTGTTTGTCACCGGAATGCGGTTTCTGCGAGGGTGGCGAAGCCGTCGATGCATCAGCACCCGGGGCGGGGGTTGACGAGTCGTTGGCAGAGGTGGATGATGCAGCGGCCTTGCTGGGTGAAGCGTTTGTTGGTGTCGTTCCGTTGGGCGCGGCCCCCTCGCCTGCGCCGGCTGAAGAGGATTGGCGCCCAGGGCTTGCACGACTAGGGCTAGTCATTTTCTTGGGAGACTTGCGAGGGGATGACATAGGGCGAGTGGGAGAGACACTTGGACCACCACCGCCCGACGTAGCAGAGCGAGCACGAGTGAAGCGTGCCTTTGTGGTGGTGGTGGTGGAGGGGGTGGGGGTGTCGTTCGCGGACGAGGTGCTGGTGCCGGGCAGGGGGTTGTGTGCGGGTGGATGGGGAGAGTACACTGCCGACGTTGACATGTCTTGGGGGGGGAGGGAGAGGAGGGGAGAGGGGAGGGGCGGCGGAGGGTCGTCGACAGAGAACTCGAGGGATCAATGGAGTCGATGTCTGGCGCAAGTAAGCATACTGTGGAATAACGACGAGGTGAATGAAATGCAAGGGGTGTGGTATCTGGTGGTGTGCGGCCTGGTGCTGGGCTGGGCTGGTGCTCGGAAGGGATGACTGGGCGGGCTGGCTGTGGGCGGAGGTGCAGCAGCGAGAGGGGAGGACGGAGGGAGGGAGGGAAGCGCGAGTGGGTGCGGCAGGCAATCCCAATCCAGGCGGCCTGGCGCTACGGGGTCCTGGTCCTGGTCGTGGTCCTGGTCCTGGTCCTGAACCTGGTGGACGGTGGAAGCTGGCAGCCTGGCTAGTCTTTGCAGGGTGCGCCAGGACGCCCAGGACTCGCCAGGACCTTGACAGGAGATCAGGGGCGGCGAGGGACCAGACGGCCGGGATACAGTTTCGGAAAGGTTACGTAACGGCTGTGCGCTGTGGAGACCCCATTGCCACCCAAACAGAAGCCCAGGCGGATCCAATTTAGAGCTCGTGATGACGATTCAGGTCCACTTTAGCCTCGCGAAGACGACCACCGACCGGCCGGCGACAGCAGCGCGCGACCGCGGCCCTGCGAGCCTGAGCCTGCGAGCCAGCGAGCCAGCGAGCCAGCGGACCTGCTCACGCACCCTCCCCCGCCGCGCCAGCTCCCCCCAGCCCAGCGCGCCAGCCGGCCAGCCAGCCAGCCAGCCAGTGCAGCAGCCAGCCCAGCCAGAGCCACAGCCCCAGCCAGCGCCGGCACTCAGCGCACGACACACCACTGTAGCCAGGGCCAGGGATGCCGCAGGATACCACTCCTCATGTCATCCTCCCACCGGCGCAAGGCGCCCCCTCCTGGCCCCCTGCCTCGGCACACATACACACGCTCCATGCACACCAAGCACAATCGGGCACACGGCGCAGACACCTCGCCGGTGATCGCCCGTCTGTCTTGCATGCACGCCGCCATGCACTGTGCACAAAGCAGCAGCATCAGCAGCACAAATTTTCTCCTTGTAGAGATTGGGGGCTACGTGCACTTTACTTGGCTTTGGATCCAGGGCCGGATGGGTATGAGGGGCGCGCGCCATTGGACCCACACGAAAAGGTCTTTGCGTCTCCCGCCCTCGCCGCCCCGACTGTCCAAACGACCCAAGAACCCAAATCCATATCGCCAGCGGCCGATCCTGCTCCCATGCACACACATCAAACACGTCTCGTGTCTCTTGTCATCCGTGACCGCCGCGCATGCAAGCACGGATGCAGACTCCCCGTCGTCTTCCGCTCACCCCGCGTCCGTCTCGCGCCGCCCACCTCTGAGACAAAGAGGCAATGAGGCTTGAAACGTGTTGGGGCTAGTTGGAACCGATAGGTGGAGGCCGATCCGTGCCAGCGGCCGAGAGACACCCAGACTGAATGATATGGAAGGTGTAACACATACCCGGTTACCCGTTACGTGTACGTACGGTCGAGAGCACAGAAGGAGCATGTAATGCACCACACCCCTCCTGCAGACGGCAGACGCATGTGGGTCGTGTGTCCAGACGCCGTGTACCTCGCGGGGCCGTGGGGTACTGCAGGCTCAAGGCGACACGACCCGCACGATACCGTCTGGCTCGGCCGACCCATCCACAATGAGGAGCAAGGGACGCGCAGAGGGCCAGAGCGAACAGAGCACGAAAGCGGAGTGACGGGGGAAGAGAGAGGGAAACGACTAGCGGGAGACCATAGCCTTCGAAGATCCATCCGGCCCAGGGTGACAGTCAGGTCGTTCCCCCCAGGCCGCCCTCGCCGCCGAATCCACCAGTTTTCATCAGAGTGTCTATGCATGGAGATGCGACAGCATCCAACATCTCTGTGATGCATGCAGTGCAGTTGAGACACTGGCTGAGGAAGGCCGGGTGGAAACGATTCAAGGGGGCTTGGCATTGAATGGAAAGGGGTAGTGGAAATAGAATGTACACTGACGAGAGAGAGACCGGGTGTTGACACGAGACAATGAAAAGATGCCCACGAACACGACACACGGAAGGACACGAGCAGCGAAGAGAGAAGAGGAGAAGAGTACTTACCGAGTTAACAGTTGAGGCCAACGAGTTGCTGGATGAAAGGGGAGAAGGTCTGATTGATGGATCTCGGGAAAGAGAGGGGGCCGATCGGTCAGACAGGGAGAAGAAAAGAAGAGGGAGTCGTGAGCCGTTAGGAACAGCACGAAGATGAGGGGACGGGGATCGTTATGTGTGAATGCTGGGGTGCGTATGGAGACAGACGATGGTGCTGGAGACGGGGCCGGAGACGAAGTGGAGTGGGTGCGGGGTTGGGAGATGGGTGGTGGTGAGAGGGAGGTGATGGGTGAGAGAGATGTGTGAGGTGAGTTGTCGGAGTAAATGGGTGGATGGCATGTAGTGTCGAGCGATTGAGGGGACGAGGGACGAAGGGACAGGGAGCCAGGAGCCAGGAAGGACGAAGGACAGGGGCGGTGGAGGGACGAGGGAACGGAGCGAGGGTACGGACGGCGGCTCAGGACGGAGCGATTATCGTCTGAAGTCAAAAGGCGACTAAACCGACTATACGACTATGTCTATGGAGGTCAGTCTCAGATCACGCTGGCCTAAAGCCGATGCCGGGCATGTCATGCCAGGACAGCCAGGTCAGGTCAGGCCCGGCGGTTCGACGCTTCGACGGCTCGACGGTTCGGCGGACCAGGGGCGAGTACCAGTCGAGGAGTGCAGGAGTGACGCTGTCTGCGCGTGCTGCGCGGACGAGCCGAGGCCGGGCGGGCGGGCGAGCGTACGAGCGTGCGGAGGGTGATTGCAAGGCACCGAACCCAGTAGGCCACAGCCCCAGTGACCTGGTGACGGCTGCTGCTCCATCCACACGACAGCCCGCTCGACGAACGATCTCGGCCGCTGGCCCGTATCGCCGCGAGTGTGAGTGTGCGAGCAGCTGCGAGACGAGGAGCGTCCAGGTCATCAGGAGGGGGGAGACGGCCACCGAACCGACACTGGCAGCGTCGGGGTCCCCTGTGCTAAGGCGTCCTGGCCATCGTGCATCCTGAGATTACGACCTGAGATGATGAGGCCTGACGGGGCCTGACTGGGCCTGATGCTGCCTGGCCTGACGAGGCCTGAGCAGGCCTGACGCCGGTTCATCTGCAGAAGCCCTGGGGCCCTGAGTGTCCCTGAAAGGACCCTGAGGTGTCTGGCGAGAGTGGCTTCTGGCCTCTGCTCCCCTGCGTCGGTGCCCCCGCCGGCCCTCGCCGGGCGCCCTCAAGCGCCCATACCCTCCGGCCGTCCGGCCCCTGCCTTCCCTGTGTTCCCTGTGTGCCCTGGCAAACTTGTTCCTCTCGATCCTCCTCCACCTGCATCAAGTCGCAGGTACGTGCGGCGGCGCAGCGCGCTGCAAGGAGCAAGGAGCGAGAGCAGCCATGAGCCAGAATCCTAATCTACCGAGTACCGAGTCTTCTGCCAGCACGACCTGATTCCAACCATCACGTAGCTCCGTCCCATCAACCCAATCCTGCCGCCTGCCGCCTGCTGCCGAGCCGTCGCTGGCTTCCATGCATCACGCTGATCCCCACCACGCCCTGCGCCCCGCTGCGCCCCGCTCCACCCCGCACGCAGCATGGCCTGCATAGGTCGCTCGTCGCACACGGCGCTGGACAGTAGTGCGCCAGAATCCGCAGAATCGGAATCACGCGTCAGCCCCGTCCGTGCTAGCGAGCGCTGGCGCGCTGGCTCTTCACACCGCACAATCATGTGGGTGCGCTCAGCCAGGCACGGGCCACTTCCGGCGTGTCGACCGTTGCCAAGCCCGGCGGGGCTTCCTCATTCCTGCGAGCTGTTATTGAGGGCCGAGAGCTGATGCACTCGATGGCCATCAGCAACGCAATCAGATCAGCCGGCAGCATGTGCCCAAACGGGACGAAGCACACGAAAGCCGTTGGGTGGTGGAAGGATTTAGGCGGCACAGGGTCACGGCGCTTGACCGCTCGACACAAAGACACTATCCCTCGGGAGCGTGCAGGGATAATCCTCGGTCAAATCGACTATCTTGTATCAATTTCAGTGATTATCGAAATCAGCCCTGGCGTCCCCTAGCGCGAGCCCTAGGCCCGCCATTAAACGCGCCTGCTGCCGGCGTGCAGCGTGCCGGCGTGCGATGCTGGCAGGTGTTTGATGCGCCCACCTCCACCCGCATGCCCGCACCTCCACATCTGCTGGGCCACTTTGCTTCAGGCTTTTTATTTCCGAGGACACCCCAGCCTGGACATGAGCATGCCGGCAGGTCCCATTGTTCTGCGGCCGAGTCGCCAGACCTCGCCTGCTGCGTGAGAGTCACACCGTCTGCGTTCTTTTCGCGGGCGCATGCCAAGCAATACGGGCCATCATGCAAGCAGAGGCAATAATGCATGATGCACGCGATGCGCACAGAATGACACGCATCAACTGATCGGCCGCAGATCCGCAGCCGGCCTCTTGTGCTCGATACGCCCCTCCCCGCCGTCCACCAGCCAGGCGCCGGGCGGCCGGGCGGCCGGGCGCTAGGCGATCCATAATCCGCGAGGGCTAAAGGGATCATCCCTTGGGCTCTGCTTTCAGCACTGCGCCGTTGCATCAGGTGGGCGCCCCGTCCGCCGCGCGACGTCCTGTGCTTGCCCACGGCGTAGCTGGCCGGCCGCGCCGCCGCGCCGCAACCGGGCAAGCAGCGGAGCCCGCCCCGCCTGTCGCCCGCCCCGCCCGCCATGCTTGCCGCGCTTCGGCCCTCGCGGCTCGCGGCTCGCGTTCGGCCATGGCGACTCCGGGTCGAGGAGCTGCGTGCGCCACGGCTGGCTGGGGGCGTCGGGGGCGCCGCGCCCTGAACGCCTCCTTGATTGCGGCCGGGGGAGGGGCACGCGCACAAACATGCAGGCCACCTTGCTCCAGATCTCGCATCGAACCTCTGTCCTCTGTCCTCTGTCTGCCCACTCGACATCCAAGCGTTGGATTTTAGCCAGCGAGCAGAGTGAGTCAGTGGAAGGCCCGCCGGAGACGCAGCACGTGGCAGACCAAAGGCACGGAGTATCGGCCGCGAGGATCGAGGAGCCGGGGTGCGCGGGGTGCCTAAGGAACGTCCGCAATTGTCACCGCCGCTGGGAGCGCGGAAGCATGTTTGTGTGTGCGCACTCTGGTCGGCGCACGACCAGGGCCAGGGAGGGCCTATCTAGTTTGCGCCGTGTTTTGTTTTCGTGCAAAACCTGCGCAGCCCCCGACGAGCAGCGCGAGCGGTCAAGCACGGCTGCCAGGGCCAGCGCTGCAGCCCCGAGAACATGCATACCGTGCGCGCGCCCGCCCGCCGGCAGCGGCTGTCGGTGAGCTGGGCGGTTGGCCCAGTCGCCGCCCTGCGCCGCCGCCGCGCCCTGCGCCCTGGCCGGCAGGCTCTGGTCCAATCGCAGGCGAGATGACGTCCGGCGCTCCTGGCTGGCTCCTGGCTGGGAGCAGTCCGCGGCAGGTCGGCTGTGGGCCCGCTCCTGATCATATCACGCCGATATGCCGCTTGTGGATCGGGTGGCGCGCTTTTTTCATGTCGACCCCAGGCATGCGCCATGCCGCAGTGCGTTGTATACTGCACCAGGACGCGGCACGCGGATATGCGGAGCGCACAGCATACCAGCGCTTGGAGCGTCGCGACGTCAGCGCCCAGCGTGCATTCCCCAATACACAACAGATCGGGCGGCAAAAAAGCAAGCAGCAGGTCGAGGTGCTGGATTCAGTTTACGGTTTCGATTAACCTTATGGGTCCGCGTGGGTTGTACGTTGTGCTTGTTGTGCTGTGGGATTGTTTATTGCCAACGCAAATTGGCCGGGCGGTGTGGTGTGGTGTGGTCGAGGCGTGCGCACAGAAGGACACGCTGCGGCAAAGGCACAACAGGCACCACCTCGTCTGGCACAGAGGCGCGGCCATCCCACATCCCACAATCGGTGGATATCGTGGATCCGGCCCATCGGTGACATCATCCCTGGCCCCTACTCCAATCGCGACGTCGCCCTTGCACCACGCCCAGCTTGGAACAAGGGGCACATGCCCCGCCCTGGACCTGGACCGCGACTTGGAGCTCTCTGAGCATGGCACCAACGCCATCCCATCTCGCCGGCCAGGTCTTTTTCGACTTTGCTTTTGCCTCGCTCGCATCTCCGTCCCATCAACATCCTCTAGCACCTAGCAGCCAGTCTCAACCATGGGCTTCCGCAAGCGCGACCCCGAGACGGGCCAGCACCTCCCCTGGCTCCTCAACACGCGCACATTCATGAACCACACGTGTATGTTTACCTCATCTCATTCCACTCTTTTGGCGCCCCGAACATCCACCGCCCCCCTGCGTCCGACCCGAGATCCGTCTCCCTCGCATCCGGCCGTTCGAACCGAGCCGGTACTGCAGCCCACGCTACAGTAGGCTTAGTGCACCCGCTGACTCCAAGTGTACGCGCCCTATGTGTACCTCCCCATCGCGTGTGCCTTCTGCTGGCTCGCAGCCCTCCTCGCCATGATGGGCCTGTGGGTCGCGAGCGGCAAGCCGCGCTACACCGACGACGAGCCGTCGACCGTCTTCATCTCCAACGTCGCCGGCATGCACAAGGTGAGTCGACAGGCTCTGCGCCGCTTGCGCCTGCGAGACTGGCCGCCGCAGCACCTGGCGGCGGGCGTCGCAGGCCGGATGTCTTGGCGTGCGGAGCGGGCACCACTTGGAACGTGGGCCGGCCTCCATACCGCAGGCGCCACTCTTGCGACTGCCTGTTAAGACAACCCGCTAACATCCAGTGGGTCTTCGTGCCGCTGTGCGCGTGCACTGTCGGATTCTACGTCGCGTCGCTCTTATGTGAGCGCGCGCTCCGCGCCAAGGACCACCTGCCGACGGACGTGCGGCGGAGAACTGTGTGGTTCGGCTGGCTCTCGATCATCTTTGCCGCTATGGGCGGCGCGGCGCTGATCCTGCTCGGCGTGGTGAGTACTGGGGCGTAGCCGCGCTGACGGCAGTTCGACTGCTTCTCGCACAGCAAGGTGCACTGGTCGATGGCGTGCGTGTTCATCGTGTGCGTCGCGATCTCGGCGATCCTGCAGACGGGCCAAGTGTGGAGCCTGCACAAGGACCATCCCTATCGCAAGTCGTTGCTGCGCAACTCGATCTGGAAGTGCATCTTTGTCGTGACGGCGGTCGCGGGCGCGATCGGGTTCGCGGCGTGCTATGGCGTGTGCCACGGGAACAACCAGGCGCGGGGCTCGCGCACCCGCCACCAGTGCGACCTCGTGTCGTCGGCGGCGGCGGCGCTCGAGTGGACGATTGCGTTCATTCTCTTCTTCTACTTCCTCACGCTCGTCGGCGACATGTGGCCGTCGTCCAAGTACAGCCGGCGGTACCAGCGGCGGCTGACGCAGTGGCGCGAGAAGCAGGGGTGGGTCGCGCCGGCGGCCGCGACGCACGACCAGGCCGGCCTGAACGGCTACGGCGCGTACGGCGCGGGCGGGTACGGCGCGTACGGCGCCGAGCCGATCGACCAGTGGGAGACGGTGACGCCCATGGACGCCGAGCCGGGGTACCCTGCGACGACGGCGTACGGCAAGCCTGTGCCGCCTGCGCAGCCTGTGGCGCCGGCGCGCGCGGCGGCACCTGCCGGGGCGTACGGGTACGACGACGACGTGCCGCGGCAGTACGCGCAGGGCCCGGCCGACTGGGAGTTTGTCGACACGCAGCACTACCACCCGCAGCAGCGCGAGTACCCGCCGCTGGACGGCGCGTACGGCGCGCCGTCGCGCTACAGCACGCAGCACACGCCGGTGCCGCCGCCGGGCCACCCCGAGCAGCCGCCCGTCAGCTACCAGCCGGAGCGCGAGCGCGAGCGCATCGACCCGCAGGCCGGGTGGGCGCAGCACGCGAGCTGGCGCGGGACGTGCACGCCGCAGGACGTGGCGGGCTTCCGGGCGCCCGAGTCGCCGAGCCGCGCGTCGCCCGTGTCCCCGGGCGCTGGCGCTGGCGCCGGCGCTGCGGACCGCCGCCGCGTGCACCGCGAGCACATACTCCCCGGCAACGCGTACTAGGCTGGCCCTGACTGATCCCGTAGACATCTGTTTCCATAAACGATGGCATTGTATGAGTACTGGCGTGCCGCCTATCTGTACAACTAGCGGTCGCCCGCGAAGAACGGCTCCTCGCTCATCGCGCTCGGGCTCGGCATCAGCGGGCTCAGCCCGAGCACCTGCTGCGCCTGCGGGCTCTGCTGCATCTCGGTGGAGAGAGCGGGCAGTGTGGGCAGCGCGGGGAGGCTCATGGCGCGCGCGCCCGGCCGCTCCCGCCGGGGCGAGAAGAGCTCGAGCCCGAGGCCGGGGGGCAGCAGCTCGTAGCTCGACCACGGGCCGTCGGGGGCGTCCAGGCGGGTGTCGATGCGCGGAGCGTGCGGAGGCGGCGCAGGGGGTGGGGGCATGCCAAGTCCGCGCTGGAGCTCGGCGTGTGCTGCCTGCACTTGCTGCTGCACCTGCGGCTGTATCGGGTGCGCGTGCTGTATTGCCTGGGGGTAGACGGGGTAGGCGAAGCGCTCGGCTGGGGCGGTGGCGGGGCGCACGAAGGAAGGGCTCGCGCGCCGGTCGCCGACGGCCGCGCGCGCCGCGTCCACCACTGCTGCTAGCGGGCCCAGCGCCCGCCCAGACGCAGACACGACCTCGACGTACCCCGTCAGCGCGGCAAAGGCCGGCGCCGCGTACGCCCCGTCCGGCGCGGCGGTGACGGCGGCGCCGCTGCGGTCAGCATGCTCTCCCTCGCTCCAGCACCCCCTCGGCGCGCCGGCGCAACTCACAGAAACGCCGCCGCCGCATCCGCCACGGCCCACACCCACCCCACCCTCTCGAGCAGGCGCGGGTGGAACACGACCCAGCCCCTGAGCGCGTCGAGGCAGTCGGTCGCGGCCTCGTACGCGGTGCCGAAGAGCGGCTCGGCGGGGGCGCAGAGCACGAGCCGCGCGCAGCTCGTCAGCGCGCGCAGCGAGAGCGCGCCCACCGTGCTCGCGGGGGGGACGCTCCGCGCAATCGCGACAGGCGGCAGGTCGGCGCGCAGCGCGGCCAGCGCGTCGTCGGCGCGGCGCAGCGCGTCGAGCGCCACGGGGGACGCCGAGGTTGTCTTCCGTCAGCTCTTAGGTTGAGTGTGTCGGGGAGAAGAACTCACCAGGTCGAGGACAGACTCGAGCAGAGAGAACAGGCGGTAGCGCTCGCCCGGGGGCGGGCGCGCGTCCCCTGCGTCGTTCCGCGCGAGCCCCGGCCGCCCCAGCAGAAGGCCGAGCACACGGTGCCACCCCACCAGCTCCCAGTAGGCCGCCCCGTCGCCGGTGCCGGCGCGGTGCATTCCGATCTGGCGTCAGTCCCTGCCCTCACCCAGTCTCCGCCCTGTATCCGACGTCGCCCAAGCAGCACTCACGCTGTGCGCGCGCACCAGCGCCTCGCCCGCGATCGCCCACGCGTCCCCGAGCCGCCCGTCGTTCGCCGCGTGCTCGGCGAGCACGGCCGATGCATGCGCGCCCGCCGCGCTCGCGTCGGCCAGCGCGCGCGCCACGTCCGCGAACCCCCGCGCCGCGGCGGGCTCGGCCAGCAGCGTGTTGCACTGCGTCCCGAGCGCGAGGTACGCGAAGAGCAGCGCGAGGGTGCCGCGGCTGGCCCCTGTTGCGTCCGCGCACACGCGGAGCAGCTCCTGCTCCGTCTCGGGCGTCAGCAGCGGCCCGCCCAGCTCGCGCACGGTCCGCAGCGCGTCCTGCGCCGCGGGCCAGGGGGGCAGCCTGCCCCGCATCGCTGCCAGGTCCACCGGCGGGAGAGAGGGGAGCAGCGCCTCGGGAGAGAAAGAGAGGCCGCTCCCGACATAACACCCCGCGATTAGCACGGGTGCGCGCGCGCGCACGCTGCTGGAGTCCGGGTCGGGCGACCGCTCAGCCCGCAGCAGCGGGTGCAGCTCGCCCGCGCTCGTCTTGCGGAACTCGGCCGCCAGCGCCATCTCCAGCTCGTGGATGCGCTCGTGCAGCTCCTCGGTGCCGGAGACGATGAGCCTGGGTGTCAGCTTTGCCGCCCCTGCGTGCTATCCCGGCACTGGCACTGGCAGTGCCACTCCCACCGCCACCCGCGGAGGGAACACACACCGCTTCTTCTTCGCGCTCATCGTGCCCTCGGGGCAGATCGGCGCGCATCCGCGGCGCAGGCACGACGCGCACGGAAACGGCCGCGAGCACTTGAGCTTGAGCCTGGCGTCAGCGTCAGCGCGGCGCAGAGGGGCAGAGGGGCAGAGGGGCGCTCACCGCCGGCACTCGGCGCAGGACGACGACTGGCGCGCGCCCTTGGGCCGCGGGGCGGGGCCGGGCGTCGGCTCCGTCTTGGCGGGGGTGGCCATGGTCCCTCTTCTTCTTCCTATGCTTCCGTCGCTTCCTTCGCTACTGCTGCTTCTGTTGCTTCTGTTGCTTCCCTCTGTCTCGCGGGTGGGTGCGGAGCAGCTCTGCGGACCAGGTGGAGGCCGAGCTCGCCGAGGGATCGGTAACTTTGACGATCGCGCCGCTCGAGGGATACGGAATGTGGATCTCGTCGACGCTGCGCAGTGCGCCTTCGGTGTCTGCTTGGAGGGATCGAGGGGAGAGAGATGGGGGGCGCGCCGGCGCTCGTCGCGCCGCAGAAGTACACAAGTACTCGAGCTGGCCCGCGAGGTGGGCCTATTGTTTTTCCGGGCGCGCGGCGGTCTGCATCCGGGGCCTGTCCGGTGCGACGCTGGCTGGCGGCTGCGCCCGGCTGCGTCCGCCTGCGTCCCGCGGCGCCGGGAGGGCTCCCGGGCAGGCGCGAGGTACGGGGTGGCACTGGAACGGGGCGGCACTGGGCGCAGTGAGAGGCAACGGGGGCGACAGTCTCGGACTGCTTTGTTGTCGGACGCGGACCGCGTGCTGCACCACATCAGCAAGACAATAGCACGACTCAAGGCACAGTGCCACCCCGGTACCACGGCCACCGGCGCCGCTGCCCCCAGCCCCGGCACGCCAGGAACACCCGTGGCGCTCGGCGCGACGCTCATGGTCCTCGTGCGTTTGGCTCGAGTGCAGCTCGCCTGCAGGCTCGGCGAGCGGGGGCACGCCCAGCGTCGACCAGGCCTCCAGGCCCAAGCCGTAGACGCTGAAACAGGTGATACATCCGGAGCGCGGTACATCGAATTACAACTGTGTCTACAGCGCATGCGCCTCTAGCCCTGCTGGTGCCGGCGTGCTGGAAGAGTTTCGCTACAGCTTGCTGTCTGCGTCTGGGCGCTTGGCGCGCTCGAGCTGATCCGCGAGCCACGCGACGTCGCGCGCGACGTCCTGCACGGCGGCCTGCTGGCAGGGCGAGTGCTTGTCGTCTACTGCGAGGGCGCCGAGCGCGGCGGCCGCATCGCGCGCGACGGTGAGCAGCTCGGGGAGGTTCCAGAGCTCGAGCTTCTGCTTCTCGGGCGGGGCTGCGGGCGCGGCGCCGCGGTACAGGTCGCAGGGGAGGCCGGCGGCGCGGCAGCCCATGCACGCGCTGACGGGCGCGGGGCCGGCGGCGCACTCGGCCTCGACGACGCAGGGGAACGCGACCGCGGTGCCGCGCCAGTTGCGCACCTTGCGGGCGCGGCAGTGCGCGCAGCGCGCGTCGTCGGCGGGGCGGAAGATGTCGAGCGAGCCGCGCATCCACGCGAGCTTGGGCCCGGTCGGCGCGAGGCGGAAGCGCCCGGCCGACGGAAACACGGGGAGCCCGAGCGAGAGCATGAACGACGCAAACCACTCGCCCACCCCCTCCACGTCCCCGTTCACCCAGCTGCACGCGCGCGCGGCGTACACGCGGATCAGCGCGCCGTCGCGCCGGCCCACGACACGCGCCCCGTCCGCGCCGGCGAACACGCCCTCGCGCGCCTTGCCGCTCCACTGGCGCGAGGAGCACGGCGCCGACGGCGAACCCGCCCCCGCGCCTAGAGGCGCTGTCGGGCAGCACCCGCACTCCGCCTCCGAGGGCGACCACGTCTCGCTGCTCGGCACGCTCGACGCGAGCGACACAGACGAGTGCCGCCCAGACCGCAGCGAGTACTCGCTGAACGACGAGGCGCGGGTGGACGGCCGCGTCGACGCGCGGCTGCGCGACATGGACGAGCGCGGCGACAGCGGCGGGAGCGCCGGGGGCGCGAACGGCGCCAGGCTGTGGAGGCTGTACTGCGGCTGTCAGCTGTGGTCTTGTGCGGCTGCCCGTGCGGGACTCACGGTCATGGCTGGGTCGATGCGGTGGATGCTGTCGACCGAGAGAGATGTGCGGGTGATGAAGTGAAGAGATGAGATGCTGATGTTGTGTGTACTGTTCACGGCGTGAGATACGCAAAGGGTGTTCGCCACTGGCGCGATCTGGAGATCTGAGGGGACGGCGCTAGCGCTGGTGCGTGAGCGAGAGCGAGAGCTGGTGGTGGTGTGGGGGCTGAATTGCTCATGTAAACTGGGCGGGCGGCTGGGCCCCCGGTGCGGGGTATATATGCGTGCTGCTGGCGCTCATGCAGCGATGGGCGTCTGCAGATGACGAACGCAGGGAAGCAATGCATGGGCGGAATGCAGCGGCCGTACGACGAAGGGGAGCGTACGACGTCGGGCAAGCTGAATTGTTTGGGGAGCACTAGCGCATCACGAACCAGGCAAGCGAACGAGCGAACGAGCAGACGAGCACGCAGAAGCCAGTCTCCGAAGCATCCCATGGGCCCATCGGTCCATCGCCGTGGTTGATGCGCACCCGGTGCCCCAGCCCAGACAAAGCCCGACAGCCGCCCCAACGCCCCGCTCAGGCCGAAGCGCAGCACGTCGCGGCCAGGGGCCACGTACGGCAGCGTACGTCGCTGCGGCCCAGCCGAGGGCCGCGCGCGCTACAGCGGCGGGTCTGTCGGTATATAAACCTAGGCGGTGAACGGATCAGCCGGCCTCGTCCTCGTCCGATGGAGGCGACAGGCGCTAGCAGAGGCACGTACGGCACGCGGCACGCGGCACGCAGGCACGCATGCAGGACTGCTAGCGAGCGGACGCGGCGGCGCAAGCGTACGAGACGTAAGCGTCAGCGTCAGCGTAATCGTGCGCACAAGTCGAGCCAGCAGGAGCGTGCCGGTATCCGAAGTAACGGTGCGCGAAAAGTTTGGGGATCGAGCGTCGTGCGTGCAGCGAGTGAGTGCTGTCACACCTGTGTCCCATGTGGGGGCTGGCCCGGCGCCACTGCGCCGCACCTTGTTGCGCCATCGCCATGCTCGAGGCACAGGCCCGCTCCAACGCCAGCGACTATGCACGCTATGCACGCTATGCTTATCGGCCTTGCTTTGTTCTCAGCTTCGAGGGGCTCCTTCGCAGGTTCGCGCCTTCGGGCCGCGGATCGCGCGCACAGCCCGCGTCCGCGCCACGCCTGGGCCGCGTCCCAGCGGTACAGAGGACTATGGCTGGCCGAAACGTGCCCGCTGCACTGCAGCCGCGCACAGAAGCAGCGCGGTGTATATCCGCAGACAATGGAGGCAGCAACAATGCGACGCGCGGCTGCAGGACGAGGGACGCCGGCGGCGTGACGGGCGGCTAGGTTTTGGGGTCTGGCACGCAGCGCACCATCATGCTTCAGGCGCACAATCGTCGGCAATCGTCGTGCGCGGTGCCACACCCCATGACAAAGACGCGCGCAGACATGGGCGAGCACCGCCGGCCGTGGGCACCGTACGATAGCGGCTTCATGAGATTCGAAGGATGCCCCACAGCGCGCTACGTCATGCGGAGCCTATCACCCAGGCACGCCGATCGCGCTCTACGTGCCGAGGAACCGAGCTAGCGCCTGTTCCCATTCCCAGGACGGGCCCATGGGCCATGGAGCACAGAGCCGCGCAATTCACCGTGCCAGAATCCCAGCCTGACGCTTACTGCCTAGGCGTCATATGCATGTCTATCTAATCAGATGAGATGCGCTGCAAGCGAGTGGGCAGTCACGGCGGCGCGCGCCGCAGAGCGGAGCGGAATGAGGTCATCCCACGCTCACCAGCACCGTCGCGTCCCCCTCGCTCAGATACCACCCGACCTCGCGCGCGGCGTCCATCGCCTCGCCGCGCTCCCAGAACCCGTCGACGTCCTTGTGCGCGAACGCGGTCCACAGCTCGATCCCGTCTGCGGGCTGCTTCAGCTTCGCCGCCACCTTCTTCCGCAGCATCAGTACGCTCATGCTCGGCAGCGCGCGCACGCCGAACGAATGCCCCGACGGCGGGATCACGGTCAGATCTGCGGTCAGCTGGACTCTGGCCGGCTCGGCCGACGGTTGCGATGCTCAGACACTCGCACGGCGCGAACCTGGCGGGTGACTCGGTGACTCACTCAGTAGCTTCGACTTCAGCGTCTGCGGGCCCTTCGCGGCGGCCGCCTTCGGCCCCTTGCCGTGCTTCGCGACGAGCACGTCATACCGCCCCCATTGATCGGGGTTGCCGTTCGGCAGAGCGGCGATGAAGTGGATGTAGTACAGCTCTGCGTCCCAGCGCTCCGCGCTCGACACTGGCACGCCGTTCAGCATGCCCAGATGCTCCAGCTTCGCGACCAGGAAGGGCCGGTCGACCCGCGGATCGCCAGACAGCGTCATCGGGTCATGCTTCAGCACAGCCTCCGGCGTCAGCTCCTTCGCCTCGGCACACGAGAGGCGGAGCACCTCAACCCTCGCCCAGCCGGCAAGGTTGTCGATGCTCGCCCAGTGCGTGATCCGCGTGTCCGCCATCGTGAGCCGCGTGAGATGCGGGAACGGTGTGCCGGGAGCCGGAATGGCCGTGATCGGTATGCTCGAGACGTTGAGGGCCTCCAGTCTGATATCAGTTAGCTGTAATCACCTCCAACTGCAAACCTTTGTAGCTGCACCAGCTGGGCAACCTCCTCCCACGACGCAATTGGGCAGGCATCCAGATTCAGACTCGTCAGGTGAGCGAAGGAGGTCCCCGCCGTCTCATCGCGCAGTTCCGTGATGGGATTGTTGTTGAGAAATAGCGCCTCTAGACGGGGGAACAGCGCGCCTATCCGAGCAGCCTGGCGTCAGCTAGTCCTCGAGTTCGAAGCTTACCTCATTCCAGTCTACTTCGCAATCACCGAGGTGCAGTTCCGTGACGCCGTCGAACGCGCGCCGAATGTCTAAATCATCTATAGCGGAATCGGACACAGGGGATATCCGTGAATGACTGTTTGGTCAGCTCCGCAATGCCTTTCAAGCTTACTTCAGGACCAACGTCTTCAGCCCAACAAAATGCGAGGCAATTTCAGCCACGCCGGCCCAGTTCGCGATGAGGTTGCGCGACAAGTCGAGTGTTGTGACGCCTGAAGGTCAGCTATGCAAAGCACGAAACAAAGCTCACTCTTCAGCCGCTCCTTGAGCACTGACCGCCTCTCGTCGTCGCCGCCCAGGGCGCAGATCGACTGGCCCTCGAGGCCGACCTCGCGCAGCCTCTCGAGGTTCTTGATTCGCCGCCTGACGCTGTCCATGTTCGGAGCCTCAACGACAATGGCGGCGTTGGAGCTGCCCAGGACAACGGCCTCCTCTTCTTGCTTCGTGTCTTTCCGGCCTTCCTCGGCCTCCTCGATCAGGGAGCCATAGCGATCCTCGATCGCGGAGATGACCGTCTCGCCTGGCAGTAGCGGCCGCGAGCCGGGGGCGTACTTGACAAAGGCGCCCGCGCCGGGCTGCCGTGTCTCGAACACCGGGACGTCCTTGAAGGTACCTCTGTGCTTGCCGTGGGCGGCGTTGTCGTACTCGATGCCGAGCCAGAGTTGTGAGTCAGCCGAGCCGGGGGGCAGCGTGCCGATGTAGCGGAGCGTCAAGGGAGACTTGTTCTTCGCATGAATGTAGCGCTTCCCGACCGAATAGGGGACAGTCGAGCCGCTTGCCTGTGGATCTGAAGACATCGCCGTGTGTGAGTGAGGGTGTACGCGACGAAGCAGCCGGCGGTGAGGTAAGCGCGCGCGAAGCCGGGGCGCTCGGTCGATCACAACAGAGTACCTCCACTCTCCCACGAGCGCGGGCAGCCCAGGTGTAGACCAGATGGAAGCCACGTGGGGAGTGCCATCCCGTTAACACCGAGATTCTCCGACGGTGGATGAGGTGAGCCAGGCGGTCCAGGGCCGCGAGGTGAGTGGTGGGTAGTGGCAGGCGGGCGGGCGAGTGAGTAGGCGAGGGAAGAGCCAGAGCGAGGGCCTATGGAGCCAGTCGCATCGCACATCGCATCGATCTCATTCTCCTACCCATCTCACCACTCCTGCCCGCCATGTCCATGCTCCTCCGTGCCGCCCCCCTCCGCGCCGCCGCCCGTGCCCCCGCCCGCCAGGCCCTCCAGGCCCGCAACGTTCACTTCGAGAACACCGTCGACCAGTACGTACCCCGTCGAGCAGGCTGCCGGTGCTGCCAAAGCAGCGGGCAAATTCCGCGCCTCGACTAGCGTCATGCGCTCCCGAAGACTCGTACTGACAACGCAGCACCATCCCCGGCAACACCCGCAAGCCCGTCGGCATGGCCCTCAAGATGGTCACCTACACCATCTGCGGCTTCGGCCTCCCCTTCGTGAGTGCAAACAGGAGCGCCAAGGCGGCGCCGTGTGTGCAGCGCAGAATCACATGGGCCGCCCTGTTTCGGCTGAAGGCTGAGGCTGGGAGGCGCTCCGAGGCTTCTGCGCTCTGCAGATAGCGTGACATGCGTAGAATATGTGCTGACCTGCCCAGTTCGCTGCCTGGTACCAGATGTAAGTTTACAACGACTGCCGACGACAGCGCGCGGAACAGCAATCCGGTGAGACCTCGAGGACTAGTACTGACATCGCACAGCCACAAGCAGTAATCGCATAATTAAAAGTAGCACAAAAAATGCATGGATTCATTGGCAGTACGAGCTGTGCGGAACGGACCAGTGGATCGGAAGCCGGGGAGTCGGGGCGGCAGGGATGTTGATGACGTCCGGAGCAGGGCAGACGGGGTGCGTTCGTAATGATGGTCGCGGCGAGGGGATTTCGCCACAGCGCGATTCGGAGCAGCGGTGACAGGCCGTGTGTCACCTGGGGACGATTGGCGCAGGTACGAGTGACTCACTATCACATGTCCAGTGCCCACCATCATGGCAGTCCGCATCGTTCCGAATGGCTTCGACGCCCGGACGCCCGCCAGGGCCGAGGCGTCGTCCTCCTTTTCCTCGATCCTCCTTGAGCCGTGAGCGCCTGGAGCCGTGGCAGCCGTCCTGCGTCGTTCCGAGCCGTCCCTCGTACCTGTGTGTGAGGCGACGGCACGGCGCACACTTGGCACGGCACCGTCCGCCGCATGTATGAGCAGCGAGCAGCGGGCAGCACGGCACGCGCATCGAGTTGATCTCTCGTCGTGGCCCTGGCGGGGTGGAACGGGCAGCCACGTTGTTATCCGGGGGCCGCATATAACGGATGCAGCCGGGCCGGGGCGTGCACTACTCGTCATAGACGATCTCGCGCAGCGCAATCGACCACAGCGCTGCTGACCATATACCACCCGCAGACCGACATGGACGGCCTTCGCGTCGCCAAGATCGACGGCGTAGTCCTCGGTCGCACCACCAGAGAGCCCCCGCACACAAAGCTCAAGGTCACCGGCACCCTCCACCTCACCCCGCACCACCTCTTCTTCTCGCCGTCGCCGCCGGACGCCCAGGAGGCGGCGGCGACACAGTCTCGTGACAGTGACGCCGATGCGTCACACCCCGCCGCCCAGGAGGAGGTCTGGATCCCGTACCCGACCATCGTCCTCTTCCAGCGCCTGCCGACGACCAAGGACGGCTACCCCCTGCAGGTCGGGACCAAGACGTTTGACAACTACACGCTGTGGTTTGCCAAGGACCGCGAGGGCGGCGCCGAGGACGTCTGGCAGAGCGTGCGCGATTGCGCCGTAGTCCGTGAGTGTGATGGCGTAACTCGCGGCTGACGCCTCAGAATCAGTGGAGCAGCTCTACGCCTACTTCTACACGCTGCCAAAGTCGCCGGCGGCGGCAAAGGCGCCGCCGCTCACACCCGCGAAGCAGCTCAGCACCGACAACCCGCTGTCGCCCCTGTCGGCTTCGCCCGAGAAGCCTACCTCGATCCAGGCCGCTGCTGCTGCCGCCGCTGCTGAGGCAGACGGGTGGGGTTGCTACAACCCGCGCAACGAGTTTGCGCGGCAGGGCCTCGGCACTCGCACAAAGGCGTGGCGGTTCACAGACATTAACAAGGACTACACGTTCTGCCCGACGTATCCCTCGAAGCTCGTCGTGCCCAGCCGGATCAGCGACTCGGTGCTGGCCTACGCTGCCAAGTACCGCAGCAAGGCGCGCATCCCCGCGCTGACGTACTTGCACTGGGCCAACCATGTAAGCTGTGTAGAGCTGACCTGCAAGCTAACCGCAGGCGTCTATTACTCGGTCGTCGCAGCCCATGGTCGGTATCAAGAACGCGCGCTCGGCGCAGGACGAGCGCCTCGTCGAGTGCATCTTCATGAGCCACCACAGCTCTGACAGTGCGCTGGCACTGAGCCCGACGCCGCCACTAGCGTCGCCGGGAGCCGGGGCGACGTCACCGCCCATTTTCGGCGCGACTGCGACCAACCTCATCATCGACGCGCGGCCCACGACGAACGCGATGGCGAACGTCGCCAAGGGCGCCGGCACAGAGAACATGGACTGGTACCGGTTCGGGAAGAAGGCGTACCTCGGCATCGACAACATCCACGTGATGCGGAGCAGCCTGCGGACGATTGTCGAGGCGATCGCCGAGGCGGACGCGACCGGGCTGCCGCTGGACCGGGAGCGGCTGCGCAAGTCGGGCTGGCTGAAGCACATCAGCGCGATCCTGGAGGGCTCGGTCATGATCGTGCGCAACGTGCACGTCAACTCGTCGCACGTGCTGATCCACTGCAGCGACGGGTGGGACCGGACGTCGCAGCTGAGCGCGGTCGCGCAGCTGTGCCTGGACCCGTACTACCGCACGATAGCGGGGTTCCAGGTGCTGGTCGAGAAGGACTGGCTGTCGTTCGGGCACATGTTCTGCCAGCGGAGCGGGCACCTGTCGTCGACCAAGCTCTTCACGGCGACGCCGGACAACCTGGACGGGGACGAGGTGTCGGACGACGACTTTGGGAACGCGGTCAAGGGCGCGCAGGCGTTCTTCGCCAGCGTGCAGAAGCAGTTCACGTCCAACTCGCACCTGAAGGAGGTGTCGCCGGTCTTCCACCAGTTCCTGGACTGCGTGCGGCAGATCCAGCGGCAGTTCCCGGACCAGTTCGAGTTCACCGAGGACTACCTGCTGGACCTGCACTACCACCTGTACGCGTGCCAGTTCGGGACGTTCCTGTTCGACAGCGAGCGGCAGCGGCGCGTGCCGGCGGGCAAGGCGGGGGCGGACCGCACGGTGAGCGCGTGGGAGTGGACGGCGCTGCCGGCGCAGCGGGGGCGGTACGTGAACGGCTCGTTTGCGGCGGGCGAGGGCGACGACGGCGTGCTGTTCCCGGACACGCGCGACGTGGCGTTCTGGCACCGGCTGTTCAAGCGGGGCGACGACGAGATGAACGCGCCTGTCGCGGAGCGCGAGCGCGACTTTCTTTCGCCGCCGGCTACGTCGCTGGAGGGCGAGGATCCGCTCGCTGTCCGGCGGCAAGGGAGCCACTCGACGCTGAACTCGCTGTCGTCGGCGCCGTCGACGCCGCTGGCCTCGGGCCCTGCTACCGCCCCCACGGCAAGCGCGCGCAAGCAGACCAGCAGCGGCGGCGGCGGCGGGTGGAACTGGACGAGCGTGCGCAGCGGCGCGCTCAGCGCGCTGAGCCAGTTCAAGGCGACGGCGTCGGACGCGCTGCAGAACATGGCCGCGCACGAGGACGACGACCCGTGGGGCACGGGCACCGCCGCCACCGCGCACAAGTACGCCGCCGGCACGGGCATCGGCGAGGGCCGGCTGCGCGCGCCGGCCGAGGCGAATCCGTGGGACAGCCGCGTTAACGACGTGAGCTCGTTCCACTCGAGCAGCAGCCTCGGCGCGAGCGCGGCGAGCACGAGCGCAGCGAGTGCCGCTGCAGCTGCCGGGGAGCACGCCGTCGCGAAAAAGGCCTCGAGCAGCTCAAAGGACTCGTGGGCGAACCCGTGGGACGACGCGCCGGCGTCGCGCTCGCTGGCGGACCTGACGCTGGACGACGCGACGCCGCGGGCGTCTCGAGTGGCAGGGGCGTCGGGTACGTCGGTCGCGGCCGGCGCGGCCGGCGCAAAGGAGGACAAGCAGAGCGACGAGGACAGGCGGCTGTACGAGGCGGCCATGAGCGGGTCCAAGGCGTGGGACCCGCTGGGCGCGGCGTAGCGCGCAGCGCTAGAGGCCGCAGAGCATGTTGTACATATCATAGAGGGATGTACCATAGGCATTTGGTTTAGAGTGAGCGCAGCGAGCAAGCGGGCAAGCGGGCAAGCGGGCTGGGGGTGGTCAGTCCTGTCAGTGTGAGGCAGCCAGTAGGGGAAGCATGTACATCGAAGATCTAGAAGGAAGAGAAGGGAGCGAAAGAAAAGTGATGGAGGTGCAAGTTCTGGGCCGGGAATGATGGTGGTGTAATGCGAGCGTACAATGTGGCCGGCTACAAGCAGACTGTGTTCGTCCATGGTATCGCGTCGTGGGTATCGGGGTATCTCGTCGAGTCGAAGATCGGGAGTCAAAGCTCAAGCTAGAAGCGGCGCCGGCGCCGGCGCTGGCGCGCGCGCAGCGTGTCCCCCGCCTCCTCCGCCTCCCTACCCTCCGCCTCGTTCTCGCCCTCGCTCTGGTGCGCAGGAACGAGAACCAAGTCGCCGCCGATCGAGACACGGAACGCGTCGCGCGCCGGCGCCGGCTGGCCCTCGGGGCGCGTCGACGGGGGCCGCTTGCCGGTCTTGCCCTTCTTGAGCGCGGCGTGCGCGGCAAGCTGGGCCCGCTCGGCGCCAATGGGGGTGGGGTACGCGCGCTGCGGCCGCCGCGGCTCGGGGACGTTCAGGCGGCTCTCGGCCGCGGCGAGGGCGGCGAAGCGCGGCGGCAGCGGCTGAGCGAGCGCGAGCGGAGCGAGCGAGGCCTGCTGAGGGGGCTGAAACTGCCGGGGCAGGGGGCGGGGACCAGCCGGCGCCACACGCGGGCGGAGCGTCGCCTCTCCGTTGCCGGCAGACGGCGGCGGCGAGAGGCCAGAGCGCGCCGAGTCCTCGGGGAACGCGAACGCGAACGGCGCCGGCGAGTCGGGGCGCCGCCAGGTCCCCTCCGTCTCGGGCTCGGGCTCGGCGGCGAAGAATCGGTTCGAGCGGAAGGTCGGGAACTGGGTCAGGCCGGTGTCGCGCTCGTGCTCGCGCTCCAGCGCGTCGCTCCAGCGGCGCACGTGCGCGCCGGCCTGGCGCTGAGGGCGGGGCGCGAGGATGTCCTGCTCTGTCTTCTCTCCGGTCTGCCCGGGGTTCTGCTCGGACACACTGGTGGGAGCGCAGGCTGCGGGGCAAGACGCAGGCACGACGAACTCGGGCGGGACGAACGGCACGCCGGGCGTGAAGGGGCGCGCGGTGGCGTTCAGCTTCGGCGCGGGCGGCTCGGAGAAGCGCGGCTGGAACACGTCGTGCGGCGGTGGCACGCTGAAGTCGAGCCCGCCGGGCGTGATTGGGCTGAGCTTGGGAAGGACGAGCGCGGGCACCTCGGCGCAGTGCAGCTGGTACACGGGGGCCTGGGGCTGGGACTGGGACTGGGGGAGGGGGCGCTGGGCACGTGTGGGAGGCGGGGTGCGCGCCATGCGCTGCGCTCGCTGCGCCTGCGCCGCGCGGATGTACGCCGGCGACAGGCCCGGCGGGGTGGCCGGGGCGGGCGGGCGGGCGTGCAGCCCGCGGCGGGGCTGCACGGCGGGCATGTCTGCGCGGAGGTGGAACTTCGGCTTGCTCTGGGCCTGCATGCCGCCATCACCGCCTCCGTCGTGCCCGTCGCCGCCGCCGCCGTTACCGTTGTCGATCAGGTCGTCGTCGTCCCTCTCTCTGTTCTCAGGGGACCCGTAGAACGCGCCGGAGAACTGAGGTCCAGGGAAGCGAGGCGGCTCGTCGGGCTCGCCGGCCTTGCGCCGCCGGAACATGCGCATAACCCACGCCTCGGCGGGCTCGCGGCCCTCTGTAACCGCGCGCAGCCTCAACTCGGCGAGCAGCGCGCGGTCCTCCGCGGCGGCGACCTGCGCCTCCAGAGCGGCGATGCGCGCCGCGGTGCGCGCCTGCTCCGCGTGCGTGACGAGCGCGACGGGGAAGGCGGCGAGGCGCTCCTCGATGGTGGTGACCTCGTCGATGAGCGCGGGCGAGAGGCACGCGAGCGAGGTAGGCGCGGCGCGGGTGACCGGGATGACCGGGGGGAGCGGGGGGGGAGGGGAGGGAGGGGAGGGAGGGGAGGGAGGGGAGGAGGAGCGCGGCTTGACGCCCAGTGAAGCGGACGCGCGGGGGAGCAGCGTCGAGCGCGCGTGGCCCTCGAGGGACGCGTCGACCTCGTCGGCGTCGGCGTCGTCGGCAGCCTCGTAGTCCTCGTCGAGGCCCATGTCCCTAGCCCAGAGCTCGCGGCAGTGCGCCTCCATCCTGTCCTCGTCGAGCGCGCGCGCAAAGGCAGCGTACTCCTCGTCGTCCTCGTCGATTTCCTCGAGGATCTCGTCGTGGCTCGCGACAGAGCCGGCAGAGCCAGCAGAGCCAGCAGAGCCGAGCTCGGACGAATCCGCGTCGTACCCGTGCAGCTCGTGCAGCTCGGGCGGGAGGGCGGCCAGCTGCGCGTGCACGGCGTCGAGCGCGTGCGCGATGTCGGGAACGTCGTGCTCATCGTCGCTCTCGTCGGCGTGGTCGGCGTTGGCGTCGGAGTGGACAGAGCGGCCAGAGCGGCCAGAGTGGACGGAGGGGCAGTCCGAGTCGGAAACGAGCGAGCGCAGGAACGCCCCCGGGCTCTGCGCGCCGGAGAGGATGCGCTGGCTCGAGCTGCGGGCGCTGTGCCCCGCATCGCTGGGCTGGCGGGGCTGGCGGGGCTGGCGGGGCTGGCGGCTGAGAGAAGGAGACGGCGGCGCAAAGCTCGGGATCGAGCCGCGCGGCGGCACGCGCGAGCCGGGCGAGCCGACGATCTCGATGACGTCGGCCAGGAAGCTGTCGAGCTCGTCGTTGTCCTTGTCCTTGGCGTCGTCCTGGGAGTCGTTCCGGGAGTCGGTCCGGGAGTGCTTCGAGTGCGTGGGGGCCTTGGACTCGTCCTGAAGGTTGCAGTCCTTCTGGACGGGCGCGGCAGCGGCGACGCCGGCGGGGCTGCCGCCGGTGCGGTCCGAGAGCTGGCGCAGGCTCGGCAGGCGCGCGAGGCTGGCCCGCGACGCAGCCGTAGCGCGGCCGCGCGCACCGGTGCTGTTGGCAGGGAGCATCGTGGCGATGCTGTTACCTGCTGGCAAGCAAAGGAAGAGGGGGCGCCTAGTCGACCTCGAACCGAGATCTAGAGCGGCGGGGTGTCTCTGCTGTCGAGCCCGGAAACGAGGTGTACGGGCTGGGTCCAAGGAGTGGCCGGGTTGGGATAGAACGTCAAGGAGCGTGGGATGCTGGAAGGCGGGGGAGAGGCGTTGAGCGCGCACTTGTGAGTGCGAGCTGGAGGGAGGAGAGTGGTGGAGAACTCCAAGGCCTTCACCACCACCAGCTTATATATGCGTTCTTGTCTCTCCTCCTCGCCATCGCGGACGTCAGCGACGCGCCGTGATGCACACTCGCGCACGCTTGCGCACCACCGCGCCTCACTGTTCAGTTCATCTCTCATAGAGTTGATCGACGCGTGAAGGCAAACCCAGGCACGCACCACCCATGCTCGCATTGTGGCGAGGGGTGCCACGCGAATTCTGCTGTCAGTTGCCGATCAGTTCTGCGGTGCCCGCTTCCAACGAGCTCACAGCGTCAGCGAACAGTACGTCAGTGAAACGCGCCCCTGCTGTATTCGCCCCCTTGGTGGAAAGCGGGAAAGAGGCCGTATGGTGGCGACCGAAGGCGACAATGGTGGACTGCCACTGCCGCTGGCACTGCCACGGCACATTGTCCCGTCACCCGCCGCCTGCCGTCAGCTATGCTGTCACTACGTCCGCCACACGTTTGCGCTTCTGTCGTTAGTAACGCCTCTCGCGCCACGTGCTCCCCGGGGCCACTGCGTATTCGAGACGCTGCACTCGCCCCGGCGCTGCGCGCCGCGGGCGCGCCCCGCTTAATGAAAGTCATGCAGATGCTGGCGGTACGGTACAGGGCTACAGGGAAACAATGTCCAGAGGTCAACAGGGTCCGGTTGGCGGGGGTCGTAGGGAGGGTCGTGGCCGGGGCTGCCGGCGTGGGAAAGAAGAGGGACAGGTCGCCGGGCGTCGGAGACATGGTGCCCAAGTCGCTGGCGCGACCTGGGCACACAGCGCACGGCGTACGTCGCATCGCTTCGAGATGCTGCGCGTGCTCCGTGCGCCTACACCGAGTCCGTCCCCAGCTCCGCCGGGCACGGCACCGAGTGCACGGTCGACGCCGAGATCGGGTGCCCGACGACGCCAATAATGCTCTGCTTCACCTCCACGCGCAGCTCGATGTCGCCGCGCTCGACGCCGGGCCAGCGGTGCTGGCACGCCTTGTACATGTAGTCCCACGTCGCGTCCGACGTGTTGACGGCGGCGTACTCAAACGTGACGGGGAAGCGGATGGGCTGGTTGGCCGTGTGCGGGAGGGTGCGGCGCTCGAGGGTGCCCCTCGCGATGACCTTGCTTGTGCGCAGGTCGAGGACGGTCGCGTCCGCCTTGATCTGGACGGGGACGTACGAGGACGACGCGTCGGCCATGAGCTGCAGGTCGGCGTCGAAGGAGAAGTTGGTCGGCACGCGATTGAACACGAGCGTGTCGTTCTTGATTGACAGCGGCTGCGCCTGGAAGAACTCGAACTTGACTGCGCGGGGGATCGTGAAGTAGAGCGTGACGATGAGCGCGGCGAGGAAGAAGAAGACAAAGAACACGAAGACCGTCCGCGTCAGCCACCGCACCCCGCAGCACCCCTTCTGGTCGCGGTTCCACGCGCGCCAGTTGGACACGCGCCGGTCGCGCACGCGGTCGTTCTTGCCGCGGTTCGAGATGCCGCGCAGCTCGGCCTTGGTCCACTCGGGGCCCAGCACCGGCACAGACACCATCTCGGGGTCGCGCTCCTCGTGCATCTTGAACCCGAGCCCGCTCCCGCTGCCGTCCATGCCGCCGCCGCCGCCGCCGAGCGCCGCAGCGTCGTGGTCGTACACCGGCCGGTACGTCTCGTGCTTGGCGACGCCGTGCGTCTCGCTCCAGCGTGGGCCCAGCCCGTCAAAGTCGGCCCGCACGTCGAAGCTCGGCTCCCGGTACGACGGTTCGGGCTGGTAGTCGTTGCGCAGCGGGCGCATCGCCGACGTGTCCGTGTACCGCCCGCGCGACTGGTCGTACTCGAGCTCGGGGTCGGGCGAGGACGCACGCCCGGCGCCCTCGGTGTAGAAGCGTGACATGGCGACGTCGGCTGAAAGCTGTGCTGGTTATGTGGGTGGTGGGTATCTGAGGCGAGGCGGAGAGATGGAACTCGGCGCGGTGCGGTGCGGGGAGGGGTCGGAAGGAGGGGCGGGGACAGGAGGGGAGTGTCGGGGAAGTGAGTGAGAGGAGACTTGGGTCGTCGATGGGAGGGATAAGATTGCTTGCGTTGTTCGGTGGATGCGGTGTGTCTTTGGGCGCTGTTGTGCCTGAGAGAGAACCGGACTGGACTGGCGACTGGCGAACTGGGTCAGGGCGGCCGCGTGGGATGCGGTGCAGCCGTGGGAACTCTGGTGTGGCGATCGGAAGATCTGGCGGAGAACGCGCCCATGTCCGTTTTTTGTGGTTTGAAACTGGATGAAGGGTTTCAGGCGAGGGTGAATACTGTATGGAGGGTGGTTCCTCGCTGGCGCGGCGGGCGTGTGCACGCACCCTCGCGAGGTCATGAAGGCGCGTCGAGAGCGAGATCTGGACTCGACTCGGGCCACCCAGCCTAGCGCCTAGGCTGTTAGCAGGGAAGAGGCTAGCGCCGGGGCGACCCCTTGCATCTCATCTCGCGATAGATATCACATGCATACCCTCACACTGCACTCTAATCTTCTCGTCGCAAAGTTTCATGCACCCTCTGTCCAAGACCACACTCCACACTCCACACTCCAGACTCCAGACTCCAGAACCCGCAGCACCAGGACCCCAAACCCAGTTGGACCCAGCACAACCCCGAGACGAGACGACGCCAGACTCCAGCGACACCACTCTGTGGCCTGTGGCCTGTGGCCTGTGGAGCGGAAACCGACATGTCACGCAGCCAGTTGGAGCGACCGTCCTCTTCCTCGGGTCCCATGCCTGCTGCGATGCTGCGATACTGCGCCACGAGCACTGACCAGCATACCGCTCGGACGTCCGGATGAGATCCGGATGCGATGCGATGGATTTCTATTGTCTCGCAGCTGCCAGAAACAGGAGCCTTAGTCGTCGCAGACGCAGATCAGATCAGCAGTGCTCTGTGGGAGCGATAGTGACGTCGGCGTCGGTGTGGGCCGCTGCCGCGTCGGTGCTGCCAGAGCGGTGCATGGGCCATATGGCAAGGAGCCAGCGGCGAGGGAGCGGGTGGCGGTGGCAAACGCGCGGAGGAGCAGAGGGACGGGTCAGGACACACCGGGCAGGACGCTCATGAGGCACAGCCTTCCGGGGGGACCTCCGATCCTGAATCCTATGTCCAAGCGCCCCCCGCACACATCCCTCCTCCCCTTGCCTTGCTGCTGCTCTCTTGCCCGCGAGTCCTGCCCAACATCGCACAGCGCATCTTTGCGTCCTCCTCTTGTCTCTTCCTCACCGACCCAGACCCCTTCCCCGTCACCTGTCACATCCTCTCGGCTATCAGCGACCACCTCCACATCCCAACCACCGCCCCGCGACAGCCTACCCTACCCCGCACGCCAAGACAGTCCCTTAGACCGCTCTTGTTTAGCCTCGTCTCGTTCCAGTTCTCGGACCTCTCCACCGCATCACCTCGACTCGACTGCATCTACATCAACACGCACCCTCCTTCCTCGAATCCACCGACGCCAGCACTCTCCTTGACCTCGCTCACACCACCGACTATCCTCACTCGGGCTCGACGCCACCACCGATCCCGCCGATCACCATGGGCGCGCGATCCGTCGTCCCCGGCCTGCTGCTGATCATCGCGGCGGTCGTGCTCCTCGCGCTCGTGTCCTTCAACACACCCCTGCTGAAGCAGCTCTACTTCCTCGACGCCAAGTTTGAGGACTACGACCTCAAGCTCGGCACGCTCGGGTACTGCCTCGACGCCAACGGCAAGGTGTCGTGCCAAGGCCCGCAGGTCGGGTACGAGTTTGGTACGTCACACCACATGCCCTGGGAACACAAACAACACCCCACCGGGCACTGAATAGCGTCAGCCGCAGCCGATTGTGACTGCAATGGCTGACTGAATACTGCGTGTGCATGCTGACCTTAGACCTGAATAAGGTGCTGAACCTGGACAATGCGCCGTTCAACATCCCGACCGCCGTGTCCAAGTACCTGACGTATGTGCTGATCATCCACATCATCTCGCTCGGCTTTGCCGTGCTGGCGCTGCTGACTGGGCTTATGGAGCTCATCCCGGGGTGCGTCATGATGTGCTTCCCGACGTGCCTGGCCGGTATTGCGGGCGGGCTCGCGCTCATCGTGTTCATCTTCGACGTGGCCATCTTCTACATTGCGCGCGCGCGCATCAACGCGGTGCAGGGCGCGTCTGCGAGCATCGGCGCGGCCGTGTGGATGACGCTGGCGGCGTGGCTGTGCTGCTCCTTCGCGGGGTGCGCGTACGGGATGGGCCGCGCGTGCTGCTGGGACTCGGGCGAGCGCGGCGGCACGCGCCGCCGCTCGCGCCGCGAGCGCCAGGAGGAGGAGGCCGCGTACCGGCGCGACGAGGCGCTGCGGATGCAGGCGATCCGCGACGACAAGGCGCGCCAGCACGAGCAAGACCTGCCCAACTTTGCGACGTTTGAGCGCCAGCCGCTCACGTCCGACGTCGACGACAAGTACTACTACGAGGAGGGCGGCAACACGGTCGCGGCGCTGCCGCACAGTGGGCATGACGCGCACGGCATCCAGGGCGTCGGCGTCGGGTACGGCCGCCGCGCTGGTGCTGGCGCCGGCGGCGTGCAGCGCCAGCCGTCGGTCGGGTCGACGTTCACGGCGGCGGGTGCGGCGGGCGTCGGCGCCGGCGGCGCGGGCGTGGAAGTCCCGAACCGCTACGAGGGCTACGCCGCGTACCAGGTGCCTCAGACGCAGACGCAGCAGTACGCGTCCGCGGACAACTACAACCGGGGCGGCTACGAGCGTGAGTGTTCCACTCTGGGTTCCGCTGACAGCAGAAACGTACGACCCCTACGCGTACAACGGCAGCGGCGCCGCGGCGTACAACTACGACAACACGCCGCAGGGCTATGCGCATGCGTACGACAACCAGAACTACTACGGCGGCTCGTCTGGGGCTGGCGCTGCCGCCGGTGCGGCCGGTGCCGCCGCCGGCGCCGGAGCAGCCGCGGGAGCCGTGGCGGGGACGCGCAACCGCCTAGCCCCATCCAACAACGGGCACGGCGCGGAGCGCACGTCCTTCCACTCGTCGGACAACTACCACGACCCCGGCGCGCGCGTGCACCCCGCGGACGGGGGTTACGACTACGGGGACGACTACGCTGCGATCGGGCGGGCGGCGACGTCCCCGAGCGATCCGCGGTACCGCACGCCGCCTGCGCCGCCCGTGCCGTCCAAGAGCGCGGCGCAGCGGCAGCAGGCGCACCAGTCGCTCGAGAGCCAGTACACCACCTACACTGGTACTGGGACGATGTACGCGCCGCAGCCGTCCGTCCCGCCGCCTCCGCAGACGCCGGCCCATAGGAAAGAGGGCAGCGGGAACAGCTCGACGGGCACGATGAAGGTGCCCCAGCCGCAGCCGTCGGGGCAGTTCTATGTCGCGAATCGCACCGCGTCCCCCGTGTCTGAGTATCCGCAGACAGAGTTCAGCAGAGACTCGGAGTACACGGCCGACACGGGCAGACCGCCGTCCTACGGCCAGGTCACGCACCAGGCGAACGTGTACCCGGGGGATCAGAAGCGGCCGTTCTAGCCGCGAGCGCGGCGAGCGCAGCGAGCGCAGCGAGCGGTCGTAGCGAGAACAGCGAGAGCAGCGAAGGAGCCGCGGGGGCCGCACGGCTGCACGGCTGCACGGAGGAGCGGCCGGCGCTCTCTGAGCGAGAGACACAGTGCCGAGCAGAGGGGACCGTAGACAGTGTACACACACGCCCTGATAATTCTTGTCCTGATTATATACCGCTAGACGATGCGAGATACCGCCTGACTCTGGAGCACGACTGACCGACTCAACGGGGACACCACTGACCCGTCGACCCACGACGCGCCATCTAGATCCGAACCACCCCCCGGCAGCCACAGACGGCAGATACACAACTGTGACAAGGAAAATACATGTCCGCACGAGATCCAAGATCGAAGAAAGACAGGGCGGGTGCTAGTGTTAAGCTAGAGCTAGGGAGTGTGCTGGGCACGGATTAAAAGGCTATGAATTGTTGTGTTGTGTGTGGTTGTGTGTGGTTGTGTGTGGATTATACGACTGTTTGGGACTAGTCGGCCGACTAGTGGTTCGGTGCGGGTTGGTGCTGGGTCGTGCATCGACGGACCTGGGCCGGTGTCGGGTGGAGACGTGGAGAGCACGCCTCGGCTTCGCCTCGGCGCGCTCGGCGGGCTAGCGGCTCGCCTCGTCGTTCGCCAGACTGTCGAGCACATCGTACATGACGCCGCGCGACGACATGAGGTTGTGCCCCTCGTCTTTCAGAGTCACAAGCTCCGCGTCCATGCTGCGCTCCATCCAGCGCATGCTCTTCTCGCTGACCTTGTCGTCGAGCGTGCCCCAGAAGATCTTGCACGCGCGCTTCACGTCCGTGAAGCTGAAGCCCCACGGCTTGCAGTCGCGCCCGAGGATGACCGACAGCAGGTCGGCCGTCGTGCCCGACAGCGACTCGGCGTGGCTTGCCTGCATTAACGCCGTCAGGAACGACGGGCTGCTCGTCACATGCAGCGAGTCCTCGGACATGTTGGCCGGCACGTGCACCGACGACGTCGACAGCGGCAGCGACGCAAAGTTGTTGTAGATCGGCGACGTCGTCACCGGGCTCGACGCCGTCGACAGCGACCGCATGCTCTCCCCGTCCAGCGACGGCGACGTCGGGATCCCCGCCTTGTTTAGCGCTTTCAGCGACGGCGCCTTGCCCAAGAAGTACGACTCGAGCCGCCACTCGGCCGCGATCGCGCTCTTGATCACGCCGTTCGGCACCCACTTGAGCCACTTGTACCCCTCGACGTCGCCGCCGACCCACGGCGCCAGCAGGTGCGGCCGCCCCACGACGCGGTCGCCCAGCCGCAGCACAGTCGCCATCGCGTACGGCGCACCCGCGCTGTGCGCGACAATCTGGAACTTGTCCACGCCCAGCTGGTCGAGCACGCGCCGCACGACGTCCGCCCAGTCCAGGGGCCCGCGTTGGTTCTGCGGCACCTGGTCCGTCTTGCCGAGGCCCCAGCGGTCGATGCAGATTAACCGCAGGCCGAACGCCCGCGCCAGGTCGTCGTACAGCGCGATCAGGTAGCGCACGCATCCTAAGCCGAGGAACACAACGACCGGCTTCCCGTCCGGCTTGCCGAGGTCCGCGAGCGACACCTGCAGCGGCCGGTCCGGGAACGGCCGCGGCAGCGCGAGAATCTTGTTCAGCTGCGGCGACCGCAGGTACATGGCCATGAGCGCGTCGTCGTCCGGCTGCGGCGACGACCCAGAGCTCCTAGCTCCGGTCAGCGACACCGCGCTCCGTGTCCGCTGTAGCTCCGCGTCCTTAGGCAGAGGCGACAGCGCCTTCGGGAACTGCGCGCTCGGCGGCGCGCTCTTCTTCGTGCTGTGTTCAGAGACCGGGCGCAGCGGCGCGCCACCCGACAGCCGGTCGTACGCCGCTTGCGCCAGCCGGAAGTCGCGCACGACGCTGTCGTTGTCGCTGCTGCTCAGCGAGTACGTCGACCACGCGCTCGGCTCCCGTCGGTGGTTCGACTTTGGCGGCGGCGTCGGTAGCGGAGACGCGCTTTTAGCACGTTCCAGCGGCCGGTCGCGCAGCAGCGGTCGATCGCGGTCGCGCACACGCTCGCCCTCGCTGCCTTTCCGCTCTGGTCGGTCGGGCCGCTGCTGCAGCAGCCGTTCCGGTCGTCCCGGGCGGTCTGGTCGGTCTGGTCGGTCTGGGCGTTCCGCCGGCTGGTCGGGCTGCTGCTCGCTGCTGGTGCGCGACCCGTTCAGAGGTGGGCCGGGTAGACGAAGCGTGGAGGGGTTCTTGGTCGGGCTCTTCGGGAGGGGCTTGGGCTTGCTGGAAGCAGTCATTTCGCTTCGCGCCCGGTCGACGGCTGCTTCTTGCGCCATCGCCATGGCCGCCGAGTGTCTGCGCACAATGTCAGATATCGACTGCACCTGCGTCTTGTGGCTGCCCTGCGAAGACGTCGGCGAGGTCGCCAGCGGCACGTGAGACGTCGGGGGATGTGACGGTGACCTGGACAGGTGAGAAGGGGGCGGCGGCTCCATCGAGCCAGGAAAGATCGGCCGGGGTCTCGCCCGTTTCGGTGAGACACTGCTGTCTGACTGCTTGGTCGGGGACGGTGTCGAGCTGTGATGGTCGTGGCCGAGGCTGGTCGTGAGACTCGTCTGGGTCGTCGATGTGGACATGACCGGGAACGGTGTTCCAGACTTTGGGGGGCTCCCCATCGGCGTCAGGGGAGATGCTGGGTAGGTAAAGGATCGTGATGCGGGTTGGGGGCGCGGCGGTGGTCGCAGGCCGGATTCGGGAGTGAGCCCCTGCCGCCTTCGTCGTCGCTCTTCCGGATCGACGTCGGCGCTCTGCCGGCGCGGTTCTGTCGGCGAATACGACGCGGGAGGTGTGATGGGGGTAGCGACCGTGATGGGGCGTGATGGGCCGGCGATGGCGTTGGCAAACTCTTCCTGGTCGTAGCCTTCTATTCCGCCGTACACCGAAGAGCGCGACTTGACCCACTGCCATGTGCGCTCGATGCTGCGCACCCGTCTTGTCGGCTTGCGCTGCGCGCCGGGCGGGCCGAGCTCGAAGGCGGCGAGGTGTGAGTCCATCTCGGCGGCCGAGAGCGCGGCGGGGAGCTCGCTCGTGCTGCTGCTGCTCGGGATGCTGGGGATAGTGCCGCCTGCGCTGCCTGCGCTGCTGTATGCGCTCCCGGCGCTCCCGGCGCTTGCCGCGCTCACGACGCTTGCGGATTCCGCCGGGGGCGACATGGGTTGTGGTGAGTCGACTCTGACATGACAACTTGCAGACGCGGCGGTGCTTCCGCTGGCAGCGACGGCTTTGCTCAGGCTGGCAGCAGCAGCCGCTGCCGCCGTAGCCGTAGCCGTAGCCGTAGCGGTCGCTGGCCTGGTCGCAGTGACGCTCGCGCTCGAGCCTGCCCTTGCGAGGGACGAGGAGGGCCCGGGCACGGCGTCCAGGGGTTTGGGCATTGGCGGTGTGGCCGGTGGGGTCGTAAGGGCGACGCGCTTTTGTTTGCGCGGCCCCGCTGGCTTACTCATGACCCGACACGAGCACTACGCGTAGCCCGGAGTCGCCGAGGTCGCCTGGGGGGTGAGTCGATGGCGGCGGAGATATGGTGAGGGCGGTGGTGGGGGCGAGAAAAGGTGGATGGGAGAGGAATAGGACTGGGACGCGGAGGAAGGCACGGCTCGAGCGTCGCAGGGAAGGGGAAAGGTGGCGAAGGGGTCGAGTTTTCTGAGGTGGCCGTGGGCGGGGCGGGGCCGGGGGTGGTAGCCGGTGGAGTGGGCGGGCGGAGGCGTGCGAGGTGTGCTGGGCGGCGAGTGTCGTTAGAAGGTCGTTATGGAGCGGGGTGGTGGTGGTGAGGAGGGGTGGTGGGGAGGCTTGGAGGAGTTCACTGGATTGGCGGCAAAAGATGGGAGGATGGATTGAGTTGAGTGTGAGACGGGATGTCAGCTCGCTCACTGCACAGGCCGTCGAGGTGGTCGGTCCCTGGGCAGTGGTACCTTTGCTGGGTCGACCGACGGTACGACGGTACGTACGGTACGGCGGTACCGACGCACCACCGTACAGTGGTACAGTGGGTGACTATTCTGTGCGCCTTGTCGTGCCGTGCCGCTGTGCCGTCTGGGCCATTCATCCATCCACGCTACCCGGCCTCTCCCTGCGAGCGTCCCTGCCACCGTGCATTCAGCATTCAAGCGGGAATGCCACTCGCTCATCTCCCAGAGTCTTATCTTACGCACGCACGCCAGACAAGCTCATGCATCGTGTGCGGTGCGCGCGTCGAAATCATGTCTAGATTAGGGCCTGCATCGAGCTTGCGACTTTGGGTTTGGTGTCTGCACAAAGAGTCGACCGAGGGCACGAGGGCTCGAGGGCACGAGGGCAGGGCAGGGCGACAGGGCGGGCGAGCCCCGAGCCGAGGGTGGCGATGCAGGGTCTGCCTGTGGTCGCTGTCGCCGAGCGAGCGTCCCATTTTTCACGAGCATGCGAGCAACCCAGCCAGCCAGATACGAGACAACTCTGTCCACGATCCAAGCTTCGCGACAACTCAATCCGCGCACTCTCCGTTCCTCCGTTCCTCGAGCACTGCTCCGCCCCGAGCTTCGCTGCGTCTCGGGTTTGTATAGGCGGTGCTGGGTCTGCGCGGCCCGAAGCAGCGGGCAGCGGGCTCGCCCGCCGCTGCCGCTGCCGCAAGGCCCGCGAGTGGGGCTCAGCAAGTGATGCGTGGTGCAGCGCGGCCCCAGCCGGAGTAACTGGTAGCTTTATAGCCTGCACGATCGGGCAGGTGAGACACCCTAGGCGGCATGCGCGCCGAAAGAGGCAGGCGTCTGGGCGTCTCATGTGCCAGCTGCGCCCGCTGCGTCTGGCACGTCGGCTGCGTACCGTATGTATGGTTTGCTGGCCGCGGGGCGCGAAGCGCCGAGCCGACCGCCGGACGGGGTGCGTTTGGTGTGCGGTGGGTGTCGACGGCAGTTTGAGCTACGGTACGCTGGTACGCCGGGCTCCAGACTACCAGACGGCCAGCCAGCAGGGGCGTCGATGCCGCCCGACGGCCGCTAGAACATGTGCGTGCGTGCGCTTACGAGAGCCGCGAGAGCCCTGCAGTAATCTGGCGGAGGTGACTGAGGGCCGACGAGCACGCCGGGCTCATGCAACGCAGCAGGGGACGGCCAGGGGCCCAGGGCCCGGCACGCCGGCCCTGCCCGTAGTGCCGTACCTCCGGCCCAGCGGCCAGTGCAGCGAGCGTGCAGCAAGCGTGCAGCGCTGGCTGGCAGTCACCGCTGTCACTGTCACCTCGTCTTTGCGAGTCACCTCGCCGCTTCGTCGCCTGACATCAACTCTGCCACCGATGGACCAAAGGACTGGAGCCGCGGGCTTCTGGGCAATGGAAGGAATCCGGGCCGAGGGCGACGGCCGGCCCGAAGCCCTGCCCCAGCTTTTGCTCCTGGTCCTGGTCCAGCGGCCAGGCGCCGTCGTCTCGAACCCGCTGCGCTGCGCAACACGGAACGGTGCATTAATCACAGTCCCAGTCCCAAAACTGAGAGTAGGTTCAGCTGGAATCGCACGAGCGCGCGCTGGCGCCGGCAGGTCGCAGGCCGCAGGCCAGGTGCTGCTGCAAGGGGCACAGCCGGTACAGGGGACTAGGCCGACTAGGGCTGCTAGGGGCGCCGGTCGCGGGTGGGAGGGGTTAGAATCAGAGGGCGCTCAATCCATTCAATGAAACGCGACGCGCGCGACGCGCCCTGCAAGACTCCTGCTGGCGTGCTGGGGATGCGTCACGTGAGTGATGCGAAGTCTCCCACGGTACAAACCCGGCCGCTCGCCGTCCTTGCTGTTTCCTGTGGTGAACACATGCACATCGTCGGGCGTTGTAACGGTTACGGTGCCAGCGCTGGCAGCAGACTGATCGATAACCGTCGTGGCCATATGGCCGTCTCGAGCGCCGCACGCCATGACACTGTCGGACGGAGGCATGACCTCCCCCGCCTCCCACCACTTGACACAGAGCTAACGTGATCTCAGCTGATGTCTTGGGGGGCCGTGATCGTGTACTGCCTGCAGTCTCTCAGGAGGTTGCGATTGTACCCGCGGAGGCTCCGTGTCTCGCATGACAAGTGTCGAAGATAAGCGGACGACGCGTCGTCGGCTCAGAGTCGTTTCTGATCGGGAGCCGACCTTCTTGGCCGGTCAGCGTCCAACTCGGCACCACTCGGTAGCAGGCTATTGTGGGCGTCTTTGCTCTTATCTGGCAGTGCATGTCCAGGTGTTGCCGTATAAGAGGTGGGGATGGGCCATGGGAGGACGCCCGGAGTGTCAGTAAACTAACCTCCACCCTTTGATGCCGACTCCCTCGCCGTGCACCACCACGTCCCCGACCTCGACGACGTTCGATGTCGAGAAACACGCCCCGGTCCACGTCCCCGCCGTCGTCCAGCCAGGGGGCTGCCTCTGTGCCCACTCACCCGGTACATCCTACCCTGTCACTCACCCACCTTCCCCTTCTCTCTCGCTCTGCACTTCCTCCGCGCTCCACGACCCCGGCTGACAGCTGACCGCAGCCCGCCCCCCGTTCGCCAACCCGTCGCCCCTCGGCCTCGTCTCCTTCGCGTCGACGACGCTGCTCCTCTCGCTAATCAACGCGCAGGTGCGCGGCGTCACGGCGCCGAACATGGCGACGGGCATGGCGTTCTTTGTCGGCGGGCTGGCGCAGTTCGTGGCCGGCGTGTGCGAGTTCGGCACCGGTAACACGTTCGGCATGACCGTGTCGTGCTCGTATGGCGGGTACTGGATGGCAATGGGGTTGCTGTTCTGGTGCGTGGGGCGTGGGGCGTGGGGCGGCGGGAGTGTCCGTGGTTGCTTTCAGGCAAGGTGACTCTCGCGGCTGACCTGCAGGCCTTCGTCCGGCATGATGACCGCCTACAGCAGGGAAGAGCTGAACGCCGCGCAGGGCCTGCTCATGATGGTCTGGTTCGTGTTCACGGTGGTCATGACGCTGGGCGCGGTGCGCTGCTCGCTCGGCCTGTTTCTCGTGTGTGAGTCGGATTTGTCTGTCAGCTCGGCTGCCGCCCGTGGGCTTGTGTGTCTGACACCAGTCTTCGGGCTCGCGCTCATCTACCTCCTCCTCGGCATCGGGTACCTGCTCGACCGCGTCGCTGTAGTCAAGGCGTCCGGGTACGTCGGCATCGTCACCGCCTTCATCGCGTACTACACCGTCGCGGAGACGCTGTACAAGGCGAACGGCGTGCCGATCGCGCTCTACGTGAGTGACAGGGTGGAGGTGGAGGTGTGGAGACGGGCGCAAGCTGACGCCAGAATCCCGTCCTGGGCAAGAAGCGAGAGTAGCCGTGTGCATATCCTCGGAATCATGACGGTTGAAACCCTCCCAAACGTTCAGCAGGCGATGTATGTAGCCGAATCGTGACAGTATGGACTGCCGAATGAATCGTGTGTGCATCATGAACGGCATCGAACGGCGAGGAAGGGTGCCACGGGCCGCGATTTGCCACCCCGGCCGGCTCCCAATCGGGCAACCGGTTACAAAGGTTCATGACGCAGCTAAAGTTGGCCGGCCGCGCGCTGACAACGAGAACACACCATCCACGCCTTCCCTCCTCCTTCCTCCTCCATCCTCATTCCCATGCCTATCGCCCTCGACATGACCTCGCAACTCGAGAACACGTCGGCGATCGTGAGTTGCTCCACGTTTGGAGGAAACTGACAAGCAGCTGGGAGAGTACATGCTCAAGGGCTGGACGCTGACGGACCTGCACTGCGACCAGTGCCGGTCCACGCCGCTGATGCGCGAGCCGGCGGCGCAGGCGAACGCGGCGGGGCGCGCGCCGATCCAGTTCTGTGCCGGGTGCGACGGGCGGCCAGACGACCACGCGCAGCCGGCGCACCAGGACCCGCCGGCCGTTCTCACGCCCAAGAGCCCCTCGACGCCGCCGGCGCACCACGCCGCCGCGGCCCGCGCCGACCCCGACGCCGCCGCCGACGCCATCAGCGAGCTCATGCTCAAGGGCTACTCCCTCCTCGGCACCAACTGCCCCGACCCCGCGTGCGCGGGCATCCCCCTCGTCGGCTACCCGAAACGCGGCGGCGAGCCCGACGGGCGCCGCCTCTGCGTCTCGTGCGGCACGCGCTACGTCGACGAGAAGGACGTCGAGGCCGCGGGGTTGCGCCCCCAGCATGCGCAGCAGCAGCAGCAGCAGCAACATTCCCAGCCCCAGGCGCAGGCGCCCCCGCCCGGCCTGTTGTTCGGCTCCGCTGCGCCCGCACCGTCCGCTGCGGACGCCGGAGGCGAGTCGCCGCGCAGCCGCATGCGCCGCGAGATGTACGAGCAGGGCGCGGCGATGAACGCTGCGCTGGCGCAGCAGCAGAAGGACGCCGAGGCCGCGCGGCAGGCGGCGTCCGACCCGCACAACCCCCAGAACGAGCAGGTCATCGGCCCCATCTCGCAGCACCACTACCCCTCCGACGAGCAGCTGGTCGGGCCCGTGCCGGCTCGCCGTTCAGCTCGCTCCGCAAACCACGCCGCTGTCCCGGCATCGAGGCAGGCGCGGCCGCCCTTCGTCGCAGCGGAGCACCGCACCGACGGCGACGGCAAGTTCCGCGTCGTGCTGATCTCATCCGGCTCTGTCGCGAGCGTCAAGATCCCGCTCATCGTCGAGAAGCTCAAGTCGGCAAACGTCGAGGTCCAGGTCGTTGCGACGCAGGCGTCCCTGCACTTCTTCGACAAGGCCGAGGTCGAGCGCAGCGGCACGAATGTCTGGGGGGACGCCGACGAGTGGTCGGACTGGAAGAAGATCGGGGACCCGATCCTGCACATCGAGCTGCGGCGCTGGGCGGACCTCATCGTCGTCGTTCCGACGAGCGCGGATATGCTCGCCAAGCTCGCGGGCGGGATCTGCGACTCGCTCGCCACCTCGCTCCTCCGCGCTACGCCGGCCTCGACGCCCGTCATCCTCTGTCCCGCTATGAACACGGTCATGTACGAGCATCCCCTGACCGCGCGGCAGGAGGCGTTCGTCCGCGCCGTGCTGGGGTACTACATCCTCGGCCCGCAGCAGGGCGGCAAGCTTGCGTGCGGCGACGTCGGTGCGGGCAAGATGACCGAGTGGACCGAGATCGCCGACGCCGTCATCGCCGCCGGGGCGGTGTTCAGAAAGTCGGGCGGGGACGGCGCCAAGCTCGCGGCGGCGATCCGCAAGGGCTCCGTCGAGGGGCTGCCTGAGCTCGAGCCGATTGACGAGGAGCTGCTCCGCGTCGAGCTGCCGCAGAAGACGCTCTTCGAGGCGAGCTGGAGGCAGGCGTCGTCCACCAAGGGGGATGCGCCGGCCGCGCCGCGCAGCGAGGCCGCGTCCTCGACCCGCCGCCGCCACCACCACGAGCACCACCGCCACGGCAGCGCCGCGAGCGCGGACAGCCGGCGCAGCACGCGCAGTGCGCGCGAGCCGTCGCCGCTGAAAACACTCCTGCAGCCGCTTGTGCAGGTGTTCAAGTGGTGCATGTTCCCGTTCCTGCTGGCGCTGCACGTGCTGTTCACGCTGTCGTCGGTCGTGCTGCGGCTGTTCCAGTCCTCGCCGCCGTCGCTACCGGAGCTCGAGAAGCCGGCGCCGGAGCACGTCGCGCTCATCCTCGTACCGGGCGAGGGCGACCGGCGCGAGACGGCGGAGCGCTACGTCGAGAGCGTGCGGCGCGCGGTGCAGTGGGCCGCCGAGTGGGGCACGCCCGTGCTCTCGGTCTGGGACGGGGAGGGGTACGGCGTGCGGCACCACGGGGCGGTGAGCGCGGGGCTGCTGAGCCTGCCGCCGTCGCCGCCGAGCTCGGACGACGGGGACATCGAGCTGCGCGCCGTGCGCGGCACGCGCCCCGACGGGGGCGCAGACATGGGCGAGTCCTCAGTCATCGAGACCGTGTACGTGAACACGGCGAGCGGGCCGCAGACGGTGACGGTCGTGTTCCTGCCGCCGAGCGCGGGCGAGGTCGTGACGCGCATCACGCTGCGCTACGCGGCGGACGGTGTGCCGCCCGACTCTGTGACGGAGGCGCTGCTCGACACGGACATCCGCGCCGCACTCGCGCTCCCGTCCGACCCCGACCTCGTCGTCGTGCACCACCTGACGCCGCCGGGCTTCTTCCGCGGCCTGCTCCCGCGCCCCGCGCCCGAGCTCCACGGCTTCCCCGCATGGAGCCTCCGCATCTCCGAGATCTACCACCACCCGCCCACGCTCCCGTTCTACGTCCCCTTCGTCGGCAGCCTGCTCCAGAACTCGCCCCTCGCCATCCTGCGCAAGCTCGGCAACGTCTTCCCGTCCCGCGACGAAGCCGGCGTCCTCAACGAGCAGGCGTGGGAGGGCGCGCAGAACGCATGGGAGCGCGTCGAGCAGCGCCGCGGCAAGTAGCGCGTCCCCCGTTTCCACAAGCCAACCAAAAGTACATAGACGCCTCTGCACTGGGGCAACGCACACTCACTCGCTCGCTGTTTAGATTTTAGCATGCAATATCTATCAATAATCTACTGATACATCGTCTCGAAATAAATGCTGGGTGAATACTTGAATCTGATGCTGCTTCTACTGGTTCAGCGTCGCGCTCGCGGCCGCGAGGGCGCGGAGGAGACGCGCGTTCTTGGCCGCCTTGAGCTCTGCCGCGTCGTCGGCGCGCCGCTTCGTGCCCTTCTTCACCTCCCTCGGCGGGCTGGGCGGGAGGGGGATGTTCTTGGCCGTGACGAGGTCGGCGGCGGCGCCGGCGCGCGCGATCTCGCCGATCGCGCCGTTCACGACCGCCTCGAACCCGGCCGCGACCGTGTCGAGCACGTTGGCGACGGCGTCGGCCGTCGCGTCCGCCTCGAGCCACTGCTGCAGCACGAGCGCCTGCGGCACGAGCGTCCCGAACACCCACGCGCTCATCGCCTGCAGAACGGGCACGAGCGGCAGCGGTTGGCCCCGCTGCATCGCGTGCCGGAGCGGGCCGAGCGTGAGCGCGACGTCGCGCACGCCGTACGACGACAGGTAGTCATCGATCTCCCGCGCGACCGCCGGCAGATCGCCCGTAACCTTCGGAACGGGCTTGATCACGGGCGGAGCGTACGTCGATTCTGGCGCCAGAGGGAGCTCCTCGACCGCGTCCTCGATCAGCGGAGACAGACGGCCGAGTGCCCCGAGCGCGGCAGCGAGGGCCTGGATACCGAGCATCGCGTTGGCGGGGTGCCGCGCGAGCGTGTGCCGGGCAACGTTGACCACGCGCTGCCATTTCGGTTCTGTGCGCGAGACGGCGTCTGTCGTTAGCTTACGTCAGAGCGGGAGATAGCTCACCTTCCATCGGGATAGAGACCTGGGTCTTCCGAGGGTCGTCGACAATCAGGCCGCGAACAGCTTCAGCGAAGCGTTCATCGAGCTCTTCCGCGTCCTCCAGGCTGACGGCAGCCACGCTGTCGAACTGCTCTACGTTGTGCTGGATGCCCAACCGTCCGACGACATCCTCAAGCGTCTCGTACTCCCACGTCAGAATCAGGAGAGCCGTCCGGTAGCGGCCGCGCTGCTGCACCGCACCTGCCGCCGCGTCGAGCCGGTCGCCGGCGTCGTCCTGGTTCATAGAGCGCTGGACGGAGTTGATCGTGTCCAGCGGCGCCTCAAAGATGAACAGCCCGGTGTTGGAAGATCCGGGAAGCTCCCCGTGCACGTCGGCGACACTAAAGGTGAAGTCGATGTCGTCTCGGTGGTAGACCTCGGTAGGCGGCACGAACTTGCTCTCCAGCCAGTCACGGGCTTGTGGTGCTGCTGGCGTACCTGCGTGCTCGGCTGAAAGCAAGACCGTCTCCCAGGTCGGGGTGTCCTCGTCGTTCAAAGGGCGCAGGTGGCGGGTGACAGCTCTGGAGATTGCGTTCATAAAGCTGTGGCTGGCGAAAAGCTGATCCTTCGTCTTCTCCGCCTCATGAAGCTCTAGGCCCATGTCGTACTCGTCCTGCACCTCTGTCTCCGTATCGGCGACCGACCAAGCGGAGGAAGTGGCGGTGTTGATGTCGTAGGAAGCTATCGAGCGGGCGAGGCCCATACCGCGCAGTCGCTTGAACATTTGCTGGCGTTCTCGCTCCGCTTGCTCGCGGAGAGCCTGCATTCGACCCGCCCAGCTGCGCCAGTGCTCGACAATCTCTCGCGTCAGGTGCCGAACCCGTTGCTCGGAGTGGTACACGCTGTACGAGATCTCTTCGACGCGCTCCAGCATCATCCGCTCCAGCGCCAGATCCGCATAGCGTTCGATGGCTGCGCGTCGAGCGACCTTGGCATCTTGGTACGCCTTTGCCGATTCCTGCAATTTCACAAGCTTCTCCAGGCTCGGCTTTGCATTGTCGACCAGGGAAGACACCACGGATGAGATGAGCTCGTCTGCCAGGAGAGAAGAAGCGCTGCGCAACAGCTGCCGAGGCGCCTTTATCCGGTCAATCTCGGGTTCCACTCGCCGCTGACCCAGGGGCGTAACTGTTCGCGGCGGGGAAAGCGGCTTCACCGGGGTCACGGGAACGGGGACGGGTGCAGGTGCTGAGCTCTTGAAGAAGCTCGGCACTGGAGGAGCCGAAGCTGATGGTACGGGTGTGGAGGAAGGCAGGGGAGCGGGCTTGTCGAAGAATGAAGGAATCTTGGCAGGCGCCGTCTCCTTGGTTTTCGGGGGCTCAGCCGGTGTGGGAGTAGAACCGAAGCTGAAAGACGGGACCGGGGGTTTCGGAGGCGCTGCGTCGGGCTTCTGGAAGAAAGTGGGCACAGTGAGACCACCAGCTGGCGGCAGCTTCTCTGTCGCCTTTGGCGGCGGCGACTTCGGTGTGGGGGTAGACTCGGGGGCGGGCGTAGGCGTGGCACTCGCGAATCCGTTGGTGGTCGGACCGAACGCTGAGCCATTCGCTGTCGGCGCCGGCGCCGGTGGCTTCTGGAACGCACTCCCAGAAGCAAAGGCGCTGCTCGGGCCAAACGCGCTTCCAGTCCCAAACGCGCCCGCCTTCTTCTCACCAAACGCCGACGGAGATCCGCCGGACGAAGGGAATGCGCTGGACGTTGCCGGTGCTGATGGAGCAGGGACTGAAGCGGGTGTGGACGAAAGCATCTTCTTCGGCTGGTACACTGGTGCCGAGACCCGGAGGGGGGCACGCGGCGCGGAGGAAGGCACAGTCATCGCTGCCGGCTTGCCGTCAACAGAGACGCCGCCCGCACCATTGACAACGTCAGCATACGACGCTGAGCCCTGCTTGTCCGTGATGAGCTTCCACCGACGGGTAAACGGCGCATCCTTATTGTCTGTCGGTCAGCTAGTTGGACCTGCGAATAGCTCACCATTGTAGCGAGTGGCGCGGTTGATGAGAGCGCCGACAGGCTGAGCGCCGTCCCTGTAGACTTCGATGTTGAAGCGTTCTACTACCGCCGCCGACTCGTCGTCTGGGTCCTTCGAAACTGGAATGATGTCGTCCCACGCGGTGTTCTTGTCCTCCTGCTCCTCCGCGCCGATGAGCGAATCCATCATGTTCATGAGAAGCATCTTGCGTTCGATAATTTGGCCTTCCTCGTTACGTCGGATCGGGTCGCCCTTCAATTGCGGATACGTGCGGGTCAGAGCTCGGATTGCGCTTCGACGCATCTCTCTCAGCCGGACCTCGACGAGACACGACAGGAGAAATGGCACATTCGGCTGCTTCAGCAAGCGGATGAAGCGGGTGATTAGGTTGGCGCCGTACTCCGAGTTCAGCTTCGAGCCCTCCTTCTGCGAGTCAAAGTTTCGCTGCGCCGCCTGCCTGATCTGCCAAGCAAGCTGGACGATGGGGTGATCCAAGATCGCAGCTGGAAGCTCGGCAGTGGGGATTGAGACGGACTTGTTCGCGAGGTCGAAGATCAGCATGTAGGCACGGAACTCGGGCTCGTTCGGGCACGGCACGTCGAGGCCCGTCTCCTCTCGTCGGTCGTTGTAGTGCTGTCGCAGTGACGTGAAAGCACGGCCCAGCTCGGCGTTATCGATGTGCATGTCAACGTTCGAACCCGTCTCCTCCTGCAGTTCACGGAGACAGAGAATGTGCCAGCGTGCGATGCGCTCGAAGCATGCGATGGCCTCCTCGTGTCCCCAGGATGACTGAATGGCAAACTCCTTTCGAATCGCACGGGTTCGGTCTCGAATGAAGCCCGCTGTGTAGCCGAGAGCTCGCCGCGCGGTCGGGGGTGGAGGGTTAACGGCGTTCGGGTTTGCAGGGGGCTGGATGTGCATCACCTCGTTGATGAGATAGTCGAGCGACCGCTGAGGGTCAGTTCTGACGTCTGATGAGTACTGAACTCACAACAAGCGCTGCGGGAGTTCGCAAGTCGGAGGGAAGGATCGCAGCTTCACCATGACCAGCGCCGGCGTCCGATCGTGAGTACGCCGCGACAGCCTTCGCATGGTCCATACGGCGATTCGGGAGCTGTCGTTAGCTTGACGGTAAACCACAGAAAAGTCAGCTTACAGCTTCAAAGGGGTGGATCTCCTTGGTGTACTCTCGGAACTCAGTCTCGTACTCGGAGCACATCCGCTCGCAGGTGCCTCGGAGGTCGATGGCTGCATCGAGGTCCGTCTTTCCCGAGGTGATCAAGCCCTGCTCGACAAATGCCTTGCGCTCCTTGACACGCGCCTCCTCTAGCTGACTGTTAGCTTTACAACGTCAGAGCAGCTACTCACCTCCTTATATCGATTGCCAGGGAGGACATTGTTGAAACGGGCGGCGCGCGCCGCGAGACGGCTCTTCTTGCGGAGCTCGTCATCGCCGTCGGGGTCACCGTTCATCGGGGTGGAGTGTGCGGCCGGGCCTGCCTAGCAGACTCGGCTCGCTGTTGGCTTGGTGTCGAGAGGGAAGGGGTGACTGCCGGATCGCGACCTCAACGGCACAACAGGAGCGACCTCGAGACTTCCTCGCGCGCTTGCCGTGATCTCGAAAGCGAGCGTCATACACAGATGCGCGATTTGGTTCCGTCCCTGAAGCGTTAATCTCGCAGTGGTGAGGGGGATCACGTGAGCGGCATCGGCGATGTTACTGGCTTTCCGGACAGTCGTCACCTACGACTCACCGAAGCACCGGCCGGGCGATCTCAACACCCTTACACCAACGACGATGCGGCCACCATTCACGAGAACAGCAGGCTCATTGCTCCGCCGCCAGGCGCCGGTCGCGTCGTCTTCCCTCCTGTCGAGGCGGGCGTACGCCTCTGCCGCCGTGAGTTTTCTCCAGTTTGCCGATCACTTGCGCGATTTCTGACTTTTCAGGCCGCCGAGGTGCCCGCGCAGGTGACGACTCTGCCGAACAAGGTGCGCGTTGCGACCGAGAACATCCCGGGGCACTTCCACTCTGTCGGCGTGTATGTCGATGCCGGCAGCCGCTACGAGAGCCACAAGACGAGCGGGACGTCGCATCTGCTGGACCGGCTAGCGTTCAAGGTGAGTGGCTCGTGTGTGCTGACACATGGTCACCGGACATTTCGCTAACGCACCACAGAGCACAAACAAGCACACCGACGATGAGATGACGGTGCTCGTCGACCGGCTAGGCTCGCAGATGACGTGCTCCTCCTCGCGCGAAACGATCATGTACCAGTCGACCGTCTTCCCCCAGGCGCTACCGCTTGCGCTTGAGCTCATGTCATCGACGATCCTGCACCCAAACCTGCTGCCGGAGGAGCTCGAGACGCAGAAGGACGCTGCGGCGTACGAGATCCGCGAGATCTGGGCCAAGCCGGAGCTCATCCTGCCCGAGATTCTGCACACCGTCGCGTTCCGGGACAACACGCTGGGCATGCCGCTGCTGTGCCCCGAGAGCCAGCTCGATGTGCTGGGCGAGAAGGAGATCCGCCAGTTCATGGCCGACTGGTACCGGCCCGAGCGCATCGTAGTGGCGGGCGTCGGCATGCCGCACGAGGAGCTCGTCGAGCTGACGGAGAAGTTCTTCGGCGAGCTTCCGCCCCCGCCCACGTCGGGCCTGCCGTCAGGTGTGTCGGCGGACTTTGCCCAGCTCGCGAGCGCGCGCGCGACCTACACCGGCGGCCAGGAGTACATCCTGAAGCCGGAGGAGGAGTTTGTGCACCTGTACGTCGGCTTCGAGGGCCTCGGCGTGCACGACCCGGACATCTACGCGCTCGCGACGCTGCAGACGCTGCTGGGCGGCGGCGGGTCGTTCTCCGCCGGCGGCCCCGGCAAGGGCATGTACACGCGCCTGTACACGAACGTGCTGAACCGGTACCACGCGGTCGACTACTGTGCGGGCTTCCACCACTGCTACGCCGACAGTGGCCTGTTCGGCATCGCCATGAGCGTCTACCCGCAGTTCGCGCAGAGCGCCGCCAACGTCCTCTCGCACCAGCTCGACCTCCTCACGCGCCCCCAGAAGGGCGGCATCACGCAGATCGAGCTCTCCCGCGCCAAGAACATGCTCAAGAGCCAGCTCGTCATGGCCCTCGAGTCGCGCCTGACTGCAGTTGAGGGTGAGTTTAGATGCTTAGAGACGGTAAACTGACAGCAGACCTCGGCCGCCAGACCCAGATCCACGGCAAGAAGGTCCCCGTCGAGGAGATGTGCGCCAAGATCGACGCGCTGACCATCGACGTGAGTTTGAAGTGAAGCGCGGGTTAAGCGGCGCCGCTGTCGAAGCACCATGCGGAGCCGGACGCAACCCCGCCGACCAGCTTTGACGAAGATGAAAGCTGACAGACAGGACCTGCACCGCACGGCCACGCGCGTTCTGCGCCCGTCGTCGCGCACGACGCCGCTCAACTACGGGCTCGGGTCCGGGGAGCCGACGATCGTTGCGCAGGGCCAGGTCGAGGGGCTCGGCGACGTCGCCGCGACGCTCAAGGCGTGGGGCCTCGGCCGCCAGGCGTATTAGACAATAACATCTTGTTGTACCAATGGTAGATGCAGCATTCACTTCTTACTTGAAGCCGCTCTGTGGGTTGTGTTGTTAGGAGAGGCTCTCCAGTCTCCGTTTCCGCTCTCCGGTTCTGAACTCGGTGTTGGATCGTCGCGCGTCTGACTTTTGGCACTGCAGCACATGGCACACCGTTGACTTTGTCCAGGTCTCGACTTTCGCAAGTCACATGACCTCGCTCGTCATGACGTCTCGAGCTGTTGGAAAAACGTGGTGGAGCGGCTGCCCGCGGCGGCCGACAGCTGGTCCGATACCGGTGCTCGGATCGGGCGAAGTGACACCGCCAGGCTAAGCGGGCTGCTAGGCTGGTAGCCAAGACCTAGTGCGCCCCAGGCGGAAGGTGGGCTCGACGGTGCATGCGATTGTGAGACATGCGAACCGGAGGTAGGAGGAGTGGGCCAGCGCTGAGCTGTGAGAATGTGCGACGCCGGAGAACCGGTGTCAGCGATCGCATGGCGCGGTGGGAGGCAGTCCGCCGGCTCGGCTCGTATTCAGTAGCGAGGGGAGGCGATGAGATGCCCTATGCCTTGCGAGATGCGAGATCAGATCGGCCTGTCACTGCAGCGCACGCTGGCTGACGCGTGAAGCGGCTGGGGGCACGGCATCGCAGATCGACGGTTCGATTAGTGTTCCGAGTGCCCCGATGTGTGGGTGACGCACGAATTTCCAAGCCTCCGTCGTAGCACCCGAGACTGGCCAGACTGGGACGAGACGGATTTGGTATCCTGGCCGTCGCGCATCCCCAATCGGCAGCGTGCTGAATTAGTAATGACCCCCGGCCAAGGCGGCAAAGAAGGCGGCATTTCTCATGAATGCGAGCCAAACTGGTTAAACTGGGCGCCCTCTGGGACGCGTCTGCCTGCTGCCTGGAGGCTAGCTCGCTTGGGCGACGGCTGGCGCAGGCCAAGGCAAGCATGCAGCAGGCAGCAGGCCGGCGGCAGCCCCCCACACGGTGACACCCCGGCCCTGAATTGTGCACCCGTGACCTCGGGTCCCCCCGGGGTGTCCCGAGACGCGCAGCCGAAGCTGGTAGCTGGTGCTCGTCTTGGCCTGCTTCGTCTCACGCAAGCGTTCCCCCCGTCACCCGTGTCACTACTGCAGTCACGAGTTGCAGCGTCGAGAGAACGTGCTCCCCGTTGTCGAGCTGGCGGGGATTGCAGAAACCTCTTAACAAGGTGACATCGCCGCATTCGCCGATCCAAGAGAGCGACCGTCAGCATACCGCCCCCTTGCCCCCCGTGCCCTGCGGCTCCACGCCCAGCCAGACCCCGCCTCACCGCACCGCACGTACCGCACCGCACCGCAGAGTCAGCTTCAGACTAGGCCGCAAGCGGGCCGCAAACAGGAACACAAAGTACACACGAGATCGGCGCTGCCTAGGTTGGGACCTTAGTCGACCGCCCCTAAAGCCCCTTGTAGCCCCTGGGCTCTCACGCGCTGCCTCGACACCCTCGGCATCGGCACCCACCCGCCAGCGGCCAGTCTCCACATAAGCAGTGGCCACTGTTATTTTCGAGCCCACCTGCGCCTGCTCCTGCTCCTCGTCATCGGCACTGCCCCTTGCATCCAGTCTTCCCTGCGTCGCTGCAGTAAATTTGTTCAACAGCTACTCTTTCCTTCCTTTCGTTCTCCATCTCGCCTCGCGCCTTCGCTGCCTTTGCCTACTCGCTGCTTCGCTGCTCCCCGACCCGTGCCAGCCCGCCAACGCTCGCACGACACCAGCCCCGATCTGTCAACACGGCCTAGCGCGACTTGACCTCGCGCCGCCAACCAACCACACCCATGCACCCCTCTTCGAGTCTTGCGCCGCGCATTACCGGCCTGATTGCGCGCGCGACGCGCATCGCCCCGCGGCAGCCCGCGCTCGCCGCAAAGGTCTTCGTCGTCGAGGTGAGTAGGCGCAGGCTGGCCGCTGGGCCGGGTGCCTTGAGTTTGGCTTTTGCCCCCACTCTGGGCGCAGTGGCGGATGGCGGACCGAGGGTGGAGGCCACCTCAGCCTGCGTTTCGGCCATGAGCCTCGTCCCAGCGAAGGATGCACGCATCCACCCCCGCAGGCAGCAGCTGCCGTGTATGGACGACATGAAGCTGACGAGCAGCACACAGAAACTCACAACGACCGCCCGAAACGCTTCACGCTCTGGTCGACGTCGCGCCGCCAGGGCCGGTTGCCGGCGCCCATGGTCGAATGGACCGACCACCTGCGCATGGTGTGATCACCTAGCACCTAGACCTAGACGCGTCTCCACTGCTCTCGCCAGCGTTCCGAGTTCCCTTAGACAGTTTTCCTCGCTCGACTCCGTACAGCGTTCGCCCTACAGTTCCGCCCCGGTGCCCAGAGACAGTTTGGCTGCAGCAGAAGTATAACTGAAAACAAACCACCACCTAACCACCTAGCCTTAGCCTAGCCATTGTATATAAACCCAACCCAGCAACCCGCCAGAACACAACCCCCTGGCGCCTGTACTAGTCCATGTCAATTTGATACATATCGCTGTCCGTTCCGCTCGCGCGGTGCAAAAGAAACTACAAATTAACAGAACACCGGTACACTGGCGGCCCTCTCGCTTGGCCCGCCCCTGCCGTGCTGCACAGGCAGGTCGCTGCTGCGCAACTCCTCTCCTTCCTCCTTCCCCCTTCCCCCCTCAAGCAACTCCCCCGGCCTGATGCGTGGCCGCTCTACGCCACCGCGCTCAGTAGTCGTCGTAGTTGTCGTCCTCGCCGTCGTCGGCCTTGCGCTCCTGCTCCTGTTCTGCCTCGTCGTGCTCGTGCTCCGGCTCGGCGCTCGGCTCGCGCTTGCCCCACGTCCCGATCGCCGGCAGCGAGTCCGGGGCGGGCACCTCGTCCTTCTTGTCCTTGGCGGCGCGCCGCCGCGCGGGCGTGTCGGCCGTCGACTTGCGCCGCGCCGCGCTCGCCTTGGGCTCGACCGGGTCCGGGATGCCCTCGACGAGCTCGCGCAGGAAGTCGAACTGGTCCGACTTGTCGATCATCGCCTTGCTGCTTGTCAGCTCGATGATGGCACACATAGCTGGAAGGGCCCGGACGGGGAGGGGCGATCACACCGGTGCTGCGGGCCAAAGTCCAGTCACCTGCGACCTGGCTAGCAGTCGACGGCGCAGCCTAGATCGCGGTGGCAAATTGAGCCCCCAGCTGAGCGTGCCCATTGTCCTCAGCTACTCACAGGTGATACGGGACCATCTTGCGGGATCCCCGTTCCCGCGCCTCCTTTGCCGTCTCGTCGATGAGGAGCTGGAGGAAGCACTCGAGCGACTTGGCTGCGGCGTCAGTTTACTTGAGGACGGCACAACTCACAGATCATGACGGGCGTCGCACTCGCAAGCTTGCCGACCTCCTCGTCCATCTGCATGATCTTCTTTATCCTCGCCTGCATTGTCAGTGTGTATCCCGCGGTCCGCTCCCCCGGCGACATTCCTTCGACGACTCCGTTGGCGTGTGTTCCACAGCTGCGCGTGGCTGTTCCCACTCGACGGGCGTGTTCCACCCGACAGGCTGACGGCCAGTGTGGTCCCCTTGATCCACCGCATCCAGCAGACAGCCTCCTTTGTCCCAACATCCAAACATCGCCGGACGCGCAAGCCAGCTCGCGATACTCACGACAGGGAACTGCATGTCAGATCAAGCCACAAAAGAATAACTCACGCGCGACGTCTTCGACCGCTTGTTTACTTTCGGCGGCATCGTGTGGATTGGCGAGCGGGGGTGCTGATGCAGTCGTGAAACGTTGTAACGCGGGGCAGTCGAGCACCGATGACGCCTGATATATGCCTTTGTCCAAGGTTCAAGTTGGAGGAAACATTGCGCGCAAAACCCTGAGCTTGAGCGCCCTCCCCACGTGGCGCTGTTCCGAAGTCACGTGAAAACACTTATCGCGCGCCCTAATCGGCAGCTAAGGCAGCTGTCCTAATCAGAGGCTTATGCCGGGCTAAGGGGAGTTTAGGCTCGCGCGCGCTCGCGGCTGATCTCCGGCATCTCTCCGGGAACGCTGGGACGAGGGTGGAGATGATCCGATGCACTTTTAGTCCCGCGCTCCTTGCTTCCTGCTCCCTAATTTTGGACGCCGCGTCGCCGGGTGCGCTGGGTGCGCGTCGAATGGCGCCTGGCGTCTGCGCCCATCGGGTGTCTCGTCTATGCGTCTGCCCTGGCGCCTCCCTATCGTTCGATTCACCCCGGCCACGCGGGGCTGCCGCAGAGTGCCAGCCAGGTATTTTGCTACCCCGTAGCCGCCGTTGCATTATCCGATCGAATCGCGATATCTTGTCATCTCGTCAACACTCCTCCTCTCCTCCCCACTCACCACCACAACTGACCACCATGGCCGACAAAGCTGCTGCCAAGGCTGCCGCCCGCGCCAAGTTCGAGGGCGTCTTCGACAAGATCGCAGACGAGCTCCTCGCCTACCTCAAGGGCGAGGGCATGCCCGCCGACGCCGTCGAGTGGTACAAGAAGGTTGGTATCGCGGCTCTTCCGTCGTGAAACGGCAGGGCGGGCCGATCAGCCGATAAGGCGATCCTTGGGACTTGGCTGCAATGACAGCAGCAAGAGCTCAGCGCTGACCGCACAGAACCTCTACCACAACGTTCCCGGCGGCAAGCTCAACCGCGGCCTGTCGGTCGTCGACACGCTCGAGATCCTCAAGGGCTCGCCCCTCACGGACGACGAGTACTTCCAGGCTGCGCTCCTCGGCTGGTGCATTGAGCTTGTGAGTGTCTCGGAGGCGTGCTGCCGCCGGCATTGTGTGCCGTAGCCGCAGCCGGCACGGCCTCCGGCCTTGATACCACAGGCACTAACGACCGCAGCTGCAGGGCTTCTTCCTCGTCTCGGACGACCTGATGGACGCGTCGATCACGCGCCGCGGGCAGCCGTGCTGGTACCGGATGCCGGGGATCGGCAACATTGCGATCAACGACTCGTTCATGCTCGAGGCGGCGATCTACTACCTGCTGAAGAAGCACTTCCGCCAGCAGCCATACTACGTGGACCTGCTCGAGCTGTTCCTCGAGACGACGTTCCAGACCGAGCTCGGCCAGCTGATCGACCTCATCACGGCGCCCGAGGACGACGTCGACCTGTCCAAGTTCTCGCTCGAGAAGCACCACCTCATCGTCGTCTACAAGACGGCCTACTACTCGTTCTACCTCCCCGTCGCGCTCGCCATGCGCGTCCACGGCATCAAGGACGACGCCGCCTACAAGGCCGCCCTTGACATCCTCCTCCCCATGGGCGAGTACTTCCAGGTCCAGGACGACTACCTCGACGCCTACGCGCCCCCCGAGGTCCTCGGCAAGATCGGCACCGACATCCTCGACAACAAGTGCTCCTGGAACATCAACACGGCCCTCAAGCACGCCACCCCCGAGCAGCGCGCCGTCCTCGACAAGTACTACGGCAACAAGAAGGACAAGGAGGCCGAGGACGAGGTCAAGAAGATCTTCTCCTCTGACAATGTCGACATCCCCGGCCGCTTCGAGAAGTACGAGGCCGAGAGCTACGACATGCTCAACAAGCTCATCGACAAGATCGACGAGGACAAGACCGGCCTCCGCAAGCAGGTCTTCACCTCCTTCCTCGAGAAGGTCTACAAGCGCCAGAAGTAAGCCGGCCAGCTTGCAGCCTCTTGTCATCTTACGAAAAAAATCTTAATTCTTGGGTTCTCCCTCACGCATGCATGCATCTAGCATATCTATAGATTACTATGAAAGAGTCCAAAGTCGCATGAAGATAGTCCATGAGATTGTCGTCAGGTGGTACAGTTTACATTACAACAGTCGGTGTGTGTTACTAAAAGCCAACAAGAGGGATGGGTTTGGGGGCGGGTGTCGGGCTGCGAGGCGACGGAGACGGCGAGCCCTCGCGCTCGGACGCGTCGTTCGTGCGCGATTGTGGCGTCGAAGCAGGCGTGAGCGGCGTGAACACCTTCTGCTTCTTCGTCGGCGTCGTCTGCTCGACCGCAGCCTGCTTCCGCTTCTTCGAGGGCGTGACAGACTCCGGTGTGGGCAGGTGCGACTTCGAGGGCCGGGGCTTCCTAGGAGTGGTCGGGATCGGTGGTGCGAACTCTTTGTTCTCGACTAGGGTCGCAAAGTCCTGCACGTCGCCCTGCACCCACACATCAAAGATGCCGTCCCATTCCCCAGGCTTGGCCGGGGGCTCATTGTTGATGAACACGGTGCGGATAGGGGGTGCCTTGCCGTCCCGGACGGAGGAATCTGGGCGCGCTTCCAGAGTCTTGGCCATCTCCTTCACTATCCGCTTAACACCCGGAATCGCAAGCGTCGTACCGGCCACAAGAAGCAGATCGACCTTGCCTTCTCGTTCGCCCTTCCTCCCTGTGCCCCGCAGATCGCGGCCGACGACAGATCCGATCAGCTCTCCTTCGGGATGTTCCTCGCCATACAGAACGACGTCCGCTCGCAAGGCCCCAACACGCCGCTGTCGCTCAGAGAGCGCCGATCGGATGGACGCCGACAGATCGCACGTCGGGCAGGGAATGGTAGAAGGCGGAAGTGGCAGGTGGTCGTCGATAGGGACAAAGGTGGAGCAGAGGGAGCAGCGCAGCTTGCTGAGGAGTCCGTGCAGCGGGATGCACCTAGGCGCAGGCGGGAATGACGGGGGCGATGATGGCGTCGCTTCGCCCGAGACCGGCGTCTCCTCTGGCGTCTGGGTTCCGGACGCAGATGAGACCTGGCCCGACGACGCTTTGGACTTTCGCTTCGCTCGATTCGTCGATCGCTGCGGCAGCCCTGTCAGGAGCCCCACGCGCTGCTCCAGCCCGTCGATGTTCTGCGTGTAGCACCGAAGCAAGCGCCCGTCCCCGTCCAGGCTGGCGAGAAGGACGTGAAACGCAGTGGGGCTAGCACGGTTCGCGCGCTCGCACAAATCGGTCAGGAGAGCGTGGTGCTTGGCTAGCAGTGCTGGAGACTAACACGTCAGCAACGCTTCTTCTCAGAATCTGTCATCATCACGTACCGTCAAGCTCTTGACGTGGAACAGGTCCTTCACTCCCGTGCCCTTTGACCCAGAGAACAGCCCCTTGGACGAGCGGAAGTCGGGTATAGCCGCTGCCGTCGATACTCCGGCGCCAGCGACGGCCACGATGCGCCGTGCACCTCGCACTCTCCTCACAACATCCTCTAGTGATGGGCCTTCCGGATCGATTTCAGCGAAGCGTGTCGGGGTGCGTGAGGGGCCTGCGTCGGGGCCGTCGGAGTGGGGCGACGGCAGGCGGACGAGGGAGGTCATGGTGGCGAATAGCGGTGGGGAGCGCTACAGAAGAGAGAGCGGAAGGACAGAAGACAGGTCCCACTCTATCTATAGTCGGCGCTCAGTCGATGATGTACACGTATTCGCAGCAATAATGTGTGATGAGTACAAAGGTGAGGAGAAGGAAGAGCAGAAAGACAGACGCGCGCCATCGCGGTACCCTGGAAAGCGCATGTACCAGGGGTTAGGCCTGTGTGGCTGGTCGTTCAGGCGCGCTAGCACGTGGGCGACTTCTCACTCCCCAGTGGCAATGGCACCCACCTAGCGCGACTGCCCTCCGACGGCCTGTCCTTGCTGCAGCTGATGCGATTATCCTCGATTACATAGTTACACAATGTCTATGTTATGCTTTTAGAGCTTCTTCTTCTTCTCCTCGAGATCCGTCTGCAGCTTCTTCACCTCCTCGGCGACCCTGTCCGACTTCTCGTCCGCCTGCTGCTTGACGTTCAGGGCCTTGTCTCTGACATCCTGCTTGAGCTCGGCGGCCTTCTCCCGGACGTCCTGCTTGACCTCGCCGCGGTTCTTGTAGATGTAGACACCGAGACCGACGGCAGCAATGGCGGCGACAATCTTGCCGACGCTCTTGGCGTTGTCCTCCTTCTGGATGGCCTTGGCGGCACCCTGGGGGTTGGTGAGAGCCTCGCCGATGAGGTTCTTCGTGTTCTCGTAGTCCTTGGCGAGCTTGAAGGCGCCGGAGCGGCCGCCGCTCTTAAGGACGTTCTCGAAGTCCTGGGCGGTCTGGTTGATGCTGCTCGTGATGGCCTGGTTGACCTTGGCGCCGGCGTTGCCGATCTTAGCCTGGCCCTCCGGGGTCTGGGCGTTCAGGAAGGTCTCGAGCTCCTTGGCAAAGTTCTGCGACTGCTTGTGGAACTCGTCGCGAGCCTTGCGGATCTGGTCGTTGCTGGCGCCGAGGAGCTTGGCGAGGCCGGTGCCGACCTGGTCGGTGCCCTTCTCGAGGTCCTTGAGGAAGTCCTGCTGAGCGCCCTTGTCGCCCTGGAGCGAGCGCTGGAGGTCGCCGAGAAGAGTGTTGATGGCACCCTCGTACTGCTTCGAGAGGTTCTTGATCTCGCTAGGCGAGACATTCAGGGCCTGGGCGAGCTGGTTGGTCATCTTGTCGCTCATCTGGGCGAGGTTCTGCTGGGCCTGCTTCTGCTGGTCAGGGGTGCCGAACGCAGCCATGGCGAGGTTCTGCGTCATGGCGTTCGAGGCCTTGAGGGCATCCTGGTCCGCCTGAGCGAGGAGCTTGGCGAGCTCCTCGGGGCTCTTCTTCTGCGGGGTGTCGTTCCGGAGCGCCGAGGCGGAGAACCCACGCTGGGCGATGGGAGCAACGCGGGACACCTGGGCGGTGCGGACGGCGCGGGCGGACCTTCAGGTCAGCTCTCTTGCAAGCCTGCAGCAGCTGCCGACTCGTGCTCACTGGATGGCGGTGTTGCGGAACATTTTGTTGGGATGCAGATGCATTTCTCAGCGGTGCGAGGGCTTTATATGGCGGGCTGCACTCGGTCACCCAGGAGGTCGACGTCAGTAGGCGTCATGGCACACCCATCTTCCCACCGGCCGGCGCGGTGTCCCAGTAGATCCGTTCAGCAGCTCGGCTACTCAGCGTGGTCTAGTAGTTTCCATGTGCCTTGAACCGTATCACGTCGCTCTTACATGGGCGACAGGCTGAAACATTGCTCCGATCGAGGCCATAGAGGGACCGATAACCGAGCTGTATGACGCAACAATGCTGCAGACCGAGCAACCACCCTGTGCCGCATATAAATCTGGATCAATGGGAATCCCAAAGTCGCACACAATCGGCCGCTGTCGGCGCCGCAATCACTGCTGCTGAGGTGCACCGCACTGTCAAGGGGCGGGTGTACAGAGATGCGCTCCGGCGATCCGGCGAGGAAGTACTCGCACCCCGACAGGCCAAAATAGCACTGACTGCCGGTGGGCCACTAACGTAGTATAAGAGAGCTTCCGACACTCAGCCGCCAGCGGGATCGTCAAAACGAGGCCCACATCATCCAAATGACCGAGGATTACGACCGGCAGCCTCTGCCAATTGAATGCTGAGAACACGGAGAAAGCGTGACGACGATCAGAGCCCCGGCCTGGCGGCATCTTCGCTAAACTGTCAAGCTGCAAGCGATCATGCGAGCACGCGAGCGAGCCGGGTGATAAGAGGGCAAACAACAAGGTAATACATATGCAACATGAGTATATCTTAGCCAGGACCGATCTACATGTCAGCGGTTGTGCACATGATTTGACACTCACGCGAGGCATGTCGTGGTGCTCGCTCAAGCGCTCCAGCTTCGAGTTGTAATCGTTCAGACGGTCCTTGTGAGTCTGATGTGCTGTTCTCCGAGCCTTCTCTTCACGCTGTCACGTCAGCTATCGTAGAGTCCCTCCAGCTTACCCTCTTGCGCTGCACCTCCTCATAGCGCAGCTCAGCCGCTGTCTTCCTCGGAGCGTTTGAAGGCGGAGCGGGGCTGGCACTCGCGCTGGTCGGCGCCGCACTTGATCTCCGGCTGTCACGCTCCTTCGAGTCCTCTCTCACGTCCCGGTCCTTCGCGCTGTCCTTCCTGGACGAGTGTTCCCGCTTCGTCTCAATTGCTGCGCCCTCGGCGGCTAGTGACGAAGACGAGTGAGACTTCTTCTTCTTCTTCTTCCTGAGATGGGTCAGTCTCTGTCATGTACAGCCGAACTCACTTGCCATCGTCGCCCTTGAACTTGAGCGCACCACCAGGGCGATGCACCGTGTAGTCGCTCATGATGGGCTATGGGCTGGCGGCGAAGCTCAAGAGCACGAAAACAACGCCGTCATGACCTCAGCGGCAGAGCGGAGCCGGCTTATCATGCCACGTGGGCACACGTATTTTTATCGGCTTGCCACCTGAAAGTTGGGACATTGAGCCGAAACCACTTGCCGTACTTACGAGTTGCACCTTCGTCCTTATTTACATCGAAAATGAGCTCTTCCCAGCAGGCCAACGTTCCCCAGCTCGACGCCGCCTCTCAGGTTCGTTGTAAAGATCTGTGCTTATGCTAACGAGCGCTCAGCAGGAGCTCCGCGAGTTCATTGCCCAGGAGGAGGCTAAGGCCAAGATTCAGGCCAGCGTTCACGAGCTCACCGACCGATGTGAGTAGTTTGCAGGTGGCCGTCTGGACAGCAGGTACCGACAATGCCACGGAGTTTGCGAGTCTAGATGCGCTCCGCTGCTCCGCTCGGGCGACTAAACTGCCCTTGTTGAGCTGGCCAACTGACGACAGGCTGGAAGACTTGCATGACCGGCAGCATCAGCGCCAAGTTCTCCAAGTGAGTGCGCTGTGTCGGCCCATGAGCTAACGAACAGGTCTGAGGCCGCCTGCCTTGAGAACTGTGCCGACCGCTTCCTCGACACCTCGCTGTACATTGTCCAGCAGATCGAGCAGCAGAGGAACCAGCTTTAAGAAGTGGACGATAAAAGTCAATCTAGCATCGACATCCGATTGTGATATAACGCAATGCATGTATCAGCATCTCTCATGAAATCACAGATATACATTCTACAGGGGTCTAATTCTAAATGCAGAGCAGGTATGGATGGAGGAGGATGGAACGCGATTGTTCAACCGCCCCTACTCAACAACGATTGTCCTACCGACGGGAAGTGTGCAGAAGGCCTCCTCGCTGACGCCGAGCTTCTTGCGCGCGATGTCCAGGTCGATGGGGGGCATGTTGTCTGCTGTCAGCGGTGCCACGCACATGCGGGCCACACAAGCCACTCACAAGCTTCGTCAGACATGATCCAGGTACCCCAGTGCACGCCGACGCTCTTCTTGACGCCCATGTTGAGTGCCATGCGGACGGCACCCTCCGGGTCGGTGTGCTGCAGGTGCATGTGCCACCTGGGCTCGTAGGACCCGATGGGAATCGCAGCAAGGTCGATCGGGCCCAGGACGCGGCCGACCGCGGCAAACAGTGTCTCGGAGTAACCGGTGTCACCCATGTGGATGAAGGAGCGCTTGTTGTCGTCCGACTTGACATGGAAGCCCGCCCAGAGCGTGGCATTCGTGTCGGCGGGGCTGCGCGCAGACCAGTGCATGACGGGAACGCAGGTGATCGTGTACGTCTTGTCCTTCTGGCCGGGGCGCTGCAGCTTGTGCTTCTTCTCCTGCCACCAGCTGCAAGTCAGCTCGATCTTCTTGTTTCACTCACTCGAGCTCGGTGACACGGGTGACACCAAGCTGACGCAGGTAGTTCCCAGCACCAGCGGGAACGACCCACTCGCAACTGTCGCCGTACTCGCGAACGGCCTCGGGGTCGAGGTGGTCGTAGTGGCTGCCGGTCAGTACCATAGCACCAGGCCCGACTCACTTGTGCGAAACGAGAACGAGATCCACACGCTTCAGATCCTCGTAGTTGCACGGCGGAGGGCGGAGACGCTCAGGAGCCAGAGAAGAGGGAATAGTCCTATGTTGGAGGGCGGGGTCGGTCAGAATAGCCAGCTTGTCCAGAGTAACAAAGTTCGTTGATTGTCCCATCTGATGGAGTCAGCACGGATCAACCACGATCGCGCACCCAGGTCATGGTCAGCTTGTCCGTAACGTCGACGTCGGCGCCACCAAGCGTCGTCCTGACGCCGGCGCCGTTCGTGGGAGCAGGAGGAGCATTCTTGCCAAACAGAGTCGCGAAGTCCGGTTTTTCCACAGGCAGATCGGGGATCGGGGTTTCCTTCGGGAGGTCACTATCATCAGCCATAGTCAAAGCAAGGACTCACCCGTCGAAGAAGAAGAGCTTTCCGTTTATCGTAGACAAGATCAGTTTCCACCAAGCCCATTCCTGTGAGGCGTTAGTGCTTTAAAGGGCAAGTGGACTAACCCAGGCACCTTGCTCGCGCCACTCGGGGAACAGATTCCAGTAACGACCGGCGCGCTTGAAGCTCGCGAACCTGATATTGTCAGCTGTGTTGTACGCAGTGTAAGCGCACCGTTTCTTGAGAGCCTCCTTCTCCTCTTCAGTAGCTACCGGGGAGACACCCGCGCCCGGAATGTCCGCCAGCGCCCTCTCAAGCTCGCGGTTCCGGCTCCTGATGTTGGCGCGTCGGATGGTATCTGTGTACGCTGATGGCGTTAATGCATGCAAACACGTCTAGAAAGCTCACCATAGTAGCCTAGCCATGCACCCGTCCAGGCTAGCGGGATGACAACGGCTGCACGCCGCAGAGCTTGCAGCATTTCGTGAAGGTGTGGGTGGATACAGGAAAGTCAACGCTCCGTTCCCGAAATTGTTTATGAAAAGCACGTGTTTCCGGCGGCAAGGGCTGCTCCGTCGGCGGCGGCTGTGCGCGGAATACGGAGGTCGATATGTCGTATTTCTGGAAGTCCTTGCGCTGTCGTCGTTGTCCAGTCGTTCTCAAGCAAAACCCACACACTCGGTCCGGCAGCATTGTCAAGAAGACGGGGAGCCTACGACAGCTGCGTTAAAAGGCGTCGAGCGGCGCGACACACACACCACACTAGTCACCATCCGCATTCCGATTGTCGCTTCCTCTCACTTCTCGTCACTCCCCGTTACACCGCACGTTCGACATGTCACAGCAGCGTCGTTATCCTTCGCTCGCTGAAGAGTTGCTGCCTGTGCCGGCGGTGTCACCCTACGGCAGCAACGACGCTCTCGCCACCGTCGGACGAAGAATCGCATCGGTCGCGGTCATCATCTTTTTCCTTGTCATCGTGGTGTTCATGCTCCTGAACCCGCACGAGGAGAACAGGAACTTCCGTGACCTCCGAAGAACGTTCTATGATGTGAGAGACCGCTATCGCATCTCCGTCGACTAGAGCGCTAGTGTCCCTCTTTCGTGGGGCTGGAGGCTCTGCAGCTTATCAGCGCGCACAAGATTGCGAACGTGTCGCGCTATGAACCAGGGCACGTGGTTGCGTTCGATCGGCGCCCGTGCAGTGCTTGAGCACTCGCCAACGCCGGGATTGGACATGTTGTCTTGCTCTTATCACAAGAGAGTGTCGCCCCTCACGAACTGGAGAGCGACCGATCACGCTGGGCCTGAACACGGCGACCACCACATCGTTGCGAGCCTTCAAACTCGAGCCGACGCGTCGACATCTGTCTCTTTGGCAGCAGTGTCGGTAACGGTGACGACGTACCAGTCAATGGACAGCCAGGGGTTGCTTTATGTGCCCAACCGATTAAATCGACCTTGTTACCCACGACCTCAACCTGCACCAGCTAAGCGCATCTAGGTTACTGTATCCTCGCAACCCACATTGTAGCAACAACTGCCCTGCGCGTCCAATATATTAAGCCAGGGGTGAGAAATGCATAATGCCGCTGCCTATGGCGGCTTGTGATATAGTCGCCGAACGTGTCTCTAATGTGATCGTCTTCCTTACAGCTCCTCCTCGCCGACACCGAACATGCCCTTCACGCTGTCCCACAGCTTCTCGTCGCCCTGTTTCCTCAGCCGGTCCTCGACCTCCTTGACGTTCAGCCAAGCCCAGGAGCTGATACCCGACTCCTTGGTAGGCTTGGGCTCGCCGGCAAGGATGTGTGAGCGCATGAAGAAGTTCTGCGGTGGTCAGTCCTTATCCTACATTTGTGTCAGCAGACTTACGCGCTTGTCACCGTCGCGGATAAGACCGATGGGCTTGCGGGTAACGAGCCAGGTGTCCATGGTCTTGCCGTCAAGGCTTCCCTCCTTTCCGGTGATGCGAGAAACAGCGACGTCGAGCGGCTCGTTCTTCTTCATGTCGACCGCCGGGAAGGTCCACTTGCCGTTGCTCTCGACAAGGAGGAACACCTCTTCCTCCGGCATGCGCTCCAGGCTCTTTTCTCCTCGGGCCGCGTCTTCCTTCACCCAGTGGTCACGCGGAATGTCTTCGTGCGCAGGCTCGGGAGGCACATCACCGATCTTGGGGGCGGGACCCGCGATCTCGTCGCCGTACCACTTGCGCTCCAGCTCGTGCTCAGATCCGAGGAAACGACGCATCGCGAGCGAACCGGTCTTGAAGTAGAAGTCGGTCGAGACCGGGTTCGAAAGAGCATGCCTGATCTTGAAGTTGCGCTCGTAGTAGGCCTTCTCGAACGGGTGCAGAGTGGGGGTGAGGAGGGGGTTGCGCGAAAGGAGAAGCGTCGCGGAAAGGGCCGGCGCTCCGGCAACCGAAGCAGAGGTCGCAAAGCCGCGAACGAGGGCTGCAGTCAGCAAAGCTGTGCACGTCCAAAGTCTCACCTTGCCTCGATGGTCCGGAAGCCGATAACGTGAACGACATGTCGCTGAGCTGGTGGTCACGAGAGCGCTAGGTGAGATGACTTTGAAAGTTCAGGCAGGTCAAGGTGATTTTGGATTTTCGGACATCGTAAAAATCTGTTACGTAAACAGACTGTTGATTTTGGCCACCGTTCCGCAATGACCTACGAAGATTTCGCGTGTTGTTGTTGCTGCAGTGGACGAGAACCGACCGTCCACTTACACCTTGAACCACACCGACGGCCTCTATACCCATAAACACAGGCTCGTCATCTCAATAAAGCGACACTTTCGTCTCCGCAAGCGCAATAGCTGCACGCACTGTTACAGCTTCTCACGGTAGCTCGGACCCGACCAGCTGCGAGTCAATATAACGATTCCGCTGCACACGGCCTCAGTGCGCAATTTCAGCCTGTGGAACGAGGAAAGGAACGACTGAACACAACGATAATTCAAGAAGAACTCCACCCTCCTCATAGCTATCAAACAGCGTCGGCTATCTGACTACGCGTACCCTCAATCGCAATCACAGCCATGGCTCCCGGGAATGGATCGAAGGGGAAGGGGAAGAAGGCGGGTTCCTCAAGCAAGCCGTCTTCCCGAGCTCAATCGGAGTCTTCCTCATCAGCTCCGGCTCCGAACCCGTCGACTGACTTCGCCGGGTTTGTCGACAACATGACCAAGGCTTTGGAGGCCAGTACGTCTGCTGCTGCCCAGTTCCCGGAGAAGTCGGACCTGGCCTTCCATCGCACGCTCGACAGGAAGTTTGCGAAGGGTCTGGACTCCACCGGCCAACGCGTGCTTGATCTCACCGACAAGCTGCTGCAGTTGGCTGTTGAGGGTTCTCAAGAGAAGACGAAGGCCGCCGGAGGGAAGATCAAGCCGAGAAGGAAGGTAGCGGACGAGGACGATGTCGTGGACAGCTTCCAGGCGACCGTCATCGAGCCTGTTGATGCGCTGCTGGAAGACGCCGTAAGACATGCGTAGCAAGGGAGAGCTGACCGCCAGGACACCAATCTCGACGAAGTTAACGGGAAGAAGCAGAAGGCGGCTATTGACATCAAGCCCTCTCTGGCTGCCAAGGCTGGACAGAAGCTCCCTGGTCCCTTCTCGCAGACGTCACAGGCCAGGCTGCCGACCCACCTGTTCAATGCCCCGGGTATCGCCAAGCCTCAGCTTTCGTTCAAGGACGCCGTCGACAACTCCCCCGAGACGCATTGGACACCTACGCTGCCCGTCAAGGAGCATGCGATGGTGCCCCTTGGCCACCGGATCAGCGAAGATGACTCGTGGCCGATGGGCGAGTTGGACGAGGACCCGAAGAAGAGAGCTGCTCGCCGCGAGAAGATCGCCAAGTTCGAGCAGCACCCTTATTACTACGAAACCCGCCACCTCCCTTACCCCACATCCATGTTCACTTCTACAACCCCTGTGCGACCGAAGTCGTTCGAGGACACGCCCTTCGAGTTCATTGACACCCCTGAGCGACTTGCTGTTCTCACTAAGACTCTGAAGAAAGCCAAGGAGATCGCTGTGGATCTGGAGCACCACAACCAGCGATCTTACTACGGATTCACCTGTTTGATGCAGATCAGCACCCGTGAGGGCGACTGGATCATCGACACCCTGGCCCTGCGGGCCGAGCTTCGCGAGCATAAGCTTGGGCATGTCTTCGCAGACCCCTCCGTGGTCAAGGTGTTCCACGGCGCTGACTCGGACATCGTATGGCTGCAGGAGGACTTCGACATCTACATTGTCAACCTCTTCGACACCTATCATGCAACCAAGGTCTTAGAGTTCCCCAAGTTCTCGTTGGCTAGCCTGCTCCAGCTCTACTGTGACTTCGAGCCCGACAAGCGCTACCAGATGGCGGACTGGCGCATTCGGCCCATCCCCGAGGAGATGATGAAGTACGCTCGTTCCGACACGCACTTCCTACTCTTCATCTACGACAATCTCCGCAATGCGCTTATTGCGCGTGCCTCGCGCACGCCCTCGCCCTCCGTTGAGGGACAGACCCCTAAGCCCAACCCGCAGCGGGCCATGCGCAAGGTCCTGGATCTGTCTTCGGAGACTGCGCTGAAGCTGTACCAGCGGGACGGTTACGATCCTGTGAAGGGCACGGGCATGAATGGCTGGGCCAATTTGTCGAAGAAGCTCGGAAAGAAGGAGGTCATGAATGAGGAGGTCGGCTGGGTGTTCAAGGCCCTCCACCAGTGGCGTGACACGCTTGCGCGCGGACTGGATGAAAGCCCTCAGTGAGTAGACCTGCGGTGGCTAGTGCTGACGTGCAGCTGGGTTCTGTCCAACCAGGCTCTCATTCAGCTCTCCCACCTCCGTCCAAACAACGCCTCCGTGCTGAGTCGCACTTTGGTGCATCAATCGGCGGAGGCGTATGCACGTGCGGATGAGATTGCCGATGTCATCAAGAATGCGGCGGCCGCATTCCGAGCGCGAAGCCCTTCGAAGAGTCCCTCGAAAAGCCTGACCCCGTCTTCCCATCCAACGTCGAGGGCCCAATCTGCAGCCGCACCGGCGAAGAAGCCCACGACGTCCGGCCCTGTCGTCGATGTGTGGTCGAGCGTTGAGACTAAGGCCCCCGCCGCGGCTCCGTCGTCGTCACTCTTCGGCTCGACTCTGAACAAGAAAAAGGCGTCCAGCCCGACGAAGTCTTCCAAGAAGGGGTCCTCTTCGCTGTTTGGGAACACGTTATCTGCCTCCAGCAGTGGGCGCTCCTCGCGCAAGGGCTCGCCTGGCTTCAACGCTGTGCAATCAAGCATCTTCTCGGCACTTGCCCCTGCTGTTGCGGCACCCAAGGTGGAGGTGGAGGCCCCTGGATCGTCCCTCCCAGCGCCAGAGACGGTACCGTTTGTACCGGCGGCTAATCGGAAAAATGCCACATCCGATCAGACACCCACAGCCACCACCAGGAAGTCTGCTCAGCCAGCCGAGACGACAGCCGAGGTGGAGGTCACGGCTTCTGGGGCTCCCAAGGCCACCGTCGACAACGACGGTATCGTGTCCGTCAAGAAGAAGAAGGGCAAGAAGCCTAAGAAGGTGTCGCCTTCGCCGGCCGCTGACGGCGCCGAGCCGTCTGGCAATGTCAAGTCTGAGAAGAAGCCGGCCAAGAAGCAGAAGGTCAAAGCGGGTGACATCCCGACGTTCAGCTATGAGAACGAGGCTAATCTGCTGGACGAGCCTGCAAAGGCCGCAACCAACCAACGCAAGGCAAAGAAGGCGAAGCACGACACTAAGGGTGATTCCAAAAAGAAGACGGGTGAGTTTCTAGATACGACTTGACGGCAGCCAGCTGACTGTGTTCCAGGCATTGATACGTCGGCGTTCCGTCGGCCCGCGCCCGACGCGACTGCACCCAAGAGTGGGAACCGCTCGGGAACGTTCATGTAGAGGCGCTGTCTCGAGTCCGAGGGCAATGTAGGCATTGTAACACAAAACCATCGCAATTGAATTAGTAGCATCTATCCATAGACAGACGAGCGAGTATCATTTCATGCATCCTTTAGATACCTTGGGCTTGAGCGTGCCAGAGAGTGTGCAGTAGTGTAGTGCGTACGTGCTGCGCTTGCACGGTATCCGACGGTCGTTTTTCCGAAGATGGGCGGGGTCGCAGGGGAGGTGCCCAAAAAGTCGGCGTCTACGTGGTTCAGCCAGTGATAATTGATCCGAGGAGGGCACGGAGCGTGGGCATGCCGCTCAGGGGATCAGGGCCCGGTATCACTCGACCGTGCAGCCGTACACTCAGAGCCAGCCGCCAGCCGGGCACGCCGGGCAGCCGAGCTTTGATTCCGTCCCTGGTGCTGTTTAGCGAGCCTGTAGCCCCGCAATCCAATCGGTGTCTCGCAGCCTCAGTCCACTCTGTGCACTTGGACATCCATCCCTCCCAGCATCACTCTGCTTGTGTCTATCGTCCTTGAGCAAGGCGCACTCCCGGCCCCTCCCCCTCCCCCGGCTCCTCGTCATGGTGACCTCAGAAGGAGCCACCGACCCGCTCGTCGATCCCCCGCTCCCCCAGCTCGCCTCCGCAGACCCGCATTCCAGTCGCGATAACCAAAATTCCGGCGACGGCGACGACGGCGGTAAACAACCAGCCGCCACCTCCGGCTCAAAGAAGCGGAAAGACGACTCGTCCAAGGACAAGGACAAGAAGCCCAAGAAAACCAGGCAAACGCGTACGTACCAACCTTCCGAGCTTGCATTTGCGTGCATAGGTCGCTGACATCGCCCAGAATCATGCGACGGTAGGTCTAGATGGCGACGGACGCGAGCGGCTATAGATGCTGATCACCGGATAAAGCTTGCAGAGCGAGGAAGTGAGTTGCACAATCCATCAAGCGACACCTCCCACTGACAAGGCAGAGTCAAGTGCGACAGGCCACCGCCTGGAAGCGCGCCGACAGATTCCCCAACCGTCGATGTATGCACGCACTGCAAGCAGCTCGGAATGGCCTGTGAGTGCGCCATCTATTATTATCATTTCCTATTTCGCCGCCCCGGCTAACCCGCCAGGTACCTTCAAGTACAAGCCGAAGAAACGTGGTCCGCCGAACATGTATGTGGCCTCGATCGCTCCCAACTGACATGTCAGGTACCTGAAGCGCATGCAGGCGCTGAGCCAGGCCGCTCTTAACGAGAGCATGGACATGAGCGGACGGTCTGTTCCCAAGTTCCCGGTCGATTTACGCGACGATGTCCTCGGCGGCCCTGGGCCCGGCACCCTTGCCAATCAGAATGCCTTGCATCGCAGTGCCCTTTCCGTGCAAGGAGGCGGCCAGCCGATACCTCGTGGCCGCGATACCGTCGACGATTGGGGACCTGCTCTTGCCCGCACTGTGGCAGCGCACCAGAGTGGAGGCGACCCGCATGCCTCGACATCGGACCGACCCCGGTTATCATTGAGCTTCATGAGTGGCGGTCCCGTCGACGACCAGGCCGCGGCGATGGACCATCACCGCCGCCTCTCCGGCCCACAGACGTCTCCGAACTACAACTCGAACTACATGATGCCGAGCAACGTGAATCCGTTGGAGGCCATCATCCCTAGACCGCTCCTCCTCCACATCATCGACCTCTACTTCGATTACGTGTACTGCCTCATCCCGGCACTGCACAAACCTACATTCATGCGTAACTTGCATGGCAGGCGGGAGGAACAGCCAGGCGGGGAGGAGTGGGTCGCCCTTGTGCTCGCCGTCGTCGAGGTTACTCTGGTGCAGATGCCGAGAAGTTTCGTGGCTCTGTCCAAGCAGGAGATCAAGACCTTGTTCGCCAACTGCAGTCGTGCCGTGAAGAGCTACCTGGACCGTGACTTCTCGCAGCTTACAATCAACAGGAACATCATCCTGTACTTGTACGTCAGCCGACCTGATTGCCGCTAACGCCAAGCCACTGTGTCGCAGACGATCACTCGGGGAACAGCTTGATGTGCTCCCAGCTGTGGGGATCCAACTGCTTCCTAGCCATGAAGCTCCGTTTGCACGAGGAAGCTGTGAGTTGAAGTGTTGGTACCGCAAACTGACCCCCAGAGCTACAAGGACCTCAACCCGATTGAGCGTGAGATGAGGAAGAGGGTCTTCTGGCTGTTGTACGGCGGCGACAAGACGGATGCCGCCGTGGACAACCAACCTGTCTTCTGGCACGAGGTGGACTGCAGCGACGTGACGCTGCCCTCGCCACTGGACGACGAGTTTGTCACTGAGGAGTGCTACCTCCAGCCGCCAGAGGGTCACGAGCCGGTGCTTGCTGGCTTCTATTACATCAGCAAGCTCTTCCGGCTTCTCGGCCAGATTCTGGACAGGAAGCGTCATGACAAGGTCAAGCCGCCGTCTGGCGTCGCGTTGCAGGTTCGACTTAACGAGGTCGAGGAGATCTTCCACCAGGTCATGACCCTGATGGACGACTGTCCCCCGGCGCTCAAGATCGACATCAACGGGACTGCCGCGACTGCGATGGCTTTGATCGATGAGCACTGGGACGCGCAGGTCTCGGCGGATATCCGCCAGCTGCTGTTTGACCCGACGGCCAACCGTGCCATCGTCAAGGACACCTTCCTCGTCCAGCAGGCGAACATCTACGTCACACAGCAGATGGTCCGCTACATCGCGCTGCAGTATCGCGAGGAACTCGGCATCCTGCAGGACAAGGAGTTCAGTGGTCTGGAAGGAAACCAGCCGCCAGGTGCGCCTGTCCGCCGCCGACCGCCGCCCCGGACGCGGTTCCTGGACGAGGAGAAGCACCAGATTGCGAGCGACCTGCTTGTGATTCTGTCCAAAATCCGTATCGAGGTCATCGCCGTGAACAGCATCTCGCTTGTCGCCAAGATCCGCTTCGTCGCGAGCACCCTGCTCGATGCGCTTCAACAGCCTCAGAACAGCACGGACCCCAGGACGCTGGAAGGCAACGCCCGAGCCCAGGGCCATCTCTGTGAGTTATTCTGTCCTGTTCCTAGCTGACGTGCAGGGGACTTCCTGCGCATCCTGTCCGACGTTGAAGCGCTGATCGTCATGGACGACGAGGGCCAGGAGCAGTGATCGTGCCAAGCCAGGAGTAGGGAACGGGAGACCGATAAGGGTTCCATATTAGAATTTTAGGTTATTTAGGCTATAGACACTTGTATCATCAACTGATTAGCGGATGTATTTCCTATTCCACCCTTGTGGGCCTGTGGGTGTTGTGACGAACTCGATTGCGGCCTTCTGTTGCACGACCCGTCGCACACATCACCAACCACACCGGAACAACAGCACCATGGCGAACCTCGCTCTGCCGAGCGCGTCGGTGAACTCGCCCGCGAAGAAGCGCAAGCGCACGAAGAAGGACAAGGACGAGGAGGAGGAGATCGACGTGTCGGCCGACGACCTGGTCGCGGCCGAGGGCGAGCGGCAGCGCGGCGACGGCGACGAGGACGACGACGAAGACGAGGGCGAGCAGCAGCCGCAGGCGGCGACGGGCGCGGACGTGAAGCGCGAGGCGAAGCGGAGGCGCGACGAGACCCTGTACGTTCACCTCTACACCTGGATATTTGGGCTCGAGCTGACACCCAGACTGCTCCGCGGCATGCTCGACGAGGAGCAGGGCAAGCGGTTCGACGCGTTCCGCTCGGCCGTCATTCCCAAGGCCGTCGTGAAGAAGGTATGCCCCCGTCCCCCGTCCCCCGTTCCCCGTTTCCCCACACTTTCCCCCAGCTAGTTTGCGCGCCATGGAAAGCAGAGCTGACTCCCAGCTCAACAAGGACCTGTACGACCAGCACATCCCGAACAACCTCACCGCCGTTGTGGCCGGCATGGTCAAGATCTTTGTTGCGGACGTCGTCGAGACGGCGCGCGAGATGCAGCCGCACTCGGCCCACCCCGAGGGCCCGCTGCAGCCGTACCACTTCCAGCTCGCCAAGCAGCGGCTCCAGGAGCGCGGGCTGCTCGGCGCACCCGCCGGCGCGCCGCCGAGCAAGCGCAGCACGACCGGCCTCCGTGCCAGGAAGAGGCTGTTCCGCCGATAGACGAGGAGCGTTTTGTTGTACACACTATCGTCCGTGCCTACTGTATGCATGTTGTAGCCATTGTTGTTGCTCGTGCTTCTTCTGAACCGGCGGTCCCACGCACGGATTCTGACGCTTCAACGGCGATGCATGATGCACTTTTGATGACTGCTTAAAGAGATGCTAATCTAGAGAAACAAGAGTTGTGAGTATGGAGCTGATTACTTGCGGGCGATGCGCTCGCGGGCAATGTCGACCTGGCGCTGGATCATCTCGCGGGCGGGGCCGCCGATGGCGTTGCGCTTCTCGACCGAGTTCTCAAAGTTGAAGACGTCCTTGATGTCGTCGGTGAAGAGGGGCGAGAGGCTCTTCCACTCGTCCATGGTGAGGTCGGAGATCTGGCGCTGGGTCGCCTCGGCGAGGGCGACGGAGCGGCCCGAGATGTGGTGCGTCTCACGGAAGGGGACGCCCTTGCGGACGAGGTAGTCGGCGACGTCGGTCGCGAGGAGGTCCATGGACAGGGCCTTGGCCATGTTGTCCTTGTTGACGGTGAGGGTGGCGATGACGCCCTCGGCGATCTGGAGCGAGGCGCCGACCGTGTCGACGGCGTCGAAGAGCGGCTCCTTGTCCTCCTGCAGGTCCTTGTTGTACGTCGACGGGATGCCCTTGAGGGACATCATGAAGCCGGCCATCTGGCCGAAGACGCGGCCCGACTTGCCGCGGAGCAGCTCGCACGAGTCGGGGTTCTTCTTCTGGGGCATGATGGACGAGCCCGTGCTGTACGCGTCAGACAGCGTGACAAAGCCGAACTCGGCCGACGAGTAGATGATGAGGTCCTCGGCGAGGCGCGACATGTGGATCATCATGAGCGACGCCCACTGCAGCCACTCGACGACAAAGTCGCGGTCCGCGACGGCGTGCATCGAGTTCTCGCCGATGCTCTGGAAGCCCAGCTCCTGGCGCAGCAGCTCGCGGTCGAGCTGGTACGGGTTGCCGGCGAGCGCGGCCGAGCCGAGCGGCAGCACCGAGATGCGCGGGACCATCTCGCGCAGGCGCTGCAGGTCGTTGATGAAGCTCTGCGCGTGGCTCAGCAGCACGTGCGACCAGCGCACGGGCTGCGCGCGCTGCAGGTGCGTGTAGCCCGGCAGGATCGCGTCCGTCTCCTTCTCGGCGCGCGACACCATGACGCTCAGCAGGTCAGACAGGTACTTGTCCACCTTGGCCGTCTCGTCCATGAGCCAAATGCGCATGTCCGTCGCGACCTGGTCGTTGCGCGAGCGCCCCGTGTGCAGCTTGCCGCCAATGTCCTTGCCCACAATCTCAGACAGGCGGCGCTCGTTGGCAGTGTGGATGTCCTCGTCGTCCGCCTGGATCGCAAACTTGTCCTGCGCCCACTCCTGCTCGACCTCCTTCAGGCCACGCGTGATCTCCTTCTGCTCAGCGTCCGTCAGGATGCCCGCCTTCAGCAGCGCCTTGGAGAACGCAATCGAGCCCTTGACGTCGGCAGCGTACATGCGCTTGTCGTACTTGAGCGACTGGTTGTACTCGTGCATCCTGCCGTCAGCTCCTGTCTCGGGCGCCAAGCGATCGCTTCACTCACAGAGGGTCGGTGGAGCCCGTGAAACGGCCGCTGCACGTTAGCTGATTCAAGTCGCCTCAGCTCACCCCCAGAGCTTGCGCTTGGTGAAGTCCTGCTCATTCGACATGGTGTCTGTGTTTTGCTGTTTGGGTGTTGTTGTTGTGATACGCAGCTGCGACTCGAATCTTTATCGCGGCTCTCCGCGGGCAGCATCGCGACTCACAATGTCATCGGCCCTCGAAGAATTTGGTTCCGGCCCGGAGCACCGTAGCGATTGCAGGGATTGCCATGCCCACGTGGTCCGAAATGTTGACTTTCGGCGGCTGCCTGCCCGTGGCAAGATTTCAAGTGACGTCGAGCCGCGGCGCTGCCTCTGCAACAACAACAACAAGAAGCACAGCGCTATGGTCCGGTTCAAGAACCGCTACCTGCTGGCCGAGTTCCTGGACGCCGCGTCCATCGCGCCCTTCCCCGAGCCGGCCGCGGCGCCGCTCGAGCTCGACCCCGGCTTCGACGCAAACGACGACGACGACGAGGCCCTCGCGCGCATCCCCGAGCTGCCGTTCGCGCACCTTTCCCCGCCGGCGCTGCCCGACGAGGGCGCGGGACTTTACAAGGCCGTCAGGCAGGTCGTGCAGCAGGTCTTCGGAGACGAGGGGTGGGGACGCGTCGCGAGCTCCTTCAGAGGTGAGCTGAGCTGATCAGACGCGGAGCTGACATCAGTCGTGTACCACTCCCCGATCACGACGCTCACAATCATCCGCATCGCGCGGCCACACTACCGCTTGATCTGGGCCGCGCTCACCCTCATCACGGAGATCGGTGGGCGGCGCGTGCTCCCCCGCGTCGTCGCTGTCAGCGGTACGATCAAGAAGCTCCAGTCCGCCGCCGTCGTGCACCACCGCCGAGTCACCGCCGGTGCCGTCGCCATGCTCGTCCAGAAGGGCGACGAGGCGGAGAGGACCCGCGTGGAGAGCAAGGGCGAGGTCGAGCGGGAAGCCCTGGGACAGCTCGAGGACTAGACTGCGCAGATTGTGCGATTAGACGGTGCTTGCATGATAGTTTGTTGTATGAATACAGGTACAGGGTCACTACACTATGACAACAGTGGACGTGGGTTCTAATATCTACACAGACCGGAAACACTCCTCAACTGTTCTAAAGTTGACGGCGCGCTTGTCTGTCAGCTTGCGTATCTGGCCGCTCGTGATGAGCCGCACGCCGCGCTCGTTACGCGCGACCTTCATCGACTCGGCGAGGTCGGTAATGTCTTGGGCTGGTTGTCAGTTATCGGAGATACACTCAAACTCACCATACGTGCCCGTATGGCGAGTCTCGAGGGCCACCTTGGCCTCGAGCTCTCTCGCGACCTTCTTCAGAAGACGCATTCTGTGGTCAGCTGCGTCTAGCGGGATTTCAGCTCACCTCTGCTCTCCTGTCTCCTTCCTCTTCCACGCAACAAAGATCTCCTCTGCGAGGTCCCCCTTCTCAAAGCTGGCCGTGGCAGCGGTGAGCAACCGCGCCATGCCAGACTTGCGATCTGTCACGGGCTCGGGTGCAGGCGAGGCAGCAGGGGGCGTGCTGTAGAGGCTCTCGCGTGCGCCAGTGGTAACGGCCACAAGCGGACTGCTCTGTCGGCCGCGCTCGATCGGCGCAGGCCTCGGAGTCTTGAACTGGAGCTTCTCGACGCGACTCTTCTTCCTCGGCGCGGCCGAGTTGTAGAACGAGTACGGCCCGTCGCTGCCCGATAACGGCGCAACATCCTTGAACGTCTTCTCGCGCTCCCTCTGCTTGCGTTTCGCGTGGCCAGGGGAACGCGGTTCCCCAATGATGACTGCGCCGGATACACCTTCGTCGGCCAGCTGATCGATAGTCTGAAGGCGGCGCGAAGACTCCGCGCGAGGCTGCTGCGGGAGGGGCTGCCCGTTGACGTCAAGCGTTTGAAGGATCGACGGGACGGGACGGTGGAGGGCAGCGCGGGGCGGCGCCGTCGCCTTCTTAGCTGTTGAGACAACAGCCGAGGAAGGTGGCTCCTTCTTCAGGCTAATTACCTCTGGCGGCGATGACGACAACGTGAGGTCGATGACCGCACTGGCATCCGGCTGAGCTGATTCAGATAGCGAGCATGGGGGGTCGAACAGAGGCGTCTTGTTCGGACGGCGGCTCGCGTACGAGTCGTCGGAATCCGAGCCGGGGTCGTTGAACAACGCTCCCAGGCAGTCGTCTGCCGCAGCGTCGCCGTTATCCGCGCCCGAAATGTCCTCGATCCCGTTAGAGGAAGGATCCTCGACTAAGGGCGAGAACAGACTGACCCAGTGGCGCCCAGGTAGCTGCGTTTCGTCGTGCAAAGCGGCCAAGCTGCAGTTGGATCGCGCCGGCACTAGCGGCGAGCTGGGCTGCAGCGGCTCGACGGGCACGATCGGAGAGAGTGTCGCGCACTCCTCGTTCAGGTTCTGAGCCGCTAAGTAGACCCCTGCGCGGTTCGAGCAGACGTCACACATGCCGTCGCAGTAACTTTTGACCGTCTCTGGGTCGCTGGCATCGATCTCTTCGCCAAAGTACTTGCAGATGCCGATATGCCGGCATGTGCCGATGTTCTCGGCGTACTGTTGCAGCTGGTTTGTTAGCTTCCTCTTAATGTCCGCAGCTCACAGCTTTGAGACTGTTGGCCATCTGCTGTTTGGTTCGGTCAGTGCCCCTGTTAGCAGCCTGACCCATGGCTTTCGGGGCATCTTCACGCGCTGGGGTCAGTTGCGGACTTGCGACGTCAACTCACAGTAGAACATGAGGCAGCGCGACCGGTGCCCGTCCCGCCCTGCACGCCCCGTCTCCTGATAGTACCCCTCAAATGACTTGGGCATGTCAAAGTGCACAATGTAGCGGACGTGGGGGTGGTCGATGCCCATTCCGAACGCAATCGTGGCGACGATGCACTCGACCCTGCCTTCCTTCCAGTCCGCGAGCACGCGCGACTTCTGTGCCTCGGACATCCTCGCATAGAACGGCATCGCCGAGATGCCGCTCTCCTCGAGCTTCTCCGCTACGAAATCGCACTGCGAGTCAGCTCAATGAAACATCAGACAGCTTACACAAGCAATCGTGCGGCAGTAGACGATGCCCGAGATGCAGGGCACGTCGACGCCGTTCTTGCGGTGCACCTCCTCCGCCTCGGGCCTGAACTTGTGCACAAACTGGATGATCTGGTTCGTCGTCTCGCGCTGGATGTTTGAGTAGCCGATGCCGCCAAGGTATCGGATCTGAGAGTCAGTTTTGGCTCTGCTGGAGTGCAACTCACGTTGTAAAACAGGTTCTTGCGGTTGAACGGCAAGACCCACTGCGCGAGGCCTTCCTCAGCGGTGCGCGGCATGTCGAGCATCTTGGTGATCTCGTCGCGCACCTCGGCGGTGGCGGACGCGGTGAGGGCCTGGGATCAGTGTCTTCCCTCCGCTTAGACTCAGCCCGATGGCACTCACAGTCTTCGGGATGCCGGGGTACTGCCTGACGAACGTTCCGACCTCCTTGTATTTCTGTGTATGTCAGGCTGATGCTCCGAGTTCTTTAGCTGCGCATTCACTCACCGGTCTGAAGCCGTTGCCCCATTCATGCAGGACGTGCGCCTCGTCGATAACGAAGCGGGCGATCTGCTTCTGCTCGTACGCCTTGCGGAAGCACGGCTCGTAGTCCTTCTTGAACAGGCTCTCGGGGGTGACGTACAGCAGCCTGAGCTCGGGGTGCCCCATGCGCAGCTGGTGCTTGATCTGCGGTCAGTTGATGCGGCGCTGAGGCAGCTAGGGGAGCCGGGCTTGCTGGCGTTGGGGGGGAGTGAGACTCACGTAGACGTGCTCTGTCATTGTTGTGTTCTCGTTCAGCGACGCGACCTTGACGCCGCGCTGGCGCAGGCCCTCGACCTGGTCGCTCATGAGTGCCTTGAGAGGGGAGACGACGATGGTGATGCCGTACGAGACGGCGATGGCGGGGACCTGGAAGCAGATGCTCTTGCCGAGGCCTGTGGGCGCGACGACGAGGATGTCGCAGTCTGTCAGCGCGAGCTCGCACACCTTGTGCTGCGGCGGGCGGAACGCGCGGTACCCCCAGTGCTGGCGGAGGACGCGGAGGAGCGAGTTGCCGCGCTCGACGGCGCTCGGCACGCGGCTGAACGTGCGCGGCACAAAGTTGTTGCGCGCGTGCTGCGCACCCCGCTCGCACGGGTACGTGCTCGTCTGCGGCGTCGAGGACGGGAGCGTCGGAAGCGAGAACTCGGCCATCGTGCCATGTCCCTCGGCGGCTGGTGGCGAGGACGTGAGGAAGGACAGGCGCGTCGAGAGACGTACCTCGACATTGCGCTTGTTTGGTTCCGCCCATGCTCACCGTAGGATGCCAGTGTAATTGCCACGCAGCCATTCGCCGATTTTCCGACCACGCTACCACCCCCTCACCTCCACCGCCCAGTGCCCTGCGCGAGCTACAGTGCTGAGTGGGAGAAATGCTCCCGCCCGTCAGGCCGGAGCAGCAGCGACGCCTGCCTGCTGCATGCTGCTCGCAACGAGAGATGCAATGAACTCTGCTAGTCCCAGACACACCCACGCACCATGACCTCCGCCCACACCGCGTCCGAGACTGAGATGGCCCAGGCCCGCCTCCCCGTCGGATGGAGGGACCAGTGCTCTGCGTGAGTATCCCGTGCGCGCGGGCGACGGAGCGACCTCGACAAGCGACGGACGGAATCGAATCGATATGTGACGGAGGATCGGACTCGAACGCCGACACGGCGGACAACGATGGCAGCGTCGGACACGGCACTGGGAGGACATTGCGCATGGACGGAGACGGGACAGCAAGGAAGGAAGCGGGCAATGTTGGAGGAGAGGCCGCTAGGTTCGGAGTCGGCTGTGTCGAAGGCATGTCCGATGCCGCATGACTCGGTGTACCGAGCCCCTTCCGGTCCACAAGTCTTGCTTCCCTTCGGAGACGCCATGCTGTTGCCCTGTTCACCACTGTCGCTGTCGTCGCCGTGCCGTCCGTGTTGGTCCAGCGCCTATCCGTCCCGTGTCGAATCGCCGGATCGTCAACCCTCTGTCGCTCCGTCATCTCTCCGCCGCCCAGCTTCCCCTCGCGCAGCGTTAGCTAACCCCAGCCTGCTCATCCCCCTCAACATCTGCCGCCACAAGGAGAACTACCTGACCTGGAAGTGCGACGACGAGCGCCACGCGTACGACAAGTGCCAGTACGACGAGTGAGTCGCCCCCTGCCGCCAGTGCTGACCCCAGCTACATGCGCCGCATGAAGCAGCTCTCCAAGGAGAAGCGGGAGGCGGCCGAGGCCGCGTCCGAGGACTAGACGCCGCACGCAGCAGCAGCAAGCAGCAAGTAGAAACCTAAAAATGCATACGATACCCGCAACATGGCGTCTGGCGTGCTACTATCGATACAACGTACTGCTCCCTGCTCTATTCACATTACGCTTCTATTCGCTTTCTCGTGGCTTCTCGCCTGGCTTGTCGTCCGGCTGGGGCTGCTGATGGTGTCGACGCCGCTGCTGATGGTGTGGACGGGTCTGGGGGAGCTGGGACGGGGGAGCGGGGGGAGGTTGAAACTGGGACCGGGAATGCTGGGGAGCTCGGGGTTGGGGCGGGAGTTGTGGCCAGCGATATGGGGGCTGATAGAGGTGTAACCGGCGACGAAACACGAAGCGGTAACGGGCTCGTCGGCGTGTTGGGCTGCGGGCTACTCGGCCCCGTGTGCAGCCTCAAGCTGAGCCCCCGCCGGAGGCGCGGCGACCAAACACGCCGTGCAGCCACAGCGACGGGGGCCCAGCACGCGGCGGCCGGCGCGGGCTCGGCACACCCGGTGTCGCGGGGCGGCGCAGATCTCTACTCTTTCTCGGCCTTGTCCTCGCGCTCGTGGTGGTGGTGCAGGAGGTGGTCGACGAAGCCGCTGAGGCGGTGGTGATGGTGGTGGTGCGACGAGTCGCTCGACGCCGACGTGCTCGGCGTCTTGTGCCGGGGCGACATGTGCGCGAGGCTCTTCTGGAGGCTCTCGAGCGGGCCGCCGCGGACGCGCGGCTCGCTCAGCGTCTCGACCGGCTCGGCCGGCTCGCCGCGCGGCGTCCCGCTGCCCGAGGCGGGCGGGGCGTCGGCGCCAGATGCGGGCTCAGGCCGGCCCGGTGAGTGCAGCGCGCTCTGCTCGCTGACGACGCTCCAGCTCTCCTCCGTCGCAGTGTCGCTAGTACTGCCCGTGCGGGGGCGGAGGACGCGCATGTCGTGCCGCTGGTGCGGGAGCGGCTTGATGATGCTGCGCGCATAGTCGAGGTCGCGGTACAGCGCCTGGATCGCCTTGCCGATGCCGTCCTCGGCGCGGATTGCGGCGCCGACCGCGCGCGCCTTGGCGATTTGGCGCTCGTTCGTCGTCGCCGCCGTGAGCGCCTTGGCGAGCGCGTCCGTCGTCAGCTTCTTGATGCCGTCGCCGACGCCGAGCGACTCGACGCGCTCCGCCCAGAAGAACTGGTCGCCGAAGAACGGCTTGATGATCGTCGGCAGGCCGGCGCGAAGCGAGGCCCCGGTCGTGCCCGCGCCGCCGTGGTGCACCGCCGCGTCGATGCGCGGGAACAGCCAGGAGTGGTCGATGCTGTCGATCGCGTAAATGCTCGACGGGTACGTGATGCCGTCGGCGCCCTGCGCGCTGCCGACCTTGGACTTGTCGCCCGATGCGCGCGACCCGCGGTCGCTCCACCCCTTGGACAGGATGGCGAACACCCCGCTCTCGACAATGGCGTCAACGACGCACTTGGTCATCTCGCGCGGGTCCGACACAACAATGCTCCCGAACCCGATGTACACGACCTTCTTGCCCTGCGCGTGCGCGCCGTCGATGAACTCGGCGATGCCCGCCGGCGGCTGCCACACCTTGTCCTTGCTGCTCGCGTCGTCGAGGAACCAGTACCCGCACACGTGGATCCACTCGGACCAATCGAGCGGCGGGGGCACGATCGTCGGCGAGAAGTTGTACAGGAACGGCACCTTGTCCTGCTCCATCGTCGCGAGGTTGGTCGACTCGAGGTGCAGCCACTTCTTGCGCCACCGGTTCACCTGCCGGCTGATCGCGTGCCAGAACACCTGGTCGAACATGACGTACGTCATGTAGTTGTACGCGCCGCCGCGCTTGTACTCGGGCACGGCAAAGGCCTGCGGGTACGCGCGCGTGCGCGTCCACGTCATGGTGAACGCGCGGTAGTACGGGATCTGCAGCGCCTCGGCGATGTGGATGCCGGCCATTGCGCTCGGCGACTCGATCAGCAGGTCGGCGCCCTGGCACGCCTTCCAACTCGACACGAGTAGGTCGTCGAGCCACGTCCGCATCTTGGCGAGGCCCTCCTTCAGGAACGCGACGGTGAAGAGGCCGTTGTCGACGCACAGCTGCATCAGCTCGGCCGGGTCGCCGCCGACGCTCTTGAACCCGATGCCGTGCCCCTCGACCCACTCCCTGTACTCGCCGTGCGTGGCGATCGTGCACTCGTGCCCCTCGGCCATGAGGCCCTTGCACAGCGCAATGTACGGCTGCACGTCGCCGCGCGACCCGATCGTGAGGCACGTGATCTTCATGGGCTTGGGCTTGAATTCGAGGAACGTGCTGCTCGTCGAGCTGCCGAACATGGGCGACGGCACCTTGTCGTTGAGCCTGTCGGTGGCCATGTGCTCCTCGATGAACTTGGGCGACTCGGACGCGGCCGTGCGCTTGCGCGCGAGGTCGGGCACGCTGTCGCTCTCGGCGGCCTCAGCGAGCGCGACCTGCTCCATGCGCTGGTCGAGGAGACGCGAGCACTCGTCGCGCGTGCGCTTCGACGAGAACTCGAGGAAGATCTCCTCGTACCCCTTGACAATGAGGATGAGCGCGTGGTGCCCGAACCGGAACGCCTTCTGCCCCTTGAGACCGTACAGGTCCTTGATGGGGACGACCATCTTGGTCTTCATGACGGCGCGCGTCGACATGAAGCAGAAAAAGTTCTGCGACACGTAGAACCGCCCGTGCACCGGCACCATGCGGTACAGGTAGCCCGTGAAGTCGTCGAGCAGCACCTCGGTGTCGGGCATCGCGAAGAGGGCGTGGAACTTGCGGCTCGCCTCGTCCGTCTCCGAGTCGATGCTCCAGTCCGACGTCGAGCCGCCCGTCAGGCGCTGGATGATGCTCGACCCGCCGCTGTGCATGCGCCGGTGCCGGCTGCGCTGCGGCGACTCGGCCTCGCTTATCTCCTCGTCCGTCGTCAGCGGGATTGTCGGCTCGACGACCTCAGTGACCGACGGCTGCTTGCGCTTCCTGACGCGGCGCGAAGGCCGGCGGGCACGCTGAATGTCACTCGAGGAGGGCGACGTGCCGAACAGCTTCGCAGCGGGCTTGCGAATCCAGCCCGGCGTGCCCCACGCGCTGCTCTGCTGCTCCAGCATGCGGGGCGGCGGCCGCCCGACAAGCTTCGGCGGGTACCCGCCATGATCGACGGAGGACGCTTCTGACTCATAGTCGCTCGTGAAACCGCTCGTGTCCCCGACCTCGGGCAGGGCGGGCTGGGGCGGAGCCGCGATCGGCACGCGGGACTCGGATGCGCGGTCACTGCCGATCAGGGGGCGCAGGAGGCTGCCGACCTTGGACACACTGGCGCTGGCGTACGACGCGGCAGATCCGGGGCGCGTGCCCTGCTCGTCGGCGAGCTGCTGCGCCTGCTGCTGCAGCTCGGCGGTGGAGGGCACCTGCGGCGTGTCCAGCGCCTTGCCCGGGCGCGCGCTCAGGAGCGCCTGGATGACGTCGAACGCGTAGTCGTTGTCGCTGAAGCCGGCGAAGAAGTAGCTGTCGACGCTCATGGCGTCCTCGGGGTCGACGACCTTGACCTCGACCGTCTCGGCGAACTCGAGCGTCGGGCTGCGCTCGATCTCGACGACCGCGTCGAGCGGGATGATCAGCTTGACGCTCTCGCCGTGGTGCTGCGTCTTCAGGATGACCTTGCGCAGGACGCGCACCCACTCCTGCGCGTTCGCCTCCGTGTCCGCCGTAAAGGTGTAGTTGCGCTCGGCGGTGCGCAGCTTGAACTTTGCGCCGTCGAGCATGTCGACACTGCTCGCGTACTGCAGCGACACGTTGCCCTTGGGGAAGTATGGGTCGGTGGGGCTCTCGTACCACGACAGGACGTCGTTGCGGAGCACGAACCAGAACTTTGTGCTGAGCTTTGTCTTTTTCGACTTTTTCCACAGCGGGCCACTCTTAATCGGCTTGCGCTGCCTGTCAGTTACCGTCAAGGGTTGCTCAACTCACGTCTTGCTCGGGCAGGTGCGCGAAGAAGCAGATCCGCTGCGGCGTCAGGAACATGTAGCCCTTGAGCAGGCTGCTCCTCAGCAGCCAACACGCCATCTCCTCGACAATCTCCTCCTCGTCCGGCAGGCCAAACACCTCCTGCAGGCGCTTCGCCAGCTTGCCCTTGCGAATCTGCTCGCCGACATTGACCTCCGTGTCCATGCGCGTCGGCGACCGCCCCTCCTCGGGCGTCGCGGCGCCGCTGAGCGGGAGCGGCTTCGAGCTCCCCCGCACGGGGGAGAACTGGTACGACAGCTCCTGCGGCCCGGGCGCCTGCGCGCGGCGCGCGATCGTGTTCTCCTTGAATGGGAAGTCGAGGCTGTGGCGGAAGTGGTGCTTGCGCGGTGAGGTCGACCTCGACCTCGACTTGGATTTAGACTTGGACTTGGTTCTGGACTTGTCAGAGCCATCCGAGTCCACCGAGCTGTGAGAGCTTGACCGCGAGCGGTGCGAGTGGTGGTGGAACAGGTGGTGCTCGCGGTGCTCGGGCTCCTCCGCCTCGGGCGTCATCTCCATCGGGCGTATGGTGTGCAGGGACGAGTGGATGCGCGTCGCTGCGGTCAGCCAGATCCCGTGGGAAGACTCGAGACTCACGCCGCGGCCGCTGCGGGTATATGACCTGGGTGCGGGACATGGCGTCTTCGTCTGCGGACGTCTCCTCGTCGCTCTCCCATGGGAGCGCGGTGAGGGCAGACACGAGAGCGGACGTGCCCATGCGCATCTGTCGGCGGCGAGGACGGGCGGCGGGCGGCGGGGCGGTGGGAAGTTCGGGCATCGGGGTGAGTAAACAATGGCATGTCGCGGTTCCAGGAGCGCAGTAGCGCGGACGACAGCCGGGGGCCACGAGTGCGCCGGCACCGGCACCGAAGAGGTTAGCGCAACATTGTCACGGCGCCAGAGCACGTTGTTGGCGGGTTGGCGGGTGGCGATGTCGCGGAGCCGGAATGCGATACGGGGTGTGATTCAGGAATAGATAAGCCAGCGTCAGCCTGCGTCCCATAATAGCGGGTGCGGACTCACCGTGCCGTGGCACACATCCTCCTCCTCGTCCTCGTCCTCGCATATCACCATCGAGTCCTTGCCGAGCCCGTCGTCGGGGCTGTGGGGCGGGACGTCGTCGCGGCTCCAATGGCGCGCGCCGCGGAGGGTGCGCCCCGAGTCGCCCGTCCCCTTCCTAAGCGAGTGCGTCGAGGCGAGGAGCGACGGGCCGGCGGAGATGGGGCTGAGCATCCCGTCGGCCTGCGGCGGCAGCGCAGACTCGGCCAGCGCTGATCCGGGGAGCACGGTGTTCTTCCTAGACTCATTCGTGCTGCCGGACTCAGTGCGTTCGAAGCCGGGCCGGGTGGCCAGCGGACTCATGACGGCGGGCGACTCGACAAGGCCTTCCGCGGACGTCTCGCTGATCGACAGGCGCTCCAGGTGCGGGATAGGCTGTGGCTGCGGCTGCGGTTGGCTGAACCTTGCGGGAAACTCAGGCCCGTCGGGGTCGGTGAGGTCGAACGGGTTGGGCGGGTCGGCGGCCGATGCCGGGGCCGCGGAGGCCGTGATGGAATGTTTGTCGAGGGAGAGTGACGGGGCTTGCTCGAGGGCATCAGCTGACGCCGGCTGCTGGCCGGGTGCTCCTGTTGGCGGCTGGGTGACTCCCCCGGCGCCCATCCCGGCTGGAGAGGTGCCAGCAGGCCCTGTTGCGCCTGTCACTTGTGAGTCTGTCGGCGGGTTGTCTTCGACGGCGGCAGTCGGCGACCGCGTGACGCTGGCGTCGGCGGGCGCCGGCGACACCGCCGTCGTCTCGACGACGACCTCTCGATCCATGCGCGGCGGCGTGTCGCGGAGCTGTCGGTCCGTGTGCTGTCTGTGCGGATGAGCTGGTGCTCTAAAGAGCCGATCGGGATGGAGTAAAGTGCGATGCGATGTTGTTGTCGTTCTGGGACGTCGTGTGGTGTGAGGAAGCGCTATCTGTCGCCGGCTCGCAGCCTCGCGCTCGATGTGGAGGTGGGGCCGTCTGGTATCTGGTGTCGGGTAAGGTTCGCTGGCGCCGGCAGGAACGCTGAATGGGCGGCGGGCGAGCGACGGGCAACGAGCAGGAGGGCAGACGAGTGTCGGAGTTGCAGAGCTCGGTGAGAGGAACGGAGATACGAGATAGGGGTGGGGAACGTCCACTGACGCAATCACGCTAGCGTCCGCTGGGTGGCAAGCCGGGCTGGCTGGGCCTGGGCCGGCCCGGTGGAGGTCGGGTTGGTGACCGGGATTCGCCACCGTAGGCGGTGCGGTGACTGTGACTGCTGGAATCGGTCACTCACCCTTCCTTCGTGGATATCGCCTGACAGTCTTCCTCGTCATCCAGAATCTGCATGTCACAGGCTGGTCAGCTGGAAGCAGAGTTTCTTGCACTGGCTAGACGCTGGAGCGGATTAGGAACTGAGGCTCACGCAACCAAGCGACCCACACAAGATCACAGCGTTCCACCCGTCACTGTGTGCCGAGACTCATCGCCGCCCCTCCGTCATTCCCGCGTCATGAGCTGGCCAGAGGACATCTCTCGATCTCGTGGGTACGATCCCGAAGGAATGACAGCCTCAGCTTTGGCATCGGGCCGGCGGACCGGTGCGCCGGAGATTCGAACGGTCGAGCGGCCGTGCCCGCATCTCCGTCCCGCTAAAGCGCTGGCAGCGGCCGAGAGTGTCCCAACGAGCTCGAAGCTATGAGGGGCACCGCTCCGCGCTCTGCGCTCCGCCGCCTCGCCATCTCGGGACAAGCGACGTTCTCTAGCGCCGGCCCAAGTTCGGAGCATGCCTACAGTAGCCCCAACCGGTGAAGCCACATTGCGTGGCTGCGGAAGGGCAGCTGGCTAATCCCCGGGCTAGTGCACGATCAAGCGACCACGTTCGTCTTTGGCAGCATTGTTGGGCCGGCAGCCAGCCCTGTTGCCCTGTTGCCCTGTATCCTAAGAGCAGGCAGAATGGCGGTCGTCCTCGGGAGCGCAGCCGGCAGGCTGATTCCTGCGGCGTTCACTGGTACTGCCCTAGCCTCTTCCCTCGGCGCTAGGCCGGCGCACGGCCCGCTCTTCCAGATAGCACTTAGAGGTCGGGGTCGGACCGCGGCACGCGGCGCGCGGCGCCATCGGGCTACGATTGAATCCGAGTATCGCTCACGCTGACCTGCGGTTAATTCATCTGTGGGCTCTTTGACTCGCGATAGCGCGCCAACATGTCCTGCACTACGACCAGTGCACCACACGGCACACGGCCCCGCACGGTCCAAACGGCCGGCTGAGCGTTCACGAAAGCACCACCAGCCCGATCATGATCGGCTCTATTGTCCTCGCCTCGCTGGCTGCAAGGACAATGAGCGAGCGACGCCAGTGCCCTCGGCACACGGCGCACCGCGACACACATGCCACTCACCCCAGGCGCCAGCGCACACGCCGCGGGCTTGCAGGTTTATGCTTGTCTGCACACAGCCCCACGGCCCTCACACACGGACCGCACGCCCAGTCTGCATGTCCTGAGCGACATGCCCCAGCGTGTCCGGTAGTCACCCCAATCTACCTGCCCTGTCGCAGTGGCTTGGGTATGCGCCAGACCGCCAGGGCCAGCGCCAGCAGGGCCGGCCAGGTCTCTCCTAGATACAGTCCTAGATCGAGATCAGATCAGACAGATCGAGATCATACTGCGGGCTGCGGAGCGAAATTCAAGGAAGCAGCAACAAGTGTGTAATCTTACATGCAGTACTATATTCCTGGTTAATGGTAATGGGTACGTACGACCAAGATACAAAGGGGTGAAGCGATCCAGTCCGGCCATGTTCGTGACTGGAATCTGATAGAGGAAGACCAAAATATGAATAGCTGTTGAATGATAGATGTGCAGTGGCCCGCGGGCCAGGTGGAATGATGTATGTCCGCGAAGTAAGGAGAGACACTAGATTACAATGCTCGTCGAGCGCGGCGACGAGAACGCCGACACGCGCTCGTCGGGCGGGAACGAGTGGAAGGACTGGTCGTCGAACGAGTCGGCGTACGCGTGCTTGCTGATCGCCAACGGCGGCGCGACGTTCTCGCCCGAGTTGGACGACGTCGGCGTCGCGATCGGCGTGAACGAGTTGCACCCGCCAGCAGACGTCTTGCACGTCGACCACGACGGCTGCTTGCGCAGGCGGCGGTGGTGGTGCGGGCGCGACGAAGGGCCCGAGCCGCTGCTACTGCTGTCCGAGGCGCCGCAGTCCGCAATGTCGGCGCTCGAGTAGTACTCGGCGGGGACGGTCGGGTAGTGCGACGGGTCGTGGGGCGTGTACAGCTGCTCGACCTGGTCCGGGTCGGGCGACGACGAAATGTCGCCAGACGAGTTGGACGGAGGGAGCGGGAAGTCGACAATGTTAGGCTGCAGGCTAAGCGAGTCCGAGGAGGCGGCGTAGTTGATGTTGATCGGGACAGAGACAGGCGCGACGCCGGCACGCTCCTCAGCAGCGCGCTTCGAGGCGCGGCGTTGCAGAAGCCTGGGCGCGTCCTTCTGCGCCAGCGTGCTCGTGACCCTGGGCTTGTTGCTAGTCAGGGCCGCGATCGTGTTGGCGAGATGACGCTCGCGGGACTCGGACGGCGTCGGTGACGCCGCGCGGCTCGCGCGCTCGGCAATGTCGTCGAGCCCGTTGTCCATGTCGGCGCTGATGTCGAGCGCGAGGCTGAGCGTCGAGCCGCCAAACTTGTGCAGCATCGGCGTCGAGTACGACGACGACGGGATCGCCCAGTGCAGAGGCGGGGGCTGCTGCACCTCGGTCGGCGGCCGCGGGAACACGGTGCCGAGGCCAGGCCGCGACTTGCTCTGCGACTTGAGGCGGCGGAGGCTGACCTTGCTCCGGCGCGACTCAAAGCTGTTGTCACGCAGGTCGACTTCGTCGTCATCGCCGTGACGCCTAGGGAACGACCCAACCCACGAGTTGCGCTTGTACCGTGAGTTGCGCGACGCGGTCGACGACTGTCCGTTGAAGTCCTCGTAGCGTCCGGGCGTGGGCGTCGTGGGCGTCGGGGGCGACAGATCAGAGTTGCGGCTCGGGGTCGACAGGTTGATCATGCTCTCGACCACGTGACGCGAGACGCGGAACGAGTCCTTGTTGGACTCTTCCGTGTCGTCGTCCCGGGCGGCCGAGAAGTCGATCGTCGATGTGGCCGCGTTCTGGTTCCGGCGGTTGAAAATGCTGCTGCGCGGGCGCAGGCCGCGTCCCGTGCTGGCGCTCGTAGGCTCCTCGGTCAGGACCGGAGCAGACGGCGTCGCACGCTCAGACTGGAAGCTCTGGGGAGAGTCGGGGGCCTGAACGCGGGAACGGCGTCCCTTAGAGAACGCGTTCTTCATGCGACCGATGAGGCCAACCTTGACGCTCGCGCTGGGGCTGGCGGTCGCGGCCGCAGCGGGAGCCTCCGACTTGCCCGATGCATTGCCGCTGATGCTGGTGCCTCCGTTGTTCGAGCTGTGGATCGAAATCGCGCACGAGGGCTCGCGGGGCGACGCAGTGACAGTGGGAAGCAGAGGGGCGGCGGAAGCCTGCTGCTTGTCCTTCTTGTCGGACGGGAGATCCTCATCGTCGCCAAAGGTAGCGCTACGCTTCAGGGGCGGACGCTCTGTTGACTCGGGCACGGGCTGCTCGGGTTCCTCTTCGTCCTCCTCCTGCACGCCCAGCAGAGGCGTGGGCGACATGATCGGCGGCCGCCAGAGGGGCATTGACGAGGTGGTGGGGGCGAACGCACCGCTGTTGATGATCAGCGGGGCGGGGCGAGGGGGGACGCCGGGGTTGCCAGCGAGATGCGACTCGGAGCGGGCGAACGCCTGGCGAAGCATGGGGTGACTCGGGACCGGTGATGGCGAGAAGGAAGGTTGAGAAGAGGCTGCAGAGATGATGACCGGCTGCGAGCGGGCGGCGGGAGCAGGATTGGCCCCATGTGACAGCTCGAGGGGGTGAGTGGCGCGCGGAGCAGAAGCAGTGTCTGGACGGCCTTGACTGACCACACCAGGAACGCTGTGGCGCTTGGCTTTGGTGGTCTTTGCGGCAGCCTCCTTGAAGTTGGAGACGTCGACGGACGAAGGCATGTTGGGCGTGAGGGAAACCCGCGCATCCTTGTCCTTGGCGCGAGCAAGGTCGACCATGGAGCCAAAGTTGAGGCGCGAGCGGCCCAGTAACCGCCCTCCGCGAGTCTTATTCGCGACAGGGGGCGTCGCCTTCGCAGAGGTTCCACTGGGTCCAGCCTCGGTTGGTGAAGAGGCTGCCGTTGTCGTCTGGGGACCGGACGGCGGCGGGAGGGACACGACGCGCTGGGAAGCGTTGAAGAGGTTCTTCTTCGACTTCCACCACTTTGCATTGCTGACTTCCTTCTCTGGGGAGGTCGGTGCCTGCGAGGCGTCGGTCATGGACCATAGCGAGAGCGGGTCATCCTCGGGTGGCGCAGAGGGCTGTTTCTCTTTCCTGAACCACCTTTTCTTTGGCTTGCTCTGAGGCACGTTCGCCCAGCCATCGCCCAACCCGACGACACCAGGCATCGATCGCAGGGCGGCGTCGACGGGCGCACGGTGCGATGCCATGTACGAGTCCATCTCGTGCTGGTCAATGTCGATGTCGTCCTCCTCGTCATCAGAAGAGAGGGCCTCGTCGGCGAGGTCGAGGGCGACGGGCCACCGGCGGGACGCGCCGTCGAGGTTGACGGATGAGAGGCCGAGGCCGACTGGCCGGCCCGAGTGAAACGCGTGTGACAATTTTGAGGTGGATGCCGAGGCGTGGGGGACGGAATTGTTTGTGCTGGGGGCGGCGGTGGTGGCTGTGGAGGCGGATGCGGCGGCTGAAGGAATGGTGGAAGGAGGGATGCCAATCGTCGGGGGAGCTTTGGCATTGTCGAACGCCATGTCAGGGAGCGAGGCGGTCGAGGAGGAAGGGGAGATGGTGTGATGGCTCTCAGAGTCAGAGTCGTCGGCTACTGGGAGGGCGTCCATGGAGACTCGACTTCTTGATTGACCTGCGCCCATGGTGAATGAGAGAATGGATGCTGATCGTGACTGATCGCTGAGGAGCGAGGTCAAGGTATGCGATGGGTGGTGGGTGTAGGAGGAGCCCTGGCGCCAGGTCGGGGAGAGCGTCCTGCCAGCGGCGGCCGAGTCTGTCCAGGGGATGGGCTGGCAGTCGTCGTCTGGAGAGCGTGTAAGCAAGAGAAGAAGGCTCAAGAAGAACGTGTGTACGGGTGAGGGGGAAGGAGAAGAGCAATGGAGAAGAGAGAAGACGGGGGATGTGTCGAGTGCGTGCGGGGATGCAGGACGCAGGACGCAGGATGCAGTGGGAGGGAGGGGAAGAGGCAAGGGGAAAGGGAGGAGAGAGGCGGCAGGCGGCAGGAGGGAGGGCAGGGACGGGCGAGGGAGCCTGGAGCGGGTGGATGGATGGATGGCACGCGGTGAGCCGAGACTAGGAGAGGATGAATGACTCTCGGTCTGGCGTCTGGCGTCTGGCGCTGGCGTCTGGTGCTAGTCTGTCTACCGCATGTGCCGTCCCATCCGTTCCATTCGTGCCATTCAGCCCTTTGCGCGCGCCAGTCACTGATACAGTAGACGCGGACGCACGGTCGTGGTGTGCCTGTACTCCCATACCCTCACCCGGACAACAATAGTAGCCTACTTACATGAGCTGGTGCGCGAGTGCCCGCTGAGCCTGCTGGGCCCGCCCATGTTGACTGCGCTCGACGACGGGTGCATCCCGCTCGCGCTAGCAACGGCGGCCGACATTGGGGTTCAGCAGCAGGAGCAGCACAACGTCGCAGTCCGAGTCGCAGTCGCAATCGCAGTGAATGCAAGTGGCTGCAGCAGCAATGGACGCGCAGTGGTTAGCGCACCCAGTGCAAGGCAAGGCGAGAGCAGTCGGTCCAGTTCCTAGCGTCCTAGCGTCCTAGCGCAGCCTGCCTGGCGTACTGGATACTGGATGGATGGTTTTCAGTTGAATAGGGGAACAAAGGGGCGGAATAACGAAAGGGGGCTTGGAGTGAGTCGCTAGGGCAAGGGGGGCCGCTGGGGTGGGGACCGTCGGACAGTTGCTGCCTAGTGCCGGGTGGATGATCGGTGCGCGCGCGCGCGACGATGAGTAATGGCGAGGGGGTGGTGGGTAACGGCGAACGAGGGGGTGACAACGGTCAAGCAAGGCGGGGGTCGAGTCGTCGATGTGGGGGGTGGGTGGCTGCTGGAGTGTACGCGACTGGCAAGACGAGTGAAGGATATGAAGGGATGATGATGGGTCAGAGGGGCCAGTGGTTGGAGTATATGGTAAGGTTGTGTGGGAGATTGAGTGCTCCGACCGAGTACGAGTACGAGGAGGGCAGGGCACAGGGCATGCAGGGCAAGGGCAGTAGGCGAGAGATGAGAGGTGCAGGGGAAGTCGCAAGGCCAAGCGAGAGTCGAGAACAGAGTTGGGACGGCGAGGGAATCGAGGAATCGAGGAATCGAGAATGGGGAGGGGACCAGGGCCCAGGGGAGAAGAAAGTGGGAGGGGAGGGAAAAGGAAAAGGGGAGGACGAGGGTCAACGTAAGGGCCGACGAGCAAGGGACGGGTGGCCAGGGTTCAAGGGCGTCCAGGGCACAGGGACGCAGGGCCGCAGGGACGCAGGGCGTCAGGAGCCACGAGCCAGGGCGCAAGGGAGAGGGAGACATTTGATGCCAGGGCGACGAGTGTGTGTGTGTGTGCGTGCGTCCAGACACAGCCATCATACCACCCAGGCGGTCACGCAGCAGAGCGGAGGGAAAGGGAACGGTCCCACCCCGAGGTTACCAGCAGACACAGACCCAGCACCACACCGCAGATCGCAGACCCGCAGAGAGAGAGAGAGCACACCGCAAGGCAGAATCACAATCGACAATCAACCGTATCGAAATCATGAGGAATCCATGTCAGCTCGTGTCCATGCCATGCCGAGACCGTGCAACAACTCACGCCCTGACGCCAGTACCGACGGGTACCGATATTTCGATTCACTTGATCGCCTGATGCTCGTCGGGCAGTGCGTCGGATTCCTCGGTCCTGGCGCTCGTCTTTGCCGTGCAGACGTCAGAGGCTGCTCCGGGCAGCGCGGGCAGCAAGCAGCCGAGAGCGCTCCTGCAGCAGTGCAGCTGTGGCTCTGATCGGTCCTGGCCGTCTATTTACTGGAGCACCCGAGACAGCGCCGCTGGGCGCCGCTGGCTGGCTGCGCGTCGGACCCTCGGACCCTCGGGTCGCCAGTCCCTCGCGCCTCGCGCTCCCTAATGAGCTGGTCCCTCGCTGCTGCGCGCCACTGGCTGGCTGGCAGCGGTCTGCAAGCAAGTCACAGACGCGTACGCGCAACGGCCCGTGCTCGCGGCGCGGAATCGAGGAATGCGGTTTGTCGCCTGCGCCGGGTTGGGCTGTCGCTGCGTGCGGTGGCGCAGCGGAGCGGGGCGTTGCTGCGTCGCTGGGGAGGCGAGCGAACGTGGCCAAGGAGCAAGCCTGGAGCAAACGTTCGGGTTGGGTTTGGGTTGGGACGACGTTGGGACGAACTTGGGCGAGCGGGAGAAGGGGCCTCCACTCGCGCCGTAAATAGAGGAATTGGCCACCGACGCGTCGAGTGGAACAATAATGAGTGCGGGAGGGCGCGCGGGCGGCCGAGGCTGGCGGGGGGCTGAGGCGGCCGGCCTAACGCTGGAATGCTCGGCTTGGCGCCACTGAATGCACAATCAGCCCGGGCCCGTTTCGTGTCCGGGCCGGGTGCGGCGAATGCTTTCGGTGTCGGTGACGGTGACGATCGCCGCGCACGTCGGAGGAGGATGCACGAGCGGTGTGCCCGTCCGTGCCGGTGGTCGGGCCTGGGAGGGCCGGGGCGATCGGTGACAATGAGCGGTCGTGCAAGCTGTCGCACCAGAACTGCTCCGGTTTCAGCGGCACACAATGCTGGCCCCGTGTGCTGATCACACAGGCCGCTCGCTGTATTGTTGCAGGCTGGAATGTCGCCTGCTCCGCGTGCTTCACTGGGCCAAGAATCAGCCTTGGTATGCTGGGTGACGACGTGCCGCCGAGGAACGCAAGGAACAGAGGTACAGCAGGTACGGCTATTGAACTGATCGCAGCTGCTGGTCTTCAGACGGGGCACGTACGTATGCCTGCGCCGAGTTCGATCAGCGTCGCGAACCAACACCCGTGCTATGCGAACAGCACCGATCGCATGCACAAGGGGCCGAGGTACCTACAGCCGTGCTGCGCGACAGATCCGGTCGGCAGTCGAGCGCCACAAGGGGGCAGGAGGACAAAGGGGCGTGGCTGCTGTGGCTGCAGTAAATTACAGCGACGAGCTTCGGCCAGTCAGATCGCCCAGCGGTGTTGCAGAAACCAGGACGCGACTGCGAAGTAATGTCGAGGGCCGCGATCACCGATTAGATATCGCGGCGTGCTGTGGACGGCCGCGCGCGCAAGATTGGGTCGGCCGGTGTCAAAGCGAGTTCCAGGACGTGTCTGAGACGGCGCCCACCGCTGCCCCGCTCAAGATTATGTACTCCGCGCCGCCGAGCCTAAAGCCGCTTCTGCCGCTTCTGTCCTCGGCGCGCTTAAACTATGCAGTTTGCGTGCGGACCCGCTGAGTGGCCAGCGGGGGTGCTCCCGGAAACCAGGATGCCGAGCGCAGGTGTGGAAACGAATGGGGGCGCCGCAGATCTGGGGGCGAGCGCCGGCGCTAGGAGCGCGGGAGCTAGCGTTTACGTGCTGACGAGAGGTCCACATCTGTGCACACCGGTGCAGCAGTCTCAAGACAGAGGCCCCGGCAGCCAACTCTGGTACACCTCAGATAGGGTTGGGGCGCGTCGCGGTCGGAACGTGTCGCGGTGACACCCCGTGCGTTCGGTGGCCGGCACGCCCCTGCACACGAGGTCAGCTGGGTGTGTTCCGTGTGCTTCTGTGCATTGGGGATCTGGTGCGCGCCGGCATGCACGGCGAGCGCACCGGCACGCTCGGTCAGCTCGGCCAGCTCGGTCAGCGCCACATGCTGTCACTGGTGCGACAGCCCACTCCTGTCCATCTGCTGCAGCGCAGCGAGGGGTCTCAGATCTGTCCTGGCTTTGCTGCCTTGCCCGGCGTGCGGCATGGCGGGCATGCGCAGTAGATCCTCGCCAGGCAGCCAGCTAGCAGGGCAGGGCCAAGTACATGACGAAGGTGAGACATGCCGAGGAGGCCACTGGCCCACGGCAATTCAGTGACTCGCGGACGCGGAAGTCGCCGCATTGGTACGACAGTACGACAGTGCGACAGTGCGACAGGCTGCGCAGAAACTCCAGCAGCAGACTGTGTCAGGGCCGCGGTGCGGCCACAGTGCCAGAGCAAGGAGTGCGTACGACTGAAACCCGAAATTTTAGGTTTGGCCACTTGGCCTGTCTCCCATGTTAGCGCGGTAGTACGCGCTCTCGGGTCGGCGGCAGATATCCGCGCCTGGCGTGCCAGGCATCTATCTCTGCCAGAATCGCTGCAGAAGTGCCAGAATCCCTCTTCTTTCCGCCGGCAAGCACGGCGCAGCCGCGTCCTGCTCGGCGGGCACCGAGCGCAGCGGCTGCTGGCGCTGGAACGCCCGTCCAAGTTACAAGCGGCAGCAGCGCAACGTAAGGCTGCGCGCCGCTGTGATTCCAGCTGACCCCGCGCTCTCGTAAGGCTGGTGCGCCAGTGCGCTGCCTGGCGCAAATCATCCGGCAGATCTCTACGTACCCCGAGCGGCAAGCGGCATGCAACTCGACGGATTCAGGATCCGGGCTCGCGCTGCATTCACAGGCATGCATCCGCGGTGGCGCATGCATTGCCTCGCAATGCGTCGCGCATGGCTTCGCACATCTCGGCATGATGGTCATTCAGCGCAATTGCAGCCGTACCCGCTGGCGCGCCAGCATCGCTGGGTGACTGGCTGGGTGCTGGCCGTGCTGGCTGGCCGGCACAGTGGACACGCACTGAATGGGTGAATTGGTCTAAGATCGTCAATGCCATACGGTCCCGTTCCTTGTGCCTGCGTGCCTCCCTGTTTTTGCAGCCCATATGCCTGCCCATGCACAATGCAACGAGGCCATGCGCGCATGAGCTGGATGCCCGCGGGCCCAGCGCCCGGCGCCGCCGTACCTCTGTGCCTATGCGTGCGCTCATGTGCTCGCCGGCCCTCGCGCGAAGCACACGTACCCCGCTCGTAGGTTTGGGATGCATTTCATGCTGCAATGCGAGTGTACTGACCTGATTTTGCTTGGCTTCGCTATCCAGCTGCTCGGGCCTGGCCGGCCTGGCTGGACGATGTACGAGACTCAATTCGAACTCTGTTCCGGGGCAAATGCACTGTGCGTTTGCGATCAGCGCCGTTCTTGTATCATCTGCTCAGCCCCGTCGGCCCGAATGTCAGCGCGCGAGCCGACCAGCGCGCGAGACATCATTGCGCCAGCGCGGATGTGTTGGTCCCCAGCCCCCGCCAGCCTTTGCTGGCCAACCCCAGACACGCCCCGGACGCGACCCCAATCTGCCCCGTGCCCCGGCCATGTAGCGCGGCCCGAGGCATGCGGACGCCTCGCCTGCCTGTCAGTGCGCGGATGTGCCCACACCAGCGCACCAGCGACCGCGAATCCGGGGCCAAGGCCAAAACTGAACAACCTTAAACCGGCCACGCATAAGGCATAACGTTCGTGCCGGCCGGGGTGCCGGGCCCAACGCGCTGCACGTTGGCCGCCTGCCGCAGAGCCCGGCAGGTGCGAGGTGACTACTGGGTGAGTGACTGACATGAAACCCCTTTGTCGCTGCTTCTTTTTCCTCCCTTGTCTTCCTGCATGCCTCCCCGGCCAGGACGGCGATGGTCGTGCCAGCCAGGTCCCCAATCCCCCCGCGGTCGAATGCTCCGAGGGGCCGGCATGCCAGGTTACAGAACGAGGGCCAGCGGCAGCGGCAGCGCGGCGCGGGACAGCTGGAGTACGCACATTCGTCGCGAGAGCAGAAGCTGGCGGCCGTTAAGGGTGTTCTGGGACTCAAACCCAAAAAAGACCGCCGTGCCTGGGTTTGGGGCTGCTGGAGCTGCAGCACATCCCAGGACTGTCCAGGAAAAAGGTCGAGCCAGGACAGAGCTGCAGGGCGGCAGGGACGGTGGATGTAATGTTTCCATCGACGCGGGCGAGTGGAAGTACCTTTTGGTGGCCGCCGGCCCTGCGACCCTGGGGACAGAACCTTCTTTTGGTCTTCTGGTTCTGCCCACCGCGCGGCCGCTGCAGCCTAGGAGTCAGGGGGCCGAGCCTTGCCGTGCTTTTCGCTGTGCTAGTTCAGCTGTCCTTGCGTCGAGAGACCTGGTGCATTCTTGGAGCGCGCGTCCTGAGCTAGCAGCACCCCGCCGTCCTTGGGCCAGGAGAGCCGCCCGGCCGTGTTCGATGCCGCCGAAAGAACAAGTGCACGTACGTCGGTGCGTACGCACTCCTGCGCACGTACTCCACCTCCCGCTGCCTTTGGCTCTCTGGGCGCGCAGGCTTGCTAGGCTGGGATCTTGGGGGCTGCTGGGGAAATAGAGTTTGCAGAATTCAGCGTAGCCTCACTGCCCCCTGGCGCTCTCGTACAGCGCGCGCTGGTTCCATCGCTCTGGGCGGATTTTCGCTGCAACGGCACCGGGCGAGCGAGTCGCGGCATGCCGGCGCGCCTTGGCAGCGGTCTGGACAACGGCCTGGCACGCAGCCCGCGGGCCTTGGACCTAGCCCGGCCGCGACGGTGCCTCCGCCGCGCCGGGCCTGGCATGCCTGGCAACAGCGAGCTCGTTGCTGTTTGCAGCGCGCACGCTGCTCGGTATCGGCTCGTGCCTCCTCTGCCAGTTACCGGTGGGGCTCGGACCTGGATACCAGCTGCTGCGCGTGGAGCGGCCGATCCGAGCCTGATCGCTTGTCGCGTGTTGGGCAGCTGTGCTGCGTCTGCTGCCTCTGCGTCCGGAAATGGACAGCGGCGGCCCACTAAGACAGCCAGTGGCCAAAACAACAAGTGGCACGCGCGGCGAGTCAGCCGCGAACAATTGTATCTGCAACAAACACGCCCGGCAGAGCACCATTCAGTCGCGCCGCGCGCCGCGCGCCGCGCGGCAGCGGCAGCGGTCTCGTGATTCACTCGACGCAAGCGACGCTTCGCGGGTGCCGGGCACAGAATCGTTTAAGCCTTTGGGGCACCCGCAGTCTGTGTTCTGTTCTGTTCCGCAGGCCCGAGGGACGTTCTCTCGTGCTCCGTGTTCTGCTGGATGTACGTTTGGCCCCGAGCGCGAGACCGAGCTGCAGCGAACCCAATCCAGCCGTAGCGAGCCGGAACTGGCCGTAGCAGCCCGTAGCCCCAAAGGCTTGCCTCGACATCGTTCCACGTTTCTCGATGCAAGAGGACGAACAAGGTTCATGGGAACTTGGGCTTTGGATTCGAGCTAGTGCCCTCGCGAGCTCTCGTGCGCCCTGGGACGCCTTGCGAACGGCAATTGAGCAGCAGCATGTGTCCGCGCAGGCACTCGGCTTCCGACGCCAAACCCCCGGGAGCTCGAGGTCCGGGGGCTCTTCGAGTCGAGCACGAGCGCGCGCGGCGCACCCGACGCTGCGGCCTGCGGCCTGCCGCCAGGAGGGAGGACGCAGCTCCGTGCGATATCCGGGGGAACATGATGAGGTGGTGCCTAGATGTAACGGCCGTGACCAGGGAAGAGCGGCGGAGGTGAAAGATCGGGCGCAGCACGCGGCGGCGGAGCCAATGTGCCCGTCCAGAGCCACGTATCGGCCACGCTGCGAGGTGCTGGGCTGCTCGCCAATACGAGTGTGCGCGGCGCTGCAGCAGGCCGGCGCAGACGAGCCCCGGCGCCCCGGCCCATTTGACTGCCATTGAGTTGGAGGCAGCGTTACGGTTTTGGTTGCCAGAGTTTAATCACGAGCTCTAAATTGCAAGTTCCAGACCAACCCGCGCCGCGTGCGTCCCTTACTATTCTCTTTTCTGCGTCCTTGATCCTCGAGCCTCGAGCGAGCGGGCGTGCCTGCACGTCCAACTTTGTCCCGACTGCGTCCGTCCGACCACGCATCGGCTGCATGGCCCCGTTTGAGCAGATTGAGGTTCACGATCAGGCGATTTATGAGATGAGCTGATCACCACTTGCAGCATGTTGCAGCTGGCTGCGACAGATTGCAGGCAGACGCAGAGTTTAGAATTGATTCCAAAAGCTAATTTCCGCTCGCAAGCGTGCCGAAACACGCCCGGCCGCCGCTAGCGCGGTACCAGCGCGATCAGCAGGGCGAGCAGGGCGCGTGCACGTCCAATGACTCGCCGTCACGCCCTTGCTTATATGTTTCATTCGCGACTGCGTCAAACAGAGGTGATCGCCAGCCGACCCGAAGAACGCTGAATGTGTTGCAGTCAGTCTGCTGCATGAGTCCGCCCAGATGCAACACATGATTGAACTGAAAATGGATACGGCAGACGCAGCCAAGCGAAGGAACAGGCTCGGCAGTTCGAAGGTGCCCCCCCCCCCCGCCGTACCTTGTCGCGACCAACCTACGACCGCCAACCTACGTCGGCGAACCCTCGTTGCAAGCATTAGGATCGGGCAGTGGGTGCGCAGCGGGCGCCGTGTCAAGCACGGTCATGCTGTCAGCGAGAACGGCAGTTGTTTCGTTGCGTCCAAAGTGGTCATTTCATCGTGTTTCATCTGGGCTCGGTTTCAGCTGCGGTGGGCCGGGGCTAGCGCCATTGGCACTGCTGCACTAGCGCAGGCTGAATGCGCATTCACTGCGGTCGGCCTGTCGGACGTCGCGAGTGAGTTGCCGCAGAGCCGCGCTAGCTAGCCACATCAGCCGATCTCCGTCTGTGCGCGGCCGAGCGCCGAGGGCCGGTACGTGCGAAGAGTGGGTAGTCATTCAGATCGCCGGGCGAGCAGTGGGGTAGTACCGCTTCAGAAGTTCGGTCAGCCGCCGGCGTGATTAGTCGCACATGCGCACTCGCGCACTCGTTCGGCGAGGTGCAGCCAGGTGCAGCCAGGTATGCGTGCCGCAGTGTCGTACGCTCTCGTACACACGACCCTCAGCCGCCACCTGAGGGCCTGGAGACCGCAAGCAGCAGCTGCCGGATGTCGGAACAATACCGACAGGATCCTTGGACGCTCGGGAATATGGTGAAACATCCAGCGCCCGCCGTCCCTGGGCCACGCCGCTGCTCCCAGCGGCCATGAAACGCCCAGCGAGGCAGCATCCGGCGCTAGCCTCTGCTGGCCCCGATGTGCGGCTGTTCTGGACACCGCAGCGCATCAGGCGGTTTGGCGTGAGACCTGTGTCGTGTGTCAGCGCACGTCCATAGCGACGGGCGGCCACTCTGCGGCGTGCACGGCCCTCCGCCGGAAGGTACAGCATTCATCAACGCAGATGGCGAGCCCGCCGGGCCCAATGGCTAGCCGAGGCGGAGTTCTGGCACGACACAGCCGGATCTCTGACACGCGACCGGCACGGAGGCCCGCAAGCTGTTCGCCTCCGGACGCCGAAGTCGATCAGCACCAGCAACGCGCCATGTCGAGAGCGTGGCACGCCACACAGCCGTGAGCTGTGCTCTGCACTCCCTGCAGCCTGTCCATCTGCCTCGCCTGCAGTCAAGAGCCGGCGGATGTTTCCGATCTGTGGCGCAGCTCGAGTTCATGATCAGCCCAGCGCCGCACAAGCCGTTCGGCCCTCGGCAGCACCAGCCCCGCTGCCACTGTGCTCCTGCCTCGCTGCCTCCCCCTGCACCAGCTCGTTACGAGCGTGAGAGTCGGCGGCGTACGACTGGAGACCGTTCATCCGCGCCGCGCTCCGACGGATGCGACCTCCGGCCCGCCCGATGCCCGGCTGGCCGCGTCCATAAAGCTAGAGCTGATTCCAACGCCTTTGCTTGTCAGGCATAACGTCGATAAGGCTCGGGGTGTGGCACGCGGACCTGAGCGTGAGCTTGGGTTCGGCCGGCGCGGCAGGCGGGGAGTACAGCCTTCAGGCTGGCCAGCGTGGCTCGCCGGGCTGGGGGGATGAGGCCGTCGGGCTTGCGTTTGCGCTTGCTTCGCGGGCTTCGGATCGCAACCCTCTCGCGCAGACGCAGGCAAGAGTGGGCCGGGGCATGCGCCGCACGACGTGCAGCGCTTTGCTGCCGAATACCGAGTACGCACGTCGAGGGGCTGAGGAGTGGGTCTCGCTCGGCGTCCGGCGCGCGGCGGCCGGTCGCTGGCGTCTGCTCTGTGTGCCACGAGCGCTACATGTCTGAGTCGCTCACCGATGTCGCGGGCCCGCGGGCTCGGAGACGGCCATCGCTACTCACGGACATGCATACCACCGTGCACGCCAGTAGGGCGGCGCGGTACGTACGGGCGCCCAACTCATGTCCTGCGGGCGACATGGGTGGCAAACGCAGAAACACGAGTACGTACTCCCCGCCCTGCCTGCTCCCTTGGGCCCTGTCAATTTGGTGGATTTCGCATTCCACTGAGCCTCATGCAGTGCCTGCAGTGCATGCAGAGCAGGGCACAGTGCTTGCTCGGCCCTCAGGCCCCCATCTCGCTGAACGCGTTATGCCCGAGACGAGGCCAGCCCGCCAGCACGCCAGCACGCAAGCTGTCCGTCACGGTACCTTTGCGCGGCGCCCTGCCCGCCCAAACTTCGATCGTGGGCGTACGCAGCGGCGTGCGTATCGGCTGCGTACGTGCACTATATCGCGCATTACGAACTCTGTTTCCTCGAATTTCCAGCTTCCGTGCGCCCCATCAGGCCACCAGCCAGCTTTGGCGCATCCGTTGCGTCAGCCGGTGTCAGCCGGCGTCGGACGGCGTCAGCAGCAACAATAATCTTGAGTTACGATCGCTCATTCGCGGCCATTTGTCGCGCTTGTTGCGCTTGTCGCCCTCCGACCCCGTCCATTTGTCGTAGAGCGTGAAGCTTAGCTTTAACGCATGCTTCATGCTCTGTAGACATAACGAGAACTGCGGGCCCAGAAAGCGCCCCAGCCCCTCGTACCACTCCCTCGTCACTGGTGCTCGTCGTCAGCGTGTCGCACCGACTGTGCCACCCCAATGCGCTTTCCCAGCACATTGTCGCACTGTCGCACTGTCGCAATCGCACGCCCCACAGGCCCACAGCATGTACCACTGCCTGACCCACCGCACCCTAGACACAGTCGTACCCCCAACGTAAGGTCACTCACCACCCGTCGGCACCTAACACGCTGCCGAGCGCCTGACAAGCCTTACGACTGGCGGCTGGCACCTCGCTCCTGGGTGGCCGGTGGGTCACGCCAGGTGCGCTAGGTGAGTTGCACCCCAAGTGCGCGGCCGGCGTCTGACGCAGTCGTACATGTCTCGCAAACAGGCGTCGCACCCCGCCGGGGCAATAACCTTCCAAGAACGCACTGATTGCAACTGTACGTACGCCTGCGCCACTCTGCGTCGACCCTTCTGCGGCCTGCGGGCTCCTGCGCGCGCTGGCTCGAACTTGTACTCTGGTACGTACCCGGCGGCGCCACCGCGTCAGTCGGCATGCGGCGCGTACGACGGGCCACTAGCAGACGCTGGCTCGCTGCCAGCGGCTGGGCCATGGGCCAGGCGCACGCTTGCCGCGCACCTACGTACCTAGCGTACCTAGTGACCAACCCCGCACTCGCCGCGCAAAAACTCACCGCTGATCGCTCCCACCCTGAGATGACCTGGGTGGCGCTGAGGGTCCTGCTCATATATCCGCTCTCCGACGGCCCTCGACTCCTTGCACCGATCAGCGGCACAGTGACTGACTCAGCGCCGCGGCGTCATTGCCCGACCACGCTGCTCGCTGCTTGTGCCCGAACAACGGCGGCCTCGTGATTCCAAAGGCTGTCACTGGTATCCTGTGTCCCGGGAGGTTGGGCACCTTTTCAATTCACCAGCGAGGATCGTCGCTGTTCACTGTCTCAGCCACCCCTCCCGCGCTTCCTCCCACGCCTTACTCGCACACACACGTCGGCAACGACGGCCCGCGCCTGACATCGCTGCGTATCAAAATAGTTTATACATGGGTTGGTTACATGACACGCATGGACAGGCAGATGTGGTGGCACTATTTTAAAACCGGGGCCGAGTCGCAGCCTTACCCTTCGCGAGGGCCGCCCTGCCGCTCCGTCCCAACCCGCCGCCCGCCGCACCGCTGCCGCTGCTGCTGGCTGCAGCGGGCTTGACTGCAGTCGGTTGGGCGCTTGAGGTACCGTCGTAAGTGTACCCGCTAAGCATGTCCCTCACGTTGCGCCGTGAAGATTGGATGGAAGCAGCACCCCGCTGATTTTGGGTCAGGGTTTTCCGACTTCTGCATTCATTAGCGCACGTCGTACTCCCCGTGGTGCCAGAGGCCGATGTCATATCGCTGGCCGCCGAAGCCGCAGTGTCACCACCACATACGCAAGCTTTCGTGTACCTTCAATTGACGCCTGTCCTGACCCGAACTGCACTCACTGTTTGGATCCGCCGCTGCGCTGCTCGTGGTACTTGATAGTGATCCCGAGTATTCTTGTTCCGTACTCCTGGAGGTGTGCGTAAGCCTCATATTCATCCTCGGTACACCCGCACCACCGCTCCCGCCTGCGTCCCATCGGTCCCATCGTCCCAGATGTCGGGGTGGGTCCACAGGCAGTGCAGCGGGTCGTCGAACCTTACTTACCTTGAGCAGATCCGCTGGCAATCCCTCAACTTGCTGGAGCGCTGTCATGTCTGCAATTTCAGGTTAGTAAAGTGCGGCGCGCTATAGTTCAACTCACTGGTAGGCATAATCGCTGCAAGCATCTGCAGGAGCTCATCGGAAAGGGCAAAGTCGCGCTGCGAGGCATGAGCAGTCTGAGGAGTTGGGCAGGAGAGCGGTAGCTCGAAGCAATTGAGGGAACGGGAACGGAGTAATCTTACCTTACTTTGGAGGCTCTGCAGCTCGACCAAACACTGCTGCTCCAAGTCGAGGGCCCCATCGTTGCCGGTAGACTTCCGCTTCTTCGTACCCTTCTCTGCGACGACCGAGCCGCCGGTGCCGGTGGCTGCCGGCGCCTCCTCCTCCCGGCTGTAGTCGTCGTCACTGGGCCACGCCGAATCGTCGAACGCCTGCTCCTCCTCTAATATTTGTTGTCGGGAGCGTTTCCGGCTGAGTGGGTTAGAGACGGGCTGCTTGGTCTGTTTCAGCTGAGCCAGAGGCACGACCCGAGCTTGACCTGCTGTACCAGTGGCAGAGGCAGCTGCAGCCTTCGTTGTCCTCTTTTGCTTCACTGCCGCCGCCTGACGGAAGTCCATCGTCAGCTTTCGGCGCCCGTTCAAGAAATCTGGGGCCTTGGGTCCAAGCTACTGGGTCAGCCTCCCGGATCGGTTCGTCATCTTGACTCACCGTGACATAAGAGTTGCTCCAGCCACTCCTGTTGGCGGTGATGTACTCCTTGAGACAGCCCTCGATCACGAGATTCTGGATGAGACGCTCCGCGTCACCGCGACCCCAATGTTGACCGGCTCCGTAGTGAGGGTTGCGGTCCAAGTCCTTGCCCGCACTCCCCTTCGCACCGCGGAAGCAGTCGGCAGCGTTGATGACTGTAATCCGATCCCCCTTACCAAAGCACTTCATCATTTCGACGACTGCCCTCGCGTCGGCTGTTACGTCCTCGATAACGAAGTTGTTCTGGTCGCGGCCGAGGCACACGTCGCATCCCTGGTTGCAGTTCGAAGCGTTGAAGCTCTCATTGAAGAAGGCGAGGATCTGCGTTCGGCGACAGTCGGTCTTGTTGTTACAAAACCGTAGCACCTCCTTCAGGCTGTCCAGCTGACGTTCCTTCTTGTCCCACGAGAGATTCTGGTCGCCGGCGATCAGGTTCTGGATCGTCTTAGAGTCGCCATAGGTGTAGAACAGGATGCAGGTCGAGTTCTTCCCGTCACGGCCGGCTCGACCAGTCTCCTGGTAGTAGCCTTCCAGAGAACGAGGCAAGCTGTGGTGGATCACGTATCGGACATCTGGCTTGTCGATGCCCATGCCGAACGCAATGGTAGCCACAATGACCTCGAACTTGTGCTCCTGCCAGCCCTCCTGGATCTTGCGGCGGTCGCCCTTGGTCATGCCGGCGTGGTAGTGCCATGCTCTGATGTCCTTGTCGCGCAGCTCTTTCGCGATGATCTCGCACTTCTCTCGGGATGAGCAGTAGACGATACCGCTAACCCCCGAGGGCTGAGTGCGAATGAAGGATACAATCTCGTCGAGAACAGCCTTCTTCTTCGGCCTGACTTCGTAGTGCAGGTTCGGTCGGTTGAAAGACTGCTTCAGCACCTTGCAGCCCTCGATTCCGAGCACGCGGATGATGTCGTCTTGCACTTTCTCGGGAGCCGTGGCAGTCAGTGCCATGATCGGGATATTGGGATAGTCCTTGCGCAAATCTCCCAGCTTCAAGTCTGGATATGGTCAGCGATGTTAGAGAGTCTCAGTGCTCACAATCAGACCGGAACTACTGTCAGCTGCGTCCTCGTTTGTAAACACTCACGTCATGACCCCATCCACTGACACAGTGGGCCTCGTCGATCACGAACCGCGCCAGCTGCTTCCTGTTCTCCAGGCCTCGCAGAATGCCCTGGATCCTGCCACCCATCGAGAGCATCTCTGGCGTGACGTACACAACCTTGGTATACGGCACTGGACGACTCAGCTCTGCGTGTGCAATGTTCTTGTCGCCAGCAGTCAGATCCCCGGTGTACGCAATCGCAGGGATGTTGCGCTTGATGAGGTGGCGCGTTTGGTCGTTGATGAGCGAGATCAACGGTGACACGACAAATGTCACGCCTCTCGTCTTCCCTTGGGAGCAGATGGCTGGGAGCTGGTCTGATACTGTCAGCGAACAGTCGACACATCTACTCACAAGTCAAGCTCTTACCTCCTCCCGTAGGCATAAGCACGAACACTGATGTCAGCTCGACACCACAATGTCTTAGCTTACCGTCTCTCCCCGCCATGGTCTCGTCGATCGCCTCCTTCTGGTGCGTTCGGAAGTTGGGCAACATGAACACCTGACGCAGCTTTTGGTTCACCTCCTTGCTCCACGGATATTGCTTCTCAACCTGGTGTATCCGAGGAGTGACAGCAGCCGGTTCGGAGACGTCAGCGGCGGCTGGCCCGGGCCCTGACGTCGGCGTTGACATTGACACCTGGTTCCGAGCTGGTCGTCCCGTGAACTCTGCCGGAGGGGGTGGAGACCGCGAAGGAGACGAGGACGGTGACCAGAACGCATCCAGATCCACGCCCTGCATCACCTCCTCTGCCTGAGCCTCGACACTTGGCTGCGGAGCTAGCCGGCGAGGAGTTTGGGGCGCAGGAGCAGATTTGCCCATGGGCGGCGAGGAAGGAGGCACCAGCTCATCGACATCCGTGAAATCCCCCTCCGCTTCCTCGATATCGAAGTCGTCGATTTCCGGGGGAGGACTGGCGGGAACAAGGCGTGAGCGTCGGGAGGGGCCTGCCGGCGGCTGCTCAGCAGGAACAACCTCCGGAGATTGTCTCGATGGAGCAGGCGGATCTGAGGAAGGGTGATGTGATCGAATGCCGTGGTCGGTACTGGCAGACAGCGGGGAGGGGTACGATCCCATTAATCGATGCGCTGGAGCTTCAGTAGTCGGCGTGCTAACAGCGGGTGACTGGTCTCGTTGAGCAGCGAGAGCAGCCTTGATTTCCTCGATGCGCTTGGTCAGGAGGCCGCTGGCTGTTAGCTTGTAGTCGCGCGAATAGAGTATCCCACAGCTTCATGCGGACCATCTCTGGGTCTTCCTCCGAGTCCCCGCCAGCAAGACACTGCTCGAGTAGCGTCACTTTCTCGTCCTGGTACTTGCTCAGCCATGTCTGTAGACGTTCTCGGGGCTGCTCGCCGAGCTTCGTAGCACTTCCAGGCGTAGCGCTCGACACAGTCCGGCGCGGCATGAGAGGACCGGGGGAGGCAGGGGCAGCAGACGACGAGGCGGAGCTCGGATGAGCCGAATAATTCGGGGTCGCTGCTTGCGTCACCGGCTCAGCCCCGACGGCTATCGCTGCGCAACGTCAGCTCGCCGTCAAGGAAGACTTCCTGCACTCACGCTCTCCTCGTCGCATGCCAGAGAAGGGGCCAGCGGCGGGCTGCTGGGGCGACTTTGTTCGTGCAGCCTTGGCTGCAGGCTGGGTGGGCTGCCGTCAGCGGTGACCGAGGAAGGCTCGACGTACTTTGAACGGATTGATCGGCGTCGCCGTGGCCGACGCGCGACGCGACTGGAACTCGGACAAGTTATTTCGTGGGGTAGCGCTTTGGCGAGACGACAGGACGCGAGACCGGGCGGTGGGCGTGTCCTTCGTATGTGTATGTTCGGGTATCAGGCGGCGGACGGCATGCTCTCCGTGCAGGCACGGTGACGAAGTGGGAAGTGTCTGGATGTTGTTGTCATGAAAACCGGTCATGAAACTCAGTCGCGCTGGTGGCGACCCGGACGGAACCAAACACGTGAGATTACCTCAGGAGTGGGAGGTCTGCGCTGCATTCTTTGGCGTCCACACAACGCATAGCTTGCATGCAGGCGCCCATGGAGCGATGCTGCTGTGTCTCGCGTCCTTTGTGCTAGCTCGTTCGCGCATGTCTCGTCTTTCCTGTGGCTCGCGGCTTCTGGCGCATCTCCTCAAGCCATAAGTTTTCCACCTCAACTTCAGCCTCGTCCGGTGCTCCGGCCTTCCCCAGGCTCTGTGAGGCCTAATCAAAGTGGTAGCACACTACTCCTCCTGTTAACATACCTGGACACTCCAGCTTGAGTGTTTTGGGTGTCTACCGTACCTCCGGTGCATTGTATTTGCGTAAAGGCTCCAGAACAGGCCACACGAGCTGCCACCGGGTTTCGCTGAGTAGTCGCAGCACTCAGACACACTTGAACAGTCTAGGCGCTCTCTGTCATATGGCATACAGATGAAGAGGGATGCGAGCTCTCCTGAAGACCTGACCGGCTGTCTCTGCCGCAAGCACAACCTTCTGATGGTCTGCTCCACGATGTTCGACGCCCGGTCATCGGAGACATCGCCGGCAATTATCGATTCGGTATTGACAAGGCCATCTCTGTGAGCCCGGCTTGTCGAACGAGAGGCATCATGGTCGGTCATGGATCGAACTGATTACTGAAGGGCCAGATAATCCATCACTCTGAAGACCTCAGCGTCGGGTTGTACTCCGTGGCCAGGGTAACTGTTGTTCTGGGGTACATTGCGAACCCAGGCCCGCAACCACTGCTATCTCGCGTGTTCAGCAGCTACTGTGGCGAGGACTGGCGCTACCTGCTCGGCTCGGTGAGAGCACAAGGGTTATTGGGTTCATACTACCATCCCAAGTGATGTCCACAGTCTACATCGTGTGGGTCGTGACATGGGACTCGGATGCGCACCACGCCTCTGGGCCAGAGGGGCCTACGAAGCGGAGACCATACAGCCCATCGCTGTATCCTGGACCACCATGTCCACGCGCTGCATTCAGTCATGTTAGCAAGAGCTGGGGGAGAGTGAGGGACGTACGACGTTGACAGTCTGGACGGAAACAGTGGCTTTGGCGGACTAAAGAACGAAGGCCGCCTGCCGCTAGTGGCAGGCGGGCGCGCCTGATTTTGCCTTAGCACAAGGCCGTCTTCTGCTGTCAGTTGACCCGGCGTCAACTTGATCCGGAAGTGTGACGGCTGGATCTTGTGCGTCGCTCAGGTCGTTGGGGCTCGAAGGAGCCCGAAGCATGTCGCGGCTTACAGTCCGTCGCTCGGGAAGCGCAGTGCACAAGGCTCGCACCACCCTTCACCCTCCGCCATCCCCTGCCAGTGCTCGTCCGTGTGTTACCTGCGAACCCAGCCCTCCAAGCCAGCGACGAGGAGGCCGAACCTGTCTCAGATGGCATCACCAACTGTCCATGAACATGATCTACAACCGAAGACTTCACCAGACTTCCCCAGGGATTCCAGCGGCGGCGCCCGTGGCGTGGCGCCACGGTACATCCCGGTCCCTCTTCTACCCAAAAGTACAACCGTTCTTTCTCCAAAAGAGTCAGACGACCTCCAGAGGCCGCGCTTCTCCGCCAGGGAGTCGAACCCTGCTCTATCGCGCGCTGCTGATGCAATCTCTCGACTGAGAGGCGATTATACTAACCGATATACTAGCGAAGAGGACGTGTGTGGTGGCGAGCGGCGCGCGGACGGCGGCGGCGGCGGCCCCCGCGCCGTCCTGCAGCTGCGAGAGCTCTCTGCGCTCTCTTGAACTCCAACCTCGCCCTCAGCGGCCCTACTCTGAGCCGCCCAGACCGCCGCGGACGGTCTGGCTCCCTAGTGCTTTTCTCCGCGGCTCGAGTTGCGGGAATGTGTCGACGGGGCGGAGCGGGCGTGCCCCTCGTCGCTGTCCCTGATGCTGACGCTGGTGTACCTGCGGCGCTTGACGCGGATGGTGGGCGTCTTGCGTGGCTTGGGCTGGAGGCCGCGGCGCACGTCTGGGTCTGCGGGGTCGTCGATGCCGTTCTGTGCGCGGAACCGGCGGCTCTCGAGCCACTGGTCGCAGTCGCAGCGCTCCTCGCCCTCGTACCGGACGTGGACGCAGTTGCGGACTGTGCCGGGCATCTCGGCGGCGGACAGCAGCGCGAAGCGCGGCGGCACGACGTCGGGCGCCAGCTGCGGCAGCTCGGCCTTCGCGAACGGGTCCTGCCGCGGCCGCGGCTGCAGCGCCTCGATCATGCCCGGCTGCGTCCAGTCGTCGAGCCCGGCCACGAGCCGCCAGTGCCGCGACTCGGTCCACTCGTCGCACGCACACCGCCCCGAGTCCGGCTCGGCACCGTGCGTGCAGAACCGCACCTCGTACGGCTCCTCGGACGCAGGCAGCAGCCCGTACTTCGGGTAGTCGTCCGAGGGGAACAGGAATTGCGGCTGCGGCAGCGGGTCCTCGAGCTTCTCGTGCCCGCTGTCCTGCAGCCGCAGCCGGCGGCGGAACGGCGAGCACAGGCTGATCGTGTTCCCCATGGTCGTTGTTGGTGGCTCGTTTCGATACCTCGCAGGTGCAGTGGATGTCGGATGTCGCTCCGGAGGCGAATAGTTTCAGGCAACGGGCAGCAGTAGTAGAGCAGCGATAGCGAGGGGGGCTCAAGAGGGCCGCCGCCGCTGATATACCAGCTCGTTCTCACGTCAGCTGACTGCCATGCCGTCGCTGCGCGCATGCTCGCGAGCAGCGCGCGAGCAGGGCCTGAGCCTGTCGCTTGGATGCTTAACCTCGGCGAGCGCGCCAGCAACCCAAACTCTGCCCAACTGTGCTGATTCAGTGCGAAACCCCACTGCAACCCAGTCCACATCTGCCTCTCGCGCGGTGCCTATGCCGGCTGGCCTGACCCAAACCGTAATTCTTGGTCGTAAGTTGCGGCGAACGGTGCCTGGGATCGCTATTCACTTGCCCTCTAGCGCCGGCGCTCAGCAAAGGCTCCATGTTCTCAGCACTGTGCCTGACGTAACTCTGCGCGGCGAGGTGTATTGTTTACTCTCTAGTCGGAATATGAAAGAATGGGGGTCCTTTTCCGCTTCCATTCGTTGGAGCACATGAGTCATACGCAATGGGCAATGGGAACATCCGGTGACAGGCCCGGTCGCAGGCCCGGTCGCCCGGCTCCGCCCCGGTGCCCCGGTCCTGGGTCCTTGGCCCTGTTCCTTGGCCGTAAACAGCAGGTGGGTGGCCAAGGTGGAGTGAAGTCGAGCGCTAGTTTGGGAATCTGGGCAGCACCGCCGGCGTCCTGGGAGTTCCCACACTCGAGTCGCCGCCCTCGATCTCTTGGCTGAAAGGGAGTCAGAGGGGTGCCAGCTGCGAGCGCGACGCCATGAAAACAGATGCATCCTCTGCCTGCCTTATACAGAACCCTTGCGCTACAGATATGCTACATCGAGTAAATGAAGAACAGCTGCTGGTCAGCGTTACATTCCCTCCACCGTGACGCCATGACGTAGCGACATGGCAACACGGCCGCAAGAGGCTGCGCGTGCTGCAAGAAGTACTCACCACCCACGAGATGATGACCATGGCCACGTACTGCACGCCGACGACCCAGGTGACGGGCCGGCGGATCTTGAACCCCGGCGCCTCTATGCCGGCCTCCTCGCGCTCCTCGTCGTATTTCAGCCGTTGCTTCTCGTTCATGCGCAGCGTGTGTCCCATCAGCTTGCCGTCCAGGAAGTCGAACAGCGGGCCCTCCAGCACCTGCCAGCTCTTGATCGCGATCAGGACGTAGATGACGCGGTCGTACGTCTGGCCCGGCGTTGCGTCTTGCTGGGCTTGTTAGCTGACGAGTTCACTACTAAACCAGCTTTCTGACGTGGAACTCGCTGGCGACGGGGTTTGCAGCCCGCCCCGGCACTCACCAAAGCACCGCAGGAAACCTCGAGGATCACGTTGTTGCACGCGATAAAGCCGGACCATAAGCCATAGGCGGTCCCGATCAGCGTCGGGTCTGGGACCAGGATCGGGAACGACGAGATCCACGGCAGGACGTTGAGGGAGAGCGCGAACGACGCCAGCAGAATCGGCGCAACGGCGTTCACCTTGGTGAGGCCGATGAGCGCGAACGCGGCGACATACGTGGCCGCGCCGAGCGAGACTGGGGTCAGCTTACCGCCGAGGACACTCTAGCTAGGAGACGCACCAAACGGCATGCGCCAGCCGACCTTGTCGAAGAAGACGCCGAGGAGCGGCACGACGACGATGACGACGACGTTCAGCAGCGCGCTGTAGTACCCGCCCGTCAGGGCGGTCGTGCCGCGCGTGCGCTCCTGGATGTCCGTCAGGTTGGACGAGTAGACGGTGCGCGCCGAGTTCTGGAAGATGTGCGCGCCCGCCATGACCAGATAGAAGCACGGCCTGGGGTTAGCTATGAAGAACACGCCAGCTCACAGCCTGAGGACACTCAGCACGCTCATCTGGAGGCGAGACCACATGCCGCCGGTGTGCGTGCGCTCGCCGGCGGCTTTGCGCTTCTGCTCGAGCTCGTAGCCCGTCACGGGGCGGAACTCCTTCGGGAGGTACTTCTGCTCGAAGATGGTGTACGCGATGACGAGCAGCGTGCACGCCGCGATCACGAAGACGGGGATCCACAGCGCCCACCCGTACCACCCGCCGAGGTGGGACATGGGCACGGCGCTGACGCGCGCGATGACGACCGTCGCGCTGCCCCACGCTAGGTCGAGGGCGATGACCGTCGCGAGCCACCGCCCGTTGAACCAGTGCGCGTACAGCTTGCTCTGCGCGCCCTCGAGCACGATCGAGCCGAGCCCCATCACGATCCGCCCCCCGATCAGCAGCGTGTAGTTGTTCGTGCTCGCTGCGCCGGCCGCGATCGCGCTGCCCAGCACGCAGAAGAAGCACGAGCCGAGTGCCGCGCTGCTGTCAGCTGTCGCCCATCCCTTGGCAGCAAAGATGGGGCAACCCACTAGTGCGTCCCGTAGTAGTCCATCACGGTGCCGCCGATCAGCGGCAGCACCGTGTTCACGAGGTTGCTCGCGGTCGAGATCGAGGCGAACTGGGCGTCTAGAGTGAGCGAGCGCGCATGGGGCGACTAGCGCGGTGGCTTAGCGAGCCAGGCGTGCGCACACCAATGTGCACGCGTTAGCAGCGTGACGGCTTACGTGCTGCCGGCTGCTGGCTGTCTTCGGCCGAAGCGCGCCAGCCGATCACACTGCCGGCCCCCTCCGACCGCATAGGTCGACTCACTGTTGATGTTGAGCTCCTTGACAAAGGTGCTCTTGAGCGGGCCGAGGGTCGACTCGGCGAACGCCGCGCCGGTCGTGTAGAACAGAATCGTCACGAGCGCGACGAGCCGGTACTTGAGCGGGATATCGAGGGGCGCGAACGGCGTCAGGTCCTTGGCGCGCGGCGCCGCGGCGGGCTTGCTGTCGTCGTCGTCGCCCTGCGCCGCGCCTTCGCCAGCGAGCGCAGTCGCAGACGACAGCTTGCGGTACGTCAGCGCGTTGGCGGCCTCGGGGTGCAGCGCCGGCATCTTGTCGTCCTTCTCGGGGTCGCCTGTCGACATGGTGGAGAGTGCTGAAGCGAAGCCGCTGGTGCTGCAGGGGACCGGGAGGAGGAGGGGAGGGGTAGCGCACGGGGGACCGCTGCGGTGCGACGATGGATCGGAGGATCGGTGGTGTGCTCGGGTGATGGTATGGGGGTGGACTAGCGCGATGCCAGTAGCGCTTTATCAGAATCCGCTGATCGGTCGCTTCGGCCCGGGCAGGGGGTGGTGAGCCGATCGAGTTTGCTCCTCCGCTGCTTGCGCCGCAGCGGCAATGGGCAATGGGCAATGGGCGACGGGCGATGGGCTGGAACATGGGCCAGTGACATGGAGTGCCTGGGGCCGGTGTGCATGCCTCGCACTATTCAGGTGCTTGCGCGCGCTTGGCACGAACGCCAGTGGGCAGCGATACGCGCCCGCGTTATGCTTCGGCGAGATAATGCGACAAGGTTTGCCTTCTGATGAGGATTGCGCCGGCTGCGGTTGGCCCACCGCGCATTCGCAGGGCAGGGGGTGTCACTTTCATGACTGGGAGGCGTCCAGCGCCCGACCGGCACTTGGCACGGTCCACTGCAGCGAGGACCTCAGAGGTCGCCGGAGGTGTCGCCCGACCAGCGGCGTTCTCTGTGAGAATTGAGTAACGTTTCAGGTTCACAGTCAGCCGCGTCCTGAGTCCGACACTCCGGTGGGGCAGCGGTGCGCGCTGGTGCGATCTCGCATCCGCTCGGTTTCGCGCTGTCTGGTCTGCTGTCTGAGCCAGCCAGGCGCAGCGCAACACTGAGCTCAGACTCTGCGGGCAGAACAAATACAGGGTGGGCATTGTTCGTCGGTGAATCGAAGCAGCGCACGCTCCGGTGGCTGATCACCCCAGGGCCCACTGCCGGTCTCGGATATATGATATTGATAAGCGCGGCTACACGGACAAGTCTGCTCACTCCGTGGACAGCAACTTACGTAATACTCACGTGACACGAAAAGGTCCGGCGCGATCAGTGGAGGTCGTCCAACGGCCAACGGAACGGCGCGGCCAACGGCGTCGTCGAGAGCGTCCGGGCCGTCTGATCTGCACCACACACCAGCCCGAGCCAATGTCCCTCGCCCGCACCGTCGCGTCGGGAAGTGCGCGGGGTGCGCTCCGCGCGCTCCCCGCGGCGTCCTCGAGCTCCGCGCGGACACTCTCGACGTCCGCCCGCAGACTCGACGACGACAAGAAGCCCGCCAAGAAGGCGAAGCGCAAGTCGAACCGCATCTACGACAAGGGCACGTTCAACTTTAACACGTCGCTGAACTTTGTGGCGGACCGGGATCCGGATGTGAGTGAAGCGTGGGGTGCGGCGAGCTTGCCGGACATTGCTCGAGCTGACACCAGTCCGCCAACTACCGCACGGTGACGGCCGCCGAGGTCGCGCACTACCGCGAGCCGCCGACGCGGGTCAAGATGCTTGTGCGGGATTTCATCGACGACTCGCTGTACAATGTGAGTGCCACCGAGGCATTGGCGATGTGCTCGAGCTGACGCTCTCGCCAGCCACAGTACGGCTACTTCTCGAAGAACGTCAAGATCTTCACGCCGCCGACGGCGGACGGGTTCCCGTTCGGGACGTTCCGGAACGAGGCCGCGTTCCAGGAGGCGGTGGCGGAGCGGTACGTGGCCGCGTACGGGGAGGACACGGACAGCGTGGGGCGGCAGGTGTGGCACACGCCGACGGAGCTGTTCAAGCCGTACTATGCGCGTGCGCTGGCATCCGCCATTATATCCAGCTACAAGAAGACGGACTGGCCGCACAACGACCTGGTGATCTACGAGGTGGGCGCGGGCAACGGGTCGTTCATGCTGGACTGCCTGCGGTGGATCCGCGCCGAGCACCCCGAGATCTTCCGGCGGACGCGGTACCGGATCGTCGAGATCTCGGCCATGTTGGCCAAGCAGCAGCGCGCGCGTGCGGCCGCCGCCGGGCTGGGGGAGCACGTCGAGGTGATCAACCGCGACTTCTTCGAGTGGGCCGGCGGCGGGCCCGAGCCGTGCTTCGTCGTCGCGCTCGAGGTCTTCGACAACCTCGCGCACGACATGATCCGCTACGACATGGCGACGCTCGAGCCCATGCAGGCGCTCGTCGCGATAGATGCCCGCGGCGACTACTCGCTCCTGTACGAGCCGCTTGCGGACCCGCTCCTGCGCCGCGTCCTCGCGTACCGCCGCCTGCTGCCGCCGAGCGCCGCCACCGAGCCGCCCATGGCCTCGCCGCTGCTCGCGAGCGCAACCCTCCGCTCCCTCTACGCCAACATGCCCTTCGCGCCCAACCTCTCCCCGACCCCCGACTTCATCCCGACCAAGGCCGTCGCGTTCCTCGAGCGCCTGCGCGACCAGCTCCCCGCGCACCGCCTGCTTGTTGCCGACTTCTCCTCCCTTCCCGATGCCGTGCCGGGGCGCAACGGCCCCGTCGTCCAGACGCGCTACAAGGACAGCATGGTGCCCTGCGAGACCTTCCTCGTCCAGCAGGGCTTCTTCGACATCTTCTTCCCCACAGACTTTGAGCTGCTGCGCGACACGTACTCGCTCATCATGAACTCGCCCGCCCGCGGCGGCGCCCGCGGCCAGCAGGCAAAGCCGAAGGGCAAGAAGGCCGCACAGGCCCTCGGAGACGACTTCTTCACCAGCCGCGGCGTACAGGGCTTCCGCCGCCGCAAGGTCAACGTCTACTCCCAGGCCGACTTTGTCCGCGAGTTCGGCGGCGAAAAGGTCCTCGCCCCGACCCGCATGCGCGACGGCCTCAGCCCCATGCTCACCATGTACGAGAACGCCAAGATCATGTTCTAGACAGTCCCAGCCTAGCGATCATTATTCATCGGGGCCTAACTACCATAGACTTAGGGTGCGATGCACGCATGAGAACGATATAGGAGACTGAAACTAAACCACGGCCCGCTCCCTGCGGGGCTACCTGAAGAGCTTTACAACAACACGTCGGTATTTACAATGACGCGACCGGCGCTGGGACTGGCCGGCGGCGCTGACGACTTCGCCGGCGTAGGGGTCGGAGGGAAAGTGGCCGCGCGCCCGCGGCCCTGCACAAGGAGCACGGGTCAGGCGTCGCTGCGCATGCCCCGGCGACGGATGCCGACGACGACAGGCTCGCGCGCCGACGTCGACGCCCGCGTTCCCGCGCGGCTCACGGCGCTACCGCTGAGCCCGAGGTCCCGGTCGTCGTAGATGTCCGCGACGGGGACGTAGCGCCCGTGGAACGTGCGGATCTCGGGCGAGCGCGGCTGCCGCGGGCTGCCCGCTGCGGCGAGGGAGCGCTCCAGCGCCGCCGCGGCGTCGATCGGCTCGGAGTGGCTGGAATGAGAGTGCGAGTGGTGCTTCTTGCCTTTGCGGCGCGCCTTGCGCTTCCCCGGGCTCTTGCGCGCCAGCAGCAGGTCGAGCGAGTACTGCCCGATCCAGCCTGCCGACATGCCGAGGAAGCAGCCGAGTCCGAGCACGCCGCCGACAAACACATAGACGGGGTACAGCGCCTGGAAGAGGCCCTGTACGACCTGCAGCGGCCCGACGATGAAGGTGCGCGAGAGCAGGCGCGTCGTCGACGTGAGCGGGTACACGATCGTGCCGACGACCGACATAATCAGGCCCAGCGCCTGGTTCAGGAAGGGGAGCGGGATGACGGCCAGCGTCACGAGAAAGTAGAATGGGTACAGGACCGACTGGAGGACGGTGCGCCACGTCGAGGACGAGGCGGCCGCGGCCTCCATGTCGCGGATCGGGGAAGGAATGTGGGGCAGCGGGTACGGGAACTGGTACGGCTGCTGCTGCGAGGCGGACGCGTGCTCGACAGCGTGGCCCTGCTGGCCGCGCAGCGGCGAGGTCGAGGGCAGGTGGGACAGGATCTCGTTCTCGTCGGAACGGGTCAGGATTTGCCACACGAGGTAGAAGAAGACGACGTAGACTGGCGTCAGCTGTAAGTTCTGCCAGCGAAAGCTCACGGATGACGACGAAGGGACTCATGGGCTGCTCGTCCCGGCGTCTCTTCATGTCAGGCTCTTCGTCATCGGGCCAGAGCTCGTCGCTCATCATCGTGTCCGAGCTCAGATACGATACGCGCTCGACGAAGCGCGGGCGCGCCGGCGGCGACACGTTTGGCGCGTGCGCGTGAGCTGCTCCGGAGTGCCTGCGGCCGAGTGGTGGCAACGGTGGCGACTCGGGGCCTACGTCTGGCTGCGCATGACGGTGATGGCGGCGGGACCTTGAATGCTCTTTGTCGCGCTCCTTTTCTCGGGAACGCTCATGGGGCACTAGGTCGATCAGTGGGTGATCTCGCGAGCGCGCGCGACAGTTGCGGCTGTCTGCCAGCTCCGCTCCATCGCTCCGCCGCCGCTACTCACTGTTCGGATGGGAGTGCTGGTGCTTGAAGAGAAAGTATTGTAGACAGGAAGATGGAGAGACAGGGGGAGGAAGGATGCACGCGATGACTGGAGATCTGGGATGTCTGGGACGTCTGGCTGGCGCGGGCGAGTGGCGCTCTGAGCTGAGCAGAGATCAAAACCAGTTACCGGATGCAACTCGGTGCCGGGTGTGTCGCGCGACGTGACGAGAATTGAGAACCCGGCCAGCGCTGCGCGGAGTACCTAGCGTGAAACAGTGTGCGAAGTCGAGTCAGCGCTGCACAGGTGTGTTCCGGTGCTTCCGATGCGACGAGGAGAGCAATGCAGCAACGCGAACGCAGTAACGTGTCAGTGTTTTGTGAGATCCAGACGTCACCAGAGCACATGCTCCATCACCTGTTCGTCACTGGCCCTAGTCTAGTGCGCGTGTGTTCATTAGATCGGGCATTAGGTTTGCGCCCATTACGGCCGCATTGTATTCCCAGCCCAGGCTCAGCGGCAAGACGCTGCCCGCTGACGCGCCGCGCCGCAGTAGTGATGCGGTCAGTGCGCATGGCGCGTGCGTGGCCGCGGCATGGCTAAGGGGGCGGCGTCGATAAGGGGCGAATCGGGCTGCGTCGGCTTTGCGTGGTGCGGCGAATGCGAGGATAAACCAAGCTCATATCTGATAAGCCGCCCGGCGGATTGCGCGCAGGTGCGGGCACCAGGGATCACTCGCAGGGTCGGACGTCGGACGAAAATACGACCTGCCAGCCCTCAGCCCAAGAGTGACGGGTGACGCTGCGTGGGCCCATCTCGGCGCACTCACTCGCATCTTGCCTCCTCAACATCCTCCAGCCATGGTCGACATGGCACACCCGTACGAACGCCTCGGCGGCGCGGACACCGACTCCGAGTCTGGCCGCCCGAGGAAGGACAAGACCAGGTGAGTCGGACCCGTGTGTTTGGCTTGCCACCCGCGCTACTCCGCCCCACACGCATACACTGGAGCCAAGCTGACATCAGATCCTCCCCCGTCCTCTTCGCATGGTCAGTACCAGCCAGAACCCGCCACCAGACAGTGCACTGACCTGCAGCGTCGCGCTCGCCGCCGTCGCCTACTCGCTCGACGGGATGACGGCGCCGCAGCTGCTGCCCTATGCGTGAGCGTCCCCCATCCTCCCACCGCTGACATCAGCACGTCGTCCGTCGGACAGCACGCCTCGACGGGAACGCTGGCGACAGCGCAGGCGCTCGTCATCGCGGTCGGCAAGCCGGTCGTCGCCGCCGTTGTCGAGCGGCTCGGCCACGGGCTCACCTTCCTGCTCGTCGGGGGCACGTACCTCCTCGGGTACGCTCTCGTCGGGACTGCCTCGTCGTTCCCGCCCATCTACGCCGGCTCCGTTATCTACGCGGCGGGCTACACGGCGCTGCAGATCCTGCTCGCGCTGCTGGTGGCGGACGCGACGTCGCTGCGCTACCGGGGGCTGAGCAACGCACTGCTGGCCGCGCCGTTCCTGGTCAACGTCGCGGCGTCGGCGCAGCTGCTGGGCTGGGTCCTCCCCGACTGGCGGCGGGGGTACGCGGTGCTCGCCGTGCTCGTGCCGCTGTCGCTGCTGCCCGCGGCGCTCTACCTGAGGCGCAACCCGACGCCGAGCGCGCGGGCGCCCGACCGCGAGAAGAAGCACATCGACTGGCTCGGCATCGCCCTCGGCGGGCTGGGGCTGACGCTGCTGCTGCTGACGCCGTTCCGCTTCGCGGGCCTCGCGCTCTGCGCCACCTTCGCATGGCACGAGGCGACGGCGCCGCACCCGCTCGTCCCGCTCGCGCTGCTGCGCAACCCGCCCGTCCTCGCGGCCGCGCTCATCAGCGCCGCCGACTTTGCCAGCTTCTACCTGCAGTTCGTGTACCTGTACCCGTTCCTGCTGGTCGTGACGGACTGGAGCCCGCGGCGCGCGACGTACGCGCTGTACACGCATGCGTTCGCGATCACCGTGTTCGGCCTGCTGGCGGGTGCGCTGCTGCACTCGACGCGCCGGTTCAAGCCGACGTTGCTCGCGGGGCTGCTCGTGCGGCTGGCGGGCGTGCTGCTCATGTTTCCCGCGGTGCGCGGGCCCATATCCGCCGCTGTCCTCATCGCCGCGCAGATCCTGCAGGGCTGGGGCGGGGGCTTTGCGTCCATCGCGTCGCAGGTGTCCGCGCAAGCGTCCACCGCCGACGTCGCGGGCGCGACGGCGTTCGTGCTCCTCGCCGCCGAGCTGGGCAACTGCCTCGGCTCGGCGGCCGCGACGTCCGTCTGGAACCGCCGCCTGCCCGCCGCGCTCGCCGAGTTCGTCCCCGGCGCAGACATGAACCGCACCCTCGTCGAGGAGCTGTTCGGCTCCGTCGCGGCCATCCTGGAGCGCGACGCCGCGGACCCCGTGCGCATAGGCGCCGCAGAGGCGTACCAGGCCGTCATGGCGCGGCTGCTGTGCTACGCCGCCGCGCTGGCTGTGGTCCCGCCGCTGCTGTGCGTGTTCATGACGCGCGACGTGCGCCTCGGCGACAGCGCCGAGGGCGAGGACGGCGAGGAGTTCCGCGACGAGGGATTCCGCAGAGAGACGTTTCGCGCCCCCGGGGTAGAGCGCGAGGCGGATGAGCGCACGCCCCTCGTGTCCCCCGCGACGTCGCGCCCGGCCACGCGCCCCGCGTCACCGAGCTAGCACCTCGGCGTCAACTTCTGCATCGACGGGCGCGTCCGCCTCGACCCTCCCCCGCCGAGACACCGGAGCGCGCCGAACCTCCTCTCCCCAGAGCGCTACCTCGCCCAGAGCGCGAGCCACGCATCCCTTGCCTCGTCGCCATAGATTTGTACCATAGTTGTCCTAGCATACACCTGCATTGTCTGTACGCCATCGCGCACGCGCGCACCACTATATCCACAAATACGAAGAGTCACTGCCCGACCGTGACGGTCGGTCGGGCTTTACCGGATTCACTAACAGAACGGAGATATGTACAGATGGCCCGGCCACAGCCGGGCCCCACGGATCCTACGGCCGGGCTCGCCGACGCTCGCCTACGCCTTGTCGAGCAGCACGAGGTCCTCGAGCCGCTGCTCCAGGCCGCGCCCGAGGCCCTCGCGGCTCCACTCGCCCTCGAGCTGGGGGCTCATGCTGTCACGATTCGGGTGGCCCGCGTTCGTGTTCGGGTTCGGGCTCGCCGCGACGCTGGCGCTCATGACGGGGCTGCGCGTCGGGTTCGCGCCGACCGGCGGCGGGCTCAGCGTGCCCGGCAGGTGGTCCGGCGAGAGGTTGCCGCTAGCAATCTCGCCGAGGCTCGCCACGCTCGTCGGCACGCCCAGCAGCAGGTCGTTGTAGCTGATGAACGAGATGCGGCGCCGCTCCTTGGCCGCCGCCGTGTTGCTCGTCGTCGGCGTCAGGAGCGCGCCGTGCTGCTGCGCCGGGGGCGAGTTCGGCGCCGTCGAGCTGCCCGGGACGCCAGCGGCGGGGGCGGCGGCGGAGACCGCGGCCGGCGGCAGAGGCTGCGCGGGCAGCGGCTCCTCCTTGACGGCCGTTGCGCCCTCGGCGTCCTCGTCCGTGAACGCCCAGCCGCCCGGCAGCTGCGGGCCCGACGACATCTTGCGCAGCGGTGCCGGGCGGTGCTTCGCCGGCGAGGTCGCAAGCGACTCGATCGGCTCGATGGGCGAGATCGGGGACAGCGGCTGGTCCGGGCTCGCAACCGAGCTGTTGCTGAGCGTGGGGACCGAGCCGGCGATGCTCGTACCGCCGCCGACGTTCTGGAGCTGCGTGCTGAGCGCGGCAAGAATCGGCGGCGAGTTCAGGAGCGGGTTGTTGCGCTCCGGGCTGGGCGAGCGCGACGCACGCGGCCGCTCCATGCTCATGACGCGCGAGCGCGTCGGCGACAGCTGCGCGGACGGGCTGCGCGAGCCGAGGCTGATGTGGCTCGACATGCTGGGCGCCTCGATCTCGAAGGCGTTCAAGTTGATTTCGCCGGGTGCGCTCGCGGTGAGCGCCTCGACAGCGTCATCGAGCACGGCCGGCACGCTCTGCTCGAGCTGGGAGCCGTGCGGGTGGAATATCCGCGACGCCTTGGAGCTCAGCGTCTGGCTGCCGAGCGGCAGCTCAATGTCGCGCTCGAAGATGGCCGAGCCGCTCGAGTGGATGCTCGCCGGCGAGCCCGGGCGAGACAGGTGCGCGTGCCCCGCGTGCGGGTGCCCGTGCAGGTGGTGGCCCACGATGTGCTGGCTGCTCGATGAGTTCTTCAGGGGCGAGGACACAGGCGAGCCCGCGTGCACGCTTAAGTTCGTCCCGGCCGACGCGCTGCGGGCCGTCGGCGCGACGAGCGGCGGAGGCGACGTGCTGTCCCCCCGCTGCGAGCGGCAGGGCGATGACGCACGAGACGACAGCGGCGAGCGCGCACCCGCACCGCGCTGCGGCGTGCGCGACGAGCGCCGGATGGACGGCTCAGGCTCCCGCGGGTCGGCACCGGGAGGAGGCGGGGGCAGGTCGACGGGGGCTGGCGTCAGCACGAGCAGCCGGAGCCGGGCGGCGTGGGCCGGCCGCGGAAGCAGGGGAGAGATCATGGTGGCCATGAGGAAGGTGCGCGATTGCAAGGAACGCAGCGCCAGCACGAGGTTAAGTACTCACCGAGCTTGGCGCCGGCTGGGATAATCGTCATGGCTGGGATCAGCGAGTCTTGTGACTGTCGCTGTTGTCACGGGTCTCGAGCGAGACGAGGCGAGGCGCAAGGCGGCGGAGGCGGCAGGGGCGTGCCGGCGAAGGCGGGTGCAGCGATCTGATGATCTGAGACTGCGCGCGGTGACGGAATGATGTGAGGAAGCTAGCGTCTTGGCTTGTGCTTCCTTGTCCCAGGTTGTTCTCGTGCTTCCGATAAGCCTAGGATGTGGAGTGGACCTCTGTCTCGAAAAGTCGGGCAAGCAGATCGCAGCGTGCGGTGGATGCGTTAACGAACGACGGGGAGTGCGGCGAAAGGAAGGTGGTGGTGGTGACAGACCGGGGAGGCGGTGACGCGACGTGTATGGTTGGTGGAGAGATAGAGTTGGCGAGTGGGAGTGAGAGTTATGAGAAGGGGATCGTCGACGCTTGGTGCTCGGTGGAGGAGGATTGCGCTATCAGTGAGTGTGCTCCGGGGCTACGTGAGCAGGCTGGGAGTCCCGGATGTATGAGGAGTGAATGGGTGAATGACTGGGCCAGGGGGCAGGGGGCCGAGGGGAGGCCGAGGGGACCGAGGGGGCCGAGGGATCGAGAGGGAGAGGGCAGGCGCAGGGCGATTACGGGGCCACGGCCACGGCTGCACGGCTGGCTGCACGGCTAGCGACACGGCTCGCGGGTGTACGGGTCAAAGTCGACGGGTTAACGGCTCGGGTGACGGGTCAAGGCGATCCTGTGAGCATGCGAGGGCTACGAGGCCGGCCCAGCCCAGAAGCCTCTCCCTACAGGGTTCGCAATCCCCGATGCCCAGCCCGGCACTGGTCGCTCTCCCAGAGGCACAGGCATGCCTCGCGTTCCACCGCCTCAGCTGAGCCCCGGTCCCAGACCCAGCCTCAGTCTGAGCCTCCACACCACCGCACCGCAGGATCACAGGATTACAGGATCACCAGACCAGGATGCCAGGATCCGCCTGTCCGCAATGGCCAACGGGCACCGGGTGTCCTTTGTATTGTTCTTTGGCGCGGCCGGCCCGGGCCAGCTAGACCTCCGCTGGCCTCAGAGGTGAGACCATGAATGGCATCATGCGCGATCACGCGGCAGAGCGTTGCTGCACCGCGTGCTGAAACGCTGCCTTGTGCGTCGTACGTCGCCTGCCCGTCGTTTCGGACCCGGGTCCAAGCATGCGGCCATGCGGGGCAGCGTTGCACTGCTCCGCCAGCGCCCGCAGCCGCAGCCCGCAATCCTCCCCTGCACGAGCGCAGGTGATCACGGGGAGATCACGGATCGTGCGACGCATACCAGGGCGGAGCGAATAAACACGCCACGCAGCCGCCATGCGACAGCCACGCGGCAATATTTCGCGAAGTTGAAGATTGCCTTGACTTCCGAACTCGCTGCAGCCAAGTTGGGCCGACTTTTGTCGAGCGCAAGACTGATCTTGAAAACAACGACCACCACGACCAGCCGCCCGACACCATGCCCAACATCCTCACCGGCGTCGTCACCAAGACGGGCGCCATGGCCAAGACCATCACTGTCACTGTGCGTTGACTCCCTCTTCTTCCACCCGGCATGCCGCGCCGCCTTCCCGGCTCGGGGGGTGCAGCGATCGCCGCGGCTTCCTCTGGCAGACTGCGTGCGCGGACGTCCAGATGGGCTGTGGTGGGATGACGCCTATGCTCACAAACGACGGCCGGGCTGCGCTCAGCTCATCACTGCGCTCGTGACCTGTGATCGGCAGGACATGCCCCGCGAGCTACTGCAGTGATGGAATCCAAGCTAACCCCAGATCGGCAGCAAGCGCCCGCACCCCAAGCTCCTCAAGATGATGTTCAAGACGCACAAGATGCTCGTGCACGACCCGGAGGAGCGTGAGTGTTGCGTTGGCGGATCTGTACTTGCAGCGGAGCCGGTCGTGCGAGCTTCTCGCGCAGCTGGCGGAGCTTGCGAACAACACGACCCGGCCATTCATCCGCAAAGCGGCTCAGCTCAGCAGGCTAGGCAGCTATGATGCTGTTCAAGAACACAGCTGACATCCAGAGGGCCGCGTCGGCGACCACGTCACGATCATCCACGGCCGGCCAATCTCGAAGCGCAAGCACTTCACGCTGCGCTCCGTCGACTTCCGTCCCGAGCTCGAGCACGTCCCCGGCGCGAGCGAGATCGAGCGTATCTCGCGCAAGGCCGGCGGCATCGCCGAGCGCATCAGGAGAGAGCAGGCCAAGGCCGCCGAGGAGGCCAAGGCCGCGGACGCCCCCACGCCGGCGCAGTAGGCGGTCGTTGTAGAGCTAGACGGGCAAGACAGACAGAGAGCATGGCATATCATTCACATTTCTGATCACAGTGCACACGAGTAACATGCCGCGTTGTGTAAATCTACAGGGTCGGAAACAGCTCACTCGTACTGCGGTTTTGCGATCTTCTCAAACACGAACAGCACTCGCCCGCCATGCCCCTCGTCAGCGAGCTCCTGCAGGTCGTACGTCTCGACCGCCTTGCTGGACTCGCTCGACTCAGCGCGGCGCTTGCGAGTAGCCGTAGGTCCACTCTCGTCGCTCCCCGCTCTTGATGCGCCGTTTCTATTCTTGACGCGCACTGATGGACGGGGCTCTTCCTCATCGCTGATGTCGGTGACCTCCCCTTTAGTCTGGACGTTGGGTGGTAAGCAATCGTCTCCGTCCTCGTCGACACTGTTGTTGGCGCCGTCGTCATCTGCGACGATCGCCTCGGCGTCGCTGTCTTCCGAGTCGCTGACGATGCGGCGGGTTCTTTTCCGGGGCGGGAGGTTTCCGACCTCCGAGTCTTCATCATTGGGAATTGTCACAGTCGGTGTGATCTTCGGCAGGGCACTGGCGAGGCTACTGAGGTCGTTGTGCAGCAGCGTGTCCTTCAGGTGCTTGAAGCACTGGTAGTCGAGCGCGTTGACGTGCGACCAATCCTTCAGAGCAGCCAGCTTCGCCTTCTGGGCTTGAGCCTCCTGCATTGTAAGCACGGATTGAGATACGTCACTCACCTTTCGGCGCTCGCTCGCTCCGTCGTACTGACTCGCCATAACGAAAGACCTCTCCATGGGATCCTCATCGCTGTCCTCAGAGTCATCGCCGGCTGGAGTCGTGCTAGCCGAGTCGCGCTGCTGCTCAACAATCGCCTTACCCCGGCAGTTGCACTCGAGCAGATCATCTGGCGGTCAGCTTGGGATCATTCCTTCCTAGCTTACGTGTCTGACAGCCGCCAGTCAATGTCCTGAAGGTGAAAATGTCTCGGAGTTCCTCAGAAGAGAACGCTGTGGTCAGCAAAGCCTGGTACGTGAACTCACAGTCCTTCGAGTCCTTCCCCCCAGTCGCGACGCCCTGGCCCATCATTTGATCTGACAGCCCAGTCTTCGTCAACTGTCGCTGATAGATCTTCTCGTCGATCGTGTTCGTCGTGAGCAAGCGGTAGATGTAGACCTGCTTCTTCTGGCCGTCACTGCAACGTCAGATTGGCCTCCGAGGACTGTAACTCACCGGTGAATGCGGCCCATGGCTTGCAAATCGTGCGCCGGGTTCCTCACTGTCAGTCCCTGCCTCAGAGAGCACTCACCAGTCGCTGTCGAACAACACCAGCCTCGAGGCTCCAATCAAGTTGATGCCGGCGCCACCGGCCTTGGTGCTCAGCAGAAACACCATGCTCGCTAACCGAGACTCTCTGTTGAACGAGTTAACAAGATCCTGCCGCTGCTTTTGAGGCGTGGAGCCATCGAGTCGCCGCGTTCTGTACTTGCGCATGTTGCAGAGCTCCTCGATGAGATCCAGCGTGGCGGTCGAACTAGACACGACCACGACCTTCTCTTCTCGGGTGGCGTAAACGAGCCTCAGAATCCGATCGAGCGCCATCAACTTGCCTACCAGTTAGAGAGATCGCAACCATTTTGCTTACCGCTGAGGGAAATATCCAGCTTCCGACTCTTCGGGACCGCCGAAAGGGCGTCGCCGATATTCAGCCCAGACTCGCCTAACCCATCGTCGTCATCCTTCTTGTTGTGAAGCAGCTGAAACTGTAAGCACTCGTGAGTGGGACTGCGTCTTACCGCTGGAGAGTTGGCCACCTTCTTCAACGCAGCAACTGTAGAGTTAGATCATCGTCACGTTCCCTACTCACTCATAGGCAGGAACTGGCGAATCATTGTTCCCATCGCCACACCGCCAAGTAGCTTACGATATACGTCTAGTTGGGCGGGTGTGGGTGCAACGAAGACCACGTACTCGGTCTTCTGCGGCAGAAAGTTCGTCAGGACATCCGAGTTACGACGCAGAAGGAACTCGACTGAAAGCTCTCGGAGCTCGGCGTAAGCTTCACGCATCACCAGGAATGCTCACCTCCTTCGACAGTTGCTTGCCCTTCTCTGCAACTGCTTGTGTGCAGTTTGCTGCACGAGCTCTGACGATCGGGTTCTCGTACTGCTTCTGGAACTGAGAGTAGGTACCCATGACCCCCGGACAGACAAAGTTTGCCATCGCCCAATACTCGCCAAGGTCGTTCTGCACTGGTGTGCCGGACAGAACTGCCGTTAGCTGAGTGGCCTGGCTTACGGCACCCACTGATCCGTCGTTTCGTGCTGAGTTCATCGAACATCCTGGACGTCTTGCTCCCGCCGGACTTCTTCAAGCGGTGCCCTTCGTCGCAAACAATGAGGTCGATCTTCGGCTGGCACGCTGCCAGGTTCTTGCTGGAGGGTCAGCTTGGAGCCACACATGGCAGCGTACATTTCGTTGCGAAGCTGAGGAGAGTCAGCGCCATTCTAGGTTTATAACTCACCCTCTCGTAGCTGATGATGAGGACCTGGATGCCACGGTTGTGCGTCTATTGTCAGCTGAGGAGGAACTCCTCACTTACGAAGTTGGTGATCTTCGCGTCATCCTTCTCGTCCACAGCCATGACCTTGAATGTCCGAGGCAGCCTGCGGTCAGCCCTGTCCTGGACACATTCCTCACCATTTCAGGAACTCCTGCTTCCAGTTCTTGATGAGGGTCGCTGGGCAGACAACGAGCGCCCGGCCGATCCTGGTTTGTCAGTAGCGATCCGTCGGCTCTCAACGAACACTTGACTTTCGTTGAAAAACGGCGACTGCCCTGACGGGTCAGCTTTTCCAGCATAGTTGATGAAAGCTCACTGCAAAGGGTGTAGATCAGCGCAATCGTCTGCAGGGTTTTTCCCAAGCCCATATCGTCCGCTAGGATACAGCCGTTGGCACCCGAGCCAGTCATCCCCATGACGCAGCGGTACATGAACTGGAGTCAGTTAATGCGAGCAAAAGGCTAGCCAACCTTGACACCCTCCTTCTGGTGCTCGCGCATCCTCTTGGCCAGCATCGGGTCCAGGACCACATCGTTGATAGTAGTTCCCCTATAGTCAGCTGTGCCCTCAGATTCGACCTCACTTGCTCTCTGCCTCCTCTATCGAAGGTCGCTCCATGACAACAGCGCCAGGTGCGTTCGGGTCGTGTAACGCTCCTCCCCACGCCTCAATGTCTTTCCCCGGCGTCGCGCTCCCGACATGCAGCTTCTTCCTCGGCGAGGTCTTGGCGGCTGGTTTCGAGTAGAATGACGTCGAGGCGACAGCTTTCGGTGCCGCCGAGTTGGAGTAGAATGACGTCGAGGCGACGGCTTTCGGTGCCGGAGCTCGCGAAGTCGACGGTCCGGGGGCAGGCGACGAGGTTGGTGCTGGTGACGACTGCGGGTCACCGCGCAGCCGCGAGCTCTGGATCGGTATTGTGACGGGCCGTTGCATGAGGGGCGACCTGAAGGCAGGCCTAGGGGTGCGAGCGATAGTAACGGGCGTCTTCCTAGGTGTCTCGTCATCGGCTGGAGCGCCTCCTCCTTCGCCGCTAACTGACTTGTCAAACCTGGCGTTAGCATTTCGATATCTAGGCAGCACCTACTCTTCCTTCGAGCTGCGACGGTCGATCTCACACTCCATGCCAGCGAGCATGAACTCCATGCCTGGACATGGTCGACCCTTTACGAACTTCGAGGAGCCGAGACTATGCGTCAGTGGCAGTCTGGAGAACTTTAGACGTACAACTTGCCTTGCTCCGAGTACAACGAAGCCTTCTGCCCGTAGATCCTCAGGAAGGCGTCGCCGTCCCATGTTTCTACGCATGTCAGCGGCAGCCCTATGCAAGCGTTCGTCCAGGGTACTCACTGTGCTGAGCGTCAGCTTCAATGCACTGGCTCTATAGCTCACCTTTCTCTGTTGCGGCTTCCTCCTGTCCGGTCAGCTTCAGTTGGCCCCACAGGCAGCTCACCATTGCACCATCCAGTACTCGGACTCTCCGCCGCCTCCCATGCTCGTGGGCGGTGCCGCACGCTGCGCATTAACAGGCGTCCTGAGCAGCCCGGGGCTTCTCGTCGTAGTCGCTGGTCCGAGTGGGCGGCGGAGCGGCGTGCCGCCAGGAATGCCTGCGACACGCGCGTGCACCGCGGCTGGGATCGCAGTCTGCGTCGGGGGAAGCTCCTTTGGCTCGTCGAGGTCGCTTTCTTCGTCGCATGAGTTGGCGACCGCGGCGGGGTTCTCGTCCGCGTCAACGGACGCAAAGATGTCATCGAGCAGCGCGCTCGAGTCGTCGTACTCGTCCATGGCGACGGTCGGGTGAGGGTTGGGTAATGTAATGTCGACCAGACGACGCGTCAAAACAAATGTCAGTCGCGTCAACCAATGTAATTCTGGCTCCGTTGCCACCCAGCGCGACCTCCACTTTGCGCCCTACACACGACACACACACACGATGTGTTCACGGCTCTGCAATGCTCACTGCTCACTGCTCTTCTATCAACTCCACTGGAAATGCATGCACGCGAGCCGTTCAAAAACGACAGAAAGGAGCTCGAAAGCTCAGATTAGCAATAATTGGAGAAACGGTGAATCGAACACCGGTTGCAGACATGTTGCAAGGAGATGCAAAGTCTGTGTCTTACCACTAGACGATTTCCCCTGGCAACCAGGGTAGTGGACTGGCACGTGCGGATCGGCGCGCCCCGCTGGTCTATGTAGTCATATCTGGCCGTTTTTTCGCGACGAGCAGGACCTTGCCGGTCATTTGTTTTCCTCGCTCGATCCCGCACTTCCGAATGCACCGTTTCGTCCGGGTTAGTAGCGAGTGACGAGTGCGTTGAGAAATGATGCAGTGCATGTGTCTAAAACAATGATGTTACTGTGTGTGTCAGCGCGAAGCCTCGGTGGGATCGGCGTCGACGTACCTCCTAATCGATGAACTCTGCTGCCGTCGTCTTCCTCGTCTCCCTCCGCCTCCATGTGTCGCTCATATCGCCTTCTAACCTCCCAAACTAGAGGTAAAGACGCTTAGTACTTTCCGATGACCTCGACGCCAGAGCCCTCGGGCCGTCTCCTGTTGAGCGCCTTGAGGCCGGTCTCGTACTCGACGTTCTCGACGGTGACAAGCTCCTTGACCCGGATGATCTTTCCGGCGGCGGTCGGGTCGTGCTTCTGCAGGACCTTCTGGTGCAGGCGGTGCAGGCCGAGGGCCTCGAGGGTGGCCTTGGAGCGCGCAGGCAGGCCGATCGGGGAGCGCTTGAGCGTGATGAGGTAGTGGGTTTTCTGGCCGGCGGCGGCGGCGTTCATGCGGGTGAGTGTCGGGAACATGGTGCTTCGTGTGACTCGACTCGGGGCTGTGCGTGCGTCGCTGTCGCTATCGAGGTCGGGGACGTAGACGGGAGTGGGTGTGAGTCGAACGGCGTTGCTCGCGACCAACTCGGACAAGACTCGACTTTTGGGCTGAGGCGGCTTATCACTCCGAAATTTATTACGTGTGGCAGCCTCGATATGGAGGTTTCAGCGATTCGGACTCTCTGGACGCTCGCAAGGCCGAGCGTCATAAAACTCGGGCGAGGTCGCTAGCTCGCCTCATCGCATTATCACCATGCTTGCTCTCCGTTCCGCCCCCGCCGTGCGCGCGGCCAAGGCCGCCGCGCCCAGCCTCCGTGCGCTCTCGACCTCGTCGCTGCGCCTGGAGCACCAGTCCTGGGACCGCCCGTCGGTGCGCGCCGAGGCGGGTGCCCGGCCGCAGCGCGAGCGCGCGCCGCGCACCGCTGGC